>CAMQGK010000308.1:2382500-3615000 GCA_947000775.1 Pterois miles | reverse complement strand
TCTGAAGCTTATCAACATGTTGTATTTTGCTCGCTTAATCTCTACAAAATCCGAGGAGTGAAAATGACGATTGACATTTGGACTATATCTTGGTTGTGACCGGTAACATCCTGGAGCTGCCGTATAACTGGTCTTGAATGAGAAATAGTCTGGCGCATAACTCTCTATAAAGCACATTAAACAAATATTCAGCGTATTAATTAGTAGGGCTGTTCTCTCCCAAACAAATTCTTAATCGATTAACACGCATATGATTTTGTCATATAATTGGTTAGTTGATTTAATCGACAGATCTGTCAAACTGAGTTTCTCCACAAAAATTCACACAAAAGCACCAATTTAAATTAGCCAGATGTGCAGATGTGCAGAGATGCGCTCATAAGTTTCTTGGAAATAGCATGAAAAAGCTTAAAAAATTATTGACCAAGACCAAAACAACTAATTGGTCAACTAATCGACTGTCGAGCAGCCATATTAATTAATAATTAATGAATTTAAAAGGTGTTGGTTGGCAGGTTTGATGTTTGGAGAGCGATAGGTTGTTTCCAGTCTTTGCGCTAAGCTAAGTTAGAGTGAGTTTGGTATCAGTCTTGTCATCTAAGTCAGCAATGAAGTGAACAAGCATATTTCTCAAATTGTCAAACTTTTCTTTTAACAGTACATTGTATTTTCTAAACTTATTGCACAATATTTAAATGTGAAATCTTTATCTGAAAAGCAAGTAGTAAATACAATTATTAAATAAATACAACACATAAATTGTACATGTGAAATTTAGTGGAGCTTAAGTGTAAAGTAGCAAAAGATGGAAATACTCAAGTACCTCAAAATTGTAGTTTGCATAAAGTATGATACTTGAATAAATGTACTTAGTTATTTCCAGCACTGCATGGTACCAGAGGAAAATACAAGCACATAAATGAATGCTACTATCAGTCCTGTCATCTTTAGCAGCAGTTGTAAATGTGGTGAATGACGAAGCTATGAATAGCATGGAACTATATTTAAAGTGTGTTTTTATTCATACTCATACTTGGAATGGAAACTTCATTTCCAGCAATAGTTAACAAAACAACAGGTGTGGCATGTGGGGTGCCCCCTGTTTGACACAGAGTACTGGTGACACAAGGAATGAAAAAGGCATAGCTGGGGGAGTCCAGACAGGGAGAGCCATGGGAAATACTTCCAGAAGGTCAGAGGTCAAACTCCACAAGGAAGGACAATTTAGTACTGAACTTGCAGCAGAAGACCCCTTGACCAGATCTAAACACTGTTATTCCATTGAGGACATAACTTTTGTCAAGCTTCAATTTTAGACTTGGTCGTTTTAATAAATTTCATAATCCCTCCATAACGGGGTGAACATGTCCTCTGTCTATTCCCAGAGCTCACTGCAACAAAACCTTTAATTAATTTTGGGGTCTTCACATCCAAAGAAAATAAAAGTCCAGTATATCTGGAGGATGTAACCTTGAGCTGGAATAATTACTGATGATATCTTTATGAAAAGAGGTCACTGTTTAAGAGTAAGCTCTAATGATCATTGATATATCATTAAGATATTTTTCTGTACATTTAGAAAGCATACTGTACAACATGCCTTGACTTCTTTACATAAAGGTGTTTGATTGTAATCAGTGTCTTGCTTTAAATGCAGTTACGTGAGGTATATTTTGGGTGTTTGTATGGTGTTGATCTGTTCTATCAATAAATATTGTCATACTTAAAAATATGAATGAGTCATAAAACAGCTGCAGTCTATTAATATCAACATTTAACTGCACTTGTTTACAATTCCTTGTTGTGATTATATTGTTTTGCAATTGTGTTTTATGTTTCAGGCTTTGCAGCAAAGCCTAATAAGGATAATACGGCATGAATATTAACCATCCCTCTGAACGATGAGATATTGATATTGAGTCATGATGTCAGCATACGGTACTGATGAACAGAAAGGCATGTATTTGATTACGAGTTATTCTCAGTGGTTCATCCAGCAGCAGATTAGAACACAATATGATTCAATGAGTCAGTATCATCTTGTTTTTTTTTTTTTTTTTTTTTTTTTTTTTGGTGGGTAACTACTTGGTAGTGAAATTGCCACAGAAAGTAAAAATGATTATTTTGAATACACATCAGCAGCTGGTTCCCCTTTGAGAGTCTGTTCAAATGAAATGTGTTTTGGAGAACCTGCTGAGCGTGGGACCGGTGAGAACGAAGCCAACTGGAGCAGAAAGTGCCACTCCTTGACACTCAGGCAGCGAGACTTCAACCGGAAACACAGCCGGCACACGACACTGAATGTATACAGTCGGCACGAAATGGACCAAATGCCTCTCTGTTACATCTGCAATTAAACAAGAGACGGTCTGCAGTGTTAAATTATTCAGGAATGTAGGGAGCACGAGCACATGAATGCCATAAATGATCCGTGAATGAGCAACTTACACGTTTATCCATCCATCTTTGCTTCTATCTATAGAGCCTTCTTATGGGAAAAGAAAAAAATAACATGGATGTCAAGATAAGAATGCACAACTGTTTTATTTAATGTACTTCACTGTTTGAAAAAAAAGATAATTATGATGTGACTGACTGCAAAGACAATGCCTGTAGATGTATAGCTGCTGATCCCATTTTAAAAGCCATATACTTCTTATAATTTTCTAAAAACTAAATTATTACGTGATACTGATTTGACCATTTGCTGGTACATCAGAAAGCTTCTGTGAGCGTAAAATATACCATCATGAATCAAAATTGATCTAAATTACCCAAAAAGTACAGGCTTGTGTTTGCGGCTATTTTTTTACCCGTCACAATAGATCATTTATTGCAAAAAGAATTGCAGTGATCAATCCATAAAAGTCAAAGATTGTGAAGCACTCTACCCTAAAGCACAGCAGCGAATAGATATTCTGAATAAATAGTCCAGACAAGATGATTGAAATTGTTTTTCTCTTATGCCCCCAAGGCTAAAGTAGACACTTTTTGATCCTGAATTATACTGTCAGTCACTTTGGACAGTCTGCTAAATGAATAAGCCCAATGTAGAGTAAAATAAATGAATGCTAAAAGGTAAATGGACTTGTATTCATACAATGCTTTTCTAGTCCCCTGACCACTCAAATGAATAAACGGCTCCATGCAAAGCTATATTACATCAATCTAAATCTATGGAAAACATGCAGGACAACCAGTTATTTACAATAAAAGCACTACACACCTTTAGTTTACAGGTGTGTTCACTTATTTTGACAAATATCTTTCCCTGGACTGCATGTGCATGTTGTATTTGTTGTTTTTTTATTTAAAAGAGGTGAAATTTTGATTCATTTGAGATGGGGAGTTTTGTTTTGAAATAAAATGTCAAACCGAGCCATGTTGGTTTTGAAAAAACTGCTTTTCAGAATGAAACGATCACTTAGGGATCATGTGGTCTGGTCTTGTGTTGCCTGATTGGCACCTGGAGATCAAAACTAGAGTCAGTACCAACAGAATACACTGTTTAGCATCCCACTTAGGCGCTGCCCACATAATCAGCTCTGCTGCTCATCCCACAAATGCATGATTCTTACAAGTTGGACATCATTGTGAAGGTAAATAAACTGGCTTTCCAGTAATGTTTTTAGTACTGTAAGAACAGAGAACTAATCCACCAAACAGTACTTTTCAAACTTTTTTTTTCCGAGTTTGCTGTTCATGCCAGAGGTACATTAAAAGAAAATACAATACAATAAATATATAGATGAAAAAACAGAATCGATTCTCATTGGCCCATAAGAGATTTATCAAACACAGTTAGTTCTGATTTCCCTCTTATTCTAGGTGTTTTGTTGTTTTTGTTTTTTTGTTATCATGGTGCCATGTTGTCCCAGTTCTGGATCAAAGTGATCAAAATGAGGTTTGTCTTGTGAATGTGAAATTTTCCCATAAGTAACATTAACTGTACACATATATACAATATATTTTTCCTTTTCATGACCTTCAAAACACGTAACAATGTCCTTTTCCTTCTTAGATAATGTTCTACATCCAGTGTACATGCACTGATAAAACAAATGACATATTGTTCACTCAACAACGTTCACTTCTAAATCTCTCCAGTGTCTTTTAGCTGTACATGCGAAGCCACATGTCAAAGGAAACGTCTATAAAGCAGCTTTATGTCTTTATTTCTGCAGGACACGAGCGCGTGTATGAAGAGAACTGTGGAACCACGTGACACTAGCTGACGTCACATCTCGTCATGTGACGGTCCCATGATCCAATGCGGAAGAAGGGATTTCAGTGTCAACACAAAACAGACGGGGAAACGCTAACACGCTAAACGACTACGTTTTCCGTTTTTTTTCTTTATCTCGCGTCCGTTCGGCCCAGCTATGGACGGATCCGTCAGAGCAGCTCCAGACGCCGGGCCGCCGGCTTATTACAGAGGGTGAGAAAACACGAGCTCCTTTAAATGAACAGCTAGCTAACCTTAGCTAGCTAGCTAGCTAGCTAGCTAAGGTTAGCTAGCTCCTTAGCTTAGCCTCTCTCCGTGGAGTGACTCCTGTTCTCTGAACAGCTCGTCTCTCTGCGCTGCTTGATGTTGTACATGTGCCAAAGTTTACAAAAGAGTTTTATTTTTTCATCTGGTGCGGTGTCCTGGAGCACAACATGAATCATCGCCAGGGGAAATCCCCTCTTCAGTAGTCTGCATGTCAGAGTCCCGCTGCTCCTTTACAGTGCTGACACACTCTCGTTTCTTCTCGGCTGACTCGTGAACTCGTATTCCCCCGCAGAAATGAAAGCTCGCTGGTTTCAGCCCTCAAGACACTGCTGTTCTTCACTATCCTGATGGTGACTCTTCCCATTGGACTCTACTTCGCAACAAAGGCGTACATCTTCGAGGGTAAGGTCTGCAACACTGCCTCGATTGTGTTTGCAGGGAAATGTTTGTCAGTTTGTTTTGTTTCATTAATCTAGATGAAAGGATTCTACTACAAACTGCCCCTTCCATCTTGTTAGAGGTCTTATCTTTGTATCAGATAAACTCGGCCTAACCACAGTCTGACTGATAATGGATAATGGATGTTATTTTTATAAGGCTGATACTGATAGCAGCTGATGCTTTTATTGTTTGTTCTGTGTGGTGGAAGGACTAAAATGGCATCGTTGTCTGTATATTATCACAAACATTTCTCTCTCCCCTCATTTCCTGTCATATCTCTTTTTTTTTTACTCTAATTCAGGTAAAAATGCCCTAAAATACTAAAATCAGACAACAATATAGCCAAGATATCAGCCCCAGTAGTAACAGTAAACGGTCTGACACATCAAGCCGACAGTCGGCCGTGTGACAATTTTAAGCCGTTGGTGAGCATCCGTTGCCCTACTTTTTGCAGTGTCCTACACCGTTGGCTCCAGTCGGCTCATGTCAGAGATTTTTCGGCCGATTCATCACTTTGAATCAATGGCGGAGCCCGTCGGTGAGAGAAATCAATCTCTCTGATTGGCTGTTCAGCCTAAGCGAATGAATGCATGAGAAGAGAAACAGATGTGACTAAGTCAAGTGGGCACACGCAGAAGGCTCTTTTCATTGTTAGAGGTCCCGTGACCTCTGACCTCATGCATCATAACAGTGGCTGGTATGGCTGCTTCCCAGGTTTTCCTCACTTACGTTTTTTTCCTTGGAAACCATACGAGGAGAGAGGAAACAAGTCTTTTTAAAGACATGAAATGCCTTTTCCTCTGAAGCGTCACATGAAACGACATTTATTTCTGCTGATGGCAGCAGCTAATAGCAGGTAGCTGGCAGCAGTTTATGTCTGAACTATTCAAATACTAATAAAGACAGTTATTATCAGTGGCAGAGCAGCAGTGTTTTCTGTCTGCAGCCTCTTTAACAAACACCTGCACATTTATAACAGCCTGCAGTCTGTATTTAGACTGAATACTGTGTCCAGCTTAGAGGATCAGGAACCATTTCTACTGGCACTTTATGTTATTTATTCTTCATTTGTGTTTGTATTTATTAATGCTCTGTCTGTTGAACACTGGAAATGATTTATTAGGCTAAATGTTTCAGGGAAAATTGAAACAATAACCTGTATCAAACCCGATGTTCAGGAATCATTAGCTCTGTGACTGGATGGAAATGATAATAAGTGATGTAAAAAGTCTTTGTTGCTGACAGACAGCCTCTCCTACTCTCTCTGACTTTAATTGTATCCTTAATAAAAGTCAATGGGGGAAATAACAGAGTATTAAACACTATTAAATGAAGAAAGTTGTTTAATATTTGTCTGTTGTCAGGACTTCTAAAGCTCTGTCAATGAGAGGCTGCTTCAGCCAGAGAGATACTGCAGGCCCTTCTGCTGCTGCAACACTTTACCAACAGAAAGTAGATGGTGAATCAGAAGACAACTACAATATAAAACTTTTAATCTGTTATCTGTCCTCACTCTGGTATGAAACTTCAGTCATGTTGACATATAGCAGATCAGTCCTATCGGCAGTGGCGTCCAATCAATAACTGATATCCAATAAGGGGGCAGGTTGGTCGGTAAACGACTTCCATGGCTGCTCTTGTGTAACCTTGTTCATGGCTCCTCAGTGATCCGTCCTCGTTCCTCCATGCAGAAACAATCGCTTTGAGACGGTTTTCAAGATGGTGCGCCGTAACACTTCCGAGGAGTGGGGAAATGACAAAAATGAGACTTAAGATGCACCCTATATCTGCAGCCCTCAGCCCTCTGATTTCCCTTTTTGAATGCTGAATACAGACTACCGCCGCCTGCTGATAGGGAGAGTTATTTCCATTCACACAGGCACAGCATATACGTGGTAGTTGGTTGTTGGCTGTTGTTGGCAGTGTGTTTGAATGCAACTTTTTGGCCAAGACAGGCATAGTGAGGCAATACAACAGTCTGCTTTCATCACCACTAGTCCTTTGATGTCGGTTTAGTGGGTGTGGGCCTAAAGGCGAAGAGATGGTTTTCAGTATTCTTAATTTCATTGTTGATGCAAACTGTCTTCAGAACATTGAGTTAAAGGCAGAACTCTATCATCTGGTGCGTCAAACATTGCCTTTCATTATTAACTGTAATTCAAAGGATGACACTGTTCTCATTTAAGTGATATGGACAAAAAGTTTGTGTATACAGTACTGCAGTACTGATATATGTAGTGACAGTAATGGACTGTTTGAGGGGCGGGGATGAAAAAAGAAACGGGGCACCAGCGTGCAGAAAGTTTTCTAGCATGTAGAGCAGTTTATATGCATCACTTTTTTTTTCGAACATGGGGGGATCAAGCGGTGCAGTTCCCCTCGAGTCCAACATTGTGTTCATTTTCCAGACATTCACTAAAAAAAGCTGTATATAGATAAACTAACCACATCATGAGCCACCCTAGAGGGTGCTATCATTGCATATTTTCCAGTGGAAGGACACCCGAGAGCAGAAGTTGTCAATTATTTTCCAGCCACAGACAAGATAGAGAATATACCAGTAGGGACCCCCTCATGTATATCCATTGGAATAATTAGACAGAGCATATTTCTTTACACTTCTATAGTCATTTATTAATAAAGAACAACACAAGAGAACTGCAATAGAAAGATGTCAGACATGTATTAAGCCCTCTGAGATCTGCGATCCTGACAGACTTTACTGTCTTTCAGAGGTAACAGGTCCAGTTTTAGAGCTAGAGTGAAGATAAACAGTAGATATCATATAAAACTGGAAAACATAAGGAGTCCTTGGTACCAACCATGTCATGCTAGCTTGTTGGGAAGGAGGCTAAATAATGCTCCAAATTTAGGCTTTAGGCCTGGAAAAACTGATGGCCATTTTCAAAGGGGTCCCTTGACCCCTGACCTCAAGATATGTGGATGAAAGTGGGTTGTATGGATACCCACCAGTCCCCCCTTTACAGACATGCCCACTTTATGATAATCACAATTAGATTTGGGCAAAAACGTGCAGTTTTTTGAGTGCAGTATAAATATGTTATTTTCACCTATTCTAAAAATGGTGTGTTTTTCTGCATACTGGGGTCCCTAAACAGTCTTGAATTACATAAATTGGGTATCACTGCAAAGCTGAGACTCTTGTGGATCCATTGAGCGAAACTGTGTTCGTGATATGTGATGATGTTCGTCCCCATAGTAGCCATGTAGATAGATAGATAGATAGATAGATAGATACTTTATTGATCCCAAGTTGGGAAATTGTGGTGTTACAGTAGCAGGTTATCAGCACAATATACAAGAGAGAATATACACAACTATGTACACATAAAAAAGAGAATATGCACATCTGTACGAAGTGTGAAGTATATACAGACAATCTTGTTATAAAACTAATCTAATTCTAACAAATGTAAACATTATACACTATAATGATAATAAAATAATAAAATAAAATGATATGATATGATATGATGATATAGTATATAATGTAATGTTGTATAACATAACATGATATATATGTATGTATGTATGATACATGATATGTATGTATACATGATATGTATGTATGATACATATAATATATATGTGGAATAGGTGCTGGACCCCCAGCAGACCACAGCAGAGTACAGGGTGCTGGTCCCCCAGCAGACCACAGCAGAGTACAGGGCGCTGGCTACAACGGACTGGTAGAAGATCTCCAGCATCTTGCTGCACACATTGAACGATCTGAGCTTCCTCAGGAAGTAGAGGCGGCTCATCCCCTTCTTGTAGACAGCATCAGCGTTGGTCCTCCAGTTCAGTCCGTTGTCGATGTAGACGCCCAACTATTTATACTCCTCCACAATATCAATGACCTCCCCGAGGATCTTCAGGGGCTGTGTGGGTGTCCTCTTCTTCCTGAAGTCGATGTAGTGACACCATTTTTTAAACTTGACCTTACTGTATAAAATGACCTGTGGTGACCTCTAGGATAATCACAGCCTCATGAAACTTTACAGCCACAAACTAGAGTCCTGGAGCATTCAGAGGATGGACAGATTTAAAGCTAGATTGACAACAAGGGAGTTTCTGAGCAGTTCAGAAGTGCAAGTGAAGACATTCGATTGCCACAATTGCAGAAATCACAGAAATCTCTAAATGTCAAATCACAGCATGGCTTTGTCTATGGTGTTCCTCAAGGTCTTTTTGTTGATGTGGTGTTATGGAGGGATTATTGATCATTTTTATCAACTCTCGAGTGGTAAAAAATGGTTAAATTTAGCACCAAATCTGCTCTAAACCGTTTTACTCGTTTACAATTCATTTTAATTAATTAATTTGTGTTTATTTCTGATACTTGACTAGAACAACTCCACGCACTGCTGAGCTTTATCTCAAATTAATCTTCATGTTCCCAGCTTTCAGATGATGTACATCACTTCTGTGACATCTACCGTTGATCTGCTCTCTCTTAAATACCCCCTGTACCCCCTAACCCTAACCCCAAAAAAATATATATATATATTTGGGTCTCAGAGGGTTAAAATATCTGTACCATCTTAGAATACCCATAAAGCAATGCAGCTGATATTAATTCAATTAGCTGCAAGATCAAAAATCAGACATATCAACAGAAGTGTTCAGGGAGGTGTTGCTCCTAGTGCATACATAGGCTAATTCAAACAATATTCTGATGATAGTATTTAAAATGATATAGAGTTTGTCAGATTATAATGTGATCAATCATGTTTCCTCCACTGGAAGGGCACGCTATGGCACTTTATCATGTTTTATCTAAGTGCTCTGAGTGCTGTGGCAGTGGTTTGTTTTGTTTTTTTGAACATGGGGGCACCGAGGTGGGGATTTTCACCCAGAGTTTTATATATTTATTTAGTGAATTCACAATCCTTGAGCAAGGCAGTTGCCTCCTGTTCTGCTGTATGGAGGGTGAATAACCCTCCTTTTAGTATGTGGATCGTACAAGCTTCAGTGGACCAAACAGGGGTGCAGTGTTCGGCGGAGTATGCAAGGGCCAGTGCTGAGGTGCACAGTGGGGGGCTGCTGCCTCCTTCACACTGCCGATCCTTTTCAGGTGTTCTCCCCCCCCGAATCAACACTGTGTATTGATATGGTACATTTTCTTGACATTAAGTTGAGAAAGCCATATGTAGATAAACTAACCAGATTAGTGTTTATTTGTAGCCAATCAAAAAAGCTATCATAGGTAGGCATCCTATTTACTGAAGAGCTTGTAAAGTTGTCAGCAGTCCCACTCACTGGTTCATAATATAGCCCACAGACTTAATAAAACCAGTGAGATTAAAGGGTAAGGTAACACAGCATAAACGTTATAGGAAACGCTCTGATGACAAGCATTTTTTCCTCTCAAGTAAGATAAGCATCTTATTGTTCACTCCTACTCTCATTTTTCTAATGGGCATTAAAACAAGTTTTAAATTGAAGTCAGTGAAACTTGTGGACATCTTAATTAAGTTTAACATGAAAGATGATGTCGACGCGTTGGGCTCTGTCATCACTGATAACTTTTCTCCACCTCCTTTTCCCAGGTTCCATGAAGATGTCGAGCTCTGACAGCTACTTCTATGCAGCCATTGTTGCAGTGCTCGCTGTGCATGTCGTTTTGGCTTTGTTTGTTTACGTGGCCTGGAACGAAGGCACGCCTAAAGGGAAGGGCAAACACGATTAAGGCACGTCCTTATCAGCTCGTGAGACCGGAGGAGACGGACAGACTCGGGCATGGATCCGCAGCCCAACCCCCCCATCACAATGGGCTCCTGCTCCATCTACCAACAGTTAGGGGATGTGGTTTGCGCTTAGGCTTTAACACAAGGTTAAAGCATGAAACTAGTGTATTATTTCCTGGCACGGCAGAGTGGAGGCTGTTGGGTGTGTTTTTTCACCAGCCTCAGCAGGTCTGCTTTTTGACTTTTTGTTTTTTTGAAAATGTTATTTTTGTTGACAGAGGATGGCCCCTATTTTAAGAGGTTTTGTTATTAGCTGCCATTTGGCTAAGCGCTACAAGTCTCTTCACAGTTAAGATTTTGTCGTGTAGGCAAACATCTTGAATTTTGGATGATGCGTGCATCTACACACATACACACACATTACATTGACTTACAGTCATTTCCTGGAGACTTACCCTGACCTTAACTGTAACTGCCACTTGCCTAACCATAACCCTTACCCTAACCTTACCCTACCCCTTCACCTTAAAATACAATGACTTATGTTATGAGGATGTGCATTTTGTCCCCATTTAGAAAGTGAATCCCCACAATCTGACTCTATGTCCCCATAATGTGAGTAAAACACACACACACACACACACACACACACACACACACACACACACACACACACACACACACACAGGCTTGTAATGTGTATGCATAAAGGATTGAACTCCATAATGCTCTACATCCATTCTGTGAGAATCAGCACTGAACTGATCGCTCTGTCCTCTGATTTCAGTTATTATCTTCACACATTTAAAGATGACCCTTAACTTCGATACAAACCCATCACATGCTTAAATTTCATGCCGTATTTTGGATCAGCATTTTCATGATGTCTTGTCCTTAAAATAATCAGTCTCGTCTGTCTGTCCTTGTGTTTTTCGCTCTGTTTTAAAGTGATGTAAGTTATGTAATGTACTGTAGCTCAGTGATGTTTTGGAACTTTGAATTAGGAAATTATTGCAAGATCACTTTGTATTTAAAGGAATGATTTGTATTGAAGATGTTTGGTGATTTGAGGATGTTGTCAGTGAAGTCGGTGTGATGCAGATCAGAACGTTGACTTCCTCAAATAAACATGAAAAATTAACTTTTTAGTTGTTTCACATATTTTAAATGTACTTATTTGCGTAATCTGATTTCTTGGAGATATCAAATTTGTTATAGATATTTCCAATAAGGAAACAATATTCACAGTGAGATCATGTTGGAATATCAATATCACTTTGTAAAGATCTTGAAGTTAGCTATAGAGTATAGGTAGCCATAGAAACAGTATTGTTGAACTGCTTTTTTCTGCCCACCACTGTGCCTCTTCACTGAACACATTCATGGAAGTTTTTTTTTATTTTTATTTATTTTTTTTAAATCATTTGCTGTGTCTGTAACTCAGCAGGAACAGCTGCCCTGTCGGCCTGCTTTATAGAGACGTAATGGAGGATGAGATGAAAACAGAGAGAGGCTGGAGGAAACCAACAAAGAACTGGAGTTTCTTGTGATTTCTGAGGTCAGTCAGAGGCTGAACGGCCACCCAGCATGGTTTCTGCCACCACTGGCCAGTTTACAGCTAACTTATGCTAACAGTTTGGCTGTTAAGGCCGAATAAACAAACAACCCAGCACTCACCGAATGATGCAAGCCAAAAATTTAAGATTACTATTACAAAGATTACTGTTGGAGGAACGTGGCGTTTTGTATTACTTTTGTTATAGTTTCCGTATTGTGAAAATCAACACCATGTGTGGATGAGCACGAAGCGAAAGTGACACGCATATACAGTAGGCTCATAGATATAAACTGTAGAGGCTGCATTGATCTACATTTCTCAACAGATTTCAATGAGCCGTTTTTATATTGTAGTACTTACGACATACGAGGAGTAGAAAAAAGAGGATCTTAGTAGTTAGGTTATAATGGCTGCTAGGCGTAATATCAATGTAAGGCTTAATGTTACATGAACTGATTTATTAACATGGTGGAAAATAAGCCATTTGTCAGTATATTGTAACAACTCCCTTTCTTCAAGGATGCCTTTCGCTTATTTTCCTTGGTTACTACTTGTGGAGACATCCCTATATAATATGATATTATGTTCTTTAACCATAACACTGCTACACTGCTACAGGCACCTTATTAATATAAAGCATTCAGAATAACAGGCAAATAGTAGTAAACAAAGAAATAATGGTAACAATAAAGATTAGCAAAAGTTATTTATTGAAGTAATGGTGATAATACAGCAATTCAAAATAACAAAACAATAACCTAATAGCGCAAACGTTAATCATTGGTTTTACACAACAGGGAGTCAAGGGAAGTCAGTTTTATTTGTACAGTCCAAAAACACAGATCACAGTTTTGCCTCAGGGGGCTTTACAATCTGTACAGGGTACGACATTCTCTGTCCTAAACAGAACGACGATATTGGATGAGGAAAAACTCCTTAACTCAAACAAAAAAAAAAACCCCTTTAACAGGGAAGAAAGAAAAAATGGAAAAAAACCTCAGGAAGAGCAACAGAGGAGGGATTCCCCCCTCAGGATGGACAGTCGTGTGATAGATGTTGTGTGTACAGAATAACAACATCATGAAAATACACCATAGGCAATCAATATGACAAAAATTAATACATATAATGTGAACATAATTGTGTGAGCAAGTGGATAATGTCAGTCAGCTTTCTGGCATCGCCAAACAAACAGAGCCAGAGCAACACATCCTTCTCTCCACCATGGCACCTTGAGAGGACCAGAAATTTGCTTTTAAATCACAGTTGCTTAGAGATTTAAATGTATGTTAAACATACCAAATGCTCCCTTGGACTCAAGTAATTTGTAATAGAGGCTAAATCTGGAAAGAGAGGATCAATTCTCACCAGTGTTCATTGCAACAGTACCCCCAAAAGTTTCAGTTAGTTTAGATTATCCCTCAAAACCAGATCTCAGTAAATAGTTTGTGGCTTGTTGCCTTAAAGAGTGTCCACTGAACTTCAGACTTTATTGAGCACCTACATTTAGCTGGGCTAAAATATACCATTTAATCTTAATTGAAGTAGTGATTAGGCCGTATTTCATTCCCCTCAAATTTGAAGTGACAAATTGGTTCTGTATCATATTCCCATTAGAGTTAAGGCATTGCAATTAACTTGCATCTTTATATCCTGAAATTCTTCGCGAGATAACCTGGAAACATGATGCATCCAGCCAAGGCCATCACTGGTGCAAAGGCAGATATACCGTGTGTATATATAACATGTCATAAAAGAAAGTCATAACAATGTCATAGTGTGTTATGTTATTAAAGGTCATAAGAATCTCATAGTATATTATGAAAAAGTCATAAAAATGTGATAGTATAGTACGTGATAAAAGTCATAATATAGTATATAGTAAAAATCCTAAAAATTTCATTAGTATGTAATAAAAGTCACACTGTAGTATGTCAAAAAAGTAAAAAAATCACAATATACTATGTCATTAGAGTCATAAATATAAGTATGTCTTAAAAAAATAAGTGTAATTAAAAAATCTTGAAAAGTTATATTTATGCATGCCATAAAAAGTAACAGTATAGTATGTCATAAAAACAGAATAGTATGCATAAAATGTTAGTCAAAAATATTATGAAAAAGTTCATAATATAGTATGTCATAAACTTCATAGTATAATATGTCATAAAATGTAATTTTACCAAAACAGCTGCTGACATTCACCAAAGACCCAGCAGAACGCCCTCCTTACCTCACTGTACCAATCTAAACCGGGTCAGCACAGTTAAAGTTAGTTACAACCTGGTTCCAAGGCTGCGACAAAAACTGGAGACAAGTTTTAAAATGGGAAAAGGCATTTATTTATTAAACTAACTAGAAATAATAAATCAAATATCATAGTATAGTATGTTGAAATAAATTCATTGTATATTATGACAAACAAAAGTCATAATATAGTATATCGAACAAAAAGTCATACATTATGTTGAAAAAGAGGTCATAGTATTTGATTTTGGAAAAAGTCACAGTATAGCATGTCGTAAAAAAGTCATAACATATATATATATATATATATATATATATATATATATATATATATATATATATATATATATATATATATATATATATATATATATATATATATATATCCGAACAGGGCTGCACGGTGGTGTAGTGGTTAGCGCTGTCGCCTCACAGCAAGAGGGTCGCAGGTTCGATTCCAGCTTGCGGCTCTTCTGTGTGGAGTTTGCATGTTCTCCCCGTGTAAGCGTGGGTTTTCTCCGGGTACTCCGGCTTCCTCCCACCATCCAAAGACATGCTGTTTAGGTTAATTGATTACTCTAAATTGCCCGTAGGTGTGGATGTGAGCGTGAATGGTTGTCTGTCTATATGTTGTCTGTTTCTATGTGCCCTGCGATGGACTGGCGACCTGTCCAGGGTGTACCCTGCCTTCGCCCAATGCCAGCTGGGATCGGCTCCAGCCTCCCCGCGACCCCTAACGGGATAAGCGGTTGACGATGGATGGATGGATGGATATTCCGAACAAAGTCTTGGCATATTAAGTCATAATATAGTATATCAAAAAAGCCATATCATAATATGTCCCGAATTTTGTTTTTGGCCGAAATAAGTCGTAGTATAGTATGTTGAAGATATTTTTTTGAAAAAAGTCATAGTATAGTATGTCAAAAAAGACTAAAAAAGGCATAGTATAGTATTTTGAAAAAAATTATACTATAGTATGTCAAAAAAGTTATGGTATAGTATGTTGAAAAAAGATTTTTTGAAAAAGTCATAGTATAGTATGTCGACAACAGTTATAAATAAGTCATAGGATAGTATGTTGAAAAAATGTTTTTTCGAAAAAAAGTCAATCACAGTATATTATGTCAAAAACGTCATAGCATAGTATGTTGAAAATTTGCTTTTTGGAAAAAGTCATAGTATAGCATATTGAAAAAAAAGTCATAGTATGTCAAAACAGAGTAAAAAAAAATCATAGAATAGTATGTCAAAAAAGTCACAGAATAAAATGTCAAAAAAGAGTAAAAAAGCCATAGTATACTATGTTGAAAAAATACTTTTAAGTCATTGGATCCATCTATCCATCATCAACCGCTTTTCCCGTTAGGGGTCGGGGGGGTCTGGAGCCGATCCCAGCTGGGCGAAGGCGGGTTCAACCTGGACAGGTCGGCAGTCCAACACAGGACACATAGAGACAGACAACATAGAGACAGACAACATAGAGACAGACAACATAGAGACAGACAACCAGTCACACTCATCCTACGGGCAATTTAGAGTCATCAGTTTTTTTTTCCCCTGTCAGCACTAACTCCCATCGTTGAATACCACAGAGGGAGGTAACAACTTTTTATGGGATCTGTGCTTATTTTAGTCTTGCACAGAAGTATGTTAATATTTTAGTACGTGTGTGACCATCACTGGCCCTCCTGGTAACTAATCTTTATTGGTTTTCCCTATCACAGGCCAGAGAGGGAAGTGCTACACTTCAGTGAGATGAGGGGAAAATGAGGGATAGATAGGGGGAGATAGGAAAGGCAGGGAAGGGAACATGCTACGAATGTAAGGTGCTGATTTATACCCATCAACCAGCAGCCCATGAGAAAAGAGGGAAGGGAGAAAGTTAAACCGTCAGAGACCACGAGTGATGGAGTGCATAAAGTGTGTGAGCCCGGTGTAAAGTTGGAAGAATGACCTGGCACCTTCTGGCGGGTCCCATTAGTTCTCAACAATGGGACTTGACAGGTACCGGTAGGCCCTGAACCCAGTCATGCATGTGTTATAGACACCGAATCCCAGAGCGGCCGTCGTGACCTGGCCAAACGTCAACCTGGCCAAACTGGTCAGGCGCCCCTCCCCATCCCAGGCCATGGGAGCACCAAGGAGGCAACACCCAGATAGCCACCAGAGCCGCCGGGCCGCACCCACGCCCAGACGCCCAGAAGAGGCAGCAGCCGACACCCCCCAGGACGCCCTGAACAGGCCCAGGGGGCACGGGGCACGACGGCCCATATACGCCTAACATCCAGCCCCAACCACCCCACCATCCACCCCCACACCCCACCCGCCGCCCAACAACAGACTATACTATGGCTTTTTTTTTTTTTTTTTTTTTTTTTTAAAAAAATCATTTTCCACATACAATACTGACATTTCAAAAATATTTGTTTTTAACATACTGTACTATGGTACTATTTTGACATACTATACTATTAATTTTTTTTCAACATACTACATACCGTAGCTTTTTAAAAAAATCTTTTTCCACACACTATACTATGACTTCTTTTGACAAACTATACTATGACTTTTCAAAAAAAATATTTTTTCAACATATGTTTTTTACTCCTTTTTTACATACAATACTATGATTTTTTTAAAACATACTATACTATGGCATTTTGTTACGTTTTTCAATCAATATGATTAATTTTTTTAATATTTTACTTCTACTACTAAACAATGTAACAAAATGCTTTAGTATAGCGTTTTGAAAAATAGTATATATACATAGTATATGTCAAAAAGGAGTCAAAAAGCCAAAGTATAGTATGTTGAAAAAATATTTTTTTGAAAAGTCATAGTATTGTTTGTCAAAAAAGTCATTGTACAGAATGTGGTAAAAGAGCAAAAAAAGTCATAGTATAGTATGTCGAAAAATTTCATGATAAATGGGTCATGGTATTGAATCTTGAAAAATGTCATGAAAATAATTATATTATAGTATGTTAAACAGTTTTATGATAAAAAAAAGTCAAATTCAATTATATTGAAACATTTCATGAAAAAAAGTCATACTATAGTATGGAGAAAAATTTCATGAAAAGTAGGTCATCGTACCAAATCTTGAAAAATTTCATGTTAACAATGATATTATAGTTTGTTCAACAGTATTTTGATGAAAAAAGTGATTTTCTATTATGTTGCAAAATTTTATGAAAAAAAGTCATAGTATAGTATGTCGAAAAATTTCATGAAAAGCAGTTCATCGTCCCGAATCTTGAAAAATGTCATGTTAACAATCGTATTGTTGAAAAAAAAAAAAACATGGAAACGGTCGTATTGTAGCATGTAGAATGATTCTATGGTGAGCAAAACTCATTTCGTGAAATGTTGGCAAATTCTACAAAAAAACCGCCATAGTATATAGTACGTCGAAATTTTTCAATGACAACGTCAAATCTTTTTGATGTTGAAAAAAAAACATGAAAACAGTCGTATTATAGCATGTTGAATGATTCTATGGTGAGCAAAAGTCATTTCGTCAAATGGAAAATTTTACAAAAAAACGCCATAGTATAGTATGTCGAAATTTTTCGATGAAAACGTCAAATTTTTTTGATGTTCAAAAAAACAATGAAATCGGTCGTATTGAAAAATGTCGAATGATTCTATGGTGAGCAAAAGTCATTTCGTGAAATGGAAAATTTTACAAAAAAAAAACGCCATAGTATAGTATGTTGAAATTTTTCGATGAAAACGTCAAATTTTTTTGATGTTGAAAAAAAACACGAAAACGGTCGTATTATAGCATGTAGAATGATTCTATGGTGAGCAAAAGTCATTTTGTGAAATGTTGGGAAATTTTACAAAAAAAAACGCCATAGTATAGTATGTCGAAATTTTTCAAAGACGTCAAATTTTTTTGATGTTGTAAAAAAACATGAAAAAAGTCGTATGATAGCATGTCGAATGATTCTATGGTGAGCAAAAGTCATTTCATGAAATGTTGGAAAATTTTACAAAAAAAACGCCATAGTATAGTATGTCGAAATTTTTCGATGAAAACCTCAAATGTTTTTGATGTTGAAAAAAAACATGAAAAAGGTTGTATTATAGCATGAAGAATGATTCTATGGTGAGCAAAAGTCATTTTGTGAAATGTTAGCAAATTCTACAAAAAAAACGCCATAGTATATAGTACGTCGAAATTTTTCGATGACGTCAACTCTTTTTGATGTTGAAAAAAAAACATAAAAACAGTCGTATTATAGCATGTTAAATTATTCTATGGTTAGCAAAACTCATTTCGTTAAATGTTGGAAAATTTTATTTAAAAAAACCCAGCATAGTACAGCATGTCGAAATTTTTCGATGAAAACGTCAAATTTTTTTGATGTTGAATAAAACAATGAAGTCGGTAGTATTATAGCATGTACAATGATTCTATGGTGCGCAAAAGTCATTTCGTCAAATGGAAAATTTTGCAAAAAAAACGCCATGGTATAGTATGTCTAAATTTTTCGATGAAAACGTCAAATTTTTTTGATGTTGAAAAAAAACATGAAAATGGTCGTATTACAGCATGTAGAATGATTCTATGGTGAGCAAAACTCATTTCGTCAAATGGAAAATTTTACAAAAAAATGCCATAGTATAGTATGTCGAAATTTTTTGATGAAAACGTCAAATGTTATTGAAGTTGACAAAAAACATGAAAACGGTAGTATTATAGCATGTGGAATTATTCTATGGTGAGTAAAAGTCATTTCGTGAAATATTGGAAAATTGTACAAAAAAAACGGCATAGTATAGTATGTCGAAATTTTTTAAAGACGTCAAATTTTTTTCATGTTGGAAAAAAAAACATGAAAACAGTCGTATTATAGCATGTAGAATGATTCTATGGTGAGCAAAATTCATTTCGTGAAATGTTGGAAAATTTTACAAAAAAAACGCCATGGTATAGTATGTCGAAATTTTTTGATGAAAAGGCCAAATTTTTTTGATGTTGAAAAAAGGCATGAAAACAGTCGTATTATAGCATGTGGAATGATTCTATGGTGAGCAAAAGTCAATTTGTGAAATTGAAAATTTTACAAAAAAAACCGCCATAGTATAGTATGTCAAAATTTTTTAATGCAAACGTAAATTTTTTTTGATGTTGAAAGAAAAACATGAAAATGGTCGTATTATAGCATGTAGAATGATTCTATGGTGAGCAAGTCATTTTGTGAAATGTTGGAAAATTTTACAAAAAAAAAAAAAACGCCATAGTATAGTATGTCAAAATGTTTTGATGAAAACGTCAAATTTTTTTGAAGTTGAAAAAAAACATGAAAACGGTCGTATTATAGCATGTGGAATTATTCTACGGTGAGTAAAAGTCATTTCGTGAAATATTGGAAAATTGTACAAAAAAACGGCATAGAATAGTATGTTAAAATTTTTCAAAGATGTCAAATTTTTTTGATGTTGAAAAAAAACATGAAAACAGTCGTATTATAGCATGTTGAATGATTCTATGGTGAGCAAAAGTCATTTCGTCAAATGGAAAATTTTACAAAAAAATGCCATAGTATAGTATGTCGAAATTTTTTGATGAAAACGTCAAATGTTATTGAAGTTGACAAAAAACATGAAAACGGTAGTATTATAGCATGTGGAATTATTCTATGGTGAGTAAAAGTCATTTCGTGAAATATTGGAAAATTGTACAAAAAAAACGGCATAGTATAGTATGTCGAAATTTTTTAAAGACGTCAAATTTTTTTCATGTTGGAAAAAAAAACATGAAAACAGTCGTATTATAGCATGTAGAATGATTCTATGGTGAGCAAAATTCATTTCGTGAAATTTTGGAAAATTTTACAAAAAAAACGCCATGGTATAGTATGTCGAAATTTTTTGATGAAAAGGCCAAATTTTTTTGATGTTGAAAAAAGGCATGAAAACAGTCGTATTATAGCATGTGGAATGATTCTATGGTGAGCAAAAGTCAATTTGTGAAATTGAAAATTTTACAAAAAAAACCGCCATAGTATAGTATGTCAAAATTTTTTAATGCAAACGTAAATTTTTTTTGATGTTGAAAGAAAAACATGAAAATGGTCGTATTATAGCATGTAGAATGATTCTATGGTGAGCAAGTCATTTTGTGAAATGTTGGAAAATTTTACAAAAAAAAAAAAAACGCCATAGTATAGTATGTCAAAATGTTTTGATGAAAACGTCAAATTTTTTTGAAGTTGAAAAAAAACATGAAAACGGTCGTATTATAGCATGTGGAATTATTCTACGGTGAGTAAAAGTCATTTCGTGAAATATTGGAAAATTGTACAAAAAAACGGCATAGAATAGTATGTTAAAATTTTTCAAAGATGTCAAATTTTTTTGATGTTGAAAAAAAACATGAAAACAGTCGTATTATAGCATGTTGAATGATTCTATGGTGAGCAAAAGTCATTTCGTGAAATGTTGGAAAATTTTATTTAAAGAAAAAACGGCATAGTACAGTATGTCGAAATTTTTCGATGAAAACATCAAATTTTTTTGATGTTGAAAAAAACAATGAAAACGGTAGTATTACGGCATGTAGAATGATTCTATGGTGAGCAAAAGTCATTTCGTGAAATGGAAAATTTTACAAAAAAAAACGTCATAGTATAGTATGTCAAAATTTTTCGATGAAAACGTCAAATTTTTTTGATGTTCAAAAAAACAATGAAATCGGTCGTATTGAAAAATGTCAAATGATTCTATGGTGAGCAAAAGTCATTTCGTGAAATGGAAAATTTTACAAAGAAAAACGCCATAGTATAGTATGTTGAAATTTTTCGATGAAAACGTCAAATTTTTTGATGTTGAAAAAAAACATGAAAACGGTCGTATTATAGCATGTAGAATGATTCTATGGTGAGCAAAAGTCATTTTGTGAAATGTTGGGAAATTCTACAAAAAAAACCCGCCATAGTATCGTATGTCGAAATTTTTTGATGAAAACGTCAAATTTTTTTGAAGTTGAAAAAAACCATGAAAACGGTCATATTATAGCATGTGGAATGATTCTATGGTGAGCAAAAGTCATTTCGTCAAATGGAAAATTTTACAAAAAAATGCCATAGTATAGTATGTCGAAATTTTTTGATGAAAACGTCAAATGTTTTTGAAGTTGACAAAAAACATGAAAACGGTAGTATTATAGCATGTGGAATTATTCTATGGTGAGTAAAAGTCATTTCGTGAAATATTGGAAAATTGTACAAAAAAAACGGCATAGTATAGTATGTCGAAATTTTTTAAAGACGTCAAATTTTTTTGATGTTGGAAAAAAAACATGAAAAAAGTCATATTATAGCATGTAGAATGATTCTATGGTGAGCAAAAGTCATTTCGTGAAATGTTTGAAAATTTTACAAAAAAAACGCCATGGTATAGTATGTCGAAATTTTTCAATGCAAACGTCAATTTTTTTTGATGTTGAAAAAAAAACATGAAAATGGTCGTATTATAGCATGTAGAATGATTCTATGGTGAGCAAGTCATTTTGTGAAATGTTGAAAAATTCCACAAAAAAAACGGCATAGTATAGTATGTCGAAATTTTTCAATGCAAACGTCAATTTTTTTTGATGTTGAAAAAAAAACATGGAAATGGTAGTATTATGGCATGTAGAATGATTCTATGGTGAGCAAAAATCATTTTGTGAAATGGAAAATTTTACAAAAAAAAACGTCATAGTATAGTATGTCAAAATTTTTCGATGAAAACGTCAAATTTTTTTGATGTTCAAAAAAACAATGAAATCGGTCGTATTGAAAAATGTCAAATGATTCTATGGTGAGCAAAAGTCATTTCGTGAAATGGAAAATTTTACAAAAAAAAACGCCATAGTATAGTATGTTGAAATTTTTCGATGAAAACGTCAAATTTTTTTGATGTTGAAAAAAAACACGAAAACGGTCGTATTATAGCATGTAGAATGATTCTATGGTGAGCAAAAGTCATTTTGTGAAATGTTGGGAAATTCTACAAAAAAAAAACCGCCATAGTATAGTATGTCGAAATTTTTCAAAGACAACGTCAAATTGTTTTGATGTTGAAAAAAACATGAAAAAAGTCGTATGATAGCATGTCGAATGATTCTATGGTGAGCAAAAGTCATTTCATGAAATGTTGGAAAATTTTAATAAAAAAAAACGCCATAGTATAGTATGTCCAAATTTTTTGATGAAAACGTCAAATTTTTTTGAAGTTGAAAAAAACCATGAAAACGGACGTATTATAGCATGTAGAATGATTCTATGGTGAGCAAAAGTCATTTCGTCAAATGGAAAATTTTACAAAAAAACGCCATAGTATAGTGTGTCGGAATTTTTTGATGAAAACGTCAAATGTTATTGAAGTTGACAAAAAACATGAAAACGGTAGTATTATAGCATGTGGAATTATTCTATGGTGAGCAAGTCATTTTGTGAAATGTTGAAAAATTCCACAAAAAAAACCCCATAGTATAGTATGTCGAAATTTTTCGATGAAAACGTAAATTTTTTTTGATGTTGAAAAAATCAATGAAAACGGTAGTATTATGGCATGTAGAGTGATTCTATGGTGAGCAAAAGTCATTTCGTGAAATGGAAAATTTTACAAAAAAAAAGTCAGAGTATAGTATGTCAAAATTTTTCGATGAAAACGTCAAATTTTT
The DNA here is from genome assembly GCA_947000775.1 of Pterois miles. Taxonomy (NCBI): domain Eukaryota; kingdom Metazoa; phylum Chordata; class Actinopteri; order Perciformes; family Scorpaenidae; genus Pterois; species Pterois miles. The sequence continues at coordinate 3,591,868 of CAMQGK010000308.1, read as the reverse complement.
TTGATGTTCAAAAAAACAATGAAATCGGTCGTATTGAAAAATGTCGAATGATTCTATGGTGAGCAAAAGTCATTTCGTGAAATGGAAAATTTTACAAAAAAAACGCCATAGTATAGTATGTCGAAATTTTTCGATTAAAACGTCAAATTTTTTTGAAGTTGAAAAAAACCATGAAAACGGTCGTATTACAGCATGTAGAATGATTCTATGGTTAGCAAAACTCATTTCGTGAAATGTTGGAAAATTCTACAAGAAAAACGCCATAGTATAGTATGTCGAAAGTTTTTGATGAAAACGTCAAATTTTTTTGAAGTTGAAAAAAAAACATGAAAACAATCGTATTATAGCATGTAGAATGATTCTATGGTGAGCAAAATTCATTTCGTGAAATGTTGGAAAATTTTACAGAAAAAATGCCATGGTATAGTATGTCGAAATTTTTTGATGAAAAGTCAAAATTTTTTTGATGTTGAAAAAAGGCATGAAAACAGTCGTATTATAGCATGTGGAATGATTCTATGGTGAGCAAAAGTCAATTTGTGAATTGGAAAATTTTACAAAAAAAAACGCCATAGTATAGTATGTCGAAATATTTCAATGGAAACGTTAATTTTTTTTGATGTTGAAAAAAAAACATGAAAATGGTCGTATTATAGCATGTAGAATGATTCTATGGTGAGCAAGTCATTTTGTGAAATGTTGAAAAATTCCACAAAAAAAACGCCATAGTATAGTATGTCGAAATTTTTCGATGAAAACATCAAATTTTTTTGATGTTGAAAAAAACAATGAAAACGGTAGTATTATGGCATGTAGAATCATTCTATGGTGAGCAAAAGTCATTTCGTGAAATGGAAAATTTTACAAAAAAAAACGTCATAGTATAGTATGTCGAAATTTTTCGATGAAAACGTCAAATTTTTTTGATGTTCAAAAAAACAATGAAATCGGTCGTATTGAAAAATGTCAAATGATTCTATGGTGAGCAAAAGTCATTTCATGAAATGGAAAATTTTACAAAAAAAAAACGCCATAGTATAGTATGTTGAAATTTTTCGATGAAAACGTCAAATTTTTTGATGTTGGAAAAAAAACATGAAAACGGTCGTATTATAGCATGTAGAATGATTCTATGGTGAGCAAAAGTCATTTCGTGAAATGTTGGAAAATTTTATTTAAAAAAAAGAACGGCATAGTATAGTATGTCGAAATGTTTCGATGAAAACGTCACATTTTTTTGATGTTGAACAAAAACACGAAAACGGTCGTATTATAGCATGTAGAATGATTCTATGGTGAGCAAAAGTCATTTTGTGAAATGTTGGGAAATTCTGCAAAAAAAACCCGCCATATTATAGTATGTCGAAATTTTTCAAAGACAACGTCAAATTGTTTTGATGTTGAAAAAAACATGAAAAAAGTCGTATGATAGCATGTCGAATGATTCTATGGTGAGCAAAAGTCATTTCATGAAATGTTGGAAAATTTTACAAAAAAAAAACGCCATAGTATGTCGAAATGTTTTGATGAAAACGTCAAATGTTTTTGAAGTTGACAAAAAACATGAAAACGGTAGTATTATAGCATGTGGAATTATTCTATGGTGAGCAAGTCATTTTGTGAAATGTTGAAAAATTCCACAAAAAAACCCGCCATAGTATAGTATGTCGAAATTTTTTAAAGACGTCAAATTTTTTTGATGTTGAAAAAAAACATGAAAACAGTCGTATTATAGCACGTAGAATGATTCTATGGTGAGCAAAAGTCATTTCGTGAAATATTGGAAAATTGTGCAAAAAAAACGGCATAGTATAGCATGTCGAAATTTTTTAAAGACGTCAAATTTTTTTGATGTTGGAAAAAAAACATGAAAACAGTCGTATTATAGCATGTAGAATGATTCTATGGTGAGCAAAAGTCATTTCGTGAAATGTTGGAAAATTTTACAAAAAAAACACCATAGTATAGTATGTCGAAATTTTTCGATGAAAACGTCAAATTTTTTTGATGTTGAAAAAAACAATGAAAACGGTAGTATTATGGCATGTAGAAAGATTCTATGGTGAGCAAAAGTCATTTTGTGAAATGGAAAATTTTACAAAAAAAAACGTCATAGTATAGTATGTCAAAATATTTCGATGAAAACGTCAAATTTTTTTGAAGTTGAAAAAAAACATGAAAATGGTAATATTATAGCATGTAGAATGATTCTATGGTGAGCAAAATTCATTTTGTGAAATGTTGGAAAATTTTATTAAAAAAAACGCCATAGTATAGTATGTCGAAATTTTTCAATGAAAACATCAAATTTTTTTGATGTTGAAAAAAACAATGAAAACGGTAGTATTATGGCATGTAGAATGATTCTATGGTGAGCAAAAATCAATTTGTGAAATGGAAAATTTTACAAAAAAAAACGCCATAGTATAGTATGTCGAAATTTTTCAGACGTCAAATTGTTTTGATGTTGAAAAAAAACATGAAAACAGTCGTATTATAGCATGTGGAATTATTCTATGGTGAGTAAAAGTCATTTCGTGAAATATTGGAAAATTGTACAAAAAAACGGCATAGTATACTATATCGAAATTTTTTAAAGACGTCAAATTTTTTTGATGTTGAAAAAAAACATGAAAACAGTCGTATTATAGCATGTGGAATGATTCTATGGTGAGCAAAAGTCAATTTGTGAAATGGAAAATTTTACAAAAAAAAACGCCATAGTATAGTATGACGAAATTTTTCGATGAAAACGTCAAATTTTTTTGAATTTGAAAAAAAAAAAAACATGAAAACGGTCGTATTACAGCATGTAGAATGATTCTATGGTGAGCAAGTCATTTTGTGAAATGTTGAAAAATTCCACAAAAAAACCCGCCATAGTATAGTATGTCGAAATTTTTTAAAGACGTCAAATTTTTTTGATGTTGAAAAAAAACATGAAAACAGTCGTATTATAGCACGTAGAATGATTCTATGGTGAGCAAAAGTCATTTCGTGAAATGTTGGAAAATTTTACAAAAAAAACGCCATAGTATAGTATGTCGAAATTTTTCGATGAAAACGTCAAATTTTTTTGATGTTGAAAAAAAACATGAAAATGGTCATATTATAGCATGTAGAATGATTCTATGGTGAGCAAAATTCATTTTGTGAAATGTTGTAAAATTTTACAAAAAAAACGCCATAGTATAGTATGTCGAAATTTTTTGATGAAAACGTCAAATGTTTTTGAAGTTGACAAAAAACATGAAAACGGTAGTATTATAGCATGTGGAATTATTCTATGGTGAGTAAAAGTCATTTCGTGAAATATTGGAAAATTGTACAAAAAAACGGCATAGTATAGTATGTCGAAATTTTTTAAAGACGTCAAATTTTTTTGATGTTGAAAAAAAACATGAAAACAGTCGTATTATAGCATGTAGAATGATTCTATGGTGCGCAAAAGTCATTTCGTGAAATGTTGGAAAATTTTACAAAAAAAACGCCATAGTATAGTATGTCAAATTTTTCGATGAAAACGTCAAATTTTTTTGAAGTTGAAAAAAAAAACATGAAAATGGTCGTATTACAGCATGTAGAATGATTCTATGGTGAGCAAAAGTCATTTTGTGAAATGTTGGAAAATTTTATTAAAAAAAAACGCCATAGTATAGTATGTCGAAATTTTTCGATGAAAACATCAAATTTTTTTGATGTTGAAAAAAACAATGAAAATGGTAGTATTATGGCATGTAGAATGATTCTATGGTGAGCAAAAATCATTTTGTGAAATGGAAAATTTTACAAAAAAAAACGTCATAGTATAGTATGTCAAAATTTTTCGATAAAAACGTCAAATTTTTTTGATGTTAAAAAAAAACATTGAAAACGGTCGTATTATAGCATGTAGAATGATTCTATGGTGGGCAAAAGTCATTTCGTGAAATGTTGGAAAATTTTATTTAAAAAAAAAGCGGCATAGTATAGTATGTCGAAATGTTTCGATGAAAACGTCAAATTTTTTTGATGTTGAAAAAAAAACACGAAAACGGTGGTATTATAGCATGTAGAATGATTCTATGGTGAGCAAAAGTCATTTTGTGAAATGTTGGGAAATTCTACAAAAAAAAAAACGCCATAGTATAGTATGTCTAAATTTTTCAAAGACAACGTCAAATTGTTTTGATGTTGAAAAAAACATGAAAAAAGTCGTATGATAGCATGTCGAATGATTCTATGGTGAGCAAAAGTCATTTCATGAAATGTTGGAAAATTTTACAAAAAAAAAACGGCATAGTATAGTATGTCGAAATTTTTTGATGAAAACGTCAAATTTTTTTGAAGTTGAAAAAAACCATGAAATCGGTCGTATTATAGCATGTGGAATGATTCTATGGTGAGCAAAAGTCATTTCGTCAAATGGAAAATTTTACAAAAAAATGCCATAGTATAGTATGTCGAAATTTTTTGATGAAAACGTCAAATGTTATTGAAGTTGACAAAAAACATGAAAACGGTAGTATTATAGCATGTGGAATTATTCTATGGTGAGTAAAAGTCATTTCGTGAAATGGAAAATTTTACAAAAAAAAGTCAGAGTATAGTATGTCAAAAGTTTTCGATGAAAACGTCAAATTTTTTTGATGTTCAAAAAAACAATGAAATCAGTCGTATTGAAAAATGTCGAATGATTCTATGGTGAGCAAAAGTCATTTCGTGAAATGGAAAATTTTACAAAAAAAAACGCCATAGTATAGTACGTCGAAATTTATCGATTAAAACGTCAAATTTTTTTGAAGTTGAAAAAAACCATGAAAACGGTCGTATTACAGCATGTAGAATGATTCTATGGTTAGCAAAACTCATTTCGTGAAATGTTGGAAAATTCTACAAGAAAAACGCCATAGTATAGTATGTCGAAATTTTTCAAAGACAACGTCAAATTTTTTTGAAGTTGAAAAAAACCATGAAAACGGTCGTATTATAGCATGTGGAATGATTCTATGGTGAGCAAAAGTCATTTCGTCAAATGGAAAATTTTACAAAAAAATGCCATAGTATAGTATGTCGAAATTTTTTGATGAAAACGTCAAATGTTATTGAAGTTGACAAAAAACATGAAAACGGTAGTATTATAGCATGTGGAATTATTCTATGGTGAGTAAAAGTCATTTCGTGATATATTGGAAAATTGTACAAAAAAAACGGCATAGCATAGTATGTCGAAATTTTTCAAAGATGTCAAATTTTTTTGATGTTGAAAAAAAACACGAAAACAGTCGTATTATAGCATGTTGAATGATTCTATGGTTAGCAAAACTCATTTCGTGAAATGTTGGAAAATTTTATTTAAAAAAAAACGGCATAGTACAGTATGTCGAAATTTTTCGATGAAAACGTCAAATTTTTTTGATGTTGAATAAAACAATGAAATCGGTAGTATTATAGCATGTACAATGATTCTATGGTGCGCAAAAGTCATTTCGTGAAATGGAAAATTTTACAAAAAAAACGCCATGCTATAGTATGTCGAAATTTTTCGATACAAACGTCAAATTTTTTTGAAGTTGAAAAAAAACATGAAAACGGTCGTATTACAGCATGTAGAATGATTCTATGGTGAGCAAAAGTCATTTCGTGAAATGTTGGAAAATTCTACAAGAAAAACGCCATAGCATAGTATGTCGAAATTTTTCAAAGACGTCAAATTTTTTTGATGGTGAAAAAAAACATGAAAAAAGTCGTATGATAGCATGTAGAATGATTCTATGGTGAGCAAAAGTCATTTCGTGAAATGTTGGAAAATTTTACAAAAAAAAACCGCCATAGTATAGTATGTCGAAATTTTTTAAAGACGTCAAATTTTTTTGATGTTGAAAAAAAACATGAAAACAGTCGTATTATAGCATGTAGAATGATTCTATGGTGAGCAAAAGTCATTTCGTGAAATGTTGGAAAATTTTACAAAAAAAAAAACGCCATAGTATAGTATGTCGAAATTTTTTGATGAAAACGTCAAATTTTTTTGAAGTTGAAAAAAACCATGAAAACGGTCGTATTATAGCATGTGGAATGATTCTATGGTGAGCAAAAGTCATTTCGTCAAATGGAAAATTTTACAAAAAAATGCCATAGTATAGTATGTCGAAATGTTTTGATGAAAACGTCAAATGTTTTTGAAGTTGACAAAAAACATGAAAACGGTAGTATTATAGCATGTGGAATTATTCTATGGTGAGTAAAAGTCATTTCGTGAAATATTGGAAGATTTTATTAAAAAAAACGCCATAGTATAGTATGTCGAAATTTTTCGATGAAAACATCAAATTTTTTTGATGTTGAAAAAAACAATGAAAATGGTAGTATTATGGCATGTAGAATGATTCTATGGTGAGCAAAAATCATTTCGTGAAATGGAAAATTTTACAAAAAAAAACGTCATAGTATAGTATGTCAAAATTTTTCGATGAAAACGTCAAATTTTACAAAAAAAAACGTCATAGTATAGTATGTCAAAATTTTTCGATGAAAACGTCAAATTTTTTTGATGTTCAAAAAAACAATGAAATCGGTCGTATTGAAAAATGTCAAATGATTCTATGGTGAGCAAAAGTCATTTCGTGAAATAGAAAATTTTACAAAAAAAAACGCCATAGTATAGTATGTTGAAATTTTTCGATGAAAACATCAAATTTTTTGATGTTGGAAAAAAACATGAAAACGGTCGTATTATAGCATGTAGAATGATTCTATGGTGGGCCAAAGTCATTTCGTGAAATGTTGGAAAATTTTACAAAAAAACGCCATAGTATAGTATGTCGAAATTTTTTGATGAAAACGTCAAATTATTTTGAAGTTGAAAAAAAAAACATGAAAACGGTCGTATTATAGCATGTGGAATTATTCGATGGTGAGTAAAAGTCATTTCGTGAAATATTGGAAAATTGTACAAAAAAAACGGCATAGTATAGTATGTCGAAATTTTTTAAAGACGTCAAATTTTTTTGATGTTGAAAAAAAACATGAAAACAGTCGTATTATAGCATGTAGAATGATTCTATGGTGAGCAAAAGTCATTTCGTGAAATGTTGGAAAATTTTACAAAAAAAACGCCATAGTATAGTATGTCAAATTTTTCGATGAAAACGTCAAATTTTTTTGAAGTTGAAAAAAAAAACATGAAAATGGTCGTATTACAGCATGTAGAATGATTCTATGGTGAGCAAAAGTCATTTTGTGAAATGTTGGAAAATTTTATTAAAAAAAACGCCATAGTATAGTATGTCGAAATTTTTCGATGAAAACATCAAATTTTTTTGATGTTGAAAAAAACAATGAAAATGGTAGTATTATGGCATGTAGAATGATTCTATGGTGAGCAAAAATCATTTCGTGAAATGGAAAATTTTACAAAAAAAAACGTCATAGTATAGTATGTCAAAATTTTTCGATGAAAACGTCAAATATTTTTGATGTTCAAAAAAACAATGAAATCGGTCGTATTGAAAAATGTCAAATGATTCTATGGTGAGCAAAAGTCATTTCGTGAAATGGAAAATTTTACAAAAAAAAAAAACGCCATAGTATAGTATGTTGAAATTTTTCGATGAAAACATCAAATTTTTTGATGTTGGAAAAAAACATGAAAACGGTCGTATTATAGCATGTAGAATGATTCTATGGTGAGCAAAAGTCATTTTGTGAAATGTTGGGAAATTCTACAAAAAAAAAAACGCCATAGTATAGTATGTCGAAATTTTTCAAAGACAACGTCAAATTGTTTTGATGTTGAAAAAAACATGAAAAAAGTCGTATGATAGCATGTCGAATGATTCTATGGTGAGCAAAAGTCATTTCGTGAAATATTGGAAAATTGTACAAAAAAAACGGCATAGTATAGTATGTCGAAATTTTTTAAAGACGTCAAATTTTTTTGATGTTGGAAAAAAAACATGAAAACGGTAGTATTATAGCATGTACAATGATTCTATGGTGCGCAAAAGTCATTTCGTCAAATGGAAAATTTTGCAAAAAAAACACCATGGTATAGTATGTCGAAATTTTTCGATGCAAACGTCAAATTTTTTTGATGTTGAAAAAAAACATGAAAATGGTCGTATTATAGCATGTAGAATGATTCTATGGTGAGCAAAAGTCATTTTGTGAAATGTTGGGAAATTCTACAAAAAAAAAAAACGCCATAGTATAGTATGTCGAAATTTTTCCAAGACAACGTCAAATTGTTTTGATGTTGAAAAAAACATGAAAAAAGTCGTATGATAGCATGTCGAATGATTCTATGGTGAGCAAAAGTCATTTCATGAAATGTTGGAAAATTTTACAAAAAAAAAACGCCATAGTATAGTATGTCGAAATTTTTTGATGAAAACGTCAAATTTTTTTGAAGTTGAAAAAAACCATGAAAACGGTCGTATTATAGCATGTGGAATGATTCTATGGTGAGCAAAAGTCATTTCGTCAAATGGAAAATTTTACAAAAAAATGCCATAGTATAGTATGTCGAAATTTTTTGATGAAAACGTCAAATGTTATTGAAGTTGACAAAAAACATGAAAACGGTAGTATTATAGCATGTGGAATTTTTCTATGGTGAGTAAAAGTCATTTCGTGAAATGGAAAATTTTACAAAAAAAACCGTCATAGTATAGTATGTCAAAATATTTCGATGAAAACGTCAAATTTTTTTGAAGGTGAAAAAAAAACATGAAAACGGTCGTATTATAGCATGTAGAATGATTCTATGGTGAGCAAAAGTCATTTTGTGAAATGTTGGGAAATTCTACAAAAAAAAAAAACGCCATAGTATAGTATGTCGAAATTTTTCAAAGACAACGTCAAATTGTTTTGATGTTGAAAAAAACATGAAAAAAGTCGTATGATAGCATGTCGAATGATTCTATGGTGAGCAAAAGTCATTTCGTGAAATATTGGAAAATTGTACAAAAAAAACGGCATAGTATAGTATGTCGAAATTTTTCGATGAAAACATCAAATTTTTTTGATGTTGAAAAAAACAATGAAAACGGTAGTATTATGGAATGTAGAATGATTCAATGGTTAGCAAAACTCATTTCGTGAAATGTTGGAAAATTATATTTAAAAAAAAAACGGCACATTATAGTATGTCGAATTTATGATGAAAACGTCAAATTTTTTTATGTTGAAAAAAACAATTAAAACGGTAGTATTATGGCATGTAGAATGATTCTATGGTGAGCAAAAATCAATTTGTGAAATGGAAAATTTTACAAAAAAAAACGCCATAGTATAGTATGTCGAAATTTTTCGATGCAAACGTCAAATTTTTTTGATGTTGAAAAAAAAACATGAAAATGGTTGTATTATAGCATGTAGAATGATTCTATGGTGAGCAAGTCATTTTGTGAAATGTTGAAAAATTCCAAAAAAAAACGCCATAGTATAGTATGTCGAAATTTTTCGATAAAAACGTCAAATTTTTTTGATGTTAAAAAAAAACAATGAAAACGGTAGTATTATGGCATGTAGAATGATTCTATGGTGAGTAAAAGTCATTTTGTGAAATATTGGAAAATTGTACAAAAAAAAACGGCATAGCATAGTATGTCGAAATTTTTCAAAGATGTCAAATTTTTTTGATGTTGAAAAAAAACATGAAAACAGTCGTATTACAGCATGTTGAATGATTCTATGGTGCGCAAAAGTCATTTCGTGAAATGGAAAATTTTACAAAAAAAACGCCATGCTATAGTATGTCGAAATTTTTCGATACAAACGAAAAAATTTTTTGATGTTGAAAAAAAACATGAAAAAGGTTGTATTAAGCATGAAGAATGATTCTATGGTGAGCAAAAGTCATTTTGTGAAATGTTAGCAAATTCTACAAAAAAAACGCCATAGTATATAGTACGTCGAAATTTTTCGATGACAACGTCAAATTTTTTTGATGTTCAAAAAAACAATGAAATCGGTCGAATTGAAAAATGTCAAATGATTCTATGGTGAGCAAAAGTCATTTCGTGAAATGGAAAATTTTACAAAAAAAAAACGCCATAGTATAGTATGTTGAAATTTTTCGATGAAAACGTCAAATTTTTTGATGTTGAAAAAAAACACGAAAACGGTCGTATTATAGCATGTAGAATGATTCTATGGTGAGCAAAAGTCATTTTGTGAAATGTTGGGAAATTCTGCAAAAAAAACCCGCCATAGTATAGTATGTCGAAATTTTGCAAAGACAACGTCAAATTGTTTTGATGTTGAAAAAAACATGAAAAAAGTCGTATGATAGCATGTCGAATGATTCTATGGTGAGCAAAAGTCATTTCATGAAATGTTGGAAAATTTTACAAAAAAAAAAACGCCATAGTATAGTATGTCGAAATTTTTTGATGAAAACGTCAAATTTTTTTGAAGTTGAAAAAAACCATGAAAACGGTCGTATTATTGCATGTGGAATGATTCTATGGTGAGCAAAAGTCATTTCGTCAAATGGAAAATTTTACAAAAAAATGCCACAGTATAGTATGTCGAAATGTTTTGATGAAAACGTCAAATGTTTTTGAAGTTGACAAAAAACATGAAAACGGTAGTATTATAGCATGTGGAATTATTCTATGGTGAGTAAAAGTCATTTCGTGAAATATTGGAAAATTGTACAAAAAAACGGCATAGTATAGTATGTCGAAATTTTTTAAAGACGTCAAATTTTTTTGATTTTGGAAAAAAAACATGAAAACTGTCGTATTATAGCATGTAGAATGATTCTATGGTGAGCAAAAGTCATTTCGTGAAATGTTGGAAAATTTTACAAAAAAAACGCCATAGTATAGTATGTCAAAATATTTCGATGAAAACGTCAAATTTTTTTGAAGTTGAAAAAAAACATGAAAATGGTAGTATTATGGCATGTAGAATGATTTTATGGTGAGCAAAATTCATTTTGTGAAATGTTGGAAAATTTTATTAAAAAAAACGCCATAGTATAGTATGTCAAAATTTTTCGATGAAAACATCAAATTTTTTTGATGTTGAAAAAAACAATGAAAACGGTAGTATTATGGCATGTAGAATGATTCTATGGTGAGCAAAAATCAATTTGTGAAATGGAAAATTTTACAAAAAAAAACGCCATAGTATAGTATGTCGAAATTTTTCGATGCAAACGTCAAATTTTTTTGATGTTGAAAAAAACAATGAAAACGGTCGTATTACAGCATGTAGAATGATTCTATGGTTAGCAAAACTCATTTCGTGAAATGTTGGAAAATTATATTCAAAAAAAAAAAACGGCACATTATAGTATGTCGAATTTATGATGAAAACGTCAAATTTTTTTGATGTTAAAAAAAACAATGAAAACGGTAGTATTATGGCATGTAGAATGATTCTATGGTGAGCAAAAATCAATTTGTGAAATGGAAAATTTTACAAAAAAAAACGCCATAGTATAGTATGTCGAAATTTTTCAGACGTCAAATTTTTTTGATGTTGAAAAAAAACATGAAAAAAGTCGTATGATAGCATGTCGAATGATTCTATGGTGAGCAAAAGTCATTTCATGAAATGTTGGAAAATTTTACAAAAAAAACGCCATAGTATAGTATGTCGAAATTTTTTGATGAAAACGTAAAATTATTTTGAAGTTGAAAAAAAACATGAAAACAGTCGTATTATAGCATGTGGAATTATTCTATGGTGAGTAAAAGTCATTTCGTGAAATATTGGAAAATTGTACAAAAAAACGGCATAGTATACTATATCGAAATTTTTTAAAGACGTCAAATTTTTTTGATGTTGAAAAAAAACATGAAAACAGTCGTATTATAGCATGTGGAATGATTCTATGGTGAGCAAAAGTCAATTTGTGAAATGGAAAATTTTACAAAAAAAAACGCCATAGTATAGTATGTCGAAATTTTTCAATGAAAACGTCAAATTTTTTTGAATTTGAAAAAAAAAACATGAAAACGGTCGTATTACAGCATGTAGAATGATTCTATGGTGAGCAAGTCATTTTGTGAAATGTTGAAAAATTCCACAAAAAAAATGCCATAGTGTAGTATGTCGAAATTTTTTAAAGACGTCAAATTTTTTTGATGTTGAAAAAAAACATGAAAACAGTTGTATTATAGCACGTAGAATGATTCTATGGTGAGCAAAAGTCATTTCGTGAAATGTTGGAAAATTTTACAAAAAAAACGCCATAGTATAGTATGTCGAAATTTTTCGATGAAAACGTCAAATTTTTTTGAAGTTGAAAAAAAAAACATGAAAACGGTCGTATTACAGCATGTGGAATGATTCTATGGTGAGCAAAAGTCATTTTTTGAAATGTTGAAAAATTCCACAAAAAAAATGCCATAGTATAGTATGTCGAAATTTTTCGATGAAAACGTCAAATTTTTTTGATGTTGAAAAAAAACATGAAAATGATCATATTACAGCATGTAGAATGATTCTATGGTGAGCAAAATTCATTTTGTGAAATGTTGGAAAATTTTATTAAAAAAAACGCCATAGTATAGTATGTCGAAATGTTTTGATGAAAACGTCAAATGTTTTTGAAGTTGACAAAAAACATGAAAACGGTAGTATTATAGCATGTGGAATTATTCTATGGTGAGCAAGTCATTTTGTGAAATGTTGAAAAATTCCACAAAAAAAAACGCCATAGTATAGTATGTCGAAATTTTTTAAAGACGTCAAATTTTTTTGATGTTGAAAAAAAACATGAAAACAGTCGTATTATAGCACGTAGAATGATTCTATGGTGAGCAAAAGTCATTTCGTGAAATATTGGAAAATTGTACAAAAAAAACGGCATAGTATAGTATGTCGAAATTTTTTAAAGACATCAAATTTTTTTGATGTTGGAAAAAAAACATGAAAACAGTCGTATTATAGCATGTACAATGATTCTATGGTGAGCAAGTCATTTTGTGAAATGTTGAAAAATTCCACAAAAAAAAACGCCATAGTATAGTATGTCGAAATTTTTTGATGAAAAGGCCAAATTTTTTTGATGTTGAAAAAAGGCATGAAAACAGTCGTATTATAGCATTTGGAATGATTCTATGGTGAGCAAAAGTCAATTTGTGAAATGGAAAATTTTACAAAAAAAAACGCCATAGTATGGTATGTCGAAATTTTTTGATGAAAACGTCAAATTTTTTTGAATTTGAAAAAAAAAACATGAAAACGGTCGTATTACAGCATGTGGAATGATTCTATGGTGAGCAAAAGTCATTTTGTGAAATGTTGAAAAATTCCACAAAAAAAATGCCATAGTATTGTATGTCGAAATTTTTCGATGAAAACGTCAAATTTTTTTGATGTTGAAAAAAAAACATGAAAATGGTCATATTATAGCATGTAGAATGATTCTATGGTGAGCAAAATTCATTTTGTGAAATGTTGGAAAATTTTATTAAAAAAAACGTCATAGTATAGTATGTCAAAATATTTCGATGAAAACATCAAATTTTTTTGATGTTGAAAAAAACAATGAAAACGGTAGTATTATGGCATGTAGAATGATTCTATGGTGAGCAAAAATCAATTTGTGAAATGGAAAATTTTACAAAAAAAATCGCCATAGTATAGTATGTCGAAATTTTTCGATGCAAACGTCAAATTTTTTTGATGTTGAAAAAAACAATGAAAACGGTCGTATTACAGCATGTAGAATGATTCTATGGTTAGCAAAACTCATTTCGTGAAATGTTGGAAAATTATATTCAAAAAAAAAAACGGCACATTATAGTATGTCGAATTTATGATGAAAACGTCAAATTTTTTCGATGTTAAAAAAACAATTACAACGGTAGTATTATGGCATGTAGAATGATTCTATGGTGAGCAAAAATCAATTTGTGAAATGGAAAATTTTACAAAAAAAAACGCCATAGTATAGTATGTCGAAATTTTTCAGACGTCAAATTTTTTTGATGTTGAAAAAAAACATGAAAAAAGTCGTATGATAGCATGTCGAATGATTCTATGGTGAGCAAAAGTCATTTCATGAAATGTTGGAAAATTTTACAAAAAAAACGCCATAGTATAGTATGTCGAAATTTTTTGATGAAAACGTCAAATTATTTTGAAGTTGAAAAAAAACATGAAAACAGTCGTATTATAGCATGTGGAATTATTCTATGGTGAGTAAAAGTCATTTCGTGAAATATTGGAAAATTGTACAAAAAAACGGCATAGTATACTATATCGAAATTTTTTAAAGACGTCAAATTTTTTTGATGTTGAAAAAAAACATGAAAACAGTCGTATTATAGCATGTGGAATGATTCTATGGTGAGCAAAAGTCAATTTGTGAAATGGAAAATTTTACAAAAAAAAACGCCATAGTATAGTATGTCGAAATTTTTCGATGAAAACATCAAATTTTTTTGATGTTGAAAAAAACAATGAAAACGGTAGTTTTATGGCATGTAGAATGATTCTATGGTGAGCAAAAGTCATTTCGTGAAATGTTGGAAAATTTTATTTAAAAAAAAAACGGCATAGTATAGTATGTCGAAATGTTTCGATGAAAACGTCAAATTTTTTTGATGTTGAACAAAAACACGAAAACGGTAGTATTATAGCATGTGGAATTATTCTATGGTGAGCAAGTCATTTTGTGAAATGTTGAAAAATTCCACAAAAAAAACCGCCATAGTATAGTATGTCGAAATTTTTTAAAGACGTCAAATTTTTTTGATGTTGAAAAAAAACATGAAAACAGTGGTATTATAACACGTAGAATGATTCTATGGTGAGCAAAAGTCATTTCGTGAAATTTTGGAAAATTTTACAAAAAACATGCCATAGTATAGTATGTCGAAATTTTTCGATGAAAATGTCAAATTTTTTTGATGTTGAAAAAAACACATGAAAATGGTCATATTATAGCATGTAGAATGATTCTATGGTGAGCAAAATTCATTTTGTGAAATGTTGGAAAATTTTATTAAAAAAAACGCCATAGTATAGTATGTCGAAATTTTTCGATGAAAACATCAAATTTTTTTGATGTTGAAAAAAACAATGAAAACGGTAGTATTATGGCATGTAGAATGATTCTATGGTGAGCAAAAGTCATTTCGTGAAATGGAAAATTTTACAAAAAAAACGTCATAGTATAGTATGTCAAAATTTTTCGATGAAAACATCAAATTTTTTTGATGTTGAAAAAAACAATGAAAACGGTAGTATTATGGCATGTAGAATGATTCTATGATGAGCAAAAATCAATTTGTGAAATGGAAAATTTTACAAAAAAAAACGCCATAGTATAGTATGTCGAAATTTTTCGATGCAAACGTCAAATTTTTTTGATGTTGAAAAAAAAACATGAAAATGGTTGTATTATAGCATGTAGAATGATTCTATGGTGAGCAAGTCATTTTGTGAAATGTTGAAAAATTCCACAAAAAAACGCCATAGTATAGTATGTCGAAATTTTTCGATGAAAACGTCAAATTTTTTTGATGTAAAAAAAAACAACGAAAACGGTAGTATTATGGCATGTAGAATGATTCTATGGTGAGTAAAAATCATTTTGTGAAATATTGGGAAATTGTACAAAAAAAACGGCATAGTATAGTATGTCGAAATGTTTTGATGAAAACGTCAAATGTTTTTGAAGTTGACAAAAAACATGAAAACGGTAGTATTATAGCATGTGGAATTATTCTATGGTGAGCAAGTCATTTTGTGAAATGTTGAAAAATTCCACAAAAAAAAACGCCATGGTATAGTATGTCGAAATTTTTTAAAGACGTCAAATTTTTTTGATGTTGAAAAAAAACATGAAAACAGTCGTATTATAGCACGTAGAATTATTCTATGGTGAGCAAAAGTCATTTCGTGAAATATTGGAAAATTGTACAAAAAAAACGGCATAGTATAGTATGTCGAAATTTTTCGATGAAAACGTCAAATTTTTTTGATGTTGAATAAAACAATGAAATCGGTAGTATTATAGCATGTACAATGATTCTATGGTGTGCAAAAGTCATTTCGTGAAATGGAAAATTTTACAAAAAAAACGCCATAGTATAGTAGGTCGAAATTTTTCGATGAAAACATCAAATTTTTTTGATGTTGAAAAAAACAATGAAAACGGTAGTATTACGGCATGTAGAATGATTCTATGGTGAGCAAAAGTCATTTCGTGAAATGGAAAACTTTACAAAAAAAAACGTCATAGTATAGTATGTCAAAATTTTTCAATGAAAACGTCAAATTTTTTTGATGTTGAAAAAAAACATGAAAACGGTCGTATTATAGCATGTAGAATGATTCTATGGTGAGCAAAAGTCATTTCGTGAAATGTTGGAAAATTTTATTTAAAAAAAAAACGGCATAGTATAATATGGCGAAATGTTTCGATGAAAACGTCAAATTTTTTTGATGTTGAAAAAAAACACGAAAACAGTCGTATTACAGCATGTAGAATGATTCTATGGTGAGCAAAAGTCATTTCGTGAAATGTTGGAAAATTTTACAAAAAAAACGCCATAGTATAGTATGTCGAAATTTTTCGATGAAAACGTCAAATTTTTTGATGTTGAAAAAAAACATGAAAACGGTCGTATTATAGCATGTAGAATGATTCTATGGTGAGCAAAAGTCATTTCGTGAAATGCTGGAAAATTTTACAAAAAAAACGCCATGGTATAGTATGTCGAAATTTTTTGATGAAAAGGCCAAATTTTTTTGATGTTGAAAAAAGGCATGAAAACAGTCGTATTATAGCATGTGGAATGATTCTATGGTGAGCAAAAGTCATTTCGTCAAATGGAAAATTTTACAAAAAAATGCCATAGTATAGTATGTCGAAATGTTTTGATGAAAACGTCAAATGTTTTTGAAGTTGACAAAAAACATGAAAACGGTAGTATTATAGCATGTGGAATTATTCTATGGTGAGTAAAAGTCATTTCGTGAAATATTGGAAAATTGTACAAAAAAAACGGCATCGTATAGTATGTCGAAATTTTTTGATGAAAAGGCCAAATTTTTTTGATGTTGAAAAAAAGGCATGAAAACAGTCGTATTATAGCATGTGGAATGATTCTATGGTGAGCAAAAGTCAATTTGTGAAATGGAAAATTTTACAAAAAAACGCCATAGTATAGTATGTCAAAATATTTCGATGAAAACGTCAAATTTTTTTGATGTTGAAAAAAAACATGAAAATGGTCATATTATAGCATGTAGAATGATTCTATGGTGAGCAAAATTCATTTTGTGAAATGTTGGAAAATTTTATTAAAAAAAAAGCCATAGTATAGTATGTCGAAATTTTTCGATGAAAACGTCAAATTTTTTTGATGTTCAAAAAAACAATGAAATCGGTCGTATTGAAAAATGTCAAATGATTCTATGGTGAGCAAAAGTCATTTCGTGAAATGTTGGAAAATTTTATTTTAAAAAAAAAACGGCATAGTATAGTATGTCGAAATGTTTCGATGAAAACGTCAAATTTTTTTGATGTTGAAAAAAAACACGAAAACGGTCGTATTATAGCATGTAGAATGATTCTATTGTGAGCAAAAGTCATTTTGTGAAATGTTGGGAAATTCTACAAAAAAAACCCGCCATAGTATAGTATGTCGAAATTTTTCAAAGACAACGTCAAATTGTTTTGATGTTGAAAAAAACATGAAAAAAGTCGTATGATAGCATGTCGAATGATTCTATGGTGAGCAAAAGTCATTTCATGAAATGTTGGAAAATTTTACAAAAAAAAAACGCCATAGTATAGTATGTCGAAATTTTTTGATGAAAACGTCAAATATTTTTGAAATTGAAAAAAACCATGAAAACGGTCGTATTATAGCATGTGGAATGATTCTATGGTGAGCAAAAGTCATTTCGTCAAATGGAAAATTTTACAAAAAAATGCCATAGTATAGTATGTCGAAATTTTTTGATGAAAACGTCAAATGTTTTTGAAGTTGACAAAAAACATGAAAACGGTAGTATTATAGCATGTGGAATTATTCTATGGTGCGCAAAAGTCATTTCGTCAAATGGAAAATTTTGCAAAAAAACGCCATGGTATAGTATGTCGAAATTTTTCGATGAAAACGTAAAATTTTTTTGATGTTGAAAAAAAACATGAAAATGGTCGTATTATAGCATGTAGAATGATTCTATGGTGAGCAAAAGTCATTTTGTGAAATGTTGGAAAATTTTACAAAAAAAAAAACGCCATAGTATAGTATGTCGAAATTTTTTGATGAAAACGTCAAATGTTTTTGAAGTTGACAAAAAACATGTAAACGGTAGTATTATAGCATGTGGAATTATTCTATGGTGAGTAAAAGTCATTTCGTGAAATATTGGAAAATTGTACAAAAAAAACGGCATAGTATAGTATGTCGAAATTTTTTAAAGACGTCAAATTTTTTTGATGTTGGAAAAAAAACATGAAAACAGTCGTATTATAGCATGTAGAATGATTCTATGGTGAGCAAAAGTCATTTCGTGAAATGTTGGAAAATTTTACAAAAAAAACGGCATAGTATAGTATGTCGAAATTTTTTGATGAAAAGGCCAAATTTTTTTGATGTTGAAAAAAAACATGAAAACAGTCGTATTATAGCATGTTGTATGATTCTATGGTGAGCAAAAGTCATGTCGTGAAATGTTGGAAAATTTTACAAAAAAAACGACATAGTACAGTATGTCGAAATTTTTTGACGAAAACGTCAAATTTTTTTGAAGTTGGAAAAACCATGAAAACGGTCGTATTACAGCATGTAGGATGATTCTAAGGTTAGCAAAACTCATTTCGTGAAATGTTGGAAAATTTTATTTAAAAAAAAAACGGCATTGATGTTGAAAAAAACAATGAAAACGGTCGTATTATAGCATGTAGAGTGATTCTATGGTGAGCAAAAGTCATTTCGTGAAATAGAAAATTTTCCAAAAAAAACGCCATAGTATAGTATGTCGAAATTTTTTGATGAAAACGTCAAATTATTTTGAAGTTGAAAAAAAACATGAAAACGGTCGTATTATAGCATGTGGAATTATTCTATGGTGAGTAAAAGTCATTTCGTGAAATAATGGAAAATTGTCCAAAAAAAACGGCATAGTATAGTATGTCGAAATTTTTTAAAGACGTCAAATTTTTTTGATGTTGAAAAAAAACATGAAAACAGTCGTATTATACCATGTCAAATGATTCTATGGTGAGCAAAAGACATTTTGTGAAATGTTGTAAAATTAAAAAAAAAAACGGCATAGTACAGTATGTCGAAATTTTTTGATGAAAACATCAAATTTTTTTGAAGTTGAAAAAACCATGAAAACGGTCGTACAGCATGTAGAATGATTGTATGGTGAGCAAAATTCATTTCGTGAAATGTAAAATTTTATAAAAAAAACGGCATAGTATAGTATGTCGAAATTTTTTGATGAAAACGTGAAATTTTTTTGAAGTTGAAAAAAACAATGAAAACGGTCGTATTATAGCATGTGGAATGATTCTATGGTGAGCAAAAGTCATTTCGTCAAATGGAAAATTTTACAAAAAAAACGCCATAGTATAGTATGTCGAAATTTTTTTGATGAAAACATCAAATTTTTTTGAAGTTGAAAAAAACAATGAAAACGGTAGTATTATAGCATGTAGAATGATTCTATGGTGAGCAAAAGTCATTTCCTCAAAATTTTACAAAAAAAAAAGCCATAGTATAGTATGTCGAAATTTTTTGATGAAAACGTTCAAATTTTTTTGATGTTGAAAAAAAACATGAAAACGGTCGTATTATAGCATGTTGAATGATTCTATGGTTAGCAAAATTCACTTCGTGAAATGTTGGAAAATTTTACAAAAAAAACGCCATAGTATAGTATGTCGAAATTTTTTTCATGAAAACGTACATTTTTTTGATGTTGAAAAAAAAAAAACACGAAAACGGTAGTATTATATCATGTAGAATGATTCTATGGTGAGCAAAAGTCATTTCGTGAAATGGACAATTTTACAAAAAAAAATGCCATATCATAGTATGTCGAAATTTTTTGATGAAAAGGCCCAATTTTTTTGATGTTGAAAAAAGGCATGAAAATAATCGTATTATAGCATGTGGAAAGATTCTATGGTGAGCAAAAGTCAATTTGTGAAATGGAAAATTTTACCAAAAAAACGCCATAGTATAGTATGTCGAAATTTTTTGATGAAAACGTCAAATTTTTTTGATGTTGAAAAAAAAAAACACGAAAACGGTCGTATTATAGGATGTAGAATGATTCTATGGTGAGCAAAAGTCATTTCATGAAATGTTGGAAAATTTTACAAAAAAAAAACGGCACAGTGTAGTATGTTGAAATTTTTTGATGAAAACATCAATTTTTTTTGAAGTTGAAAAAAAACATGAAAACGGTCGTATTATAGCATGAAGAATGATTCTATGGTGAGCAAAATTCATTTCATGAAATGTTGTAAAATTTTACAAAAAAAACGGCATAGTATAGTATGTCGAAATTTTTCGATGAAAACGTCAAATTTTTTTGATGTTAAAAAAAACCATGAAAACAGTCGTATTATAGCATGTAGAATGATTCTATGGTGAGTAAAAGTCATTTCGTGAAATGTTGGAAAATTAAAAAAAAAAAATTGGCATAGTATAGTATGTCGAAATTTTTTGATGAAAACATCAAATTTTTTTGAAGTTGACAAAAATCATGAAAACGGTCGTATTACAGCATGTAGAATGAATCTATGGTGAGCAAAAGTCATATTATAGTATGTTAAACGGTATAATGACAAAAAAAGTCAAATTCTAGTATGTCGCAAAATTTCATGATAAACAGGTCATAGTATTGAATCTTAAAAATCATATTATAGTATGTTAAACGGTATGATGATAAAAAAAACTAATTTTATAGTACGTTGAAAAATTTCATGAAAAAAAGTCTTAGTATAGTATGTCGAAAAAACGCAACAAAATTACACAGTATAGTTTGTCAAAAAAGTCATTGTATAGTATGTGATACAAGAGCAAAAGAAAGCCATAGTATAGTATGTTGAAAAAAGTAACACAATGACATAGGATAGTATGTCAAAAAAAGCATCTAGTATGTTGAATAAGAAATGTAACAAAATGCCAAAGTACAGTCTGTCAAAAAAAAACTCATAGTATAGTGTGTCGAAAAAATGTAACAAAATGCCATAGTATAGTATGTCGAAAAAAATGTAACCAAATGCCTTAGTATAGTATGTTGAAAAAAACTTTATAGTGTAGTATGTCAAAGAGGAGTCAAAAAAGTCATAGTGTAGTTGACATAGTATAGTATATTGAAAAATATTTTTCAAAAAGCCATAGTATAGTATGTCAAAAAAGTCATAATATAGTATATGGAAAATGATTTTAAAAAAAGCCATAGTATGTTGAAAAATATTTTTCGAAAAAAATCATAGTATAGTATGTCAAAAAACGTGACAAAATGCCACAGTAAAGTATGTTGAAAAAAATTAATAGTATAGTATGTCAAAAAGGAGTCAAAAAAGTCATAGTACAGTATGTCAAAAAACGTAACAAAATGCCATATTACAGTATGTAGAAAAACATTCATATGTCAAAAAATTCATAGTATAGTATGTCGAAAAAACATAATAAAATGCCATATTATAGTATGTAGAAAAACATTCATGTGTCAAAAAAGTCATAGTATAGTATGTTAAAAAAGTCATAGTATAGTATGTTAAAAAAGTCATAGTATATTATGTCGAAAAAACATAATAAAATGCCATATTATAGTATGTAGAAAAACATTCACATGTCAAAAAAGTCACAGTATAATATATTGAAAAAGATTTTAAAAGTTTTAAAAGTCATAGTATAGTATGTAGAAAAAGATTCATATGTCAAAAAAGTCATAGTATAGTATGTGGAAAAAGATTTTTAAAGTTTTAAAAGTCAAAGTATAGTATGTAGAAAAACATTCATGTCAAAAAAGTCATAGTATAGTATGTGGAAAAAGATTTTAAAAGTTTTAAAAGTCATAGTATAGTATGATGAAAAAATATAACATAGCATGTAGAATAAAATTCATAGTATAGTAAGTATGTCAAAAAAAATCACAGCTTTGTATGTTGAAAAATGTCATAGTATAGTATGTCCAAAAAAAGTCATAGTATGTCAAAGAAAATTAAAAAAAAAGTCACAGTATATTATGTTTTAGTTAGTAGTTTATATTGGTATAGTTTATAAAAAATTAATAGTATATTATGTCAAGAAAGTCATAGTATAGTATGTCCAAAAAGAGTAAAAAAAAAAAGCCATGGTATTGTATGTTGAAAGAATTTTTTTTAAATCATAGTATAGTATGTCAGTTAGTGTAGTGTGTCAAAAAAGCATTGTACTGTATATTTTAAAAAAGTTTTGCATAGTAGGTTGAAAAAAGTCAGTATAGCATAGCAAAATTTTGCGACATACTTTTCACTATACTATACTTTTTGAGTTTTTTCAACATACTGTACAATGAGTTTTTACAATTTCTTTCAACACACTGTACTATGACTTTTTAAGTACTTCTTCTGCCGTATTGTACTATGAATTTTTCATGACTTTTTTTGCCCAACTGTATTATATTTTTTCAGTGACTTTTTATAGAAACTATATTATGACTTCAGTATGACTTTTTTTCCAAGCATTATACTTGGACTTTTTAACTAGTTTTTTTTTAACATACTATTCTGTGACTTTTTAAAGTTTTTTTCTGACATACTATATTATGATTTTTTACTTTTTTTTGACAAATTATACTATGACTTTTTTATGATTTATTTTGATATGCTATTCTAAGTCTTTTTATTTTTAATAATGGCGTTTTACTTACTTTCATGGTATAAAAATCTGTGATATTTTTACTGGCAAACTACACTATGCTATACTATGATATGTTAATGACATATTTTATGGTATACTGAACTTTAACTTTTATGGCCTTTGTTATGACTATTTTATGCCATACTAAACTATATACAGTATATATGAGATTTTTTATTACTCTTTTACGGCATAATTCTGTCATATTCATTCATATGAATATTCAGATAATTTTATGGCATACTATACTATTACTTTTTATGACATATTATACTGTGACATTTGTATAACTCCTTTATAGCATACTATACTATGATATTTTTAAGGACATCCCATATTTTGAAAATTGTCCTTGAAAAGTAATGTCCTGGAGATACAGTGATGAGTCTGAAGCTAGAAACCGAAGGTGTGATGTTCAGTGTTGGTAGTGTGTAGTGTGTAGTGTGTAGTGTGTAGTGGGTAGTGGGTAGTGGGTATGCTCCACAGGTAGGAGGTGAGTTGGAGGAGAAGGAGAAGTTCTGGTTGGACCTTGATGAAGTGATGCAGAACATACCTAGAAGGTAGACGGTTGTCATTGGTGGAGACTTTAATGGACATGTTGGTGCAGGAAACAGAGATGATGAGGAGGAGATGAGGAGGTGATGAGGAGGAGATGAGGAGGTGATGAGGAGGAGATGAGGAGGAGATGAGGAGGTGATGAGGAGGAGATGAGGAGGTGATGAGGAGGTGATGAGGAGGAGATGAGGAGGTGATGAGGAGGAGATGAGGAGGTGATGAGGAGGCGATGAGGAGGAGATGAGGAGGTGATGAGGAGGAGATGAGGAGGTGATGAGGAGGTGATGAGGAGGAGATGAGGAGGTGATGAGGAGGTGATGAGGAGGAGATGAGGAGGTGATGAGGAGGAGATGAGGAGGTGATGAGGAGGAGATGAGGAGGTGATGAGGAGGTGATGGGCAGGTTTGCGACCCCTGAAGGGAAAAGCCCTAAAGGAGGAGAAGAATATTTCAAAAAAATATTTTTTCAACATACTATTCGATGGCTTTATTACTCCTTTTTGACATACTGTACTATGAATTTTTTTCATGAAATTTTTCAACATAATAGAATTTTTTTAATTTTTATCATAAAACCGTTTAATGTACTATATGATTGTTTTCATGAAATTTTTCACCATTCAATACTTTGACCTGTTTATCATGAAATTTTTCGACATAATATAATTTGATGTTTTTAATCATAAAACCATTTAACATTGTTGTTGTTGTTAACATGAAATTTTTCAAGCTTCAAATATGATGACCTATTTATCATGAAATTTTTCGACATACTATACTATGACTTTTTTATTAAAATTTTCAACATACTAATATGTGATTTTTATCATAATACTGTTTAACATACTATAATATGATTGTTAACATGAAATTTTTCAACATACTATAATATGACTTTAAAATCATAATACTGTTTAATCTGATAATGTAGCCACAAGGGGGCACAAGCCAGTGTCTTATTGTGCCGGTCCCAAGCCCGGATAAATACAGAGGGTTGTGTCAGCATCGGCATCCGACGTAAAACTTTTGAAAAATCAAACATGCCAATCAAATCTATGACTTCCATACCGGATCGGTCGAGGCCCGGGTTAACAACGACCGCCATCGGTGCTGTTCACGGACAGGGTGCCGGTGGAAACTGAACTACTGTTCATCGAAGAAGGAGAGGAGGACGGTGTTCGAAAGCAAGAGAGAGAAGAGGAACGCCAAGAATACAGGACTGAGAGGAGGGACTCTGAATGTTGGAACTATGACAGGAAAAGGTAGAGAGCTGGTTGACATGATGCAGAGGAGGAAGGTGGACATACTGTTTGTCCAGGAGACCAGGAGACCAGGTGGAAAGGTAGCAAGGCTAGAAGTTTAGGAGCAGGGTTCAAGTTGTTCTACCACGGTGTAGATAGGAAGAGAAATGGAGGAGGAGTTATCTTCAAGGAGGAGTTTGTTAGGAATGTCCTGGAGGTAAAAAGAGTATCAGAGAGAGTGATGAGTCTGAAGCTAGAAACCAAAGGTGTGATGTTCAGTGTTGGTAGTGGGTAGTGGGTAGTGGGTAGTGGGTATGCTCCACAGGTAGGAGGTGAGTTGGAGGAGAAGGAGAAGTTCTGGTTGGACCTTGATGAAGTGATGCAGAACATACCTAGAAGGTAGACGGTTGTCATTGGTGGAGACTTTAATGGACATGTTGGTGCAGGAAACAGAGATGACGAGGAGGTGATGAGGAGGTGATGAGGTGATGAGGAGGTGATGAGGAGGAAATGAGGAGGAAATGAGGAGGTGATGGGCAGGTTTGCAACCCCTGAAGGGAAAAACCCTAAAGGAGAAGAAGAAGAAGATACTGTCATTTTGTTACGTTTTTTCAACATAGTATACTATGACTTTTCAAAAAATATTTTTCAACATATTATACTATGGCTTTTTTTAATCATAATACTGTTTAACATACTATAAATATGACTTTTGTTTTACCATAATACCTTTTTACAAACTATAATACAAAACTATAATATTGTTTTCATTAAATTTTTCAACAACTTTGACATTGTTAAAACATTTTTCGACATACTATACTGACTTTTTTTCAAGAAATTTTTCAACATACGATATGATGACTTATTTCATCTTAAAATCTTTTTAAATACTATAAAATGATTGTTTTCATGACATTTTTCAAGATTCAATACTATGACCTGCTTATCATGAAACTGTGGTGTTGTATGAGGAAGTCTGGAGTGGCAGAGAAGGATGTTAGAGTGGTGCAGGACATGTATGAGGACTGTAAGACAGTGGTGAGGTGTGCTGTAGGTGTGACGGAGGAGCTCAAGGTGGAGGTGGGACTGCATCAGGGATTAGCTCTGAGCCCCTTCCTGATGATGGACAGGCTGACGGACGAGGTTAGACAGGAATCTCCATGGACTATGATGTTTGCTGATGACATTGTGATCTGCAGTGAGAGCAGGGAACAGGTGGAGGAGAAGCTAGAAAGGTGGAGGTTTGCCCTGGAAAGGAGAGGAATGAAGGTTAGTCGCAGCAAGACGGAGTACATGTGTGTGAATGAGAGGGACCAAGTGGAAGAGTGAGGTTACAGGGTGGAGAGATAAAGAAGATGGAGGATTTTAAGTACTTAGGGTCAACAGTCCAGAGCAATGGAGAGTGTGGAAAAGAGGTGAAGAAGTGAGTACAGGCAGGCTGGAATGGATGGAGAAAAGTGTCAGGTGTGATGTGAGATAGTTGTTGGATTTCAGCTAAAATGAAAGGGAAAGTGTACAAAACTGTGGTGAGACCAGCGATGCTGTTTGGTTTAGAGACAGTGTCACTGAGGAAAAGACAGGAGGCAGAGCTGGAGGTAGCAGAGATGAAGATGCTGAGCTTCTCTTTGGGAGGGACCAGGATGGATCGGATCAGGAATGAGTCCATCAGAGGGACAGCACATGGTCGAGGTTCTGGAGATAAAGTCAGAGAGGCCAGACTGAGATGGTTTGGACATGTCCAGAGGAGAGATAGTGACTATATTGGTAGAAGGATGCTGAGTTTTGAACTGCCAGGCAGGAGGCCTAGAGGAAGACAAAAGAGGAGGTTTATGGATGTAGTGAAAGAAGACATGAAGGTAGTTGGTGTGAGAGAAGAGGATTAGATGGAGGCAACTGATTGGCTGTGACTTTCTCTAAAGGTTGCTAAGACAAAAGTGTATGAGTCACTGTATTGATTTCTGCAGAGATGTTCAGCTGTCACATGGTGGCAGCAAACAGTCAGCCTGTCCTACAAACAACACAATATGGTGGCCAAGACAAGAAATAACAGACGCCGCTGAGCCACAGTGAGAGTCTCTGCATCAGAAACCATGTGAGCGGCTGATTTCTGTTCATGTCCCTCTTTGCCATGCGAGTCTCTTTTCAACAGCAGAGACTGGTGTCGGAGCTATGCAGTCTACATAAAGTTTAACAAGGCTGGTGTCGGCGATGAGGTGACAAGCCTGCAAGCAATCAGACTCAGTCAGCAAACATCAGAAGCCTCATTCTCCTTTTGGCTGATATTTCTGAAGCGTACCCTTTGTGTTGCTGAAAGGACAGGCTTTGCTCCTGGCTCTTTGTCATTTATCACACATTAGCAGGTTGGTGTATAGTGTGAGTGTGATGAGAAACAGGCCAGAGAAAACTGAACACTTATTTGAGTCAGGAATTAAATTAACACCACAACATTTTGCAGATTCTGTCCTAGAATGCACTCCACATTCAATACACATGCTTTGTATAAACATGTCATTAGATACAGTATATACTGTATACTTCTGTATATGCTGCACACATAGGGGGATTACATTATGACAAATGTTCACTATTTTATGTACTCTGTTATTTATCTGCATTACAGAAAAACTAAGGTGTCTCTATGCCTTGAATTTCCTTTGCCCAGCAGATGGCGTGGCCGGCAGACGCCAACCCTCAGATAAGCAGCGTGTCAGTGTTTAATGAAAGTAAAGAGAGAGGGCAGTAGAGTACTGTGCTACAGCTGGTGGAAGATAATATGAAGCACTGTACCACAGGGAACAACACAAAATAAAGTGATAAAATAACTCATCTGGACACATAAAATTATATCCACCATTACACATAACCAAGGCGGCACTTTATTGTGATAGTCTGTGCTGTAATTTCACATGAAACTCTGCTTAAGATAATTACTGGCTACAGCACTGAAGATAAACTGCATTACTTATTAATCCTAAACGTTAAATAGGTTTTACAGAATATAAAGGCATAAACATACCAAAAGATTTTTATGAAGATCTGCAGAGTTTGAGTGTCCTCTGTATAGATTGTCTTGATTCAGCGACAACATATCACATATATCTTTAGTTAAGCTCCATATACTGTAAAAACATGGCTGACATTTAGAGTTTTAATTGTGCTTTGTGTGGGTGTTTTGCTGGATTCAACGTTGTACTGTATATTGTGTTTTTGTCTATATAACATTATACCACAATCTATTTTGAGCTTCAGAGTTTTTGAGTGAGTGGTCCACATGCCCTATAGCAGCTCCACCTGTACTTTATTCTGCATCGAAATGTGCCATATAAAGTGGTGGTGACACAGCTGTTCATTCAATATATACGTATATAAATAATGGCTGGAATATTGTGTACAATGGCAAACATTAGCAGTGGGTCAAAGTTACACATCAAAAATGTCATCTTGCTGAGTTGTTGGGTGCCAGAATTGAAATATCACATTTGAGATGACAAACTGTGATTTGACAATCTAGCGAACTACACAGGAAAAAACGTTGGAGAGTAAATGTTGCTAATATTTAGCTTTCTGCTAACCGCAGCCATGAGCCAATGGCTGCGGTTAGCAGAAGGCTAAATTAATTAGCTACCAGCCCGCTGGTCGGACAGCTGGCTACTTAGCAAACTTAGCTTTCTACTTCTGCCATGCTGTCATTCAACACAGCAAACGAGCCACAAAAGGTGTCACTCATCTGGCAATAACACTGTGCTTTCCTACGCTGTGACAAGAGTGTGGATGAAGCACCTGAGTTAGCTAGCTAACTTGTCAGTCTCCAGGTAAGCTAGCTGGCTAACTAGCTGGTTCCAGCGACAGAAAAGCTAGCTAGCTAGCTAACACCTTGCGGCGAGCAGCTAGACAGAGGGACCGTTAGCAGCTGGCTACTCTTCCTGAAGTAGTCTGCTAGCGGCGTAGGGGTCAGCTTATCTGGTCTGGTTAACTTCCTCAACTGATTTCGTGATCCTTGAGAGTGAGGGACCGTATATATATTCAGAGAAACTAGTATTTTCTTCAGCCATTGTTCAAAAAAAAAAAAAAAAAAAAAAAGCTAACCACACTTGCTAGGCAGCGTGTTCAGAGAATTTTTCTGCCTTCGCTTAACGCACAGCCCGCAACATACATCATCAGTGTTTACTAACAGAAAAAGTAATGGCACAAATTGCACCCGTTCAACTGTTATATTACTTTATTTTACATTGTGGGGAGAGTCACAATCTTTCTCTAAGTTAAGGGGAAGATACAGAGAAAACGTTGATACCACTGACGAGAGCCTTGTATTAAAACATGATGTTCAGCCTCTCCCCACAACTCATTTTTGTACAGTCCCTCAGATAAACTGCATCAAGATTTTTGTGTAGTCAAGTGTCAGAGGTGATCATGCTGCTATTAATTTCACTTGCAGAGCTACAAAACACAAAAGCCACCATTGAGCAGAATCATGGCAGTTTTATACAAAAAAATCTACTCCATGTCATCTAATGTTAACAAATCACAGACTTTTATTACGTCATTCAGCCAAACTAGAAACCTTTAGATTACAATGCTGTGATGCAACTACAATTTGAAATGCTGGCCTCCCACTAAAAGGATTTAATTTCAAAGCGCTGGCTATCCATCTATACTCATAACTCATATCTGTTCATCTGTCAACATTTAAACATATACAGTATGTACTCTTTTCTCAGAGATGATCACTTTATTACATCTTAAGATGATGTGTGCTCTAAAATATCTTTGGGTAACCTTCCTGTTTTATCCTCATTTGTAAAAGTAGATTTTTAAAATATGAGACTCTTCTGCTTTACTTCCTGATTTATGGAGCCATACATTACAAATAACACTCCTGGCTGTTTTGTCTGAGAGATCTGAAACACATTGTTTCTGGCACCGTAACGCACTAATGTGAATAGTATGCCCAGACTACAGTCAGTCATATCTCAGCACATCATTAAACTACAGCTGACAGGGCAATTCACTTTTTCAGAAACTGTATTCGCTAGTTTTTAATACAAGTTAAGTAAAAATTATATTTGTTTTTCTCTTGACACATTAAGCATTGGCAGAAAATGATGAATGTACTAGTCCAAAGGTTTGCCATTAATATCAAGGTTTCCATACCAGGGGTGGCTGCACGCTGTGCTTTCCCGTAAGACGAGCGAGATTTGCATATGTGGGATATGCAGACAGCACAGACTTTACGGGTGACATGTTTATTCCCGCTCAAGCACGTCCGTTTTGAACAGGTTGAAATGTTTGTGGGCAGATACTGATGACTCAAACTACACCTGGTAGTTTCTAATTTAAGAGGTTCAGTATTTCAAAAAGATTCAGATGCAGAGCTACTGTGTATATATTACTGATATTATCATTTCAACCCCTGAGCTGATCTTGTTTTATTTGTTTCAGACATATGAAGTAAGTCGCAACACGTGTTCTGGCGAAATTACCCCTTTTTCCTGATAAAGACTTGAAATTGTAAATGAACTGCTAACTTTGCAAATTTAAGACAGATTTATTTCAAGCAGTTTTCTAAATATGGTTGTCACCAAGTGCTTTAACAAACGGCACAAACACAGATAAACAAAACAATGTGCTTATAATTATGTACTTGCTGGCTGTCATAATAAAAAGAGGCAGTACAAATGTGGGAACTCCTGAGACCAGTGCAATTTATTTTGAGGCGCGTCCTGGAATTAGGTACAGTGTTTCCAAGGTCCAATGTGTTGTCAGATATTGCACAACTCTTCACTTCAAGTCTAAGCAAGTGAACTATGCTAAATGGTGACCTCAAAACAGTTAAAGGAAGTTAAATTTAACTATTTGCCCTATCTGATTTCCTCAAATGAGGTCAACAAGTTTCTGCCCTGGATTCTGTTCCCCAAGTCTGAGCAACTTTATACATAGAGGTGCACATTCATGTAAAACCTGAGCAGATGCTGATTTTGTTTTGATTCTCAGTGACAATAGTGAGACGGAAAGTATGGTGTTGTCACAAATGGTGTACCGTATACCATTAATGCTACACTCCACTGTGAGATCCAATCAAGTTTTTCAAAAGAAAAGCCAGCAACGGGACATTTCTCTAAATGTGATTATCGACCTACATCCCTTTTTACACATTATTCTACAACTGCAGCTTCTCCTACAGTATGAATGCCACTCCCTTCTGAGTTGGAATGAGTCAAACCTGCGCCATCTTAAAGAGGGGAGTCAGTTCAGCATGTATGAATGCTTCCAAACAACATGTGATCCCCTCGCAGCAATTTAAGACGCCCTCAGAGAAACATAAACCTCCTCATATCTGCAGATCGTCTATTCTAGTCTTGTTGTTGCTGTGTTTGGCGCTGCGACCGGGCCTGGCCTGTGTAGGTGACCCAGGGGCTGATCCTGCTCCCTTCTTTACTTTCAGGTCACATTCCTCTGGCTTGCTGCTGCTCCTTTCCACCGCTAAATTGTCCTTATTCTGTTTGTAAGCTGCCTTGCTGTGGTAGGGGTGGAAGGAAGACTCTGTGCCCTCAGACAGAGGGGACAGGTTGTAGCTGGGCACAGGTGGGTAGGCTGGCTGGACTTGGTGGAAATAATCGTCATAACTCGGTGCATACGGGACGGTGGCCTCATTGTGCTCCTTGGGGAGACTCACAGGGGACCGATTGCCTCTCCTGAAGGTGATGCCCTGGCGACACTTGGTAAAGCCCAGGTGGTAGATCTCTATGAGGTTGAGCAGAAGAGACACGCTGGCCACTCCCAGCATGAAGATGATGAAGATGGTTTTCTCTGTGGGACGGGATATGTAGCAGTTTACCACATTGGGGCAGGGCTGTCTGTTACATGTGTACATGGGCTTCAGCTCAAAGCCGTACAAGAGGTACTGAGCCACGATGAAGCCCACCTCAAACAGGGTTTTAAAGATCACGTTAAAGACATATGTTCGCAAGAGCTCCCCGTGCAGGTGCACTCGTCCCTTCTCGTCCCTCTCCAGAGCCTTCCTGTGCTTTCCATTCACAATAGGGGCCCCCTTGTCTAAATGGTGTACAAGTTCCCTCTGCTTATCCTTCTCTTTCTGCTTGTCCTCCATCCGCACCAGGTGGAGGATGTGTCCCAGGTAGATCAATGTAGGCGTGGACACAAAGATGATCTGAAGCACCCAAAAGCGGACGTGGGAGATGGGGAAAGTGATGTCGTAGCACACGTTCTCACAACCGGGCTGCTTGGTGTCGCAGGTGAAGCCCGACTGCTCGTCGCCCCATACCCTCTCCGTCGCGGCGCTCAGGATCAGAATGCGGAAAATGAAAAGGACAGTGAGCCACACCTTTCCCACCACAGTGGAGTGCTCCTGGGCTTTTTCTAGGAGCTTTCCCAGCAGGTTCCAGTCCCCCATGGCTGCGTGAGCTCAGATCTGGGACTGGAGGCACAAAAACAGTAAAAAATAGACCAATCAATTTGGTTTGTAACTCATGTAATAATACTAATCCAATGGTTAAAGTAACCTTCAGTGTTCCTGATGAGTACAAATTCTCTAAAATGTCTTACTGAGTTCAGTAGACCAAATGAGTCTCTAGGGAGCCAAGCTGCTAACCGAGTGTACAACCGGGGGGCTCAGCTGCTGAGCAGGTAGTGGCCTTTTCCACGTGGACGCGGACAGGATTATATTTACTTTAGGAGGGTATATATTTGGCAAGTGCGGACAGGGGGGAAGGCACCTTCCAGTCATGATTCTGCAGCTCCCGGCCTTCACGGCTCGAGCCGCAGCAACACGATCCACACACAGGGTGAAATCAAACACCGGGCAGATGTGGTGGAAGTACGAATTAGAAACAGTTGAGTAATGTCGGCACCGTCAGCTCCCGTAACACATTATGATATAAATACATCCTACCTCTGATGAGTGTACTGTATAGAAGCAGGACAGCACATTCAGGGTATGCTGCTGTGAGGGAGAATGGATTCTGATAACTTTCAGTCGTAAACCCCGAAGAATATGCAATACCCAAGACAGTCAACAGCCTCTGGCTACAGCATGTATCTCAAGTAAGCTGTCTAAACTTTAAATAAAAGTATTTCAGTCCACAAAGGTTTACGTTCACTATCACAGAGAAGTCAGTTACTGGAAAACCCACCTTGTCAGCTTATGCATCCCCTGCGGTGAAGCTCTACACGTCTTCGAGGGTCCATGAGGCCGCCTGCTTTGCTGACAGGCCTCAGTGCAAAGCTGATCTGCTTCGGGCCCCCTGAAATGCCCTTGAATGGACAGGAAAAGTGAACTTCTGCTGGCCACAACCTCTGTTCCACACCGACAAACACACCAACTCGGTCTCCTGTCTTTAAATACAGCTAAGGCAGGGAATCAGGATCCAGGCCTCGGGGTCTTCCGCTGACCACAACACACCCGTAACCTGCTGGACACACTCTGTCCGGCCTCAGACCCCTACCCCTCCCTTCTGTGGTTAAATTTGGCACAGCGAACACTCTCTAATGTAAACTGCTAAAGCCCCTCTACTTGCCTGTTACAGTGAGTGACAGGGCAGCTGGCCAATGATGGTGTCCGCTAAGTCCGTCTGGCCACAAGTGGTCTAAATATAGCATGAGGGTCTCTCCTATCATGGGGGGCATGATTTGGAGATGAGTAGCCATTTGCATCCTCAAGTTACAAATCACAGTGACGGGAAGGAAAAAGTTATGTTTCAACATATCACTAATGAGATGACCCCAACTCTAAGTACTAAAATAGAAAACATTGTTTACATAATTACTAAGTTTTCTGTCCTTTGACAGATGTCATTATTTTACTCATTTTGTAAGACACTCAAATCTTGTTTGTTTGCTAAATAACTTCAAATGACATCAAATTATCAGACATTATCAGTTTATTTCTTTATATCACTTAATGTACACATAGTGTGTAGTTTCAACCCATATTATATATTATCTGGATTGTTTACCTGGGTGTAAATTCATATTCATGTACATTTAGGCATAAATGTTGACATTAGGGTTTTTGTATGAACTACTATGTGTATAACTGTAACAGAACAATAAACAGATACCAGCGTCAGAGATACTGAATAATATTATTAAGGAAAACAAGGGCAACTGTCTCCATTAAAAAGTACCGCAGGTCAAGCTCAAATGTTTTTCTCAACAACTCCCCCCAAAAAAGATCACTTGAAGTAGAGCAGAAGCTACAATGAAGTAAGCAGGCAGCAGTATTTACAATACAAAGATATACAAAGACATATTATGTACAGTACTGAGTCTGTAGGAGTCTGTAGGAGTTTACTGAAATAAACCTTTGCTCTGTGCACCATTCTGACTACCTGGTCGAGACAACATATATTATTAATGGGTCAGTATTAAATTTGTGGAAATTGTTTTCAGTTGAATTTTGTTTTTTAAATCAAATGGAATGGTAATATTCAATGACAGCTGTCCACATCTGGACAGTATTTTAAATGTTTCTTTGGTTTTCTAGCACCAACTGTTAATAATATTTCTATAGTTGTATACAAAGTTACATAATAGTTTAGCAAAGCCAAATAACTAAACCTGTCTAATAAAATCGAAGCACACCGCTGTTAATGGCATTATGTCACAGAAATGCCTTTTTCCTTTTCCATTACCGAGCTCTGGAATTAAACTAATATGGTACAAATTAACATATTTGATGTAAATAAATAGTTCACTTTCTATCCAGCATTTTAATCTATTTGCACCTCTGCACCTTTAAAGGACCATACCTGTGTTTTTGCACAAATTATGACTAACTTACTTACATACAGGTACATACATAAAATTGGACCTCTATAAGCGTTAGTGGGCTGCTGTAAAGCACCCAGGGAGCAACTTGGGGTTCAGTGTCTCACTCAAGGTCAGTCAACAGCAGAGTCGGCTATGTCAGAAATAGAAATCATGCGTACCTTTGTATTACTAAGCATATTCTGAAGTGTATATGTTTTTAGTTTTCAGTGTTTTCATGCCTTCCTGACAGCAGCCCGTTGTCTTTCTTGAGTCAAAGACATTATTGTTGTGTGTTAAACCAGCTGACATGTAGCCGATGGGTGCATTCATGGGAAACTGGCATTCATGGGAAACTGACATCCAAGAATCAAGTTGTTTCCCACACAGAAAATTTTATAATGGCAAATAATAATTTTCAAATTTGATGGGCATGATTTTCATACACCATACGTTGTAAATACAACTGTGTTGGCAGCAACTGATGGTTTCTAACCAGTACGCCAACCTGCCACACCTGCAGGATTTTCAGACAAATTCATATTTTGAACCGTGTTATCGAGCCACGACGACACAACTTTGACAGAAGTTGACGAAGGTCTGATGCTTATGGAGAAATTGTTTCTTCATACTCATACTGTACTGAAGTGAAAGCCACTAAAATGATGGCTGACACCAATGTCAGCATGCAAAAACACTGGTATGGTCCTTTAACCCTCACTACAGGCAAAAATCCAAATAGACGAGTTCCAACAGCACCTACCACTTGTGTCAGTAAAACCAATAATGAAGAAACAGATGAATCAATAAGTGATTGATTGAATCATAAATAAATGGTCTAAATGTTTATGCAAATGAACAAATGTACAAAATATGTGACATTAATGCAGAGCAACATGCTCCATGGACGTGTGATTACTGTTGGTTAGCTGAAAGGGAACAGGAGAGGTCTCAGAAAGCCGAACACCTTTCACCCTTCTCAGTCGGGCTCTTTTTGGTCACAGTGAACTTAGACTTGAGAGAATGATCTGCTATCAGCTGATTGATTTCGTTTTGCCTATATGAAGACAATCTTTGACTTATCCAAGCTCCTTTGGACTCGTCCTCAGAGCCTCGTATGCACCGTTTACAGGCCCTGCCTATGAGGTAAATCACCTCAGCCAGGTTGAGCAGCACACACACCCCAGATACTGCCAGCATGAACACAGTGAATATGGTCTTTTCTGTCGGCCTGGAGACAAAACAGTCCACTGTGTTGGGGCACGGGTACGAGTCACACTTCACCAAACGCACCATCTTGAAGCCGGGATAGATCAAGTAGAAGACGTAGAGAAAAGCCACCTCGAAGATGATTCTGAAGATGATGCTGATCATGTAAGTCCACCACAGAGCGCCGGTGATCTGAAACTTCTGGTTCTTGATGTGGTCCAGCTCCTTGGGGCTGCCGCGGCCCGTCCTCTTCAGGATCTTCTTGTCGATGTGGCGTCGGTGGGCCACATGCATGGCCACCAGCAGGGCGGGGGTGGAGACCAGGATGAGCTGGAGCGCCCACAGGCGGATGTGCGAGATGGGGAAGAACTGGTCGTAACAGACGCTGTTGCAGCCGGGCTGCTGGGTGTTGCAGATGAAGCCCGACTTCTCGTCACCCCAAACGCTCTCAGCGGCGACCACCAGGACCAGGATACGGAAGATGAAAATGACAGAGAGCCAAACGCGCCCGATGCCGGTAGAGTGCCTGTTTACGCCGCTGATCACGGCATAAAAGGTGCCCCAGTTCATTTTCGACTCCAGGTCTAAAAGAAATAATTACATTTTCAGTCCAGGGTACATGGCCGGAAGCGATAGCTATAAGCTATATCTGTACCTTTAGGTTATAACCAAATTATACATGTATAAACATTAAGTATGGAAATATTATCAAAATGTCTCAGGAAAAATAACCCAATTTCTTAAAAATGTAGCCTCTCATATTGAATAAAAGCCACATTTGTAGCAACGGATATAAATTTAAATAACTTAGTTATTATTGGCAACAACAATTTAGTAAAAAGTCTAACTGTTTTAACAGTAGTTTTTAGAGGTTTACCAGGCTCAGCCAGCGGTGCAAGCGGCGTAAGCAGCGCCGGGTCCAAAGATGACCATCTTGAGGTGCGGCCTGAGCATCAAGCTGGCAGAGTGAGGAACAACAGAAAAGAAATGCCAAGTAGCAAGTTGGCCGTATAAAAGCAGGGCGTGATGGCCTACCGCCGCGCACCGTCACAAGACGCAACAGGACGAAGCCAATTGCGAAACATTCGTTGAGCCACGTGATTCGCTCACTCAGTATTAATACTGTACTCCCAAACTGACCTACAGCCCAGTTGCAGACAGACTGACAGACTGCCAGCAAAGCTCTCCAAGGAACCAGCAAGACATCCATCTCATTATGAGACTTTTTTAAGACAACTGAGAAGTCTCTATTGTTTGGATGAAAGGCTTCAGACAACCAGATTTACCTAATAAAAACTAAAAACTATCACACTTTGAAAGCTGATTCATTCAAATAATATTACCACAAAGGGTAATGATAATTCAAACAACATGGTATTTGTCGAGGCAATGGGGCATGTCAGCCATCACTCACATCAGATCTGACCTCACCGCACACTGGATGTTAGTACAAAACAATTAAATCATAGATCATTTTACCTTCAGCTGTGTTGGTACACAAAAATGTGTACAAAGAAGAAATTAATTAAAATATTGTGTTTTTTAGCAAGCCAGAAGGCTGGACTGAGAACACCCTGCGTTTGGAAAATGCTAATCATTCCTCCGCCACTAGCCAGTGCCCTGCACCGTAGCAGTCATATGCTCTTATATAAACTATTTACATACAATGGCAGCCTTTATTGGGCTGCAACAAGACTCTTTAGAATTCAGATCAAACGCCTCAACTTCCGCCTACCCCGAGCAAAAGAAGGAATCTGTGTGGACACAAAAGGCCTCAGCTTGCCACATTTTTTATTGTGCTTGGCAGGGCAGCGATGAGAAGGAAGCTTTTGACCTGAGGCACCGTCACTGCGAACACAGACACCAACAGGTTTGCAGATTCATCTAGAAAGTATGTGTGTAAAATGAATAAAACTTCATTGAACCGATCCACATTTGTTCAAGCAGATTTTTGTAACATAACCCTGTAACAAATGTGCATGTGATACTGTAAGTTAAGCAAATACACTAATTATGAACATGAAATTAAATTGTTGTGCTCTTATGACTGATGCTTTTGCAGGGGAGCTAATTATCCTGGCCTAGACTACTTTACCAATAATTAGTTTAATATATTAGCTTCCATTGTTTTGATAATATCCTTTTGTGTGCCATATTTTATCATATTCTGCACAAATCTCGACAAATATCCAGTCACTTGGATTAAAACTTCAGTTCTGTCTCTGCCACCTGCTATAAAACACTTATGCCGGAGATAAGATACAGCATGTCTGTTATAATTCATTTTACCATTATTAACTGATTACACATTTTGTTCTGGTCAAACTCCTCCCTATACAGTAGAGACAATAATTTACAGTAGCAACACACTGAATGCAGAAAGTGAAAACACAATGTGGTCGTTTGTCATGCGCTATCAGATGATCTACAGCAGTTCACCGTGCCATGAGCTTCCCTGCGTCACTTATGACAAATGTAGTGGGAGGGTTCGGGTGGCCTGGTAACTCTGAATGAACTGAACCTCATTTATATTCCCTCTATAGCAGATACAGTACTCTACACCACAGAGACACAGAGCATACATTTATAGGCAACAGTTTTATTATGATAGCAGGTGTATATACATACACTCAACATTCAAAATAATAGATATGCCACTGTACAGAACTCAATATATACTAAGGAAACATGGCTTTAATAATGCTAATGGAAAATTAAATGATGCATAAATAAATGAAATGACAGACCTACTGTATGTGGCACACAGACAAATCAAGTGTCGCTTGAGGGCAGGTAATCTAACTGAATTGGCACCGTCTAGTGGCAGCAATAATAACCTCTTTTTTAAGGAAATGCTAAAGTTTAAAGTACAAGTAGGGGATA
Source organism: Pterois miles (assembly GCA_947000775.1). Lineage (NCBI taxonomy): Eukaryota > Metazoa > Chordata > Actinopteri > Perciformes > Scorpaenidae > Pterois > Pterois miles. The sequence continues at coordinate 3,553,378 of CAMQGK010000308.1, read as the reverse complement.
TTTTCCAAATAAAAAGAACTTACACCAAAATTTGTTAGACTCTAAAATGAGAAATAAAGTATAAAAAAAGACAAACAGAAATTTCTTGATCCAATGACGCTATAGTGCACATTATCTTTACACTTACATTCACTAGACACAGCTTTGACTTTATGTAAGACATAAAAATACACAAGAAAGCAGATACAACTTAATGTGTACTAATTCAGTCAATTCCTTCAATTCAAACTGTTCATTTATAATACATTTTTATATATATCCTTGATTTGAAAGTGCCAGTCGCTGCAGTTTGTCAATGTGGAAACTGTATGTTCACAGCTGCTCAAACCAAACTGGATGATTTAGCTCACTTAGGAATCGTTAAACGTCTAGGTGGCCCGACAGATGAGTGGTTAGGGAGCATACCACATGGGTATAAAGACCCTGCACAGCGAGTCCCCGGTTCAGCTCCCAGCTGCATGTCAATCACCTACTCTCTCTCCCCACATTTCCTGTGTCTCTACACTATCAAATAAAAATAAAAATTACATATCCATCTATATAAAAAGAGTAGGTTTGAGATGTGTGTGTTTAATGGCAGAGCTGCCATTTCTATTTGACATTTGACAATGACTGGCAGTCAAACAAGCCAGACGCAAAACTACACACATCCCCTGCTTTCTGACTTACTTCCTACTTTGAGTATAACACGAGATGAGGTATTTCTCCCACTCAGAGTCCTGTTTCCTCATTTTAACTTGAACTGTGCCTAAAAATCAAAACATAAGATTTGGAGTGAAAACAAGTGACGATGTGGTCATACAAGGCTACACTGCCACCTACTGTAGATGCACAATTTGAGGTAAACAACATCCAAACTGTGGCTCGACTTACTTGCTTTCATGAGGCCGACGTGTTTCAGTTGGTTGTGTTTTGCGTGTCCGTTCTGGGCCAGTCTCAAAGACAGCGATGCACCCCTCCTGAGATGAAGACAGTACCAGTGTACAGTTAAAATATTGTGCAGTTGTTGGCCTTGAAACTGTGAAGTATAAACCCATTATAAGGTCAACATATATATAGGTTCAGTCACTGTACTACTTCTTAATGTAACGAGATATATCATTTGTGCGATGATAGCAGGTAAAATCAAACAAGGGGGCACACTTTGTGTTAATTCCAAATTTACAGTACACAATTAATCACCGGTTTCATGCTGAGGTACCTCATAGCTCCGAGCTTTCCCTTTTCAAAGAATAGCTCGACAGTAACTTTGGGCCCTTGCGAATAAAGTCTGGCATACAGCGTTCTGTCGTGCACCATTGCTTTGAGCCAGCCCACTGCCTCCTCGGACCAGTTGCTCCCATTCACAGGCGTCACCTCAGGGGGGGGAAGGAAACAAACAAAAAATACCATGAACTGAGATAATTCATTTCCTTTATCACTGCCCAATAGATAAGGCTGTGACTAATCCTTTGGACAAATGCCAGCTCTGTAACTGGGGCTACACTCTCACAGCAGAGCACAGTTAGAAACCATTTACATGTATGCAAATCCTGAGAGGGCTTGTGATATCTATATATGGCACTCAGGCTTGGGGAGTAATGGATTACATGGAACAGCATTACTTGTATTCTGTTACTGCTGCAGTAATTAGATTACCAATATGTTCAGTAAAAATGAGGATTAGCAGGATTACAATTTTAAAATACACTTTAAAATAGAGAACAATATACAGCGTATATATGGGGAGAAATATTTATCAGTAGAAACTGAATCATTTATATCTGAATCGCTCAATTGAATAATTGAATTTGACTCGCATAATTTTAATTTGTGCTCTTTAACTTGAAGTTGAATCTGAACAGCATAATTTGAAATTGAATTTAGTAGCACTACTTACATTTCAGATTCAGTCCTTGGGATTCACTTTCAGTTTACCGAGACATCTGGCTGTCGAGGAAGTGCAGATTAATAGTCTGACCTGTATAGCCAACGTTTTCATAGTTTTACCAATTAAATCCTAAATCCTTTATCAGACCACAAATGAGACAAGAATTGGCGAGCTACAGCACCCCACAGTCCCTAAAATTCACCCTCCACCCCTGGAGGCTGCTTGGCTGTGAGGAGAGCGGATGGCAGCTCCAGAGAAAGGCCTTCAGATAACATTAGTGACTGTAGGAACTAAAATTCAGCCTGCACACACCTAGTGCAGGGGATCTGATCCCAGACCACCCCGACTCCCCTCAGATTAGACCCCGTGCTGCCACTGGCCAGCAGCCCACTGTGATCCCAAGTATCGAGGTTTGAACTGGCTGAATTGGGAGTTGCTACAGACGCTTACTGAAAGTCTGTCTCCAGAGCTGCAGTCCGCTCTCTGGCGATGGGGAGTAGACAGAGGAGCCACGGGGAGCTGTAGCTCGTTTAGTCTTGTCTAATTTACGGACTGATGAACAGTAAATTTATCAAATTCAGCCTCACATCGCTACAATAATATAATACTGCATAGAGATGGAAATTCTTTTCTACCACTTTGGATTTATGATTTAATTATTATCAAAACTTGGACTACACAGGCTTTAGTTATGTCAATCTGCACTTGATTGCTCTGCCTCGACAACATATTGCATAACAACATATTACATTCATTTCAAGTTTATTAGAATTCAGTTCCAACCCCAAATTCAAATTTCGCTATTAAGAATTATTTTTTTAAATGCAATTATTCAAGCTGAGCAATTCAAATTCAGTTTCTAGTGATGCATAATTCTGTCCATACAATTATTACCATTCACATACGCACACCTTACAACACTTCACAACATAAGTCTCACAAAACGGCCTAAAATGTTTCACTAGGTGGAAATTTCACCACTATTTTGTATGTAAAGCAGAAATGGGGAACATCACAGTACAGTGCAAGTTATCGCAAAGCAGGATGTTTCGCACACTTTCCTGGACATCAAGATTACACTTTTTGCCGCCAGGCATCCCAGTGTGACAAGATGGTTTGTATGAAATAAGAGAAATGCTTCAAATTTCTGGTCCAGCAAACATGATACAGGACAAACTAGGAAGTTTGCATGCAGGTTAATTTAAATGTATGTGGGTACTGCTGCTGCTCCAAGTTAAAAATCTGGTAACACTAACGTGCCAGATGATTTAAGTCCTTGGATGATGACAGCATTTTCACAGCTGGAAGGCAGAACTTGCACCGTACAGTGATGAAAAGTAACATGAAGTTATGTTATTTTAATATTGTGATTTAGTAGTGTAAATTTTCTAACAAGTAATTAGCAATCATATCATAATGCATGAATCACGAATCCAGAGATTATCAGCAGGAATTCACTCACATTCGCCAGCGAGACCTGTAAAGCCTGAAGAGGCAGGACGGCCATTTCTGGGGTCAGCTCTTTGATGTGTAACAGTGACAGGCAGGCTGTGTCGCCGTGGTCCAGCTTCTTCACCTCCACTCTGATGGATGTCTCACTCCCACCACCTTCAGTGGCATTATTACCTGACATCAAGACAGACAGCATCACAAGGTTGAACTTAAGTGGCTACAGGCGAGAAAAGTGACACTGCTACCATCTAGAGGTGTGCTTTTGCAAAAAACATTCCAATACACAAAACTGGACCCACCTCCACTAACTCCACATATCTTCGTCACCTGAGCCCTGCACCATTGTTCTTGCTTTGGGAACCAACCCATTACTTTGGTTCCAATGTCTGGAATGCAGTTCTGCTCAGCATATGAACTACTGGCTTTCCAGCTGCTGCAAATGTGAAAAAAATAATGACAACCAGAAACATGGGGGATTATTAAAAAAATGAAATAAAAATCTACAAAGAAAGCTGTAATGAACAGAAAAGGGATAAGTGGTTCTATAAGGTCTGTTAATATGATGAAGGAATCAGTGAGGGTTAAGGAAAGCTGAGAAAAAGCAGACAAGAGATTCGGATCCATGCTGAAAGACTTACTCTGTGACAAGGGCCTGCAGCTTTGTGATGGAGTCTGCATGTTGGATGTAGAAGTTTCCAGGGCTGATAATATGAGACACCACAACTTCAGTCTCTTCAAATCTCCGGTTTTGGAACTCAGGAATGGTAATGCTGTTGACCGCTGGTGTTTTTGCATCCACAAAATGGCTCACTTGTTCAGGTTCTGTGCATTGGAGAGCGTGGACATTTAGACAGGAGTTCTCCACCTGAGCCTTTATATTTGGGCAGTCTTTATTTTCCAAGGGGCTAGCTTCAAAGTCACCCAGTCCCACCTCCGTAAAGATGTCTCCAATATCCCACAATTCAGTCTTCGTTGCAATCACACAAGTGTAGGTCAGAGAGCCACTTGATTCCACTCTTTTCACTCTGAAGACTGGGGCTTGGTTTTCAATGTCTGCACACAACGTTTTCGGCGATAGCTCGTTGATCAGATTATCTGTCACAACGTGTCTGAATTGGTAGCTTTGTGTTGTGATGGTAGGCCACTGAGGCAAACTTGAAGTGCACATACTTTTACTCCACTCCATGACAGTGACCTCCTGTGCACCCATGTTTATAGCTTTTACTCTGAGGAAGTGAAGCAGCTGAGAGGATGTTTGTTTTTGGTGTTGCACCTGGACATCATCCTCAGATCCCCAGCTCATTAATGGGGTTATTTTCATTGGTTTAGGGTTACTGATCTCTGGGAGTATAGCTTGCACGGGAGGTAGTAGTGCTGGCCTCTCTGGGTTAATCTCGGGTCTGTCAATAACCGTAGGTGGAACAATCACAGCATCTGATGGCCGTTTCTCCTGAAAAACAACAATATATTCTGTTTCTTCAGCCTTTAAGTGAGAGGACGGGCTTGTAGCCGTAACGGCACTGTCGTAGCTGGACGAAATGCTGCATAACACGTCATCCCGCTGGACTGCTGCAGGCGGGGAGACGAGGAAATGTTTCAACTGCTGGTGGAACAGTGTGCCTCCAAGCACCTGGACTGCTTTGGCTATGGAGGTCGCCATGAGCGAGTTGTGCAGCATGGGCCCAAACTTAACACTGGTCTTTAGGATCTGTTTGTCTCCGAGTGGCTGGAGTTCATTTGTTCTCATTACAGTTTTGACAGTCGACTGGACACAAACTTGCGGCTCTGTAAAGATGAGAAAGGTAGAAAGAGCGAGTTAAATGAAGGTGCACTGAAATCTTTTCCTACAATCACACACTGAATATTTGAGTAATGCTGGTGGTAGATAAGGGATTTATATTATATCAAAATATTTGGTAGACGGATATCATCTGGATTGATAATAAATTCATATCGACACAATAATAAAAAAAAAAATCAAGAGGGCGGCTTGTTTTATTATACAGATTCAAGTCGTGTCTTCCTATGTCTTTTAGACAGAAGATTGTGGAAGCAATCTCTTTCTCTGTGCTAGATCATGGAGATGTGATTTACAGACATGTGGCAACATCCACTCTTGTGCTCCTAAATGCTGTCGTCTATTTGATTTACAACTGTAGACATCTATGGCATCCATCACTCTATTCTTTATTAAAAGGCAAGTTGGCCATCTCTTTCCATTGGAGGAGATGAGCATTTCTTATTAATTTAATAAGGACTCCTCCAAAAATTGCCCCATTATTTGACATCATTTATTGACTGGAGAGTAACACAACACCCACTCACAGGGCTGGCTAATGTTGCAGGTTCCAAGAGTTAACACTGATTAGGGACAGAGTGGTTTTAGAGTCCTTGCGCCCCACATTTCTAATGATTTGCAGTGTAGTTTGAAGCTTGACACAGAAAACTAGTCAACACTGTGATCGATTATACAACTTTCTGAAGATCTGGCAACCCTATTGCACCTACATGGACTCCTTGCAAACACCTATATCGAATCTGATATGACCCAATTATCAGACTTGATACATCATTAATTATTCGAGTCTCAGAACACTGTGTATTTCTTCATTGTAGTATTTTTTATTTAATTGATAATTAAACAATAACAACAACAACAATAACAATAACAAGGCTCTTTCCTCAACTTGTATGTGGGTGGGATAGAGGAGGAATCTGGATATATGTTTGTGTGAGTTTACTTGTGTTTTGTATGTTTTGTTAACTAAAATTAAAAAAAAAAAAAATTGATTTAAGCTGTGACTTTTTGATGCGTTTGAATTGATTTATTACTGTACCATGTTACTTCTTTATTGTATTATTGTAATAATCACAATATTGGACATTTCAAATTGTCAGTTGACAAACTTATGTACTCAAGTCTCTATTGAAAATGAGATCTCAGTGGGAGTTGCCCTATGAAATAAATGTTTGTTGCAGAATGTCACATTAACAGCTAATACTACATGATTAACTCTTCACTTACCAAGTGCAAGGTCTTTTAAGGACGCGGAGAGGTTGTCAATGACTTGACATTTTCTATCCAAAGCCCATACCAGATCACTGAAGACACTAATATTAGTGGGGAAAGATGAATTCAAGAAACCTTGAACCTCTTTATAGGCCTGAGGGAAAAGAGAAACAAGCTGAAGTGATGCAGAAAGCAGGAAAATGTGTTGCCATTTATTTAAAAATACCAATTATCCCTGTGCATATTAGTTTATAAAGAGAAGACTTAAAACATTCTGGTAATCAATTGACAATTCAATCAATGTACTGCTTACTACTTTATAACAGTTTATAGACTGCAGATTAAGTAGATTAAGATTAAGATTAAGATTATGTACCATGTTAAACAGAGTGTAAATTGAATTTCCCCATTGTGGGACTGGTAAAGGTTGATCTTCTTCTTCTAAGCTAACTGAAAAAGTATTAATCGCTAATGAATATGCATTGATTACTCAGGCAATAATTAACGTTACATGTAATTTTCCACAGTGCTTCGTTTCATTAGAAGTTTGCAATCAGTCAGCTAAGTTAATTTATCTAACATTAGCCAAATTATAATGTGTGTGACTGGGATAAATAGCAGGGTCTGACCATGTCGGCCGTGAGCTAGCTAACAGCTAGCTAACAGCTAAGCTGGTTTACAGATAACCGGATAGTAAAGAAGTCAAACTGGTGTTCACGTTACCTTGTTGGTGAGGCTGATAAGTTCTTGTTCAAGTGTATTCCGGGCATTCTCCAGCAGGAGGAGTTTCAAAGTTAACTGCACTTTCTGGGCGATTAGGGAGGGGTGCGGCCGGCAGTGGACAGCCTGCTGCGGGGGAGTCATGGTCGCCGAGACGGACTGGAGCCGGCGGGCCCTGACCGCACGTCCGGAGGCTAATGTTAGTTAACTAGCTAGCTAGCTAGCTAGCTTCAACTAGCTAGGCTACAAAATGTCAATGCAGTTGTTCGCTATTACCAGTTTTGACGGCACTCTTTGCTCGCAGCGGCGGGGTCCTAGTTCCGGAGGTTCATCTTCTTCTTGTCCACGATGATTTCTGATTGAAGCCGGAGCTGTTGCTCCTTCCTCAGCCTCCGACAGACAACGAGGCGCCACCGTCCGCCATGTTGAAAACGCTGTTGAGTGACTGCAGCTGAAGCAAGGCTAGCTTGATTATTATTATTACTATTATTGTGATATAACGTTAACACTAGCGGGTGTCCTGCTTTTTCTTCAGCTTATCTGCTTCCTCTTCGGATGTGGCAGCCTAGTTGCTGCCCACACGTCTATGTCAACACATCTTTGCTGCTTTCAGGACCGAAGACACAAAAAAGTCCCATTAGTGGGCTGCAGGTCTGCCACGCCCACGTACCAAAAACCACTGAGAAATGCAATTTAATGCAAAATATCATATCGAATAACCAGTACACAGGAATTCACAAACCAAATCCTCCAGATTATTTAATCATGTAAATATTAAATGTAGTAGCATTGTTAAATGCACTTTGTAAATCGCTTTAAAAGCAGCAGTGGGTAGAAACAAAGCAAATATGATTTATTTTAAAGTTATTAATGTTTTAAAGTTATGTCACTCTATCCTCACAGTGCGTGCTGATACCCGTGCTCCCAACAGCATCTGCAAGATTTCACAGACTGGAGGAAAACAACCAATCAGAGCTGATCTGGAGGCTGCCGTCTCTGAGCAGCTGTCAATCACTCGCAAACTCTGATCAAACAGTCAAACTAGTCAGCGCTGATCAAACATGAACCAATATTTTGTTACTGCAATGCCTGTTTCTAAACTGAAATGTTTTCATTAACATCTTGTGGTAATTGTATAGTGGTAAAATGAGAAAGTTTGAGACCAGGCAGTCATGTTGAGATCAGTTGAGGGAATACTAAGCACCGCCCACCAGCCAGAGCACAGCCAATAGGAATGCTCTCTCTCTGAAATGACCTGTGACTGGCCAAAGTCTCCTTTCATGCACTTTCATTTTCTAAAGCCTGAAAACAGCCATGAGGAGGTGCAGAAGTCTAGTTTTCTCCCAGAACACTTGAATTACTATATACTGAAAGGTTATTATGGGATTTTTGCCCAATGATGCCAAAAAAAATCTGCGTACTGCAGGTTTAAGCATCAACTAGATACAATGCAGTGTTTGTCATGGGTCAAAAGTAAGACTGCTTTCTACAATGATGGATTCTTAGGCTTTTCAGTGGTCATGGATGCATTACAGAACGGGCATACCGGGTACACGCCCAGGAAGGGGTTAAATCAAGTTTTAAGTCCTTGGAATCAGCATGACAAACAACCTGTGGTGGTCATCGCACATCTCCATCCAGGAGGGTAAAGCTCAAAAATGGCTTCCCCTGCCAAGTTCTTGTCAACTTTTACAGTGGAGTAATAGAGAGCATCCTGACTGGAAGCATTACAAACTGGCATACGATGTGCATGTCCCTGGACAGGAGGCGTCTGCAGCCAGAACATCGTTGTACTCATCTATGCAGCACCAGTGATACTGGTGAGAAGAGGTGCCTGCGAAGAGCACGAAGCATATTAAAAGACAGTAGCGACCCCAGCCTGTTCACCCTGCTGCCGTCTGGTAAGCAGTACAGAAGTATCCGCTGCCGTACCACCAGACTGCAGAGCAGCTACTCTCCTCAGACTGTAGGACTCCTTGACTCATCCTCCATCCACCATAAAAAATAGTTCTGCTTTTTTGTTTTTCTTATAGCTTCAACTGCACTTTGTTGCGCAACCCTGTGTTGTACAATGACGGCAAATTAAACTTGTGTGTACTGAATAATTCAAGGAATTTGTTCGTGTCCCGAATCTCCTGTTTCCATTGAATAGAAAGAGGAAAATTAGAAGAAAATAAGTATTGTCAAAGTACTGTAAATAATATTGTTAGGAGGATTTCTGTATCATGCACCATGTACTGTATATTGTCTTTATTTATATTGTCTAAGAAAACTATAATTCCAGGTCAGCAGATTTCTGCACATCACAAAAACAGAAAAATGGGAGCAGAACCACCAGCTGGATGCTGAGCTAGTAACTTTGACAAGGGATGGGTTTACAGAAGAACTGATAAAACAGAGAACAGATCAGATATGTGCAACATTAATGGCAACGCCAATGGCTTACATTTGATGTAAGCCGATAGGAAAAACTTCCACAGTCTCAAGTTTAATTGGGCAAGAATGAAAACCCTTAACTTGTAACGATGGGGTTCACTGGAAATACAGTTAGCTAGAGGGAGAGACTGACAGTGATACACGTTTTCAATACTTGCTCTTTAACAAACAAGCTGCTGCTAATGTCTAAATGCCAGCTACCATTAACCACCAAGTAGAAGAATGAATGCAATTTGCTACTTGCATTCCTATGGTTTTACACATAATACTATCCACACAGTGTTCTTTTCTTCCAGTACTCTTTGCTTGAACTTGTCAAGCTGCTACTTGATCTAGTACCTAAATCTTGTGGGTGGGGCAATGAAGACATATCCTACAGTTATATTGCTCAAGAGCCCAGATTGACAGGCATCCTGGATATTTTGGCACTAATGCCAATCACACAGCCTTGGTCCCACAGCCCAGTGGACAGAGTGGTAATGGGCATGAAAATTGCAAAATGGCTCTTTGCATCGGTTTAAAGGAGAAGGATGTGACAATAAGAAGACAATAAGGGGATTGCTTAACAGGATATCCTCCTGCAACAGCAGTTACTCCCCCAGTGTGCCATGAGCTGCTTGCTCAGATTGTAATACAGTCTTTGGCATTTCTGATTCATTTAAGCTGCATAGGTCATGAGGCTTTTGCACATTTTTCACCAAGCAATCAGCCCACCTAATTGTCTGTTTTCTCCTTTTCTTCTGTTATCTATATTTAAATACATATATGTATATAAAATAAACAAATCATAGAAGTCACACGTGTTGGAAGCATCATTTGCTGGTAGAAGTAGAAGTAACGTGAGCTGTGAACGTAGCCATATGCATGAAATTCAACATATTACAAAACTGTTACTCATTTGAGGAGGGAGGCATAGATTAAATAGGATGTATGGGACAGAAATGTGAGGCAGAAAAATAAAATAAATGAGTGGCTGAATAAGTTGAAGAAATTTGATTTGCAAATTGCTTGGAGTACATGTTGACAAGGCAGAGTCACACTTCAAGTTACACACTTCAAGTTACAACCCCTCATCCAAAGTCTCAGCTGGACACTGAAGAATAATATCAACGTTTGCCATTTTATAGCACATCCATCATTTCAACCCCCTCAAAGAATAATTCATTTTCTCAAGCTTGAGAAAGAGCACAGTTTAACCCCATTTTAAAGAATATAAGCGCCTCATAGAGGCACGGCAGGAAAGTTCAGTCAATACCTGTGAATATTAACTACTCTAAATGTTCCCATATACACAGAGCATCACCCCAGGGTGCGTCACCTACCACATCATCCATCGTCTCCTTTGATATCACCAGTTTGAATGTTTAGTTATACATTAGTTGTATTTTTTGGACTGTTTTGGACCAAGTAGTTAGTCGATCAAGTAGTAGTAGGAGTAGTTCCCTTTAAAGTAGTGGATCCAAATTCAGTGAGAGTGCACCTCACACTGAGTGACTGTTGCCCCTCTCGTCAATATCATCTGACTTGGTGCAAGTTGCTCAACTAAAAACACAAATCAACAGAAACCAAAATCCTTCCCCTCCAACCTGGTACAGGAACCAGGTATACATATTCTGAAATGAAGACTGCCAACATAGTCTGGTCATTAAAACATGTTTACTATTATGTACAGTATAACTGTTGCCACATTTACAATATCTCATAACCAGGATCAGAGCCACATCACTCTCATTAAATACAAAACAAAGTTCAATGCAGAAAGTGAAAAATATTAAAATGGACTTTGTATAAACACATAGAATAAGGTGATAATCTCGTGCAAGGTCTTTTATAGAAGTTTTCACTGCCATTCTGTTGCTGGGCAACAGCTTTGGTCCAAGTTTACTTCCTGTCAGCTACTACATTAGCAAATGTTGCAACAGGAAATACAAAGGGGCCCATTTCGAATGCTCATGTTTTCAATTTTGTAAAGGTCTACTGGCATTTCATTGAATTGCTCTGAAGTTCAGATTCTGGGAACGTTGTGCAAGGCTTCAGAGACGTCATAAAAAATTGAGCCAAGGCTAACCTTTCAGTTGCAAGCAAACATTTCACAATGAAGGATGGGCAAAAATTCGACGCCTGATTAGCGATTTGGCACGCGCTGTAACCAAACAGCTAGGGAGTCCATTTTAATCACAACATTTTGCCTGCGCAGATCACACAGCGTGAAGCATGTTCTACATGACTAATAATGTGCAGGGGGAGTCATAAAAAAGGCTTGAATGGTGATGACAGTGAGACTGTGTTGAATGACGATCTTACTGCACTTTATTAACTAAAAGTCTGCTAGTTTACAGTCTTTGTAGTCCCACTTCTGTTTGTAGTAAAATGGGTCATGCAAAATTAAACTCACAGGAATTATGATCCAGTTACTTTAGTTTGCGATCCAGTTTCTCACTGTTGGATTTGGTTCACTTATTTTATGTAACCCCTGTGCATAGATAGAACAATCAAACAATGATGACAGATTTCACACATCACACTATAAATGATCTTTGTGTGCAACACACCTTCCTGGTGAATATGATGAACACTGTCAATATTACAGTTACAAATAAAACAATTATGATTGTTGTCCCAAAGTGAATTTCCTGTGCTTTTTTATGAAACAAACAATTCACCGCAGGGTATTTCAGATACCCTGTCATCGTAATGTTTCCATCACTTGCAAAGCATACAGCATCACTGACATCAGGCAGTTTTATCTTCAACTCATGCAGGGCTATCAGCCCTTTACCATCACAGCAGTTGAAATAATTGCCACTAATATACATTAGATTGAGGTGCAGGGATAAAGCGAGAATCAAAGAATGATTCAAAGATGCAAAGTGATTATTTCTTATGTCGATTTCTCTCAGAGGAGAGCAGCTCAAACTGCTGGGCATCACGTCCAGATGGTTGTTAGATATGTTCAGCTGAGTTAATGCTGGCATGCAGGGTAAAGATAGATCAGAGCTGGTCATGTTGTTTTCACAGATGATCAAGGACTGGAGATTCCTATGCACACCGCCTAATGCATCTCTGTGCATTACCATATGTTGATTTCTTGCAAGGTTCAGAGAAACCAAAGAGGTTTTGAGAAATGTGTTTGGGTGAAGCATTCTGATGTTGTTTTCTTTCAGATTGAGGTGTTTAAGCATCTTCAACCGCCCAAAGACAACACAGGATGCGTGGAGATCTATTTGCTGTGTTGATTGATCCGCGGAGGCACAAGGTTGCAGAGAATTGTCTTGTAGATTTAACGTTTCTATTTGAGTGAGTGCATTGAGAAATAGTGGAGAAATGTGCACGAGCCCATTACTCTGCAGGTCGAGGTACTTTAAGGAGGGAAAGAAAAGCTGCCGACGGTGTCCTGACTCATTGTCATTTCTTATATTCCAGCTAATGTTTTCCAAGCAATTGAAACTGAAATTCAGAGTTTCTAAGGATAAGAGGAGGCTCAGAGTCTCAAGTGGGAAAGATGTGAAGTGGTTATAGCTCAGGTCAATATAAATCAGAGGCATCAGCCGCCAGTTTGAGTGTAGGTTATTTTTTCTAACTGTGTTCTCGCAAATGATATCACTATAAAGAGCATTGGCCTCTGATACCATTGCAGCCTCTGAATTTAGGGCGCCGACCATATTATTCTGTAAATGAAGATACTTCAAACTGTTAATTTTGGGAACAATTGGGAAATATAGGAGTTTATTGTGACTCAGATCAAGAGTTTGAAGTCTGTACAAATGATCATCTTCACGCGTAACAAAGAACTCAATCGAATTTCGACTGAGATTCAGATATTTAACTTGATGTAATTTGAAATCACAGATATGTGCGAGGTTATTTTTGGCTAAGTTTAGCATCTCTAATTGGCTCAATGGTTCAAAAGTCCCCTGTTCTATCACTGATATCTGATTTTCATCAATAGTAATGGCCCTCAAACTTTTACTTTCGTTGAACAAGTTGTGTGAAAGTCTTGTTATAGCATTACCAGTCATCTTAAGTTGATCTAGAGACGATTTGTTCCCAAGGTACAGCTCCACTGCATCATCACTCAAGCCATTCATTGATATGTCCAAACTCTTCAGTCTGCTGATGGATCGGAGGGCTTTGCCGTTGCTGCCAATGTCGTTGTTCAGCGCATTTCTGGACAAATTCAACTCCTCGAGTCGAGCCAGGTTTTCAAAAGCCCCCTCGGAGATGAGATCCAGCTGGTTGGAGCTCAGGTCCAGCTGTTCCAAGTATGGCAAAGCAAGTGTGTGCAGCTGTCTGATGAAGTTATTGGACAGGTCTAGTCTTCTGAGCCTTACATCCAAATCCAGAGGGACAGAGTGGAGATTCTGGTTGTTCCAGGACCTCTCCTTGAAATGAAAGGAGCATTAATCATAATCAAAGAGTGTAACCATGGAAGCCAACCTCAAAATAAATAAATAAATAAAACAACTGCGATTACGATATTACGTAAAATTATAAATCTTGAGCCTACCTTTGGCTGGTGATATGTCAGTCCAGTTATGTAGAGGTCATGGCTGATTGACCAGAGTAGTAGGAGATTAGGGAACATATGTCTGACCATCCTCACTCTGCTGCTGCTTCTGCTGCTGTTCAACTGTACCAGTACTGCTGCTGCCAGAGCTCATATACACACAAACACCCTCTCAGAGCCATCCTTCATACAAAACAGGGAGAGAGACAGCAGCTGTGGACACCAGATAGGCCCTGTGGATACTATATTTAGACAATAAGGCTTGACCGCTGACGCATCAATAAGAAAACATTATTACTTTGGATAAATACAGGGTTTTACATGAAGATGCTCATATTTCTGCGTTTACTGTAACCCTTTATACAAATACATACATTCAAAACTTTAATATTAATTGATAATTTATTTGCACTGAGGTGTTTTTAACAGCTTAAATTTGATTGGATGACAAAGAATTTACAGTGATGAGGAGTTTGTGTCAACCAGATGAACAACCCCCCGGACTGATATAAATTTATACCTTTGTTTGTTCCTGACAGATTAGGAAAACGGAAACTCAACACTAAAATAGTCGAGAGGAACAAATAAACAGACGGCATGGAAGTGGAGCCGGGGGGAAGCCCCCCAGCAAGGTATAAACATGTTAAAATAGACTGATGAAAGGAGGTGGTAGGTAGCACACATAACCCATACCAGGGGACAGGCCCAGGTGGACTACCTGAAGGATACACCTTTAAAGCTAAAGGGTTTTAAAAGTAGTTGTCTTCAAAAAAAAACTGGCTGTTGTATGTCAGTCTGTCCTTTATCAGCATCCTCTCACACGGCTCAGTGTCAGTTTCCTACATCCTGCAGCAACGGGCGGTATAATTATCATCTTCATACTGTCTTGTCTCAGTTTAGCTGGATGACACCAAAAAAAGTTGAGTCTGCGTCCATAGAGATGAGGGCTTGGGGCCTGTATGGTATCACCAGTTCTAGCTCATCGTCCTGATGCAGCTGCACTATGCCTGTAGCAGAGGATACACAGAAGAGGGCATCAGAGGAAGATACAAGATGGGTGACGAAGTTAAGGAAAAACTGACATAATGTCTCCTAGTGAGGCCAGATTCAGAGCTCCCTGGCATAGTCTCTGGAGGCGTAGTGGAGGGATTCTTACAAAAGATGGTGGAGAGGCTTCTAAAGTTAAAGGGAGAGTGCAACATTTTTGAGAAATTCATCCAAATGCACTACTTTCTTGCCCAGTGTTCGAAGACAAGACACCGCTCTCACGCCTCAATATGAATCTATAGCCAGCAGCCGATTAGCTTAGCTTAGCACAGAGTGGAAACAGAGGGAAACAATTAGCCTGGCATCTTTAAGACTCACAAAATCAACACATGCTACCTCAATCTGTACAAAAGTGGAAAGGGTTTATTGACTGCCATTTTGAAGCCTTGAGTTGGGCATTTTGGCCAGCACCATCGTGGGTTTTTGCGACCAGAAATGACACAAGAGGGTGGAGTACAACAGAACGCTGAATAAGACATTTTTTGGCAAGCAAAGTATTGAAATGAACTTTCATGAAGTGAAAACACACTGTGAAAATGTTAAAGTTGTAACACCATGGTAGCAACCTGTCAATCACAAGGCAGCTGCGCCCTGAAGCGTCCCCTGCTTTATGGTCTATTTTACTCTAAATGGGACCATAAATTACTAAATGAATATCATGCTGTATTGACATGAAACCAATGACTGAGAGCATAAACTAATGTTTACAATGTTTACTGCGGTAATAAATCAAGTGAGAAGTAGGCTCATTTTCTCAACTGCACTAGACAATAGGACTTCTTCTTACCACAAAGGAGTCGCCCCCTGCTGGTCATTAAGCAAATTTTGTTCATGCTTTGGAGAGAAGCTAAGCTAACCGCCTGCTGGCTGCAGCTTTGTAGTCTCGACGCCAACAATGAGAATGGTGTCAATATTGTTATCTAACTCTTGGCAAGCATAGCAAATAAGCATATTTTTCAAAATTTTGAACTACATCTTTAAGCGGCCACGGTGCAGGCCAGCAGCATCGCCTCACTGACCTGTGGTGTAGCAGGTATTGGCAGGAGTTTCATCTGGCATCTCTTGCAGGCAGCGCAAGAGCTCTGTTGATGTCGTCCCCGTTCCAGTGGAACCCCAGCTTCGAATGATATGACCCATAACTGTACTTGGGCTTTTGAACAAAACCTGTGAATTAAGCAGAACATTAGCGGAACAGTTGGAACAAATCAGATGTAATATCAATTTAGTTATGCTTGAATTACAGTGACACAATACTTGTCCAAACACCAAGTAATATCCATCTTCTTGGATAACAATTCTGTTTTCTTTTTGTGAAATTGCATTTCCTTGCTGCTCAGAAACAGTCCAAGGGATCACTGTGATATTTCCTACGGGAGAAGGCAAGATATACTTATTCAAAATAATGGCATACGGTGCGATGCTAAAGCCAAGTACTTGAATTTAGTTTTACCTCTTCTGTCTGGCTGTTTGTTAGTGTTAGCTGTTAACTGCAGGAATGATGTTGGAGCTGGCAAGAGGAGGAAATAAACATAATACTTTAATTTTATTAACTTAGCACATAATGTTTATTGTCTCACTACCAGATTAGACCGTAACTAATGGACACATTTTCAGTTCTCAGCTCCAACCCACCTCTGCGACTGCCCTGTTCCCGTTTTACTCTCTTAGAAGATATCTTCAGAGAACTCTGAGCTTTTTGCAAAGTACTTGGCTTTATGTCCTGAGAGAAAACAAAGCATTAGGAGAAAATGTATTATTGCAGCGCTATCTGAATACTCACTAATGGCGTAAATCTCAGTAGTACAATGTCCAAGATGACTCCATCCTGCATAATCAGTGACATACCTCCCTTGTTTTAGACATCTTGGCCATTTTCCCATTGACTCCCTCAGAACGTGGCTGATTTAATTGCAGAATTAAGTCCCCTTGGAGTTTGCGAAAATCATTTTCTAAAACACTGGCTCTGTGCACCAGGATAAGACTGAGACAAAACATAAGTGCTGCTAGTGATAATAAAGCATTGTAAAGCATTGTGAGGCTGGAGAGACAGACTGGATGTCCTCAAGTTACTCAAATGGGTGAGGTCACACATCAGTTAACCCCGGAAACCTAAACGTTCAGTTTCAAAATTAGTTTGCAAATGAGGAACTATCTTCTCTCTGCCTCTCAAGATGGAACTCATTTAGATAGCATGAAGATTACAGCCAAATTTGCAGCGTATTGTGAAACTCGCAGACAAGCCACATTTTAATAACGCCAAAGGCCTCGCTCAAAGAGCATCATTTGTTCTTGTCAATACTCGTGCCAGCGGAGTCCAATATGGAAGACAAAGTTCTAACCTTTTAAATCAATACCACCCGCTACACAAACACGAGACAGGCAAATGTGTTTAGACAGAAAATGAAACATTTTAATCCATCAATCAACTCCATTTACAAAAGTATATCCCTTTTTATGTACAATATGTACAGAGACGTATAAACAACTATCATTTTTCCACATGGATTCATTCATACGGTAACTAAATAGCACTGTAACAAAACATATCGCTGATATTCTGCAGGGATGCTGTAGTGCAAATGTGTGCAAAATATATAGTGCCGTTGCTCTCTGAATACCTTATAACTCCAGTTTCAATGGATTTTTTTCTCAGCTTTGTACAGATACCTTTATACTTTAAACATGTATATGATCATTTTATAACCCAGGGGCATATGAAGCTTGTTAAACCACTTAATAATAACTGTTAATATCATTAAATTAATTAAAATGGCCAAGTAAACAAACTGCAAATAAAACATTTTTGAATAGCTGGTGTTTTTTGGAGATACAAGATTATCATTCAACAGCACTTACAAATATGTAAATATTAAGTATATGTCTGCGCAGTGTCCTTCCTTGTTATAACGAGAGATGCTGTCTGTGTTGACACAAAACGGTGACTATAAATAGAAACTTTTGTTTGGTGAGGCTCATTGATGCTGATCTCTTTGCACAGAACCAACATGAGGGGGAAGTGTATCAGTCTATATTGTCCGTTTTTAATAGAGAACTGGGAACAAAAGTCACCTGGGGGCTTCCTCAACTTTAGTAACCCGGAGGACTGAAGTATCCTCTAATCAGGGGCAAGACGGGGGGGCATTTCATGTAGAGAGGGCTGGTTGCTGTATGTAGTTATCAGTTCTGTCCAGCAGATGGAGCCTCTCCAAGTCTGACACTTCCCAGGAAGGTGGTGTGGTTGGTCATGCTGATGAGGGTGTCCTCATACACTATGCGTATGGAGATCCTTTGGCCGGCGCGAAGCAGGCTCACCCCAGCCGTGTAGCAGGTGTTGAACTTGCGCTGGCCCGTCTCGATGCTGCAGGTGCAGCGGAGGAATGGGTTGGAGTCCACCATCACCTCATAGCTGGCAATGTCAGTGAAGTTGAGGTAGTACACCTGGTGGAGACATAAAATTCACACGAGACTGAGAGGGGTAGTCACAACAAAATCCACATGATATGTAAGAGATCATTTAAAGCTGGAACAGCTGGAATGTCAGAGTAGCAAACAAAGGTTTGAGTTATAGACGCTCACCTAGGTAGAAGGATAAATAAATGTCTCATAATATAACTCAAACATTTATGGACAAGCAAAAGCAAGCAGGTTTTTACGCTTAGCTGCAGAGCGACTGCCAGTCCTTTTGACTCTGACCTGTAAATTATAAGAGTTACGTCAAGGACCGTACTCACTTCTACCTGACTATATATGAAGTAGACACCGTCCAGCAGCACCTCCAGCTCTCCAGAGCGAGAGTGCATTTTAAACACGCGGTGATGGATGGACACCATCTTCCAGTTCCTAAGGATCCCTTCAGACAAATCTAAACATGTCACAACAAACAAGAGACAAACGGTAAACATAAACAGTCTTCAGCGGTGTTTAACTGCAAACAGAGCTCATTACTGGCAGAAAACATAAGCTTGCTAACGATGCTTACACTCCTTTTAGTCTGTGATACAGGGTAACCCTAAATCTGCTAGCATGCGAGGCTCTTGACCCAAGCTAACACGCATCTGATTTATAATGTAAGCCTTTAACTGTTTAATACTCCTGCAGTAGCTACAGGATTACTTTAGGGTTACTATAATCTTACAGTAAATATTGGTAGCAACATTTAGACGTTTAAACCGTAAAATCTTATATTTATTCTGGCGTAAGTCTGTTTATAGTAGAAGAGCTGCAGACCCAGGTCGCTGACATGTTTATTGTTTTGTGTCAAAGACAGCGGTGCAGCTACAACGGAGAACAGACAGAAGACCCACCTTCTCTCACTTGGATGGTTGTTTCCTGCCCCTGCAAATGAACCACTGCAGGCTGAAAACAACAAAAGATCTCTGGTGAGTAATCTTTACACACAGTAAAACGACAGTACAGCCATTTCATCTGGGATTGTGTGCGAGGTCAAATTTAATTTCAATAGCTGACATACTCTACCTGGAATTCTTTTGTTTTTGCCTTATCGGGAACCCCTGCAACAATAAGGGAGAGAGACATGATAAATTTCTGGCCTTCAACGCTGCCGGGGAACAAAGGAGATGATGATGATTAAAACAAAACAAACAGTGAAATAGTTTAAGGAACGATCACTGCTCTCCCACACTATGTTTGACATCCCGCAGCAGATACTCTCACCGTGAACGCAATGAGTTCATCGATTTTGACAACTTGAGCCCCCTTCTAGTGTGGGAACGTGTCTGCGTGCGGGGAAAATACTGTAATCTAAGAACGAATCTCTCAACTTGTGGGTGTTTTCCAGTCCTCCGGCTTGAGTTTTGGCTATCGCAGCGCGCTATCGCGTCATGTCTATTTTTAAGTTTTAATACCTGCTGGACCTTGAGTGCCCGGAGGTCCCTGTGGCCCGGGGGGTCCAGGGGGTCCTGCGGGCCCCACGGCGTTGCTTCCTGGAATACCGGGGATTCCAGGGATGCCCGGCGGCCCCTGTGGGCCTGGGGGACCAGGGGGACCAGGGGGGCCCGGCACAGGCCTTTTTTTCCCTGTGAAAAGAGAAAACAACATGGTTGGCAAAGGTTAATCTTTTCACTGTCAAGCCAATTTTATTTATATGGCCCCAAATCACAAATTTACAATATGTACAGCATCTGTACAGACCGTAACTTCCGACAAGAATAATGTGCGTAACGCACTGAAACAAATATTGAACCGCATTAAGTCAGCATGGGTACTGAATTTTGGATGATATCTTAAGGATGCTTCCAGAACGGCAGGTAGCACTCTAATCAATGACCAACATCATTGAACTTTAGGCTAAATCCTTTATTACCTTTTTTCTTCTCTTTCCTTCTTTCCCTCCCAGTCGGTTCTGTAAGAAATCAAAACAGAGCGATTATTAAGCTTGAAATGGTCTCCTGAACAATTATCATCATCTCGGATAACAGCTCATACCGTGTAGGTATCCTAAAATAACAGATTCAGATGTTCGGGCTCTGAACGCTGGAGTGGAGGTATGTCAGTCTGTGGTATCTTCTAGTGTAGTAATTTGTAAGTGTGGTTTCACCTCCTCTGTATGAACAAGTGCCTTAAGCATTCACAGGCAGTGGAACTGGAGAAGATCATTAGAGAGATACTTTATCCTGCCAAAATCCTTTTCTTTGAATTAAGCCCAGATGGAGAATGCAGATGAAAGTGTGTGTACATGTGTGTGCGTCTCCCCTTTACAACCATGTGTGTGCGTGCGTGGATGTTGGTGTGGCATCGATGTCAGTGCTTGAAAGACAAAATGCACTTGTGTGTGTGCGCTGTGTGTGCAGCTGAAGAATCCTTTTCAAAAAGCCGTCTCGCTGCTCTTGTGTTTACCATGCCATTACAACTACAAAGGCCATTTAACCTTAAAACCTCACAGTTTGAGTCCCCCTCAAACATATGGCCAGTGTTTCTCCTCTGGCTAAATGACTGGATGCATCCGCGTAGATTTCTCTTAACGAGCAGCCCTATCTGGAATCTGGTGCCCGTTAGGAGTGCCCAGAACGCACACACACACACACACACACACGTGCAAACACAGGACACACACACACACACACACACACATGCAAAAACACACATCTAAGGCTGAGATTACAAAAGCCTTTGTCTGTGTGCTGAGAGCAGAGGAGAGACCTGGGAATGATTAGTGTTTAGAGGCTCGGGACTTTACTGATTTATGTAGAAAGTCTCAAAGGTGAGTTTTTTCTTCTAATTTAAACACAATCACTAAACTCCCCCCTCAAGTATTCGGTGTCACGCCACAGACATCGGAATGCCTTGTGATCATGCTGCACTTGTTGCACTCAGACATGAAACTTCAAAAGGCTGCACTTTTCTTTTTTTTTATTTGCATAGCTCGCATTCTAAACAAAAACTACTAAAGCTAATTTAGACACATCGGCCATGTGGTTCTCTGCAGCGCTATTGATTACGATGAATCAATACGGTGGAATTAATGAAAGCCATCAAAGTCTCGAATGATTCAGAAATGACCACCTGGTTCCGTAAAATGACTGCAAGTTCTGCAAAGTGATTTTTTGGTCTTATTTTCAGATCTGGCCGATAAAACAGCTGGAATCTGAAGTTCGAGAACTGGTTATTTGACAAATAGAGAAGATATTTCAGGGACGTGATATTACTTTGAGACGGGGGAAATCAATGCGCCGGGCTCTGCTGTCTGTTTCAAATTGGTGAAACCCTCCCAAACTCCTTGTTGTCCTTGTTTGCTGTCCAAGTAATAATCAATCCCATGCCATTTAATCTCTTGTTCTATAAACTCGGCAGCATTATGTGGTGGGGCTGCTTTGTTAAGTAAGCACAAAACAGTAAAAAATCAGTTCCACAAAAAAGTGAGAAACCATTAACAAACTGTTTCGAAAATTTAAGAGCCACATTAAGTCCACCGAAAGTTATTTACACTGTACTGAATCCCTTCCAAACAAACACGAGTTACAGAAACCATTGCTCAACAGACGACGGGGCCTTTGCCAAGTACATATCCAGAAAACAGACGGATGCAGGTGCACCAGAGAGCAATGGTTTGTGGGGGTCATTAGGGGTACTGAACCTGGAGTTTGAGCCTGACAAATACAGAGGAGTGAACCGGGAGACTATAACGCGTCAGTATACAGCTTCTGCATCAAGGTGTAAGGACGTGACACAGCATTAGTAACCGGTGATACCTGTTTCTGGCTGCTTGCCGGGACTTCTTTTCGCTCGCTGAGTTATTCCCCTGTTGTCCTCTGTGGCGTGGAATTCACTATGTCTGTGTAGTAACTTCTCCTGGTGGAAAAACAAAGAAAAATATTAATGGGAAATTTATATAGAAGGAAATTAAAGAGGGACACTTGCTTTGTGTGGCGGGACTCTCCTCAGAATATGAATACCTTATATGTTATATCAATTCTGTGAAAGCAAACAAAAGGAAAACAAGTATTTGAGAGCGAAGCCCATGTTACAAGTGGCCTTTTCTATTCTTGGGGTATAATGTTTGCACAGACACAACTTGGGGCATTTGAAAAGACGCGAGACACTGTCAGACAGCGCATTCAGTTGTGGCCAAGTCATTGTCTGTCCCATTGGGGCTGTAACACATCCTGTAACCCAAGTCACTTTTGTCTGTGTTTCTGCCGTTTGAGACAGTCACCTCGACACGACTGCTCTAAAATTCACCTTTTTATACAAAAGGAGGGCATGAATTGCGGTTAATCTGAGAGCAATACCCATTCATGTGGCACCTGGTCCCAGCCCTATTCAGGAGGTAGCATGAATAAGCTAAAAAGAAAAAGGATCTGATGGAGCTGGTCTGAGCTCATCCCTAAAAACAGGAAAAGCTATGCTACAGTGGTGGGGTGTTCCCATGGGCGAGTGAGTGGCGGGGCAAACCGCATGCCTCTGTTCTTATGTGACTGGTTCTGGTCGACCTACATTCACTAGAACTCCGTAGGACGTGCTGACCTGACTGTAGCACGCTCGAGACGAGACCGACTCCGACAACAAAAAATGTGTCGTGCTAAGGAAGGTTTAAAAACGCTTGTTTCAAAGTGGCTTTCTGTTTGGGCAGCCAGTTTTGTGATCAAATCTTTGGAGGACTCCCAGAATCTGATAGACAAAGAAACTCGGCACTGGAAACACAACAAGACCACCCAAAGCCTCCTTTTCGTCGAGCCTCGCCATGTAAGCGCGATCGCTTTCGGTCACACTTTGGAGTGTCAGCATAAATAACAGTGAGAGCGTGAAGCATAAAGGCCCTCGATGGTTGAGGACAGACGACCAGACAACTGATATTTGTGCCGGACATCTGCTTGGAGTTTGGATAACTGACATCTCCAAAGCAGTGACACGTGCAGCCCCTTAGCACGGATCAAAAGATAATATATAATGATGTATCAGTCATTCTCACTGCTGGGAATGAATCAGACAAGCGTACTGACAGACACTTTGACCTCTCTTTTTCCACAAGGGCCCATCCCAGTTGGGTACAAGATGACATACTCCATGTTTCCAGCTGTGATGCTCAAATAAACACAGCCAGTTGTTATGTTTACTCCAAAACCCCCGACGGCGAGAAATCTCCTTCTCTGGAAAAGCAGCGTGAACTCCCAGTGCCTCTTTGTGTGGTTTTTCAAGCAGAGCCACTGATAGACCATAAGAACTCAGACAAGAAAAAGTTATGTTTCGAGTTTCTCCTATACCTCATCTCAGATGTGGGAACCACCGCCCCCTCCTCCTTCCTCGCGGTGAGGGATGAGCTGCATCATGTCAAACACCCCCCGCTGGCTGGTGTTGGGCAGAGTAGTTAAAGTCTACATCCCTGACCAGCTGCCAGCCGCATCTGACCTTATAAGCACGGGAATTCCAGCGCGACGGAGGGGGAGAGTGTGTTGGAGCGGTTCGTCGACGCGCAGACCTCCAGATGTTCCCGCGAGCGGCGACGTTTCGCTGTTCATTTGGCGCGCAGGTGTCTCCACATCTCCTCTCCAGCTGTTGGCATATAGGGAGCTTTTACCTCTCAAAGGATTCGGGGTGTATGTTCAGGCATATGGCATTACACTTTCGTCTGTTCTGACAGCCAAACATGATTCAACAGCCAATTTCTGGCCCGAGATTAAGCCCCAGCAGGAACGACAAAAAACAAACAAGCAATCTGCTAAGGCTACTACCAAAAACTGGTGCGTCTGTTGTTGCACATGAAGGCAAAGAAAGCGATTCCATTATATGACTCTGAGGAATGGCTTTGCGCCCCTTGTTTGCTTCATTTCACTTCATTACAACATTTACAGCCTTCATACCCTTCAAAGGCACGCAGAGTTACAGTAAATCAGGATGACAACGTGTTGGTATGTATGCCAAGTGCCAACTATTGAGTAAACCGTTCTTTTTTAGCACGAGGGAAAAAATGCTATTAATTAGAGGGCTTTCAAATCTTCAAAGCGTGGGGGGGGTGCTGTTGTGTGGAGACGACGCGATTCCCCGTTGCTCCGTGAGGATATGACTAAAATTCAGTCACCCCAGGGATGTGTAATTTAGTGATCACAGGACTTCTTTTTGCCCTATTAACACTTATTAAAACGTCTTGTATCTCTACTCATTTCTGCCCTTATATACCACAGAAATTCATAACTTTTCAAGCTCTTTTATGACAATAAAGGGCTACAACTCGATCGTTTTTTGACCAGTACTGTTTGCCAGACACGCTGGTTTTTGCAGTAACGCCTCTAAATTTCACACTAGCAATGAAAATGAGTCACTGCACTGTGGTTGAGAATGTGAAGTTACAAAGTTGAGGAGGTGAAACTCAAGGTGAGGAGGTGAAAAGCAGACTGAGAGCCCATCGTTACTGTACAGGCTCTGCTAACTTGGATAGCATGCATACTGCTGAGACTGTGACAGCTTGTTTTCTTCTTAAATATCCTACTAAAAAGGAGTGTTCGTACCTCAGCCAATGTCAGACAGTGCTCTCTGGAACGCCATGTGTTTTAAACCATAACTTGGGTAATTTAATAACAGCATCCATAGATTGTCATCTAAAAAAAGATGTGGAGCTCAACCTTATGGGAAATGTTGCCTGTCAGCAGCCAATCACATCTCAGATTGTTGCAACACTGCTTGGCAGAGCGACCTCTAGCCGAATGCCGCGAATGCTTTGAGAATTTATTATTTTGGTAGATGTTTGCGACTCTGGTCTTAATCTTTACTGGGCGTCTACGCCGTCTGTCTGTCAAGACAATTCAATCTTCTGTGGAAAAGTTTGCAGCCGCGTATCTCTGATGTTTCGACCTCCTCTGCCTTGTGCTTTTATGACACTTGTGTCCGTGCTGATTAATTCCTGATATGGACGTGTTGCTCCCATCTGTACATATGATATCGCTGTTTTAACTAATCGCGCGCTGGTCACAATTAAAGGAGAAGTGGGTGACAGCCCACCCCGGCGCCCCAGAGCTTGTACGCTGCTGAGGACTTTGTGTCCCATCAAACTGACTTTTTTAATAGCCGTTAACTAGACTCCAGATGTTTCAGCATCTGTTCTGTGTGAGACTTTGAAGGCATACATCAGAGGAGAGAATTATTTCATATAATGGTTATAAGAAAAATGTTAGGCTGACGAATAAAAAGTGAGCTAACACAATTAAATAGTCCACGGGTTGACTTTTATGACGTGTCGCTCGCTGAGCTCAGGTGAATGAGGCTGACTGGGGGTGACACTTGCTCTTATTCAGTAATGTCCTGCATCACACTGGAGCTGCACACACCTGGGACGGGCTTTTTACTGTTGGGAACGGCGCAGATCTGCTGGACAGCTGGGATTTACTGCCTTGCTCAAGGGCATACCAACTGTGACTGTTGAAGAGGAAAGACTGTTTGCTCAGATCATAAATGAGCGGATCATCTGCTCTCATTAAGAAGCAACTAGTTAGATTGGAAAGAGTGTGAGCTGTTAAGTGCTACGTTATTTTTGAGCCCATGCCAGAACTGAGTGCATTTCTCCAACAAATATCTCACCTTTTCCTGCTTTTATTGCATATTTTCCCGTTACTCGGAAACTGTCTGATGATCTGGAAATCTTTCAACATGACTGTCTCCATTTCTGCACTGGAAATGTAATGGTATAGACACCCTGACGGATGCAGATGGGCTCAAATTGTGCTATATTGTTATAAATTTGGTTTGATAGCGTTCGCCTTATTTTATTTATTTGCCTCGGAGCACCTCGCACCTCAAGTTACAACCCACCTCAAGATCACAGACGGATTCTGAAAACTGATCAGACACTCGTAGTGTTACAGCTTACACAGCCTGGATCCTTATCTGGGGTTACAGACATGATCACTGTCTTCAGATCAGTTGTGGATCTATATATTTATGCCTTCATAGGTCCACTATTTAAGTGATGGCTGAAGTACAAGATGACAAAAATGGGGTAAAGATGCACTCAAATGTCACCAAACTTAAAACCGGATGAAAAAAATAAACAGTAATATTATTGGATTCAAACTAAATTTGCTGACAGAATAAACACACAACAGTGTTTTATTTTTATAATCCAATTTAAGCATTAAAACACTTTAGATCAAATGCAAAGAAAACAACTTTGTCTCTTTCCACGAGCACTTAACAGAGAAGATATTTACATCTTAAAACTCATCCAAATGTAATTTTCCATTTTTTAATCCAGTTAAAATAACCTTTATCCTCCCTGACACCATCAGGAAACCTCTTTCCATTTTGTTTGACTCGAGAAGACGCTGCACAAAATAACGCCAAAATGTTTGATGTTTGACGCTGACCAGACCGGTTGAAAACTATCTGACATGCACTGTTATTACACGGAGCCTCGCCACTTGTCTTTTTCAACATACAACTCAAGCACAAAGTGAACTAAGTCCATCTGAACTGAGGTTACACATTGATCCACTGGCACTATAGGATGACAAAGCATGTTATTTGTGTCTCCTATATCACATGCACGTCTCTGTGGTGTGTATGTTTGTTCCTGCTTTGTTTTCTCCGAAGACTTTCCACGTTCTGTTACACTTGTCTGTATACCTGCACGTCGCATGAAATCGCACTGATGCTGCCTTTGATGAAGACTTGTGTGAAAAATCCAATAAACAATTTTTAGCTCAACAAAAGAGACTCTTCAAAGGAAAGGCCTGAAAAGCTAACAAGTGCGGCCGCTGCGTCCAAATGCCACATGCTCCTGTTTCTTCAACTATGTAAACTGTGGGATGTGTAATCAGAGTTGTTTAATGCAGACATCTGGCAAGGACAGCATCACAGCGCTGTTAAATATTTACAGCTGGGCCACAGTCTTTCACCTCATGAAGCGTCACCATCTGGGTTGAATAGCAGGACCATCTCGCTCGGCTTCAGCCGGGGAAACCAAACTAAAATAAGCTTAGCCGAGGACACGCCGACGACTAAATGAATAGGCTGAGTTTCCCACTTGTGAGGGGAAAATGTTACAGAGCAAACACCAACACCAGCAACTGATCTCTGTAATCTTTCCTGCAGAGGGATGAAAGCCTCCGTCCTCTGGGTGACTATCAAGTTGACAGTTTTGCACAACTAAATCTCCGGCCAATGCCCCACACTGTGGATCATTTTCTCTGCTGCTTACACAACCGGTGAGCTAATTGAGCAAGCAAAGACCTCCGCTTGGTCCCTTTGTGCTGATGGAATGAGGGAGTGTGAGGTGGTGGTGGTGATGGAGAGAGAGAGAGAGAGAGAGAGAGAGAGGAGAAAGGGGGTAGCTGTTGCCAAAGCCACAGACAACACAACGAACATTCAATCATCCTGCTGCTAGAAAGGAAAACACATGTGAGACGAGGCTGGCTCTGCTCCAAGTACCAACTGCCCCATCTAAGTCCTGATGAATTTACATCAGCCCTTGGGCTTTGCACCTGCTGGTGATCCAGTTAATTTTCCGTCCACCTGCTCCAGCACACTGACTGACCCGTCCCTGTGAATCCAGCTGGGCAGGATGCCTGAGTTTCGAGCATCAACCTCTGTCTGTCTGTTTGGGGGGGAGCAGCTCTGGGAACAAGACAAATTGGGTTAAACGTGGTTTGATTACGGAGAAAATAAAGCTGAAATACGAGTTAACTGTGGCAGCTTCTTGTTTTCTGAATGTGCACCACTCCTCGCTGAGCCTGGATGTGTTTACCTGAACTGGAGACGTTGGCCAGGTGACAGACTTTAAAGCTCACACCTTTATGCATCTTTGTCCAAGAGGAGGATGAATCACACGCACACACGGGAGCGCTCATTCAAAAACATATTTGTCTGGAAAACTGAGCTGACAAAACGTCGTGGCAGGCTACTGTAGAAGAAGTTGCCCAGAAACATGCCATAACAGAGCACAGACGCAAAACCTGACACCGTGATACGGCTACAGGACCGAGTGGAGGTGAATGAACACGAAAAGCCTCCGCGTGAGGAATGAAAACAATGTCAGCTCGAACGAGCTGCTCCAGCTCTTCATTTTTGATGTGTTTTTAACGCTTTAAATAATAATGTTGTTACCTCATGAGGGTCTGCGCTGCGGCTGCCGCCGGAGTCCAGTCGCGGGTGTCCGGGTGAGAGCACCGCCGCCGGGTCAGCCAGGTCGCTCCCCGTTAGTGTCAACATGGAGTCCCGCTTCTGGTGGATAATCTCCCGTTTGACTTCGGAGCGCAGGTCCAAATAGCAGACGAGGGTGACAGCGTGCAGGGACAGCGACAGCAGGAATAATCCCAGGAAGACCACACTGCTGCTCCGACCCCTGCACTTCTTGCTGCACGTGCAGGGAGCTGCCCTGGGCATCACTTTGTCCGGGAAATCCTCCGCGGGTGAACCATCGCATGCCATTATCGGACGGAGCGCGAGTCAGACGCTCTTTATCTCGGCATAATCGGCTCGTTGGTCTCGCGCGGGCCGCGGCTATTCATTAGCGTGGAGACTCATAGGTGCAGCTGCGGCAGGTCGGTGCAAACTCCTCCGAGTATCTGTAGTAACAATGGAGACCCGCCCACCTCCGCTGTGATTGGTCCAGGACAATTACGAAGCCAGACAATCCGGGCCAGAGGTTGGAGGGGCTGGAGGGGGGGCTGGAGGGGCCAGGTGCAGTAGTGGAGCGACACCTGATGGACACTGACAGCAGCTGCAACGCCTGTCAGATAAAGCAGAAGATAGTGTGAGAGAGTCCCCTCTTTCTTTGTTTATTACTCAGCACTTTGAGGCAGGAAAACACATTAATTTTTCTGTTGTGTGCATGTGGAGGGACAGTCACTGATGTGATGCATATTGTTTATACATGTGTTTTAGGCTTTGGACACGCCACTTTCCATTAGGGCGACCAGGTGTCCCGCTTTACAAGGGACTGCTCAGCATTTTTATCCCGGCTCCACATATTGAGATGATGTGCCACAGCCCCTGCAGGACAGATGTGATTGTTGTTTTAAATCTGTTTTTTGTTGAACAGCTGTTAACGGCTGTCATCACAACGCTGTGTTCGCTGTCAAGCTGTGCACACGTGGGTCAAGTGAAGATTGACCTTTCACCGTCGCTACGCGAGTCCACGCAAAGTCACAGGCGACACTGATTTAGGTGGAATGTGAAGGAAACAACCGCAAGGAAAAGGAAAAGCAGCTACAACACAGACTGTGAAACTACTTTTTTATAAGCTGGTGGAAGGTGATCCTCACTTTATTGTGCAATTTGCCAAAAAGTTGCCAGTTATTGGCCAACTGGGAGTACGGCATGAAGTGACACAGTTCACATAAGAGAGGACAGAGATAAGGGATAAGGGGCAGAGTAGATGTTGTTTATTATTCACGTTAGATAGACATTATATCAAAATTGTAGACGACCCCTCAGCCTTCAAAACGTGTCCCACATTGTCCCACACAAACATGATCGTTGTCCCACATTTGGTTTGTGGGATCTGGTCACCCTGCTTTCCATGGGTGTTCTTTGGCACTTTATTTTGTTTTGTTCTCTCCCAAATACCATTTTTTGGCTTCAACGCTTCAGGGAGAAACATTCCTCTCCACATAACAAGCGATATCCGTCTGGGAATAACCAATAATAATTAATGCTGAATTATTCCATCGGTGTCTTAGAGATTTGTACATTATTACTACATACTTATATAAACAAAAATAATAATAATTTTAAAATGAAGCATTCAAATAGTGATTTGGAGGTCGGATACCACGGCAACGATCGAAGAATCGAAGCATCCGGGTCAGCCCTAGTATTGTTATGTGTGTTCCCGTGCAGGGATGTACTGATACCGGCACTGAATCAGATATCAGATCGATACTGACTTCGACAGGCGGATGGGGTATCAGTGACAATGAGGCTGATCCAATAAAGTCAGTCTATGCTCATTAACTATATACTGGAATTTTAATTTAAAAACGTTGCCTTACACATAAAAAAGTGATCCCAGTCACTTCCACACAGTGAAGCATACAGCTGATTAATTACATACTGCTATCAGATCTGTAATTGGCATCGGCTGATACCCAAAGCCAAGGTATCAATATCGTTATCAGGACTGAAATAGTCGGGTCGGTGCATCCCTAGTCCTGTGTGAAGAACTCATTCAGAGCTGTGGTAAATATTGCCCGCCGTTGTTATTAAAAAAGCCCAAGCATTTGATGATTTCACGACATCTTCAAAGGGTGGGAAAGCATTGCAATGTATGTTCTTGAAGAGACTACACATTATGCAATTATATTTATTTGCATCTGGACCCCGTCAGGCTCAATGGTACGATGGCGGGCCTGGAAGGGAGTCGGTGTCACGGTCAGGTCAGCGCCGCACTGTGTACAACACCATCAAATACTCTAAACATGTGTCACTCAGCTGGACTCGGGGAATAGTTTTTGACATTTATGTTACCAAGAAGCCAGCTGAGGACAATGCTTTAGGAAGATTGAATGTGGCACTTGGGTTTCTACATTTTCAACATCCAAAGTCAACCTTAATTTTGCTCTTTTCAGATGCAGGCACTTTGATCTCTGAAGCAAGGAGGTGGCCTGTGGATCAGTCCACCCTTGAGCCTCGGGATGATGAAACCGGTGCACCGAGCGGGGCTGAAAAACTTGGGGGCTTGATGGATCACCAGCTTAGATTAGTTTTCAGGCAAGTGCCACAAAACATCTGTCTTTATTTCTTTGGGACAAAACCTGACATTTGAGCGCACTTGACCTACAGAGAGGTACACTCTTTCATGATATAAGCTCACCCTGCCAGACACTGACTAATCGCTGGGTTTCCCGTGATATTGAGGGAGGAAATAATAGAGAGGAATGACTTTTTGGGGATCAGAATATGGCTATTTCATCACTGTGAAATGTTTTCTGCACGAAGTTGATTACTACGAGAAGGTGAGAGTTTCAGCCTATTTCTCCTCGGCGCAATATGTTGCATTCCTCTAACTCATCTGCAGAAAAAAAGTGATTCTAGTCAGCTGCCACTGAAGGGCAGCATTGCCAAGCCATAAATCAATAACACTGCATGCCAGCGGCCTGATGAAATTGAACTTAAAACAGCTTCATATTGGGTGAATAATGAAATGTAAAGAATATCGTATTTTTATATTCTGTATGTCTATCTTTACGTAACTTCTCTGTGGACTGTTGATCACTATTAAGCATCCTCCGTCTCTCTCTCTCTCTCTCTCTTCTCTCTCTCTCTCTCTCTCTCTCAGGAAGTCATTTCTCCATTGTTGGAATATGAGATAGTGAAATCATAGAGAAAAAGACATTCAAAATAACCCTCACAGGGCCTGTGACTGAGGGCTCAGCTTAAGCTCGTTTGCTACGCTTTTCATCCAAGCAGCAGGCACAATGACTTTGAGAAGCAGATAATTCAACACTGGAATAGTTAGGCACATGCATCTCCTATGATTTCAACCCGACTCTTAAAAATATTAATTTATATATATATATATATATATGAGCTTTAGACTATTTATCAAATTTCATTTTAAATAATTTGTAATTTTTGTGGAAAGAGAAGGTCAGACGGTCCTAAATGTCAAACTCAACACACCACCGTCGGAGTCAAATCTGTCTCTGCTGCCATGTTTCCGTCAGCACAACTTTAAAGCTTCTGTAACAATTAAAACCAGTTTTGTTGTCGTGATTGTCTTTCTGGCATTGACAAAAAAAAAAAAAAAAAAAAAGCAGGAATAATTCTTATGATGTCCCCCGGGCTTCAGTGCAGCGTTTATAAATGGTGTGCCACTCTATCCTCTCTGAGCTTATAACAAGATTTAGAGGCTTTCCCTGCCAGATGATAGAGTTTTGCAGGAGGAATAGGCACTCTTATATTTTACCATGGAGAGTTTGCGTGGTTGGCTGAGGCTCGTGACTTCACCAAGCTGTTGGTGATGATGGCTGCTCGGTCTCAAATTTCTCCTTTCTCCTATACCCACTGATACAGGAGAACAAATTAAAATCGACTTTCTATTGCCATCATAAGGAATCACAAACGAGCTAAAGTGATTCATAGCTAATAAAATAATACCATTCCATATTGCAGTAAATTGTTTTAGACATCTCCACCCCTTACATTACCTTCTCGGGAGTCATTGTCTCTGCACGCTGAATTGCGGAGGTGCAACCTTGGCTAATTGATACGCTGTGGCATTTGATTTCCTACCTATAAATCTCCTGTAAACTGAACAATGTCTCCCATTTCCTCGGACAATGATGAATTCACTCATTGCGGGCGTCTGTCTTAAGAAGACTCCTTATTATCAAGATCGGAGAGCTTTGTCTCCGTCTTTCTTTTTGCACTGTGCTGTGTTTGTACCTTCTCGTCGCTCGCTCGCTCTCTGCTTCCACCTTTTTGCTGACTGTGTGTGGAGCTCAGTAGAGAAACACTTCGGTAATTGATTTTCTTATTCCACACAGTGTTGGTGCAGTTTAGTGGCCTTTTTAGCATGCAGAGGGTTGTTTTGTGTGTTTACTCAAGGTAACCCTGTTCAGGGGAATCAGTAAACAATACAATTTTAGGGTTGCTTTATTGAATAGGGGCAGTGTTAGGGCTGCCCACTTTTAGTCAATGAACTAATCGGTTGTTTTGGTCTTCTTTAGTCTATTAGTCATTTTTTATGCTCTTTCATGCTGTCATTCAGCATATTTATTTCTAAGAAACTTATAAGTACATCTCTTAACATGGTGCTTTTATGGGATTTTTTTGTGGAGAAACTCAGTTTTAAAGATCTATCAGTTAAATCAACTCATGGATTAGGCATCAAAATCATGAGTGTTAGTCAACTATGACTTTCTTTGGTCGAGGACAGCCTTGGAAAGTGTTGATACAGGCAGTAGGAGAGAGAGGAGGATATGCGACATAGAACCTTAGCATGAAATGCTTATATGGTGTTCATATTAACCACAATGTCATTCAGTAATACGGCGGTGTAAAACATACTCAATCAAGTGAAAATCCTGCATTTACTTAAAGGCGATTCAGCGATTCTTCAGTAATCCAGTATACTTCAAAATACATCTTCAGATTCGGAGAATGTCTCTTCATCGTCCGCTAGCTGTCTGTCCTGTATGTGCGCTGAGAAAATGACAGGCCATACACAGCCCTGGCTCTGTAAATGGTATATAAACGCTATTCAAGCCAATCAGTAACAGGAGGCGTTCATGCACACGACGTGGAAAAGGCCATACTACACCAAGGGTGGCGCTTCCGCCCGGTCGGGTAGCACTTTACTGCTCATCATGTGTAGGCGCCTTAAAGTGGAAGGCGGTGGGAGCGAAAGAGATGGTAAATGTGGCACACGCTAACCCGCTGAACTCCACAGCACAGTCAATAACCTTTCTCTTCAATTGCCTACTCCACCTTTAAGTAAATGTACTATTACCAAAATTATATGTCTTTTTTAAAAAGTAAAACCTAAGATTGCTAAATAATTACAGTACACAGTATATAGCCTATATATAGGATTGTTATTCCAATGCATTATATTTTATAAATAGAAAATATGCTTTTATATGTAAACATTAAAATCTGAAAAGTCAGAAGTACTAAACCTGTTAAATAAATGTAGGGGAGTAAAAAGTCAGTAGTTGGTGGAGCTAAAGGATATGGAAGTATAAAATGTGAATATTTAAGAAAAGTATACGTACCTCACAACAGCAGAACACTAGAACATGTTATTACTTTTAAGCTGAATGTAAATACAATATTTATATTGTTTCAGCCTCGTTTTGTCCCCAACTAACTCCTAAGGGAAATATTTGTCTCTAAATGCTCCTCTGAGTTCACCAGCTAGTTGCTAACTTTGTCTGGCTGTTGTTTCCCATCAGGGTACAGTGGGGTTTTTAGAGCTTTCTCACTGAAAACAGCAGGAAGTGGCGATGATGAGAGCAGTACAGCTTCTGGCCTTAAAAACAAAAACAATGAGCAGTCTGGTTATCCTTTCACATTACACACAGTCATTTGTGAAATAGCATAAGTTTAAAATTCAAACTTTCTTTTCGTACTTGAAGTTTGAAAGTTCTTGTCCCTAAAAGCTTTTTTTTTTTCCGTGCCAAGTCGTCGCTGTTTAAGGCAATTTATTAAACAGTGATGTTTTGCTGTACAGGCTGTAATTTCTTTGCCTTGCCTCGAGCTCAGCAGTACTCCTCTGTGAGTAACCTTGTCTGTTGCACTGCAGCACCATCAGCAGAGACGCGGTTCTGTAATTGTATTTATTAATGAAAAGCTGAGGACCTGAGAGACATGCCGAACACTCACATGACACGGAGTGGCGAGTCGAGGAAACCCGAGAGGAATACAACCATACCAACTATATTATGGCTCACAAAAAAGAAAAAAAAGCATCACTGAATAAGCATTAATTAATGTGTTTAGTTGTTAAAAACACATCATTCATCCTCCGCTAATATAGTTACTAATTATAGTGAAAGAGTACAAAATATTCATCAGTATTACACTTATTTATACAACAACATTTGTCTAGTGGATGTGTTGACAGGCAACTCTTTGTGTACATACAACAACTTCATAAGGTGATAATTTGTCAGTGTTGTGTTTACAACTTGTTGTGGTGCTTCCAAGTGACCAGAAAATTAATTATTGCTGCTTTAATGTTTTACTGCTTTTGGCATTGAACAGCTGCCTGTTTAAACTTGTGACTTGAGCAAGTGTCAAGTCACAAATTTGATGATTTTAGACGTAACAAAATAAAACAAACCTAGCAGCTTTACTTAGACTTCAGCACCAGTGATGCTTGACATCACCTGGACTCAGGTACAACCAAAAGATTAAAAAGTATATTTAAAAGGTGCATGCACGAAGGTGATCAACTGCTCCGAAGATGTTGGAGTTGTTTTTTACTTTATGAGATCCTTGATGAGGATTTATTGTTGAACTCTGGACTCCTTATTGAAATCACTGAGACTTACACCAACCAAGTCTCAGGAGAAAACCGCGAAGAATTAACGTTATGTTACCGAGCGCCAGTTGGCGCCAGCTACTCTGCTGTTAATGGCATTACATTTGGTGGAGAGCGCATTATGACTTCTTTAGGCCTCAAAACTCAAAATTTAGGACTTGACTCAGGACTTCAGTGCAAAGACTTGAGACTGACTCGTGACTTGTAAAGCAATGATTGGTCTAACCGCTGCTTTGTAGAGCTGATGAGAGATTCAGAGAAAATCATTATGAGCGACCTTTTCACATCCATTAATATAATGATTAGATATTAATCATCATATGAGCCAAGTGAGGTATTCTGAGTAGCTAACACACAAGTTAGATTGTAGTTAACAACAATTTCAATAGAAAAAAAAAGGCTAATTCAAAAAAGACTGACTTAATAAAACATTATACACGGACAGATTTTCTCTGTCTTTTACTACTGAGTTTAAATTTTGAAAATGACAAGAAAAGTATGTCACTGGAAAGCATTCATAAGATATGAATCAGAATATTTGAGCTATTATCCCAACTCAGATTTGTCATGCTTTGCTGCCAGCTCCATCACTGGAGGTATGTTTACATTTTGGGTTTTTAGGCATCAAATTGCTCAGTAACCCAAAGTAGGTGCAGTGATAGAGAGATAATTCAGGCCATTTTCGTGCAGACACTTGTATATCTTGGATGTGCTACGGGCGGTGTGAAGCCGAGTCCCATAAAGAGGTGAAATATGAGAGAGATGCATGTTTATATGAGCCTTTATATGTGCCAGGATGATGGTTTACGGCCTCCCTGTTCCCTGGATGTTTTCCACGCTGCTTGTTTTCTGAGGCTCATGTGAAGCCACCACCTCGGAGAACACAACCTGTGCCAGCTTCAATAAACAGTCGCTACCCATATCAAAACCTCTAAGCCAGACCAACAGCATGATCAAGAGGCACACCTCAGGTGAACCCAGAGGTAATCTACCCTTCAGCCTCTCCCTCCGGGCTGCTCTCTCTGTTTATTTCTCCCTGTCTTTTGTGTTTTACTTGCCTACATTTTCTCCTGGTTTTGGATGGGAAGAATATTCTGCAATGTCACCTCCTTGATTGGACTCAACGATCACGTCATGATAATCTGACACTCTCATATGCCGGAGTTTTCCATTTCCTACCCAGGACCCAGTGACATCAGTCCATTTCATATACTGCCAACCATGCACTTTGTCACCCATATTTGTCTCCCTTAATCTCACTCTTATTCTCAACTTCCCAGCACACATCGCTGGGAAGAAAAATATCCATTTGCTCGGGTCAGTGTTCATATTTTTTTCCCCTCATGGGGTGAGTTCACCTATACTCCACAAGACGAATGACTGGAGCCGTCTCACCGGGAAATAGCTGTAGTTAAACAATACGATCTCCTCCTTCCTGCAAACAGCTGAATGGACAGGCTAAAAAATGTGAATGGGAGGTGTGAAAAGGCCAACCACTGAAAGTAATTGCCGTTGTGCTCACCAGAGAGAAAGAAAACAACTTACAAAGAAGTTGTTTGCAGCACACCATGAGAGCAACATATCAAATTGCCCAGGCAGAAGTGGCACAGCTTCAATCACCCGGCATGAACTCATTCATTTACAGCATGAATTCGCAGGTATTTTCTCAACACAAAGACCACTGTTAATGCTGCCGCACCGGGCACCTTCACACCTTCACATCTTAGTGACTTTAAAAGGCAACAAGAGACAGAGACATTTAAAAAATGTGCACTCTGATACCCAGACATCATGTAATGTAAACTACAAACAGCACTCTCTGGATGGTTTGTACCAAAGGCCACAACAGCAACAAGGGAGGGAACAAATCCAACACTTGTTAGTCCAGTTTTTTCCAGTCAAATATGTTCTAGATGGCCCGTGTTTCACCTCCAGGTTTTTTTTGTTTCTTGCTTTAGGTGGGAAAGATATCCTGTAAGTGTCTATACATTAACGTATTCTCAGTGAGTGCTAAAATTATAATTTATATGTAGAAATCCCTCTGTCTGGGGCTTTTATTATACACTGTTTTCCATATTATGTTAATATTCAGCGGTGGTTATGAACCACATCCACATAAAATAACTTTTTCATTTATTTTTTACAACCTGGGTCTTATTATTTTATTATTTTTCAAGGTTATTGCTATCAGTTATCATAGCTACTTCATCGAGAAATATGAGATAAGAATGACTCCATTAGACTTGGCTTTACAGCTGAATGCACCGGGCAATCGCATAGAGGATTTAGCAGTTTTGACATTTAAATTTTACCATTTTTGTGGTAAAAATGGTCCCAATTTACCAATTAACCAAGACTAGCTACTTGGTTCAAATGTGACCTACAGTGCTGTACTCATGTGTGAACATGCAGTTTTACAGTTCACTGAAGGTGTATAGGTGACATCTGCATGCATGCTGTTTACTTACCTACTGGACCTACTCTGGTAACACCACAACCCCAGATCTCATCTGAAAGCAGCACTGGTCAAAACAAGACAACGACGAGTCTGCATACATGCCAGAGTGGCTCTGCGACGCTGGACCTGAGCACTGTGGTGCTTTCAGCTAAATGCTAATGTTAGCATGCTAACATTATCACAATGGCGACATGCTGATTTGATCTGTTTTGCACATGTACATTTACCATGGTCAAATGAAGATTTTACTCTTTAAAAAATGCCTAGGATCAAGTTACTCTGTAGTTTAAGAGAGGGGGAACTCGGAGTTCACCTTTTTGATGAGAGACATAAAACAGTTTCGGAGCAGTCTGAAAATCAGCCAATCAGGCCGGGATTTGAATTTTCTGGCTTTATCCCAGGCTGGACAGCCGAGAGGAAAACCAATGATTGTTTTGGCCTTTCACTCTAAACTTGCAAGAAAGGAGCATGTTTATTTGTAATTTTAGTAAAAGCATCACGCAAGTTCTTCCACACCAGATCTACACCATTAATCAGAGCCATCCTTTCCAGTCAATTTCCCACAAATCATGAAGAAAATGTTGCTCACCGAAATGCTTAAAATCTTGTTAAAGAACAATTCGTGGTCTAACAACAGAATATGCTTTTCATGGAAAAATCCCCGCGTTACTTCAGAAGCACAAGGTTACAATTAAAAACCACTGGCCTCACAACCTGTTCCAAGAGCTGGAAGAACAATCTCCCACCATGTTGTTTGTATTCATGGCTAAGAAACTCATAACTGCAGCGACTGGGAAGAAATGTGGTGGACAAGAATGGAGCCTGGGGTTCAACCCACAGCCGGTGAATGGATAATTTACAGTCAGTGATAAACCCTGTGAGGAAGCAAGGTGCATGCTATCAGCATGACAACACGACACTATGGGCCAGCATGAGGTTAAAGGCCCAGAAATAAAGCCGTTGGTGAACAAGACATGGGAAATTAACAGGTTTTTAAGTCATTGTGAAGTCATCCCATTGACTTCAATCAATAAAATACCTCTTTTAAGGCAGGAACATCTCCAACAGAGGCAAGTTCATGGCCTGGATATAATATGTATGACTTATGTTGTCATGAAAGTGCAAAAAGGTCCTAAAATAACCTTTGACTTTAGTATAATAAGGTCTTCTTTGGCACCATGTTAGAATGATGAAATACGTGGTAATGGAGGTAATAGACAGAATGTTGCCGTTTTCCTCTCCAGCCCTCACACTGATCAGGCTATACACCGTACATAAGTCTGCCCAGCAGCTACAACTTCCTTTTGTTCAATATAGCAAGCAAATAACCTCGACCCTAGCACTGTCTGCTGCTGTATCATCCATCCCATCCACTGTCTGACAGACAGTCCCGATGGTTCCCATAGAGAAGCGGCTGTGCAGTGCTCTTTGCATAAACTGTAAGAAGTGGACGTCACCATCTTGGTTTCTGCAACCACAAGTGAGACAAGAGGGTAGAGCAAAGTACAACCAAATTTTTAGGCGACCGAAAAGGTTATAATTACCTTTCATGAACTGAAAACATACTGTGAAAGGGTTAAATATGAAAGACGACCGGACAACGCCATGGGAGCCACCTGGCATTCGCATGGTAGCCATGCCCTAAATTATACCCTGCTTTATGGTCTATTTGACTCTAAATGGGACCATAATTTACTAATTCAACATAATGCTGTATTGAGGAAGACTTGAAACTAGTGATTGAGACCATAAACTCATGTTTACAATGTTTATTGAGGTAATAAATCAAGTGAGAAGTTGGCTCATTGCCCCCTGCTGGCTGTTAGACAGTTTGAGGCATTTCTGCACTGGCTTCACATTTCAGACCCAGAAGTTGCCCACTGGCTCTTGTTGTTACCTGGAAGTTAACCACATGTACACTTTCCAAACCAACCAGTTGTTCTGCACCACTGCGGTCTGTTCTCTTGCAAAATCATATTACAGCCACTTAAACCCCAACAATAAAAACAGAGCATAAATCTCATCTTTGTGCCGCTTCCCGAAGTACATTTTCTAAAATAAATAAATAAATACGACCCCACACTCTGTAGGCTACTTCTGCTCCTTTCTTTACTGGCATTGACTGGAGGAAACAGGTAGTCTATTAAATCTGACCTCGCGAAGGCAGCGGTTATTTATAGACGATAGCTAAATTAACAATCCAATACGTAAACCTTTGTTTCGGATTTATTACAGGTGCCGTGATGCACAAAGCCTGAGGTTCTCAATGATGTCGTTTTCAAACTATCAAGATTTAATGCGGCCAAGCCCTGAAAACCTGTTACACTACAATGACCATAATTCACTGCACCCATATGACACAGCACATCTGTGCACCAGAGCGTCAGAGCATCAGGGCTCGTCTGATTTGCAGTGTGTC
Source organism: Pterois miles (assembly GCA_947000775.1). Classification (NCBI taxonomy): domain Eukaryota; kingdom Metazoa; phylum Chordata; class Actinopteri; order Perciformes; family Scorpaenidae; genus Pterois; species Pterois miles. The sequence goes on along the minus strand of CAMQGK010000308.1, from coordinate 3,513,022 downwards.
TGTGGCAACATGGGCTGAAAGGGGAATAAATTTGAAATGTAGCCGTGATGCTCAGGTGGAAGCACAGCAGTCAGACTGTTGTAGTGTCAATAGCTCATATAAGTGGGCTTTGCCATGTGTTACATGCTCAGATTCTTTAAGGGTAAGGTCAGATGTAAATATATTCATATTAGATGGAGAAGGTGAAGGAAATGTTAACAAGACGACATCAATAAATTCCCCACCGACTCCTTTCAAAGCCTGTTAGAAACAGCTGAGATTTAACATAAAGTTTTTGGTTCTGAATGTCTCAGCTTGACCTTGAAAAGTGCCTCAAACCTCCAACTGTCAGTTTGTGTTAAGACTTTTCTGCTGATGATCTCAGGTCCTTCACGCCCTCTATCTCCTTCCCTCCATCTCATTATCTCTTCAAATATCATAACTTATTCAGAGGCCCTTAAAAGGCAGACTATACCCTGACACAGCAATATCCACCAGGAGTCCGCCAGTTCATTAAAAAACCTCATCAAACATGCGTAGCACAAACACACAGAGATACACACTCGCACACATACACACACATAACCTAATACAGCTTTCTGGGAAGCTTTGCCCAGTGGCGCTAGTTTCCTTTAGCGCTCGTATATTGTGTCTTATCAGGGTGCACGATCTAAATGTTGTCTCCTCTGAACGGCCTTTGTCTGAACACACCGCATTAAATCTAGTTTGGCTTTCAGCCGCGAGACAAGACATTAACTGTACATGTGGAAAGAGTGTGCCATCCACAACCTGCGAGCAACCTGTGCAGCTTTGGTCCGTCACAAGCCGAGCCGCCCGACCCTGAAAACTTTACATTATGTCATCAACTGTCACACACCCTGATAATTTTCCCTTCTGGCATCCAGCGTTCAAATTACCCGCACCTGGCTGCCATGTTGGTTGCATGTTTTTGATGAAAATCACTCGCCAAGAAGGAATGCCTTTCAATAGTCTAGTAGAATAGCTTAGGGCTTTATTAGCAACCATACGCCTGTCTGACAACACACTCCTGATGTTGTGTTAAATCCCATATGCAGCTGTGTGTTACTCAGAGCGTCTCGGGGTATGTGTGTGTGTTGTGTTGGGGTAAACGGCCCTCTTCAGCTTTATTACCTGGCCATGAATCATGAGCCTTCATTACAGCCTGCTCATTGTGCTCTGAAGGTTAAGCAAACCAATTAGAGTTCCCCACACGCCGTTGGGGTTCTCGGCAACAACCGCATCCCCACGTCTTGCATTCTAAACAGGCAGGATGAGGGCCAGGATTAAAGAAAGAGAGAAAGTGGGAGCTAGGAATGAGGACGGCCTATAGGAGGCTGGAAAGTGTTCACGAGAGAAGAGAGAGAAACTATGGCAGAAGAAGAGAGAGGAGGAAATAGACTATGAGAGAGAGAGAAAGAAAGAAAGAAGCCCTATTAAAAGAAATGACACCGTCATGGTTCACTGAGCGCCTGCACTGGGCGGCAGTACCCCTGTGCTTAATGCTCTCTGGCTGTCAGCACCACAGTCAGCAGCGCTGCCTGGCTGCTCCCAGGGGGGAAGCTGTGTTGTACTGTGCTCTCCATTAACTCTGCCGCTTATTAGAATAGATACTGGGAAAGGACTCGACCAAAGAGCAGATCCGATAGAGTGCAGACGTGGCACACTGTAATCATAATGTGAAGTGTAATTTTGCGAGTTCCTCTGTCAGATCTGAGGCTTAGATACCGCTGTGGCGCCCTCAGATCTTTGATTACACCCCATCCTGACAGTACGCATATTGGTTTTGACTAGGGATGCTAATTTTGAAAAAAAAAAAAAAAAAAAAAAAAAAAGGGTAACTGATAACCGACCCTCGTTGACTGATTATTAGCCTTTAACCGACAAGATTGGTGCGTCTCATGTAGCGGTGCGCCAGCTCCAGCGTATGAACACAACAGACAACCGAATCCCCAGTTCATCGGTCCGGAAGCGTTAGCAGCCACAGTGCTGCATGTAGTGTCGCAGATATGCAGCCACTTACCCAGTAAAAGTCTCCAAGGCATATTTAGTTTAGTTTAGCAGGTTGTTAGCTGTGTGTTTGCTCAGCGTAACAATACTCTGTTGCTCAGCGTAACTTTAGCGATTGTCCGACAAACCGTGTGTGTGCGCCACGTTAGCAGCGGTAGTACTGCTGGAGGCTTCATGCTCCCCGTAGCCACACATACGATCTGTCAGCACAGTGTAACTTTAGGGAGTGTCTGACAGACCGTGTGTGTGGCGGCGGTGAGTGTGTGTTATAGCGTCGGCTGTAGCAGACGATGTGTGTACAGTTTATTTGTGAATAAATGCTACTAGGCTACAACTCCTCCACTCAAGACCAGAGCCAACTTCCTGTACCTATGACTGTGGCGCAGACTCTCTCTAATCGTTTCTCTTAATACCAGTTAACAGCTAAACGGTTAAATATTAACATCCTTAGTTTTGAACAGTTCGATTTGTCTGTCGGAAGATACAGAAGACAGGATGTGAAAGACGGGATGAATTCGGCACCATGTGTTGAGACTGTGAAGGTGCGAGTCTCTCCGGTGTTCTGGCGGTCACCCCGGGGATTCAGGTACCACTGAAAGAACCGTCAAAGGACGTTTTTGAGAAACAGCTGAAATTATAGCTTTCATCCACATGCAAAGCGGATATAAAGGTGGCTGAAATTGGTTCCTTTCAGAACGGTACAAAGAAAGGTCACTGCGTAGGCGAAATGCAACAAGGAGTAGTGTTTAACAGTACGTGGATGTTTTTTTCCCTTCTCGTCTTGGAGGATGCAACTTTTACATGACCACTGACCTTCTCCTAAGTTTGTAGATATTTTAAATAAGCCGGAAATGAACTGTATCTGTGCAGAGGAGGAGACAGAGGGACAGGAAGAGAGAGAGTGATCTCATCCAGAAGATAGAAAGATGTGAGGCAAAGGCTGGGAAAGGCTGACGCTGGCGCACTAAGTTGCCATATTAGCATTTCAGAGGGAATAGTACAGGAATCAGCTAGGAAACAAAAAGGCTGGATCAGCACTGACTGACAGAAGCAAGGACTAATGTTCAGTGGAAAAAAACCCTCCTCCTCCGCCTGCTTTTCCTTCCAGCTGTGCTCAGCCAGAACACCAGCTAAAGATGAATGACCGTCAGCTTTCATTGTGCCTGCTGCCTTTTAGCTGGAATCACTGTTTGTCCAAAGACTTCATTTCCACACAGTCATCACCAATCATGTTTGGAAAAAATATATATTTCTCCAATTTTGCAGATATTTGAATCCTCTTGTCATGAAAAGGTCAAAATCAATTATCACTATTATAATTCATTAGCGATGCTAACTGACTTGCTGAAAAAGGATAAATGACCCTCTTTTACTGCTTATTAACCATTAACTGACAAGATTTGTGCCTCATATGCAGCGGTGAGCCAGCTGCAGTATATGAGCACAACTGAGTCAACAGTTCACCATCAGGACCGTTACTGTAGCAGCCACGATGCTGCGTGTAGTATCATCGACATGCAGCCACTTTCCCAGTAAAAATATCCACTGCACTGCATTTAGTTTAGTTTAGCAGGTTATCAGCTGTGTGTCTGCGTGGCGATACTCGTGGTGCCTTCAAATGGGGTCGTGTTTGCAATGTTTATGAGGTGAGCCCGTATGAACGCCCCCCTCATGTCAGATTCTCAACCTCAAAAGTTTATGAAAGGTCAGAGGTCACGACTTGTGACGTGTTTGCTGATGTTGAGAAATGGTGGAGCCCATGGAAGTTTATTTCTCTGTGCATAATAAGTTAATATTGTATAGTACCTTGTAAATTTATTTGTATATTGTTTTTCTTGGTAATTTTACGTCTGAGGAAAATGTTGATATTCTCAACAACCTCATCTTTCTCTTCTGTCACTGTCTTTGCATTTCCTGTATTATGTTACCCACTAGCTAGCTTGCTAAACTGTTAGCCTCTGTGACTTCTACATAAATATTGCCGTCGCTTAGCAGTGGTGTTCTTCACGACTTAACCACTTGAACGCCAAGCATATCGTGTACATGACTTCCCATCTCGTAAACACGGTAAACACAACCCCTTTTGAAGGCACCATTTGTCTCCCCTTTAGAGATTTTCAGACAAAAAGGCTGTGTTCATGCTACATTAGCAGCTGCTAGCATTGCCAGTAGCTTTGTAGCGTAACTTCAATGAGTTTCAATCAGACGGTGTGTGTGTGGCAGCAGTGAGTGTGGGTTTGTTGGTGGCGTTAAAGCTGTGAACGTAGCTGTAGCAGACAGTGTGTGTGTCAGCATAATGAGTACTTTAACTTTTGGTGCTTTAAATACTTTTTGTTGTGAGTACTGTAATTTTACTCAAGTACAATTTCAATTGTACCTCTAACAAGGTAAAGTTAAGGTGCTAAATGTGAGATTGGGAGCATTTCTATTGCCTCCACATGGTTCTCAACATGGTGATGGAGCCGGCAGCTCACAGCTAACGGTGCTAACAGGGCTAACAGTGTTAGCCTGGGGGGAGGGGACCAGAGGGTGGGCACTGTGCTTCTGCAGCGGAGCCGTTGGTCGGGATGCCGTTATCAGCTGTAACCATCATATGAGCGCAGTGTGGGGCAGCACTAAAACCACTGAGCCCCTAAATTTGGTGGCCAAAGTATGTTTTTTGTGGCCCAAAACTTACAATAGAGAAAATGCAATTTAACACAACTTAACACAACCTTCCTTCACTGTGACACTTCAGTAATAGAAAAGACATTAACAGAGTGAAAATACATACCATTACATACCATTTATTCAAGTTTGTTCTCTTAGTCTCTTAGTTCACAGTCTCTGCCTCATAGCCCCTCCCTCCCAGCTTTGTTTATTGTGAAATGTGAAAAACGACCTCTTGGCTAGTTGAGGAAACTGGCAGCATACACCACAGTACATTACATTCTTTGATTATCACATTCTAGCTACTAGCTCCACGTTTTGTGTTTCTGGCTCTTCTGTAAGGATTGCATTAGTTGAGTCGGCTTAGTAAACCCATACTTTAGTAGCCTTGACATATTGGTAGCTAGCCAGAAACAAGGACTGTTCGCTGTTTTCACAGTTTGTAACTAAAAGGCCCAAATGAATCGTTTGTGGGCCTGTGACGTTGCGTTGGCGAAGTCTTGCAGTATGGGAATTTTTTTTCAAATTGAACCTTTATACAGACAGTTAATCTCATTGATTGGTGACACAACTTTTTGTGGGCACAGGCCATCAGGCCATGGTTAATGTCGAACCCTGGAAAGAATGTCTGTGTTTGTTTGACAGCTATTAAGGTGTTTACATGCCTGTACAGTTTATTTTTGATTTGCATGTTTGTAGATGTATCACTGGCTAGAACAAACTGTTCTGCTCCCTGACTTGTATGTAACGTGGCTCCAGGAGCTGGCCTCGTGGTTAGACAGTCCAGTCGTCCCCTCCTCCTGTCAGATTTCCTTGAAGCGGAGCGGGGCGCGGGGGTCCTGGCTGCTGCCCCGTCAGCTTGACCTGCTTTAAAACGCCACCATCATCAGAGGAAAAGAGCCTTCAAATGCCCATAGCGGCATGAGTGCTGAGTACTGCTGAGCTCCGGCTTCCCATTCACAACCCTTTGAAAGGCCCACTCACCGCAACCTGATAACAGCTCCAGGTGTCTGGACGCCGTCCAAATAGCTGCCTATAGTCTTCACTCGGTTAGAATGGCTCAGTTCTAGCACCCATGTTTTGACGGCACCCCCCTTCATTCTCACCGCTACTCCCTCTTTCCACTCGTCTTCCCTACGCCTGCTCCCCCTGCCTGGGAAATCTTTGTTAAAGCCCTCTTTAAACGACGATTCTGCATTAAAAAACATGGTTACAGAGTTCCTTGACAAAGTCACTTCAGCCTCTATAGTCTACAGTTCAGTGCCTTTCAGTACCAGTTAAACAGTATGCTGAGATGGGACTCATATTTACTGAAGTCAGCAGGTTTATTATGGCTTATATTGCTTTGGTAGCTGCTGTTTCCATATGATTTTTTGTAATGTGACATCTCTCGGGATAGTTTGTATAAGGCAGAGGTAAAATCATTAAAGCTCTTTTTTTGCCATTTTATGGCTTTTATGGCTATTATTCATGTGCTACAGTGCAGGTCATTCTGGGTAAATTACTTTGGGGCATCCCTGTTCTCATATTGAACCCACAGGAAGAGTATATTTCTTTTATTTCTGCTCTATGTTGAGCACAGCACAGCGTTTTGGTGCAACTGTGAGATTTTGGATTAGATAAGCTGTCCTTGAGGCTATGGGTCTTGGGGCAGAAGTAATCCTTACAACTATTTTCCCGTTTTTCTTCTCCCATTCAGTGGTTGTGTAAGTGGTCAAACACTAAGTCCTTCCATCTCCCGCTGGAAGACAGCGGTCGCCAAAGTTCACTTGCCGAATTAAAACTTGCTCTCTTCTTTCCATCACCCCAGAATACAATGTAAATGCTAAAAAGTTCTCCCTCCATTGAAATTATGTGACTGGAATGTGAGAGTGCTAGTATGACCCAGTTTCTCTATTATCTCGAAATGTTGAACATGCAAAAATGGGAAGATGAGCCTTAAAATGAGAAGACCCAGTATATCCTTGAGGCATATGGCTGGAATGAAATCCACCCAACCTAGGCAATCTGTTTGCCAGGGAAGGAGAAATTCAAGTCTTTTTGATATATTCGTGTTCCACTCGTCCACCTGCCTTCATCTCGTCCTTTGCCTTCACTTGCTTCTTGGCGTCCTGTGTGGATGGCTCCTGTCCCACGGGCCCTCTGGCGCTCCAGGTAATGGAATCATGAGGCAAGTATCAGTTAGACATAGAGGATGTGAGCGTCTCTTCTCAGTGTGACTAAAGAGTCAGATGAGACGTGTCCTCGGCTTCCTGTCAAATCCTAACCCCCACAGTGTCATCATCCCTGACCGGGAGGACACCTCCAGCTGGTGGATGAGCTGATAAGGTAATGTCATTACCTGTCTGATAATGTTTTCACAGAAATAACACATTTTACAAATTTAAAGCAGCTGCCGGCTTTTTAATTTTGGACTATCAGTTCTTGCTGCCTGCAGTACAATTATGAAGTGATTTAATAGTGCAATTAAAATACTGTCAAGGGTTTTCAGTTGTGTTTGCATTTGAATGCTTTTATTGGCAGCCTAAAAGGCAGTCAGTTATTTTTGGATGAGATTCTGCAGTGGCACAGCTGGGCAAACCTGGCGTCTAATCAAAATGCTGGTGAATTGACCAGTCATAGCCAAGTGTGAAGCGGCTGGGATGAGGATCAGCACCTCTAAATCGGAGGCCATGGTTCTCAGCAGGAAACCGATGGATTGTCTACTCCTGGTAGGGAATGTCTTTACCCCAAGTGAAGGAGTTCAGGTACCTCGGGGTCTTGTTCGCGAGTGAGGGAACAATTGAGCGTGAGATTGGCCGGAGAATCGGAGCAGCGGGGGCGGTATTGCAGTCGCTTTACCGCACTGTTGTGACGAAGAGAGAGCTGCGCTTAAGGCAACGCTCTCGATCTACCGGTCAATCTTCGTTCCAACTCTCACCTATGGTCATGAGGGCTGGATTATAGTACAAGCAGCCCGAATGGGTTTTCTCAGGAGGGTGGCTGGTGTCTCCCTTAGAGATAGGGTGAGAAGCTCAGCCATCCGCGAGGGGTTCGGAGTAGAGGCGCTGCTCCTTTGAAGTTGAAAGAAGCCAGTTGAGGTGGTTCGGGCATCTGGTAAGGATGCCCCCTGGGTGCCTCCCCAGGAAGGTGTTCCAGGCACGACTAGCTGGGAGGAGGCCCCCGGGGACGACCCAGGACTAGGTGGAAAGATCATATCTCCACACTGGCCTGGGAACGCCTCGGGATCCCCCAGTCAGAGCTGGTTAATGTGGCTGGGGAAAGGGAAGTTTGGGGTCCCCTGCTGGAGCTGTTGACCCCGGGACCTGACCCCAGATAAGAGGTTGAAGATGAGTGATGAGTGAGTGAGCGAGTGAGCTTAGCAACCATGTCTAGGCAGGGCAGGTCTGTCAGTCTTTGAATTTCTCCACATGTTGAAGCAGCGTATTTAGGACTTGTAGTGAGAGTGTCTGCATCTGAAGAAATCAGCGGAAGTAAGCAGAAAACACTGGAAAGCCAGTTGGAGACAGTCAGTGCGTTCCAATACCCATACTGCCATACTATACAGTATGCCAGAAAAACATTTAGTATGTCCCAATACATAGTATGTTAAAAGCAGTATGCCAAAAATACCAGAATGTACCACTATATCGGCTCACATTTTGCAGTATGCAAGCCTGCATGCTTTTCTGGCTATTCTGACCCACAATCCTCTGTGCCACGGCTCTAGGAGCAACAGGGTCAAAGTTCAAGGCACAATGTTATGATGAAGTAGTACTGTATGTCCCAACTGTATGCATACAGGAAGCAATAACACCTACTTTGCAAGGACAACTGCAGTATGTATTAAAAGTAAAAATACAAAGTATTTAATCTGGAGCCTGTGTTTTCAACCGACTCATGGAGCTTAATTAGTTAGCTAGCTACAGCTAATAAAATCTGCTAGCAGCTGTTATCATATTGGACGGCACAATCAAGAGTCTCCAGTTAGAAATGAGAAGCCTGAGTTTGTCTACTTCTGTCTTAAATCAAAGAGCCATTGTTTCAAAAATGACTGAAAATGAGTAAAAATCTGCCGCCATTATCACTGTAAACTGCTGATGTGACGTGTGAGAACAAAAAGTTTTACTGGTGTATTCATTTTCTGCTGAATCTGTGCCTTTTCTGTCCCCAGGACATTACATGCATGAATATGCATGAAAACTATCTATGTACAATACATTTTACTGTATTATCAAGCAAAGTGTCATACAATTATACACACTTATACTAACTGCAATTTGAAAATAAATCATGTAAAAGCTTAATAAAAAACTACTAGCCCGACCACTCTGAGCACTACATGTCAATATGTAATATAATGATAAGAATCACTCAGACTAACTATTCAGGCTAATGTACAGTGAATTAAGTCAACACACGTAGCATTATGTGCCAAACAAGTATTCAAAGTGACAAACAGATGATAAGTTCTACCTGAGAAGTGAGATTTTCTTTACTTTGGTTATTAGCTGAAAATCCAACATTTATGCTGAATATTAGATGGAGATTAAGTTGTCAGAAGAAGATGGAAAGTCAATACAAGCAAATAAAGATGTGCAAAAAATCTAAAAATAACAAAGCTCTGCCTGTACATCTCAGTACTCCCTCATATTTGGCTTCCTGTGACGCCAGCAGTATGTTGTAGTGTGCATTTCTGTGTCTGTTTATTTCCTCATTCCTCTCACTTATCTCATGCCTTTCACTGCAGATGGTGCAACAAACAAACTGCAACCATTTGAGTCATGTTTCATAAAAGGCAAGCCAATTATTGAAAACATATTCTTTCACCCATTTGCTATGAATGACTTAAATTAAAGCGGTTCAGAGCCTAATTCACTTTGCGTCATAGAAAATTTCGGTCTTGGGGTCCAATTTGCAACAGGGAGTGGTGATGGAAGCTTAAGGCTTCCTTGCCGCAGTAGGAGGCTGGTATCATGATTAATTTAGGCTTGTTTTGTCAGCGCAGGAAGCCACAAAAAAAGCTCATTACAATCAGCTGGGTTTTGTCACAGTCCGGGCTCCCTCTAATCTCCCATAGAGACGCAGAGCGATACAGCCTCTCTGAATATGCATTGATGATGATTGCATGATTTATGCATGAGCGTCATGGCACCTCAAGACTGTCCCGCCCAACGGAAGTCCTCGAAATTGTGAAATTGGAGCTTTTGTCACAATGTTTGTTTTAGGCACTCGAATGCATCGCTCACTGGGCCATTCTCAAATGTGTCAGAATGTGACTGAATGAAGTGTTTAATGTGAAAGTATAAGATAACAATGGCTTGTTTGTTTGAATATTTACCAAATGCTTGTTTAAAGCCATTAGGAGACGTGTTGCAAGCTGTCATGTTGCTTTCAAACGTCATCCGGTATTCAGTTTGCTGCATATCTCTGTTTGACTTTGGGCTTTCACTGACATTACCTGCAATTAGGCTGTCGTAACTGCCTGACTTGCCAGCGATAGACTTGAATTAGGGAGGTGATTGATGGTTATATGAGAGCAACGGGAGTGATGTGTTCGCTGACCTTCCAGTGAGCTCATCTCACGAGGGTGCTGACCCTTCAATAAACACAGACAAGGCCTCCCAGACAGCCCCGGTGTGAAGCTGTTGCAGCGCTACAGAGTTTTCCTGTTTGTGCTGATAGATGATAATGAACTGGTTTACTCCACAGTTGCTGCTTTTTACTAACAACCACCTGACTCTGGTATGTGCATTTAGCAGCAAAGTGTACTTAACTGCTGTATCAAAAGTACTCATTATGCAGTACAGAGTATAATTAGATTATTATTAATAATGCACAATGTTCTAGCTCGTCAAGGTGGAGCTAATTTTTACTCTATGCATTTTTGCACTTTTTTTTTAAACTGGTACTATATGTTAAAATGTATATTTGATGCATGTTTTGTATCTAAAACGTTCCTTTGCACACAATTAATCAAATCACTATCAATGTCAGTGTAATGGAGTAAAAACTGTAATATTTCCCTGTGTGAAATGTGATGGAGTAGATGTATAAAGTAACATGAAATGGAAGTAAACTACTGTACAAGTACCTTCACTCCGCTGAGTGACTCATAAGTGACCACAGAGTACTGACCGTTGACTAGTGATTGTCGCCTCACTCCAAGCTCAGGATCAATGATGGAGGGCTTTCCTAACATCTTTGAGGAAATGTCTCATGTCTCCACAGGCAAGTTGCAAGTCATGATGTAAGTCTTTCAGGTCTGAATGCTGACCATTAAAGAGGAACACCACCTCAACTAAGACTTCCAATATGTTATTTTCATGGCCGAGTAAAGTTCAGTCAGGATTTGTGAACATGAGCTCCTCTCTCTCAAAGCCAGAAACCAGAGAAGTAAGTCTCAAACTTGATGATGCCATAAGTAGGGATGCTTATTTTGAAAAAATGTCTAGCAGAGGGAGATTTACCACGTTTAAAACTGAGTCCGTAATCTGGGAGAAAATATGTTTCTTTAGATACATAATTGAGGATGCAGTTTGGCTGTATAGGAACTCGGGATGCTAATTTTGAAAAAAATTCTTAACCGATAACCAAAATTCCTTAACCAATTATTAACCATTAACCAAGATTAGTGTCCCACATGCAGCGGTGCGCCAGGTGCAGTATATGAGCACAGCAGACAACTGAGTCAACAGTTCACCATCAGGAGAGTCACTGTAGCAGCCACGGTGCTGCGTTCACTGTCCCCAGTTCACCATCAGGAGAGTCACTGTAGCAGCCACGGTGCTGCGTTCACTTTCCCCAGTTCACCATCAGGAGTCACTGTAGCAGCCACGGTGCTGCACGTAGTATTGTGGACATGCAGCAGTAAAAGTTTCCACTACACATTTACTGACAGGTTGTCGGCTGTGTGTCTGCCCGGCATAACAATACTCGGTCTGTCCGGAATAGGACAGTGATTGTCCGACAAACTGTGTTTTTGTGCTACATTAGCAGCTACAAGCTGCTAGCATTGCCGGTAGCTTCGTGCCGGCTGTAGTGTTATTTCAGCGAGTTTGCGACAGGCCGTGTGTGTGTGTGGTGGTGAGTGTGGGTTTGTCGGTGACGTTACAGCTGTGAACGTAGCTGTAGCAGACTGTGTGTACAGTTTATTTGTCCGTGAATAAATGCTACGAGGCTACAAGCTACAGCTCCTCAGCTGGAAGTCCAGAGCCAACTTCCTGTATTTACGCCGGCTCTCTCTTAAGGTGGACCAGCTTTTCTCCTTAAAGTGATGAGCCACTACTCTGTGTTTTCCTCAGCTTATTAATTAAATATTAATATTTCTTTTAACCATTTAACCAAAAGTGTTAATGGGTTAAAATAATGTGGCTTATTGGTTAAACAGATAATTATTAACATCTCTAGTCATAGAGTATAAAGTCTGGAGCTGCTCTGTAGACAATAATGGGAGACTGATTTTATGAACTCACAGAATAATTGCTTTCTTTTTATATCCAAATGAGTTTTACTCTATTGTAGAGTTGTCAGTTGTGAAACAGACATTGTTCCCACATACTCAAAACAGTCCCCTGGGTGTTCTCAGTGTCATCTAGAACATCTCTCCCCATTCATTGTCTATGGAGCAGCTCCACACTTTGAAGCCTATGGCATCACAAAGTTGAGATTTAGCTCTTTAGAGTTTTTGAACTTGGGGGAAGGTTTTTCATGTGTAATAATATTTTCTGGACTGGATTTTGAAAACAAGCGTAGTTCCTCTTTAAAATGACATGGCATTTGAACATTTTCCTTTCAAAGCAGTGTTAGTAGTGTTGTCACATAACTGAGACCTTGTCCTTTCAAAGCAATAGGTCTGATGATTAAAAAAACAAGCATGTGGTTATGCACAGACTGTTTATTATAAAATTGTATCAGGTCAAGTCTGAATGTCTTGACAAGACAAGTCGATATCTTAGGGAAGAAAGTCTCAAGTAAGTCTCACAACAGTCAAGGACTCAGTCTGTGACAAAGCTGCATTAATCAGCATTTTTATATTAACTGTGGCTCAAATGACTACATGTTTTGTTAAACAGTCACTTGTAATAATGAACCCACATAAAATTACCACCAGATTTTGCCGCTGCCCACAACTCTGGAGCTTTTCACATCTTTCAGATGAGTGTTGAGAGTTTACATCCCGTAAGTTTCTTGTTTTGATTAACTCCTGCCACTCATTAACCTCTTCCTCAACCTAAACAGTTGGTTTATTGTTTTGAGCAGTTGCTTGAGATAATAAATCAGCCGTACGTGCCGAGCATCAAACAGCAGACAGACAAAGTAAGCAACTACCTGGTGAAGAAAGAGGAGCATTTAGTAGCTAAAGAGGCAGATATTCCCCTCAGGAGGGCGTAGAAACCAAAACAGAGACTTTTAAAAGGAGCGAATATTGGACTTACATCTGTAGCAGCTGTAGGATGGTTGCTCATAGACAGACCAAAACCATTCGCACCAGGAATCAAGAACTGCATGTTTACTCTAAAAGCACAGGGCACAGTCAGTACACACTGTGTGTAACAAAATAATGCCAAACAATAAAATATGTGCACATCACAAGAAAGCAAACCCCTGTGGTTTCTCATTACAGTGAAAGTCAAAATGAAAATAATCAGCAGTTAAATTTCATGTTTTCACTAAATGTCTCACCCTATAGTTCACCTGCATCTCTTCAAAAGAAATGAAAACTGCTCCGTAAATAATAAACTTATTTTCACATTGGTAGGTTACTCGTTCAATACAGTGTTTGTAGCGTTACACATGAATACAAACAACAATTTAACACCATAACGCACCTGTATCCAGTCAGCACACGTCGTGGAGGCTCTCCCCCTGCAGACAGCCAGAAAATATGCAAATGAGGGAAAACCTCTGACAGATTTAACAGAAGATAAAAGCCGTTTTTAGCGACCAAAACCAAAAGCGAAACTCAGGAACATTAGCATTAACCTATCGTTACATTTCCATGCAGTTTAAACCAGAATGAAACGACTTTTGAGAGTGCTAGCTTAACCAAAACCTCACCAGCGTTCTGCCTGAAAACCCAAAACATGTTATTTTTTATTATTATTTATTTATTATTACCAAAACAACTAAGTTTGTTGCCTAAACTTAAGGAGTTTTCTCACCCACTTTTGCCGGAAATGTGCAGCTACGTCACTCACGCTTATTATGTGCGTCGCTAATTAGAGCCCCCCTGCTACAACAGGTAACCCGGAACTATGAAGACATGCTAATTCACTCAATGCGAGGTTGGCGAAACCCATACATCTTTACTTTATGGCAGAAAATGTCGCACAGGTTTTGAGATTGTTCACCAAAATACATACATACATGATGCATACATGCTGACGGTTTTATGCATGAGGAACAAGGACACAAAGCTAGAGAAATAAAGGTAATTAATGTACAGTTCAGGACTGTTGTGTATACCAGTAGTCAAAAAATAATGAATATAAAAAGGATTAATCGCCAACAATAAAACTGTTAAAATTAAAGAAATTAAAGTGTTATGTAAGTTGTAAACAATACAAACAGTGCAATGAAATAAATACTGAATGGGTACACATGGATGATTATGTTCTGTATCTACATGTGAAGATGTATGTCCAGTGCATATGATTTTTATATTGACAGTAACAGATGTTATGTATATGTTTTTATAAAGAGAGATTTTGTGTTAGAGGGTTATTGACAGTGTATGACTGCAGGAAGAAATTGTTCTTGTGTCTGGTTGTTTTGACATACAGTACAGTGTGCTATAATAACTAAAGAATAAATATAAACGACATATTGATTCAGCTACACATTCATCAGTTGACCAGACGAATGACAGCACATGAATATTGATGCTGCTCCGTGTTTGCTGGATGTGGAACAGTTTTGCTAACACGGTCATCACATCAACTTTAGAAAGTGTTAATATGACAGTGTTGTGTTCACAGCTTGTTGTGTTGACCCCAAGTGGCCAAAAAAAAAAAAAAAAAAGTTAATTTATGGTATGTCTGACTTGAGTCTGAAGTTTCCACTTCTGGTGAAAGTGTGCACCACTTTGTTTCTGTCCATACTCTGAGGGTGAATAAACAAGCAGACTCAGGCGGACAGACTCATAAGTCACCGACGGATTACTGACCGTTGACTACAGCGACTGACAGCTCGCTCCCAGCTCAGGATGAATGATGGAGGGAGGCTTTCCTAGCATCTCTGAGGAAACGCTGCCCCTCAGGTAGCGTTCCCTCCTGTTGCAGAGGAGGCTGTCGCTCCGTCAGCCGATTAGCAGCAACACTAAAAAGTACAAACCAATCTCGAGCCTTTGAAGTCTCTTTGCAAAGCAGCTCATTCTCTTGCCTCTCACCGCAGACTGCAACCATATTTCTCCCCCCCGACTCTCACTTTGCTCTCCAACTTTCTTCTCTCTCATCTCCCTCTGCTGAGCCAGATCTCTTCCATATTCCTTTTACTCAGGTCCGCGGGCTGAGAGACTTATTTAACAAGTGCCTGGCAGGCTGGGCGGTGGACGTGCCAGCTGTGGAAAAGAGGTTGATGTGGCCCTCTCTACCACAGGAGAGTGAATCCCAGAGAGGGAGCCTCCAGATGGGCTCGGTTTGAAGCCGTTCACCCCCGGTTCCCCTCGATGAGCCCCAGACGGGATAACACTGCATATCTGAATACTAAACGCAGATTAATTACCTGGCTGAATTTAGGTCTTTATTTACATACTGCACCTGATATTCTTTTCACAGAGTTTGCGGTATTTAAACTACATTTTCCCCTAAACTGGATGGATTTTTTTGTAGTAATGCCCACAAGAAAATGACCTCTGTCACTACACATTCACAGTGTGTGACAGATGTTTTGATCTATTCCTGCTTCAACGCTCGTCTCTCCTCCGACTTGTACAGGCTGCTGGTATTCTGCCTGCGTGCCTCTGTGCTGACACTGCTTTCCTCTGCATCTCATTGATTCAGGAGCCCTGAGTGATAGATGGCTTTAATAAAGCAAGGTGCAGTCCCCCCAAATAAATGAGCAAACGCAGGATTTATTACCAACATCTGCATTTTAAGGGGAGTAAACAGGGCCTAAGCTGGGAAACACAGGTTTGTGATACTCCCACAACCCAAAAGTCTGGGCCAGAAACACTTGGGTATGCACACGGCTGTGCACATAGATACTAACATGCCTATTATACACACACATTGATGCACATACTTCCAATCGCTGCCTTTTCCTGTTCCCTGTCCTTCATTCTCTCAGTCACTTAATTCTGACATCTTTTGCTATTCATCTTTCTCCTTCAATAAAAGGAGACCTTGGTTTGCCGAAGATCTTTTCTGGCATCTGTTCTTTTGTCTTCCCACTTTTATTCTGACAGACATTCCCTCCTTTTGAAGCCGCGGAGCGATTCTTCTTTGAACCAAAGTGCTCATCACTAGTTTGTCATCATATATAATGGTCTTTTTTGTCATAAACAGCAGCATTTTATTTGCCCTCTCCTCTTTTTCTACCATGACAGTGCTACAGGCTGCTTAGTGCTGGTGATTTATCCATGCGCGGTGCCAGTGGAGCTAAATCTCTGCTCCCCCTGGCACTGAAACAGTAGTGTGCACGGTTTAATTTCAGCTCTGAAAGACTGTCGTGCTGCAGTGATAACGCGGGCCTGTTTGCCAGCGATTGGACTAATTAATAGGCTCACAGATGATTCGCGGCTGTGTTACCCAGTCGCTGCGGAGGAGGGCGTGAAAGGAAAAAAGGGAGAGGGCAAAAATAAAGTAGCTTGACCTGTGAACTTCAGAGGCTCTTAAGAAACTGTAGGTTCACTCATTAACTTTCATGCGCACGTAAAAGAGATTAAGCTATAAAATACCACAAAATTGCACCCACAGATTTTTCCAAGCATGTTTGTTTATTAATGACAGCATTTTGACCACTCAGTCGATAATTACAAACACATTTAGCAGCAGCTCTGCCACACAGGGCTCACACACTTTTTCATTTCCCCTGCATGTTCTCCCGGCTGCTGCTTGCGAATCTGATACCCTGAAAGGTTTATCCAGGACTTTGTCCCTCCCTCTCCCTCTCTCTTTCTGTCTCACTGCAGATGACCCACTAAAGCTTTACACAATGACTGCTACTCTGATAGCTATCCCTCTGTGTAATTACAGACTGAGCTGTGACTAAATGAAAGAAATGGTGTGTTTACCACACATGCATTAGTCAACAATATGCTTCACGAGGGGGAGTGCTATGTGTACACAGACTTGACTGCTGACAATGATGAATGACTACAGTTGGGCAATTTGTCCCCCGAACCTTAAATCTGGTATTTAAGTGTCCGCCTAAACTGTGTGTATACACACATGCACACTTTGCAGCTCAATAGACTTGTGCTTGTTTGTCACACATATGCTCCCTGTCTGTTCTCATGTGTGAAGGTCCGTACATCAAGTGCATAATAAAAAAGGAATGTATTCACTTCAAAGAATCGCTGTTTAAACAAAGCCAGCGGCGGGGTGACGCTGTTTTTAACAGAGGGCGCCATACGGCAGCGAGAAGCTCCTCGAATGTGTGGTGCAAGTGCTTCACACTCGTTTGATTAACCCAGTTTATCCAGTGTAAAGGCTCAGCATGGGCGTAATGTGTAACAATGCGAGTACAGATGTCTTCAATTTAACCTAAGCTTGTAAGACAAACGTGAATCTCTGCAGCAGCCGGTGATGGTAGCACGTTTTGTGGGGGTGTTGGTGGATTGTTCTGGTGGTTTTTAGCAGTACTCACCTGACGTACTGTACTAGTTTAAAGAGGGCCTGGCGCATATCTCCATGTGTGCAGCCACCGAACTGTTAATGAAGCTGATTGCATAGATCACCACTTGCCCTGCTGCCTCCTGTTTTACTGCTACGCACATTAGCCATCAGTGTTTTAAATGTAATCCACTTCATCCTGTCAGATAGCCTACAAAGCATTTTCTACGTTAACAACCTCAATAAATGTCTGTTTCAAACTGAGTCATTTCATTTTTTGTGGGTGATTAAATTTTTGAGAAGGCCAAAACTTCATCTAACAACAAACTGTGCACTTACGTTCAGTTAAAAAATGGTATTTAATAAAGCTTTGCAGACTTGCACTGCGTTCTGTAAATGTGATAGCTGTTTAACATGCACGTCTGATTAAACCAGTGGCGTGCAGGACCACAAGCTCGGACCTGATAAGCAACGTGGACCAAATGTGAACTGACTGCATGAAGTTGTCCAAGTTGTTGAGCACACTTGAATACTTCTGTAGCTTCTACATTTTCCCTTGGTTGTGCTGCACAATACAAGCAGCTTGCCACTGTAGCCACATAGAGCGTTTCCATCGACGGCCCATGGTTGCATTATGGTTTTTACCTGCTCTGTGTTGCATCCAGTTGTCTGCTTGGGTCTCTCAGACGTCTTTGCGAGCTGCTTAGTTCAGTGATTCCCGAACTTTTTCTTGTCAAGTACCATAAACTGACACAAAATAGACCACAGAGCCCCATTTGATATGACTTTGTCTCAGGGTCCCCCATCTGATAGGATTTTTGCTTTTAGATGTTTTATTACATAACGTGTATAAAACTCATGACCAAAATAGTTATATATTCTGTCACTGTGTTACTTAGGGATGAAATTATAGTGAAAATAAATTATTCCTCATTTTGCTGTGGACTCCCTGGAACCCCCTCAAGGACCCCTGTGGGTCCACGGACCCCACTTTGAAAACCACTGGTTTAGCTCACTAAAAAAATAAAAAATAGTGATCAGTGTGCAACTCTGAAAAGTGGTCTGAGAAGTGAAGCCAATGCTGAAGTCCCTTAAATTTGCATTGTTTCTAATAGCTAATTTGCATTGGTTCTAATGACCAATGAATTTACGGTCTCAATCACTAGTGTCAAGTCTTCTTCAATACAGCATGATGTTAATTTAGTGAATTATGGTCCCGTTTAGAGTTAAATAGACAATAAAACAAGGGATGTTTTATAGTGGGGATGACTTGTCACGACCACGGCGTTGTCCCATCTGGGAGTTGTCTGTGTTTTCATCGTAGAACATTAAACCTTGCACCTTGTGTTTTCAGTTCATGAGAGTAATTACACCTCCACCAAGATGGCAACGGCCAAAATGCTGCAGTTGAGGCTTCAAAACAGTCCACAAACCAATGAGTGCGGTCACAGTGACTACATCCACTTCTTATATACAGACTATGGTGGTGACCTGGTCTGATAAATAACATATGATTAATGGTGGTTGGCTGCTTATGAATCAATCATCACTGTGACCCCAATCACAACCTAGAAGGTCCAAATACACAAAAAACTGTAAATTTGTTTCCAAATTCTCTATGATACAATTATTGTAGAAATATTTCAACCAGGTCTATCACAGTATTTGGATGTTCATTTGAATGTGAAATCAAACTGTACTGAGTAAATTGTCAGTGTTACATAACTTTGTTTTTACTTTGAGCTCTAAAAAAAGGCCCATTTCCTGGAAACACAAAAAGCAGATTTGTGACAAGACCACCGCAGAGCTTGCCATGTGTCTGTCCCAACCAGCTGAGCTTAAACCAAGTCAAAATCCTCATAAGAAGAGTGCAGTCAGCCCCGACCTAACGCCAAGCCCTCCCAGTGGGGTGAACACTGTGCAATGCTTCCTTAACTACACAACATCGTGTCTCGGCGTGGACCTCTGGGGTCAAAATCATTGTGTATTCCTGAGATGCTGGTTCAGGGTTGCTTGGGGGAGTCCGGGAGCACAGCGGCGTGTTAGCAAGCAGCTGGGGCGCTGCTGTAAATGATTCATATTGTACAGGCAGGCACGCTCAAGCTAGTGCTGATTTTAAAGCAGCGGATGAATGATGTCCTCTAACTCAAGGTCTGGGGGTCCCTGAGTGGATATTACGCCCCGGGTTAGTCCTATTAATGAGGAATGTCTGTAAGGTTGTTCACATATATTTCAAGAGACTTTTGATGAAATGTGGCATTGGAGGGCCATTAGTCCAGGCATGCTGAAGTCACTGTAAAGCTGATGGTAATCTGCTGTGCTGGAACCATCCCCCCCACTGGGAATGTGTCAGTCTACCAGCAGTGAATCGAACACCTCTTATACTTTACACTCCTCTCTTTCTGCCTTCTCTGGGGACTCATTCTCTCATCTTCCCCTAATCTCAATCTCTCTCTCTTTCTCCCACCTCTTTTCCCCCCCTGAGCTTGTATTTTACCTCAGTCAATCCCCCAAGAAGATGAAGTGGCAGGATAAGGTCGCGGCATCTGTAAAGGCTCTCAATGTGGCTTAATGAATACCATTAATTCAATCGGGGGACTTGTTTGGATGGCCGTGGCCTTTGTCCAGTCATGATTAAGCGATGGTATCAGTTATCAATCGTAATGAGCTTTTGTGGTCGTGGGAGACGGGCGCCAGCTGCTGAAGTAATAACATCTTTGGTTTGAAGATAGCAGGTATATAAGGCCAGACACCTATCTCGTCCTGACCTAATGATATGATGTGTGGGAGGTAGTGTGGACATACAGTATCTCATAGCTTAATACTGGTCCGGTGGAAACATCAGCACTCTGATATCTTTTGAATTGAGATGTATGAGATTTCATTTGACAGTCTCTCTTGTTGAAATTATATGTGAGTTCATTTCCTTAAAGTGGCCAGGCATTGATTTTTATATGAACAATATGTGTAACAAGGAAGGGGTCGCACATAATGACAAATGAATCATCACCCAACACTTCCTCCAGCTCTACTGAGCTTTAGCATCTCTCAGCTCTGCGTTTTGGTTTTACATTATTGTTTCAACAACATTTACTGGAATCGGTCTTTATGCTAAGCTACGGTAAGCTAAGCTAACCGACTATTATCTGTAACAAAGCAAGAAAGCTAATTAGTGCAAAATATCAAAATGTCACCTAGTCCTCAAAAAATGTGTCACCAATATTTAGTATTAGTAGAAAATATTGTAGAAAAAATAGTTTTAAAGGTACAGTGTGTAGGATTTGGCGGCATCTAGTGGTGTGGTTGCAGATTGCGATCAACTGTATACCCCTCCGCTTACTCCTCTCTTTCCAAGACTGCGGTAACGTGAGCAACTGAGTGCAAAACTGTGGTAACACCGTTCACCATCCTTACTGTTATAACTCTACTTTTGGAGCAACGGCAGTCAGGAGGCAGCTGGCGGTACCACGGTTTTACACTCTGTGGTTCACGTTAACGCAGTTTCACAAGCGTATCGGAAGAATACGGTGGCCTTTAGGTAACGTAAAAATCCAAGACTCTTTCCAAAGCCAGTGTTTGGTCTATTTCCATTCTGGTCTGTTGTAGAAACTTGGCGGAGCAGCATGGTGGACTCCATGAAGAGGACGTAGATATGAAGGGCTCATTTTAACAAAACTCTTTGGTTCTTAGTTTCAGGTGACAGGTACACAAATGAAAACATAGTTATGCACATTATATTCCATTTCTGCTAATAGATCAACTGAAATGATACACACTGGTTTTTTAACCTATATATCTTCACATGTTTTTACCTTTAAATCACCAAATCTTGACTGGGCTTCTGCTGATCATGTCTGTGTTTGCGGGTTGCTTGTCATGTCAGCAATGATGTTCATACCTACACGTACTCTCCTCATTGAGAATGCAGCATCTGTATGGTCTTTGCTCTACAGATTTAAATAATTCACACAAAGCACAGTCTCCATTCAGTTTTTATGAGCCCCCGGTGGCAGTTCAAGGCAGTTTCAGCCTGTTTATATCACAATCTCCCTCATGTGCCCTCATCCCAGCCTTTCTTAATTTTGCATTCGGTTGCAGCCTGTGAAGCCTATAACCTCTGTGTTCTCTTCTGGTTTTTAATAACAAGCTCCACTGCCATAATAAGGATTGTTCAGCCTTAACAAAGAGCCACTGTCTTTGTAAACACTTTGCACCCCTATGATTCATGGCACAGGTTATTTAAGTGCACGTATGACTTTTAAGATAAACCCAAGGGCAAATTCCTGGACGGTTTAGAGGCCTACCAACAAACAAAAACAAACAACCCATCACGCAGAGGCACCAACAGCTAGGAGAAGAGCCTGTTGTACAGGACGGCTGAGCAGAGTCGCACCAGGCCTGGAGTGATGCACTATTCTCATCTCTCTCATAACGTTATTAAAAGTTTGAGCCTGGAGGCCATGAAGGTTTAGCGGAGGATTATTATTTCAAGCTCCCTGCAAAATAAATCAATCCGTTATCAAAGTCCGCAGTCCCCATGAACTGCGTAATCAAATTGAACAGTGTTCTAGGCTAGTATCCCGTTACTGTTCTATTAAATTGAGCTATTGCTGTGGGAGATGGCTCAAATATAGCTTTCCGCATAAGACATGGGTGTTATGCGCAGACAATTGAAAAATCCCATAAATTTGGCACTGTAAAACATTTTTCCTGAAGGACTCTTTCTTTGAAGTTTCTGTTTCCCTCTCTCTCTTCGTTACCTTCTGAGTGCAGAAAATGTTTTGTGTTAAGGAAAAAGAAAAAGATTGCAACTCTTAGTCGGTAAGGTTAGCTGGAGTGGTTGCTATGTAGACATTTTACCCTAATGTAGCAGCTAAATCCTTATTTCCTCAAAACTCTCTGACATTTAGAGAGAATGCATCAGGCAGACCCGTTCCTATTGTTATATCACATATTCCTGTAATGCAATTTCGGAACAACAGTATCTCTCCCGCCGCTCCGGCTCTCTCTTCCTCGGGCTGGTACGCCTGTCCGCGCCCCGTGATTGGACGAGGCCTTCTTGCAGGCTCGGCGCTTCTATTCAGCCGGTCCCCGCTGAATAGCGCCCGTCAAGCGGCGGAGCGGATGAAGTGTTTTTTGCTGTTATGGCCAATGAAGGGAATGACAGTGAATTTGAAAATATGCTGATAACTCCGCTTGAAACAGCAATTCCTCTGAATTTAGAAGATGCAGTGTTTCCATCACACACACACACACACACACACACACACACACACACACCAGCTAAGCCAGGCTCTTTCACAGTGTCTCCCTTAATGTTGGCAGGGAGATGATGTGAAACGATATTGTCTAGAGCAATATGGATCTGACGTCACTACCACAACCATCACACTACTGCACAAGACTGGATACCTTTTTGTTGTTTCCAGTGTCCATGGCGCAACATGGGAATACATAAACACCTGTAACTGTTTTATAAAAAAAAACACATCATGTTTCTGTGTTAGCAACATGAAATGTTCAGACTGAGCCAATTCTGAGGCTGAGTGAAAGTCAAGTCATGCACATTTCCTGGCAAACACTGTTACCCTGTCTGACCTTATGGCGCTTTTGAGATATGGAACTGTAAAGCTTCTATTTGGGGTTAAGAGCCACTTAACACCTTTCACTTGCTAAAAATGTGAGAATAAAGCAGCACCTCATTAATTTTCTGCTCAAAACCAAAGGCATTTTAGCATTACGCATTCCTGCAGAGGCTAAAATAGCTCATTAAAAGACTCCAGCCATCTCTGCAGAGTCAGTATAATTGTATAATGGGAGCAAAACAGACTTTTAAGACACATATATGTAGAAATTATTTGTATTAGATCCTTTTTTTTTTTTCCTGTGAGAGCTTGTGATGAGATTCATTAGTGACTGTTTTGTATGCGAAACACAAAGCACAGATGGCATTTGCACTTTGCATCTCATCTACTGTAACCTAGCGTGTGTCATTAAAAGGGAGCGTAGAAAAGCAATTTAAATTGGAGCTTTGATTGAACTTTTGATGATTGCTCAAAGGTGTGTTGAGGTACATCTGCACATACCTGGCCGACAAGAAAGAGCCGCTCTGCCTTCAGAGCTCTAATTAGGTTCTAGAGGAGCGGTTGTGACAGGAACATCACTTCCTGCTCAAAGACGCCGACTATGTCGCTCATCTACTGCACAGACACGTTTTTTTATTTGACAGTAATGAGCTGGGCACATCCTTTGTGTTTGCCTCATGCAGGTTTTGTTTATTACATCCTCACCTTCACACGGTACATCTTATTTATTTGCTCAAGGGCTTGTCAAATTTAAAAAGCACTGCTATTATCTTGTAACTACTGTCAATTATGAATAGAAACATCAAACAAACACAGTATTACCACATCCTTTCCTCTCACACTCACTCACTCACACACACACACACACACACACACACACACACACACACACACACACACACACACACACACACACCTCTGGTTTATTCCTCTTCTGATGCTTCAGTGAATGAATGAAATTACTTTCCCGGCTCGTCCTTGCTATTCAAGTAAATGTCTCGGCCTGCACCTTGTTTGACTTTGTTCCAGGAGTTGTAGTGGAAGCCTGGTGTTTTAAAGCAACGATGGGATTTCATGCACGTCAGATTTGTCTGTACTGACAGAACATTTGTGCTGAGCTTCTAATGGACTGGCACAACTCGAATGCTGAGAAGAGTCTATAAACCAAAATAAGGGCATGGAAATGTGCGTTCACAATACAATATCAGAACTCTCTCCTGCGGGAACAGTAATGAAAATTTTAAAAAAGGGTGATCGAAAGGTCACCAGAAGTGCACTGTAATTTATACAAAAATATAACTGTATTCATTATAATAAAACAGTTGTTCCTATCTTGTCCAAGGTGAAAAGTTGATGTCGGCATGCAGCATTTCCAAAGAACTAAACATCTAATCGGTTACCAGTTGAACGTCTTAAAGGAAAAGTTTGACATTTTTTTTGAGATACACTTATTTGCTTTATTGCCAAGAGTTAGATCAGAAGAGTGAGACCACTCCCATGTCTGTACATACAAAGCTAGCTTTGCTTAGCCACTTAAACTGGAAAAAGCTGGCCTGCCTAGTCCAAAATTCAAATTACTAGCACCCCTAAAACTACTGCTCAAACAAATAAGATACCAGCCCTGTCTCCTAAAAATTACGCTCCCATACAACTAAACTACATTCTCAGTCACGTTTGGGAGGAAACATTTGTCACGGATCACAGTTGTCTTTGACACATCACAAATACGGCCGCAGCAAGTTACGTAGTGACGTCCAGAGCAGATGATGGCGTATACTGAGCGACCGTTAATGAAAGTTATGTGGTATACACCACAAAAAAGTTTTCACTAAACTCAACCCAGTTGTTTAGTTGCCTGAACTTAACTAAGTTATGGTGTTGTTGCATTTTTTGTTTTGTTTTAATTTACAACAGTAAAAACATGTTTAAAACTGTGACCGTAATCTGGGAGAAAATACGTTTCCTCTGATACATAACTGAGAACGCAGTTTGGTTGTATGAGAACTAGGGAAGCTCATTTTAAAAAATTTTCTTAACCAATAAGCGATTATTAACTGTTAATCGACAAGATTTGTGCCTCTCAGTGACGAGCTGCTCCTCTGGGTTTGTCTTATCTTTCTGGTTAATTATTAATATTTCTTTTATCTGATTTAACCATTAATCAGTTAAAATGCTTAATGTTGGTTATCGGTTAAACGGTTAATTACTAACATCTCTAATGGGAACATAATTTTGTAGGAGACACAACATATGTATAAGTGAAGTACTGTTATTTTAAACTTCTGAGATTAAGCTAGCGGTTCCCACCTGATTTCAGTGTGTATGCCAGGCTAAACTAACCGCCTCTGGGCTCCAGCTCCATACTTAACCCACAGACTGATACCAGTCTCCTCATTTAAAGGCCTTTTAATAGAGAGCAAGCCACAAATGAAGAGCAACAAAATGCAGATGATCACATTAAAAGTGCTCACATCCACTGCAATGCCCGTTTGAATATGTCTCAGAGATGCAAAGTCCTGCATTTGAGAAGAGACGCTCTTATATTAGCTGTTATATCAAGTAGATATGACTGACTATCTATCTGGGCTAACACTGATCTAGTCTTCAGTCAAATCCACAGAGACTGTGGCAAACCCACAGCTGCTCTCATTTTAATCATGAAGATAGTTAAACAAACATTCACACAGCAGGCTATTTAAGACCAGTATATGTTTAGGCTACATATGCACAAAAATGTGTTCTTGTTTTCTGACTTTATCCCAACAGATGGTGTGTATAACATCACTCGATGGGCTGAACATGCCTTATCAAAGGCAAAAACAGGAGAAAATTAATCTTGAGGAGTGAATAAATATGTTTCAAGTGTTGTGAATTATTCGCCCTAAAAATCTTGCTCTGTGTAAAAGGCCTAAACTCACAGGAAGAAAGCGAATAAGTGTATTTTCCAAAATGTCAAACTATTCGTCCACGGCTAAGATCGTCCATGATTGTAAGTCGTGTGCTGCAATCATGTTAGCTTCGAGACACTTTTGGTTAAACATGGCCCAGATCAGTCTCTGACATTATTTCACATGACTCATGGATGAGTCAACAGATTATGCAGTGACCTTTTTATTGGCTCATCTGTTTATTTAGAATGTGAGAACACATCATTCCCCACAGTTTAGTGACAAATCATTGCGTAAAGTGTGTATAAACAGGGTGATTTTAGAAAATGCTGCAGTTCAGTAACAACATACAATTGAGCTTTCATCAAAAGCCGATCAGTGGTTCCTAGAGGGATGGACCACAGCTGACTCATAGTCCCTTTTGTTATTGTGGAGAGCAATTATAACAGCACAGAATATCTGTTATGATGTTTGGATTACACATTAGATTGCAGAAGCCAAAGCTGAGGACCAGCGACCGGCACAACCCAGACAGACAGTCACCAAAGCAATTTCCGTTTGTGAGAAATAAAAAAATTCACAGCGTGGTGGCAGCTGATGACGGATGATCACTTCACTTCATAAATGTAGACTGAGCTGTGCAATATATTTGGGTCAACATGAATTCTCTTTCAAAGGGGATATTTTTTGTAGTCAGCTATATGCCAAATGTATTATTGTGCAAACGCCTGCTGCCCTGGGCTATAATGAAGAAGTGCAGTGTCCAGATGTGAAGTCCCACTGAGCTACTTGTCACTTCTAATGGGGCGTATTAATGAAGCTCTGCAGGATTTCAACCCCTGCTACTTTTTGTTCATTTCTTTCTGATCCAACACTGCGAGCACCATCCTCCACATGTTTAGAGGAAGTACAAAACTATACACACAGACAATCAAAAGTGCCATAAATCATAAATACACTCAAAGGCTCACTCACACTCTGCTAGTGTAGCTAAGACCTCATTTTACTGCCAGAGCAGTTGAAACCATCAAAGCATTGATTCAACAAGACGCTCCACAGGGATGTTAGTCCACACAGGGATGTTAGTCCACACAGGGATGTTAGTCCACACTGACTTGCTGCCGTTATGCAGTACCTGCAGATTTTTCATCCATGTTGTGAACATATTTTTTGCATTGCATCCCAAAGGTGCTCTATTTGCTTAATTAAGATCTGGGAACCATTGGAGTCAATTTAAGGAAGAATCCACTTTAAGTATGTTGTAACTGTATCTTATTACCCCTCCCTGGTGGTCTAGTGGTTAGGATTCGGCGCTCTCACCGCCGCGGCCCGGGTTCGATTCCCGGTCAGGGAACGTTGTTTGGGGGCGGCAGTAGCTCAGTCCGTAAGGACTTGGGTTAGGACGCAGAGGATGCCGGTTCAAATCCCCCATGGACCAAGACCAACTGGTTGCAGGTGCCAGTTTACCTCTTGGGCACTGCCGAGGTGCCCCTGAGCAAGGCACCGAACCCCCAACAGCTCTGGGCGCTTGTCAGGAGCAGCCCCATCACTCTGACATCTCTCCATTGACATGTATATGTACTGTGTGAACAACAGAGTGTAAAACTGAATTTCCCCACTGTGGGACTAATAAAGGAATATCTTCTTCTTCTTCTTCTTCTATCAACATTTTGAGTTGATGACAAGATTGATACCACTCTCACATCCATCCATCACATATAAGGCTGCAGCCTTAGCCCAGCTCTGTGCAGTGGTTACAGATCAGTCTACCAGCCATGATAAAGCTCACAATTTAACATACTATATAATATATTGTTTGTTTAATATATACAAAAACCAAAGATGTGGTTGAAAACTCTAGAGGACGTCTCATAAGTGGACCTTAAGTAAATATTTTTTAAACACAATCATGAGTACTTTTAAACGGTATAAAACATTACAGATACTTCACAGAATTTTGTAGACAAATAAAAACTTCTATGTACATAGTACTGCAGTATGTTCTAAACCAGTGGTTCACAACCTGTTTTCCTTGAAGCCCCCTGAAGGCTGGACCACACATTTTCAGATCTTAACAGATTGTGGAAATGTGAAAGTGACACGTTATGTTAAATTTAACAGTTTTGTTCCTGTAGTGTGTGGTGAGCAACAATTTGCCCAAAACACGCCAGACAGTAACAGATTCATTCATGAACAACAAGAGTCCTGACTAAAAAAAAAAAAAAAAAAAGCGGAAATCTTGCAAAATCTTGTGCTGTCAAACGTGATTTCAGTGTAAACAAACATGGCGGACGACGAGCAGGAAGAATTACTGTACGGATGGATGGATGAAGTCACGGACACATGTTAGATAAACACATGTTGTTGCAACAAGTTTGTCCTATTTCTGAGGTCCATCTTACTACTACTTTACTTTTGCATTAACGCATGCATTAGTCGCCATGACGACGGTTGTTGTCCTTCTGCTTCACTCAGCTCGGTTCACAAATTTCTATTGTTCTTTCCCACCTGACTGTATCGTCGACTGTCTTCGGGGCTCCCCACACACAGGATATTGTAAATATCAACTACAGTTTGTTAATTACGATTTGAGATCGGCACGTCCAGGATAAACTTCTGAGCCAATCGGGGGATGTAAAAAAACACTCGTAACACACAAAAAAAAACCTTAGAAAACACTCTGAGCATACTTCACACCACAGGAATATCTGGAAAGATCTTTAAATCAGGGCTTTGCTGATGATTGTCAGGGGAAATCAGGTCCAAAATCACCCTGATTCTCATCTAGTATGTACCCGGCATTACGACGTCATCAGCCTAAAAAAATTACAAATCCTCAAACAAAATCCACAATTTGAATAAAGTGATTCTGTGTATTAAATGAGTTAGTTTTTTTAAAATGTATTAATTCAGTTTTATTTAATGAACAGAACTCGTCAGTTTCAGCAACATAAATGAAGTGATGATGTCTTGAGGGATTTCTGTAATGACTTAATATAATGCCATTTACCATTATAGTATTAACAGTGTTATAATAGTGCCAAAATAAATCTTTTGTTGCTGTGGTTAAATAAATGTAATTTATGGTGCTGTTGGATTGCTGCTAGACCGCCCTGTTAATACAGCTGTAGGCCTCCCTGTGTGCGTTTTGACCACAGTGAAAATGTTGGTTTTGAAAGGTTTAATGCCAAAAAATATGGATAGAGTCAGAATATTTCATTAGATTTTGCTACTAAGTAGATAAATATATATTATATAATGATAATAATATATAATATATAAATATATAAATATATATTTTTAAATAGTTTCACTGTATATTCATACTTTTGCATAAATGATCCAGTAAGTGAGTCACTATGATTTTAGTTATACATGAGCAAATCTCATTTTGACAACCTCAGAGCAGACGAATCCTGGCGTACCAGCTGTGATCTTTGACCCCAGGTTGACCCCACTGTTGTAAACCATACTCTACAGTGTGTTTACTGTTTATAAATCCTGGTGTCACCGATGTGTTTATTTTTATTTTTGATGTTAAGTATAAGAGGTAAATCTAGATGACCATATAGCACAGCTAATGTTTAACTGTTAGGTTTCACTGTTTGTCCCTCTGAATCAAAGAGCAAAGGCTTCATACACTCAGTATTTTGTAGCAGTGCTAATACTGAGAAGACAATTTCTCCACAGAGCCTCAACAATCAATAATATATTGCAGCCGCAAGATATTTTGTGTTTTGAGCAAGAGGTTCAACATCATCTGTAAAGCCTCCCTGAGCACAATTTTCACCTTTTTTTTTTTGGATGGAAATGAAAGAAATGCAAGAAATGATGACCTGGAGGGTATCACTGTGGCAGGTGGAGGGGAAGTGAAAACAACTCTTGCAATATGTTCAGGAGCAGGAGTCTCTGAATGTGGACCTGCTCTTTAATCCACTGCTATGTTCATGAAACTGGAGACAACATGTGCTTTGTGACGTCCAACCTTAACGTGGTTGAAGTGACTGTCTAAAATGAAAAATATATTTACTCAAGTACTGAGAACAAATTTCAGCTACTCGCTCTTTATTTGAGTCTTTCCTTTTGTTTTTTTTGCACACAAAATATACAAGGAAATCTTTAGGAAATAAATCTTTCTCCAAGTAGAGTTGAAACAATTAGTCGATTGAT
Source organism: Pterois miles (assembly GCA_947000775.1). Taxonomy (NCBI): domain Eukaryota; kingdom Metazoa; phylum Chordata; class Actinopteri; order Perciformes; family Scorpaenidae; genus Pterois; species Pterois miles. Next base: position 3,482,968 of record CAMQGK010000308.1, on the reverse strand, counting down.
CATTTAGCTGACAGAAAATTAATAGGCAACTATTTTGATGATCGTTTAAAGCATTTGTTCCATACAAAAATATTCCATGGTTCCAGCTTTTCAAATATGATGATTTACTATATTTGATTATTTCAATAATTTAAACTTATTTTTCAAAAATGTAAAAGTTTAGACTGGTGTTTGTATAAAACAAACATGGTGAGGACGTCACTTTGGCTCGGGATAATTGTGACAACATTTCTAACCATTTTCAGAAATTTTACAAACCAAACAATCAATTGATTAATGTCGCAAATAATCAGCAAATTAATCCATAATGAAAATAATCATTGGTTGCAGTCCTATACGAAACAGTTAAACCTCAACAGTAAAATGCTTTTATATGAAAGCATGGGTAATAATAATCTGATGATATAATATATACTAGTATAACAGTCTATACTTTTACTTTAATGTTCCTGATTATACTTACATACTTTTACTTAAATGACATTTTAACTTAAGTTGAGAGTGTGTCTAACAAAGAGAGGCATAAAGAAGTCCACCTGCAAAACAACAGTGTTTAATCACAAGTGATATTTAAGTATGCACATCAGCTTGTAGTGGCAGAAAGCAGGATTTACCAGACGAGGCACATTTTTATGTCCTGAGCTGATACTTACGGCCCATCAGCTCGAGACACCCTCGCCATTTTCATCTGACCTCTCTTGTTTGTCTGTAGCACACCAAACCCCCATGAGGACAGCTGTCTCTGCAGATTCTGGATCTGGCACATCTATCGCCAACAATCATGCTGCGGTCAGAGTCGAATAGTGAGTCTTGCCCATTTGGGTTTAGTCAGTAACAGGATCTCCTCTCGCTATCTGCACGGTTTCCGAGTCACACCTGCATTAGTCACCGTCTGGAGAAGTGGTGCTTTGAGATGGGAAGCATGCCCACAAAACAAGGCAAATGTTCATCTTTTAGGTAGCCGTTATTCAAGTATACCGTTATCTCTTATCCAGTGAAGAATGATAATGGTTGTTCTGTGTTAATATTTGTTATTGGTTCAGTTGTGCCCTAAAGGCTTCACATATAACCCCCATGTGTCATCACTCCACATCTCTGTTGTCTGTGCAGTCATTAAAATGTGCTTCAAAGAGCAAAACATCATTTGGAAAAGTTCACTATGGCAAACAGATTAAATAGACAGAAATGTGAAAAACTGCTTATGTCAAAAGTCATAAAAAAAAGGTTGTCATCATGATAACTAGTGCAGCGCCTGTTCAGAGCGCGTACTCATTAGGAGCAGGCCGATTGCTTTGGAAGTGCTGCTTACAGCGTTGTTGAGATCTGCTCATCACTCGTTGACTCCAGGGAAGTGAAGAAGCGTTTGGTTATAACGTTAGTATAGCCAGCATCCAGCAGTAAACATGAACTGCAGCCAATGAGAAGCGGCCTGTAAATGACGGCTGTGGACAACGTGCTTGACTCAGTCCACAGAGTCCTGACGCCCTGCTGCTGCAAAGAGCGATGGTCGCTTGTTTATTCAAAGTTTACTAATACTGAATGTGCCATATGTCCAAATTTCACCAACAAGCCCGTCCTTGGGTCCCATCCATCTGGGTCCTTGGCCTATCAATACGCCCACCAGGGAGATCAGATAAATGGTTCCCGAGGCAAAGGAGACACACACAGACAGAGATTCCTCGATTTGTAGTTAATGATGCTGTTGGTGCCACCTATTGACCAAATACCACTAAATTTGCCATCTCATGTGGTCACGATAGCATAAAGTTTTCAGGAGAGATGACTTTTTTAGTATTATAAGCTTTTGAGCAAATTTGAAGGCCAGCTATGGCAAAACTTTATGAGAACATAAAAATCTGAAAAACAGACTTTTTTTTTTTTTTTTTTTTTTTTTGCTTGGTCTAGAGATGTTTTCTGCCAGTTTCAGTGAGGATTGCTCAAAATTTGTAGGAGGAGCAGTGAAAAAACTGATTCGGACACAATTCAAAAATGGTGGAAAATCTAGATGCAAATAAGTGTAGCTTATATGGATAGATTCATCTGGACCACCTACGTTTTATTTGTGAGACTTCAGGTTTAGCTACAGCACCACGTCCATCCAAATTGCCCCAACTTTGACACTGCACGAACTTGGGTCCCCAGCAATACACCAGTGTGAAGTAGACTGGATGAATGGTTCTCGAGATATGCAAAAGACACACACACACACACACACACACACACACACACACAGTGGAGTGCGCTGCAGCCAGAGTTCAACCAGGCTGCACACTCGGTGTACTCACGCTTTGCTCGGCGCGGTGAAAAGCCATTGTTGAAATTTCAGGCCAAAACGTAAGCTAAAGTAAGTTTGGTGTTACAGCGCCACCATCTGGCCAACTTCCACCAACCTCAGCACTGCATGTCCTCAGGTCCAGAGTGATGCACTCACCAAGGGTTAAGCCAAGAACACACAGGGGAAGTGGTGGCCTAAAGGTCAGAGCAGCAAGCTCGTGACCGGAGGGTCGTAAATTCAATCTGGGTGGGGAAGTGAAGAAGGACCCTCCCTCACTGAGGGTAGACCACTGAGGTGCCCTTGAGCAAAGCCCCTAACCCTTACTGCTCTGGTGGAGCAGCTCAGTGATCAGATTGTGGTTGTATGGGATCCCAGGTGTGAATGTTATCAGGGCATTGCTGAAAAGAGAGCACTGGTCTCAGTGAACCTCCCCTGAATAACCCTAACCCTGATTAAATAAAGGTGAAAAACATGTAAGGGACATACCCACACAAACCCAGACAGACAAAATCAAATAATGTAACTCATCTGATGCTTTGCTTTCCACATAAATGCTTTTGAAGCATCATTTTACTGTATACTGTAGGTATGTTTGGGAAGCTGATCAATGTCAGCTGAACTTGAATGTCAAGTGCGGGTCTCTTCAGGTGCACTTGAAGATAGCTGAAGAGCTAAAGTGGAGAAAAGAGGGAAATGGAACAGCTGAGCTGGAATCTGATTTATTCATTGTGTCCTTGGAGAGGGAGTGAAAGGCTGCAGTACGCTGCAAAGTGAGGGAGCTAGTGAACCAGAAAGCTTTTTTTTTTTTTTTTTTCTGTGGCAGTAATCAAAGTATCCTCCCCATGACATGTCCTCCTTCAGCCTTTTGAGTTTTCGCTTTCTCTCTCTCACACACACATATAACGAAACTCCCCTCAGTGACAAAGCCCATGTTAGATCAGATTAGCTCTCGCTGCCACAGGCCCGGAGAGGCAGCGAGCAATCGTCGGTTCAGTTTGACACATGCAAGGAGGATGATTATTTGTCCTCTGGTGGAAGGGAAGTGAGCTCTCCTGCTGCTCCTGTGATTAGGCTAACGGCTCCTTCTCCTCGTGTCACTTTCTGAATGAAAGGCCTCATCCTAATTGCTCGTTTTCCTCCTATTCTTTGAGGAGAAACATCGCCTCTGTGTCTCCCTCTTTATAGGTGAGTAAACTAATTTCAACAGAATTGTCTCTGGAGCCTCATGTACTGCAGTGCAGTGCCATCACCACTCCCCCACGTTGTCTTGTTCCTGTTTGAGAGCAGTCCAGGCATAGCAAAGGAAAAAAAAAAAACACAAAAGGAAAGGCAGTGAAGCAAAGGAAGAACAAAAAAAAAGCAATATCCTTTCATGCTTTGTCAGAAATGGGTTGTTTGGATCATACAGTTGCATTTCATACAGCCCGAATCTGTTCCACAGAACTGGTGCATTGAATAATCCTGAATCACAGTGTTTGCATCCAAAAAAATGAAAGAAAAAAATGGTCTTTTGCCATGTTTGTTGGATTTGTTATTTGAGCGGTGGCAGGCTGGATCTCTGGAAGGAAGGAGGAATTCATTTTTACCACACAATGCGGACCCAGAGACCAGTAAAATGACAGACTGTCTGGGCAATCTATTGAGCATTGTACCGATTTACTGTGAGAATCTGCACTGTGGGAATAAAGCAGGGTTTAAATGATTAGCTGCCCCCCCTTTGCTGTATTTACTTAAGTAAATCGTGACGAAAATGTCCTCCCGAAAATATCGCTTTTAGAGCTCACAATGTAGACGCGACACAGCATCCGTGTGCAGTATGTTTTGTAAGCAGCTGGTGGTAATAATAATACATTATTGATTGTGTCACGTCTTATAGAGAGAGAGGGAGGGAGAGAGATCACATGGCAGATGAAGCTGTCAATGAAGCCTTCAATCAGTGGATGCAAGGCAGGGGAGTGAGAGTGAAGCAGATGGTGCTTACTATTGATCCAAAACATGCACACACACTTCCACTGACTAACAGCTCAATACTGGACCTATTACAGGGAAAAAACTCCTCTTTTTGTGTGTTTGTCTGGAGGGGGCTACTGATACGCCGCCATATACCGCAGTCAAATACACAGTGTTTAACCTGCAGCCCCCCCGCAGGCCATAAAATCATCCAGTGTTTTCATTCAGTGTTGTGAAAGGACACCGACATAGACACACGACCCTTTCTGTACATTTTATTTACAAAATGTATTAAAATTCTCTGTACAGCGCCTCACTAATGAGGTTCAGCAAAATTATGCATGCATCTCTTGCTCTTTTGTACCCACTACTATGCCTGGTGGTTTTTCTTTTTTTTTTTTTTCGTTGCAGAAGGTGAGGCGTATACAAAAAGAAAAAAAAAAACTGATTTACAAAAGAATAACCAGGGCTGGACGTCAACCTAAGGTCAGTTTGTGAGTAGCAGAGCTGGTCAAGCATCACTTAATTCACATGCAAATTTCTTAGAAAAAAAGAACCAAAATCAAGTAATATAAATAATTCTCATTTATCTGAATGTACACATCTTTCTCAGTTTTATTTTTCTTCACATTACCAGTTTCTTTTTTAAATATAAAACTATCTGCCCATAGTTTCAGGTGATTAGATAACTATCGTCCTAAATCCTATGGAATCACAGTCTTTTTGAAAGAAATGAAATCGTTACAGCAATATGGAAATGTGCTAAGCTTCAGGGCTCTCCCTGGTATAACCTTGTATAAATCTATTTTCTGTTGTATGTTTTTCGTTTTCATTTACTAAGTGAAGTCACCAAACACAGTAATGCTCATTTAAAGGAAATCAAATTAAAAGCAAACCACAGCTCGTTGTAAAATGTGCAACTGTTAAACGAAAAAGGTAAAGTAATCCAAAATACTACAGTTTAAAAGCCATTACTGTTATCCTTTAATTGGATTGCAGTTAATCTACAGTTGAATTACCCTTTCTGTTTGGTTTTACTTTCATGTACAGGAGACTTCGGGGAAAGTGTTCGGAGCGACGAACCTCTGCGAGTCGGTGCTCCTTTGATATTTTACAAACTGTAGATCACAAACAGATTCGTTTTTTTTTTTTTTTGTCTTACTCAAGCATGGATACTTTGCTTTACACACTCTTTTGTCATACAAAACACACTCTTGGCAGTATTGGAAGTGCGAACTATGACCTGGTTCTGTAGTGCGTAAAAGCCGAACCAGATCATCTTCTCATCTTCATGAGTCCCATCAAACGTTCAGAAGACAGTGGCAGCAGCACCAGAGTTTAGAGTACAAACAACACACTTGTAATTGTTTTGGGCTGAATGGCATCTCGCTCCAATAAGATCAATCTGTCTTTTTAAAACAAGTACAAGGTCACTAGAAGTGACTTACAACAGTATAAAAGCTATTGTCTAATAACCAGTGTCTTACAGTGCACTGAGTAGATCTAGTAAAATCATTTGAACACATATAACCAGTGAAAATCTGGCAGCAGAAGGATGAAGAGTAATCGGATCATATTGATTACAAGAAACCAATTAGACACTTGTCATATAAGAGTTGTTGTCTTTCTGGCACTTCAAAGTGTGCTTAGGGTTGCAAAGGATGGCTTTAGTTCTCTCATTCATTGTAACATGTCAAATGTATTATATATATATATATATCTATATATTTCAATCACTGCACCATTCTTCTGTTTTGTATGAGTTTCAAGCAAAAAGCAATATCATTGTGAATGAGTTGCATTGATTGGACTCGGAGTTCCATAAGGCACTGAGAGGAGGAAACCGCATCGGCTCTTCCCGTGACCAGTCCAGTCGTGTCGTCATTGCAGATTATCGCGCCGTGTTTCACCCGAGAGGATTTGGCTCGGAGCTCAATCCCCACGATCCAGTCCTTTCCCAGATGTTCAGTCACAGTTGTAAGGGACAGTGGAAATATTTCCTAAACCTGTGACGACATACAGAGCAGAAGAAGTTGAAGAGTTGAGGTAGGCTTTATAATGATGGCAAAAAAAACAACAACTTACATCTGCATATGACTCATCTGTGTACAAGTATTAAAGATTTAAAATTAAAAATGCATTAAAAAACTAAGTGAATATGGTGATTTATTTAAGTAGAAGTACTACTTCTACTTAAATAAAGCTATTTTTTAAACTATTGCCTTTATCTTTAAAGCCCCTGAAAACATTGTTTCACATCTTATCTTTTTCTTAATATCACCAACTATTTGTGAATAAATGAGAAACTGAATATAGTTAAGAAAATTCATCGTTATAGGTGCTAAACTCTGAATTCATATCAGCATATCTATGACTGGGGGATCGCCTCCGCACAGTTCTCAGCACTCACAGCGTTAACCTAGAGGGAAACCGGACGGCGGATGCTACACTTCTGCGATGACGTTGTGGGTCGGGATGGCGTTATCATCTGTAACCGCTGTATGAGCGCTGTGGAGAGCGGCGGTGATTATCTGGTCAATGGGCCATGCTCACTAATGCTGTGTTCAGTTCAATTTTTGACGTAGGGAGTCAGATGAACCTCACCAACCCTGACCTCAAAATCCAACATGGCTGCTCAGTGCATCAACAGTAAAAAAGCTGTTTTACTATTAGCACTATTCGCACAAAGACTGTCTGTCTTTCTGAGGATGCGTTGCTACGGTGTTTGTTGTAATGTTGTAATGTGTTGTTATCAGCTGTTACTGCTAACAATGGCTAACTTGGCTGGAGGGAAGTCTTAAGTTTTCCAACTTGTTGGACTGGAATGCGGTCAAATCGGGTGTGACGTCATTCCCAGCTCCGACACCTGATTTCCAAGGTAAATGAAATGTGGCATAACGTGCCCTCACGGCCCGACCGGCTACCTAAATAAAGCAGAGAGAAGCTCTGATTACGACACAGAGACGGAGAGACTTCTTCTCTGCTCAGGTAGACGTTACACCTCTGTATTTTTACATAGCAAATAGCTGTTTGCTGCTCTGAATTTCAAATATAGCACCTTTAATTATTATTTGTTAAAAGCATTTAACACTGAAAAATGCAGCTTATCTGCTTCACCAGAGCTGTGCTGGTGTGGCTCGATCAGATCTGATTGACAGCAGCAGCAGCAGCATAGGTAAACAACCCACCAGCTGTCATCAGATTTTGTCTATTTGACGTACGTGAGCACTGCCTACTTGAAACCAGTGAGAAGAGCTCAGACAAAAAGAAAAAAAAAAACATAAATACAGAAGGCTCTCATGTAAATAATCCTAAAATGTTTTCAGGGCCTTTAAATGACGCTGCTCTGCTGTGCAGCTGTACTTGTGTAAACAGACATGTCACACTTGTCTGAGTCTAATGTGCAGCAACAGAACACATATGCAATCAGTCCAATCAAATACAAAACTAACACTATATTCAACAGTGCTCAGGCTCAGTGCTCACGTGTGTGTTCTGTGGATTATACAGTAACACAGTAATGCTGTCTCTAAAAACACAAATGCTACTGCTGAACTTTATAAGGCTGCACAAATCAATACTTTATATTAACAATGGGTAACTATATGTAACTATATGTGACAGGGGTCACTCATTGAGTCAAACTCTCAGAGAAATACCATCTAATTCTTCAGTTCCACTCAGCACTATGGAGCATTTTAGCCTCTTTTGACTCTGAACGCTCTCCTTTTCAGATTCAGCAGGCAGCTGTTTTCAAGCTCTAGAAAATGATTGTACACTACCTGAACGGCACAAAATGACAGATAAAATTAGTGACTAGCTGGTGAACATAACTAGATATTTCCCTCAGGACATGATGGACACCAAAACAGACTGATTATTGGAGTTATACTGCGCTATCCTGATGCTGTGTTCACACTATAAGTGACAGACTCGAAGCCGGTGACACAATGCTACAAACTGACGCGACTTGTCGCAGGCTGACAAGCGGGACACACTACAACTACTTTTATCAGTGCTCCAATGACGCGATGAAGCGATCATATATACATATACATCTACGTCTGTTCTACGACGACTTGGCGACAATGTAGCTGCCACGAGGGCCGTCTTGTTGCTTTTGTCACTCGTAGTGTGAACATAACTTAACGCTGCCTGTGTCTGTTGTGTTTGCTAACACCTTCGCTATATCACCTGTATAACATGATGATATACACATGTTGTGGTTGTAGCTTGTTACGCTGCCCCCAAGAGTTTCCTATGTGGCTGTTGCTCGATGACAAGGAACAAACGAGTCCATTCAGCGGGACACGTCCAGTTCACGAAACTTGGACCAAGCAGTCAAACTAGGCGATCTAGCTCTAAAGTGATTCAAGACTCAGCAGTGGCATAAACTATTTCTTGATTAAAATGTTTTCCGAAGTAGATTTTGGTGGATTGGTTGGAATAATAATTTATGTGTAAGCCGCCATGTTGTTTCCTGTTTGAAATGACAAGCAGAAAACTAGGAACCAATCAGGTGTATTCCACTTGAACGGCTAGTTGAGCAACGCGTCCTTTAGTGTCCTCGCCGCCGACCTCCAGGACACGAACTGTTGGATTTAATATTTAACATTATAGCCATAACCAGTGACTATTTGTGTAACAGACTGACCATACATGGTCCAGACATCCATTGTATAGAGATAGAGGCCGAAATATCAATATGCGTCTAAGTAAAATCAAAAATATCTGTAAGGCTAGATACCAACAGAGGTAACTGAGAGCATGCTGTTTTTTTCTTGTAGTATGAGGGAATTAACCGTTTAAAGATCAGATTATAAACTGAATAAAACACATTTTAACACGTTAACACTGCTAAACATCTCTAAACAGCAACAAATACTGCATAAAACAAGAGGTCGTGTATCTGGTAACTTGCTAAATTTGTGCATTGTAACCTTTATGTAGCCTGAGGCGCTATCCACTCAGCTATACTGTATATTACAAGTCTTAAACAATGTCTCAGAGTTTTGTATTTCAGTGGGCATGTGTGTTCTGTTGTGCCCAACATGACAACCATACACAATTTCACAAGCAGTCAGACACACAGCAACACACACAAATGAATTATTCACTCTCGCTGGTATGACAGGAAGCTAAATGATTCATCATCCACAGCGCTCGCGGGGGGGGGGGGGGGGGGGGGGGCAGTGCGGACAGAGAGCGGAGGCGACGTACCTCTAGATCTTAACGCTCTCGGTTCCGTACACGTTGTAGCCTTCTCTGTATGTGGCAAAGTTCTGGGTGTTGGTCGGGGGAGCCGGCTTAAAATTCTGGGCATTCTTGGCCAATTTCAGCCGTTTGGTTTCTTGCCGTGACTTATAACAGAACTCTATCAGAGCCACCATCATGGCCAGCCCCAGCCCTCCGACCAGAATATAGAAGACACCAGCCACATTGCTTAGGCTGAGAGCACTTGTCTTGTCCTGGGGGAAAGTGAATAACACAGTTAAGAGTTTTGCAAAGGCAGCAGAACAAAAACACAGCCTGCATCCTTCAAACTGAGCCTCACATAGCCTTGACTTAAACTGCTCTAGCACATCATCATACTCTATCTTACTAGTATGGCAGATTATGGACACTAACGACTACAAGCAAAGCAAAAACTGAAGATGTAATGAGGTGCTACGGCTAGAACTGAACCGAACTGATTTTCCTATGGTTGTCACAAAGTTGTAATTCAGACTGCCATAGTTAAACCATTCTCCACTGAGGAGAAAGAAGCCAACTCTTATGAATGCTCTATCTATCTGCTGGTGAATGTAGAGCTCTCCCCTCCCTACACTACATGTATGTAATATGGCTTCTGCTCTTGACCATGTAAGGAAGCTGGTCAGTATCGCATAGGTCGACAGCTCTGAAAATCCCTATCTTTGTTTTTTGTTTTTTATCCTCTTTGCGACATGTACGTATAACTCTCATGGAAACATTGTCCTACAGTACAGTCAAATTCATAATAGATGAGTGATAGCTTTGGTAAAGTTAAAAAGAAACACTAAAGATCAAACCATTTTGCTGCTGCTTACCTGCCAAACATATTCATTAAAAATTTGTTCATTAGAGTTTTACTATTTGCATTTTAACCCTATGAGCGTGGACATATCATAAAACTATCTAATGACCCCTAACCTAACCTAACCTATAATCTTTGACTGGGTCTCAGAGGGTTAAATAGTGGGTTTATTACATTCCCCAACTTCTTGTGATGCGCAAACAGAGCCTCTAACCTCAACTCCGAGCAGCAGCAAGATTACAAGGACGCCCTACGGCGCTCTCGGTGCTTTAGAGGAGTTGAACTTGAGTATCTCGTCACAATAAGAGGCTTTGCTTGTTCATAACACCACAGGAGGCCAAAGAATCTAATAGACACATCTCGGTGCAAACTAGTAACAACGCAAATAAATCAAATTTTCATTAACAGTTTGGTAAATAGGAACAGCAGCATAATGGTCAAAGTATCATGAATGTCAAGAATGAAAATGAGCAAAAAATAGCATTTACCAACAACTGTTAACTGCTGTATTTCAATTGAAATAGTGTATCCAAAAGGCAGTTTCCCCACATTATTATCATTACAGTTCTCACAAAAAAGAGTTTTTACATTTTATATTGCAGCAAAAAAAAAAAAAATTAAAAAAAAAAAGTCTAATTTCTATGGCAATAAAAGAAAAAAATGAATCTGGGGAAGCAGTGCCTTGTTTTAAAGCCACCAATAAACTGTGTTACAGTTTGTGGCAGAAAAACTAAAAAAAAAAAAAAAAAAATATGTGTAGCAAATAAACAAAATATACACTATAGATGTCAGAGAAGTCTTGTCTTGCATATGAACAGTACGTCAAAATGCAATTTTGGAATCAGTACAAAAGACCTGCAGCGACTGACCTTACTTCCAGAGTCCTTGGTTCCACATTCACCCTTATCGTACCACCATTTGTTTTTCAGCTTGTCTAAGATGCCTTGTTCACTGAGTTTCAATACTGCAAGGTTTACAGGAGTTCTTCACGTGGGAAATAACATAAATAACATTATATTATGTTATTTTATGTTATTCAACTTTTAAACTACTACATATTTTACAAAGCGATAAAGCAGGGCCCCTGGCTATGGCAACATCACAGAGAGCAGGCATTCTACCTATTACCTTCATAACCCCTAGTCTAAAGCCAGGACCTGCCCGTATCGCTTTGAGTAATCGGCAGACGCTGTTAACGCGGCGACGAGCAGGTACCGGAAGTACAATCTGCAAGTCTGTGAATATCAAAAAGCACCGGTGTACATTGGTTTTGGGGGGCGAGTAGCGGATCACAGAAGCTTTCTGTACAGCGTTTAACAAGTTTAGTCCAACAGGAGCTTTGTCTTGACAAACAGAAAAATCTACATGTACACTACCTTTCCACTTCCATAGTATCATTTTAAGCTAATGCTACTGTCACCAGCACGACAACAATCAACTCTGGAGGTATTACAACCCATTTCACATCCAAGCAGCTATGCCCAAAAGTGAAAGCTTAATTAATTCTTACGTGTTCTATCCCGACACATCGCTAAGAAAAACCTTATCTCCCAATTAAGCCAGATTAGTGTCAGATGAGTGTGTCCCAACCAAAGTGAGCACAGAGCTGCAGGACAAAGCTCAAAAACATCAGTGGAATAATTCCTCTCATATTCGCCTGTAGCTGCATAATCTTCCATCTGACGCAGCTGTTTGATATCTATAGACGCCAAGCTACTGTATGTAAAATATGTATAAAAGATCATAATGTTCTATTGCACTAAACTACTTTAGGAAAAAAAAACAATAAAAATCACATCTCGTGGTCATAATGTGTCAGTGAATCATTTGCGGTTCGCATTGGTCTTTGTGTAAAAGTGAAAAGCAAAAGAAAAATAGTGTATCGATTAATGAGTGGCCTGACTTCTCCCAGGGAATGATGTCCCCCTGGGGGACTCATGCAATGCATAATGCACTGAGAGAAGATTACACCACTGTATATCCCTCATAGCCAATCTGGAGAAACGGACTGTGAAGACCAGACCATTGTCTTGGCTCGGAGAGACATTGATTAACAATGCAATTACCCCGCAACATGCTCTGTGTCTGAAACTCAATCTAGGCCGCACTGTGTTGTGCCTGAGGGTAAGAAAGAGGAGCTGTGTTAACTGTGTGTGTGTGTGTGTGTGTGTGTGTGTGTGTGTGTGTGTGTGTGTGTGTGAGGGCGTGCATGCCGCTGTGTGCATGATTATGCGCATCTCCTGATGTCTGTTGGAACACGGAGCTGCGAGTGGGTTGAGGCCAAGCGGTGCACCATTTGGAGCGGAGGCGCTCCAGGCTGCTTTATTCCACCTAACCGGACCTTTCCACTGAGTCCTGAAACCAGCCAGGAAACAGAGACAGTATATACCCAGTACATACCTGTGCATGGCAAAAGACTGACGGTGGCACAAGAGACAGATGCTTTCAAATGGCTCAGTGACTACAGAACACAGCAATGTTAGCGGTGCACACATTGAAAACGGTGACATAAAAAAAAATCCTTATCAGAAATTAATTAGACATTATTTAATGCAGCCTCGTGTGGTGTGTTTCAAAAAATGACTGGCTGCAGCTTCACTGGTCATTGTGGTCTGTGTGACAAATGACATTAGGAGTGTAATGACACAATCTGTAGTCTGCGGGACCTTGCAGCTCGTCTGTAATCTAACCAATTACCTGATCCTTATCGTCACATTTGTACTGACAGCGGCATCCGTCACTAAATTGACCTGCATTGTAAAGAATATAATGCTACTGCCTTATATGTAATCTAGTGAAAATAGCACAATCCGTCATGGCACATAATCTAAGTGACATCTTACTAAAGGTGTCATGGCTGAGTGGGGTTTCACTCTTTGCACCATTAGCTTCCACAATGGAGAGAAAGGATAAAAAAAATCATTCATCATTTAACCACAGAAGAAGAGGGAAGAGATCTGATGGTCAAAGGGGTCACAGCTGTGTTATTAATTCATGAGTTAAGAGCAGCATGTAGTGGAATAAAACCATAGGTGGGTTATCAGATGACTCATTAAGAAGAAATCTTTTGTTTAATTAGAGTTCTCACGTTTGCCTGCAATGCTTAGTCCCCTCAAGACGCCGCTGTTCCCCTTGCTTTCCTGTCGGGCCTCATCCCGAGCCGCCATTTTGAGGTTTTAGAGCTCATGGATGGGTTGTGGGTGAGTGTCATGGATGTGAAGCAGCTCTGCGGTGAAATACTGCGTTTATTTTATTAGAGGATTAGCAAAGTTCACCTTCATGAGGGAAGGCTGGAGGTTACGGCTTTTTAAAAATATTATTCTTGAATCACATGCGTGACTTCAAACTGTCGAAGCTCTTAATATCTGCATCTAGGTGATCTGCCCTACACATGTATAAGGGTGAATAAATAAAGCTCAGCCTTTCACAACTGCAGGGCAGCCACATTCACCTCTCCCTTTTTCCCACTGACTTTAAAGAAAACTCCTTCTAAACTATCCTACGAATATTACAGTCTCAGTAACCAAAAATGTTATTTTTCTGTCAGCTAAGCAAAGGCTCCTTAGTTTGATCTGAGCTGTTAAAGCGTCTGGTCAGACCAGCGTCTGGTGAATTTGGTAATCTGCCGTGGGGCAGCAGCAGGTTGGTTGGTCGGTTGGTGGGGGCGGACAGTTGCTTTGGTTCTGGTTGGGTTGTCGTAACAGCCTTGCCGATTACTCTGCACTATGGTACCCGATTGTGGTGACATCGAGGCTGACCTTGGAGTCACCTCCCCCGCTGCCGCACTCTCCCTTGTCGTACCACCATTTGTTTTTCAATTTGTCCAAGAGGCCTTGCTCATTCAGTTTTAAAACTGCCAGGTTAACAGCATTTCTTGAAACGATAAAACATAACTTGTAAGAAAATGCACAGGTCCGTGAGAAATCTAATGCAAGGTAATAATTGTACTAAGCATCATAATGATAAGTGATGGTAGTGAGACTACCACTGTCAAAAGCAGGGGGGCTTATGCACAGAATCTGTTAATCAGAATGGTCTAGGAAAGGACAAATTGTTTGAGAATTTCAGGAATGTGGAGAGATAAGATCATATAAAGGTAAAGACAGTGTTAAATCTTGGAAAAGGTGGCATGAAGGGTTACGTAGTTTAGAACTGAAGTGTGCGGGATGGGGACACTTGTCATTGAGAAGAAAAGTAACAACAACAAACATCATGCAATTAACATTCGTCACAAGTGACAGCGCAGCTTTTAAAGGCTAAATTGAAAAACCATTGAACTGTTAAATTAAAAGTGACAACACAACAGTCAGGTAGGACAGCACACGGGACAGAAGGAGGGATTGAAGGAGAGAGAAAAGCAGTGAGAGAGACATAGATATGAAGTGATTGTTAGCTTTAGCCTTATCATCTGGATTTGAGAAATTAGCAACTCTCATCACATCTATAAAATATTAGAAATAAACATTTCTTATCATTTAACCTTTGTATCCAAGTGCATTGAAAAAGCATACTACCGTTACCTCTGTGTCCATAAAAAAACAAGGAGAGGAAGAGAAGAGAATGACAACAGGGGGACATCAGGGTAGGTGGAATACTATAACAACATGGAGGATATTGTTATATTATTCCACCCACCTTAATGCTGAGCCTTTGGGCGTCGCCACACCGTATCCTTTCGAGTCGAGGTTGCCGCCCACTTTCATGGTGTCGCAGGGCTTCCGCTGCTCGATGTACTCGTTCATGGTGGACTCGAGGAGAAAGGCGAACTTGCCCTTTGACTTTCGTACCCGGGCTACGCCATCGGGCGTGGTCTTAACAAACACTGAGGGCTCAGCGGATTTCATGTATGACCACATCTTCTCATACACTGCTATTTTGGATCGCTGTGCGGAGAAGAAAAGGGAGAAGTAGTTTAGTAAAATACCCCCAAAATCATATGCATTTTATGGATTTTGTAGGATTTTTGTGCTTAATGATCACTTCATTTAAAACTGTCATCATGAAGTATTCATAGACATCTTGGAAAAAGCGGCAGTGTGATATCTTTAAATACTTCTGGAAAATACAGCAGGTGGACGTTTTGCAAGATCATGAAGTACAAAAATTTATAGAATCCATTTCTCTTCATCAGCATGGATGTACTCTTCAAATGTTATGTTGCACCTGAGGCTCAAATTCACCAAATGAGGACCACTCATCACCTGTACAGTACATAATGTCATGCAAATTGAGTTTTAGTAGAAATACTGACATTTATGGACTTAGTGGTGCAAAAAATAACTTCAATAATTAAATGTTTGTGTCAGTGAAGTGTGTGTAATGATGATTTACATGAAAACTTTCATGAAAAATTTCTGCCTCGGTTTATAGTCTTAATTTAACTTGTAGGACTACAGTCATTCATTTCAACAACGCCGTCCTCAGTGTAACATCTCAGCGTTGACTCAGGCAACGCGCTTGAGAAGTAAGAGAAGTGAACAAGAAAGCGGGAAACACAGACACAAGGCAACCCATCACAAAGTGACACAGATGAGCCTTTTTCCCATGCAGCGCCTGGGGTCAGGCTTAGCGAGCCTGTAAAATCTGTGGGAGTTGAGCGCTATCTATAATAAGCATCAATTAAATTATTCAATGCCGCTGGATTTATTTTGGCATAGGCATTTCACACTTTGAACAGATCCTGGTCCAAGCGGCGATGAGCCAGTTCCCAAGTGGCGCTGTGTGTACCACTGACTGGATCCCACATAAAAAATATTCTTTCTTTTAGTAAAGGCCAGAGAGAGACGAAGGGGGTTGGATGGTTTTATCAATCAATCAAAAGGTCCACTGTCAACCAAAGGCTTTGTGTATGGAATATGGACAAGTTGTTGATGTACCAGCATCTGCAAGAGATACTGCCCTGCAGTGTTTTTCTCATCAGTTTAGTGATACTAACATATGAAATGATTAGTCAATGGATTCATAGGCTGATGACAGAAAAATAATCACCAACAGTCTGCAGCCACTCTAGCAGCTCTACAAGGCAAAGCTAAATGCTAACATCAGCACGCTAACATGGGAGCATGTGGTTGTTTAGCAAGTATAATGTATTGTTCATCATTTCAGAATGGCTTTAGATTTGCAGGTATTTGTTCATAAATCAAAGTACTTGACAAAACTAGAATAACCGCTATGTGGTTGCATGCCTCCACCAACCAGTCAAGTAGCAGTTTACATCCATGTCTGTCCAAACTGTCATCACTTCATCGTTTTATCCTGTTTTTATTTGTGTGAAATTGTCATAACTAGCACATGATTTTTTGGACTTATGGCCAAAAATGTATTTTGTCAAGTCACAGTGAGCTTGACCTTTGGGCCCTGACACACCAAGTTATCCGTCGGCCTACTTTTTTCCGTGTGTCCTGCGCTGTCAGCTCTAGTCTGAGATTTTTCGGCCGATTCAGCATGTTGAATCGCCGGTGGAGCACGTTGGTGAGAGGAATCACTCTGATTGGCTGTTCAGTTTAAACGAATCAGTGCATGAGAAGAGAAACGGACAAGAGGAAAGCAAGCTAACGAGTGACGTCAAGAGGAAAAACACAGAAGGCTCTTCTCATTTTTTACCTTCTCCCATCTGATCATTCCAACACAGGGATATTTTCACAGCCACATCTGGAATGAAGCTAAGTGGTGAGCGTGCTTTATTTCATGTATGTATCATAACAATGGCTTGCATATCTGCAGTCCTCGGTCTTCTGGTATCTCTTTTTAAATGATGAATACAGACAACCGCGACCTGCTGGTCAGGAGAGTTATTTCCTCTCATGCAGGTGCAAAATGTACGTAGTAGTCGGCCGTCAGCTGTAGTATTTGCGATGTGTCCAAGTGCAACTTTTTAGCTAAGACAAAGGTGATGTGGGGCGACTCCGCTGGTGGACTTTATTGCTGCTAGTTTTTGATGTCAGGTTGGTGTCTGGGCCTTTCGTCCACCAAATTCAGTTCAAAATCAGTTCATCCGAGTCCAAGTGGATGTTTGTGCCAAATTTGAAAAAATTTCCATCCAGGTGTTCCTGAGATAATCCGTTCATGAGAAGGTATGGACGGATGGGTGGAAGGACAACCGGTAAACAACCAGCCATGGCACTCGCTATCACGGCGGCATTTTGAAAATCACACTTGATGATAGTAGGTTTTAGTAATTAGCATTTTTAGCTCGCTAGTGGGGCTAAACATGCCAGGTTTGCTGCTTTGAGCTTCTCAGATGTTTTTGTTGAATGTTCAGGCTGTTTCTTGGACAAAACAAGCAGCTTGTAAATGTTAACTTGGCCTCTGGAAGATATTAATGGTAATTTCTCAATAGTACGGTCTGATACGTGCTTAGAATCCACATTAACAAATTATTCAATAATGTCAATAGTTGTAACAATTAACAGGTCATTCAGTCAACTAGGAATGCTAGAAAAACTGTGAAGATCACGTCTTGTAAAGCTGTACTATTGAAAATTGAAGATAAAGTACAGTTAGATAACTACACATATACTGTCCACACTGTACTGATCAGTGTGCAGACTCATCACTGTCCCCAACTGGTAAAAGGCCCCTTAACAAGAGCATATCCATCTCTAATGCATTTCTATTAATAAACAAAAGCATTAACCTTGGTCAAACCAAAGTGCTTTACTGGCTTTATGTAATCGTATACAATTTGTTTGTAGGCATCTGTCATAGAACATCAAGCCACGGGTGAGGATGAGATGAGACAGCAGCATAACACAAATTAAAAAGCCTGCATGATGAATGTCCTCTGCTCAGATGAAAAAGCCTTGAAGTTGGAGCGATGGCCGCTCTATTTTAATGCAGCGGACGGAGAATTAGATGCAATGTTTTTGTTGACAATCTTGTTAAATGTGCTCTATTTGCATGTGTCAGACATCATGGAAAGGACGCTAAGTTTAGAGGGCAATTTCCCCAAAGACCGGGGCTCATCTGCTCTGCAGCGGGAAAGCTCCAGACGCCTCCTCAAATGAAGAGAAAAGAATGGATCTGGGCATTGATTACTGACGACAGAGTGTGCTGCCTCAGTGCTTTATGAAGTCAATTCATCAATATCAGAGCGGGGACAGAGTGCAACAAAGACCGAAATAGGCGGATTCACTTCAACTAAAGTCACCGGTGAGACACTAAAGCAGATTCTGATGGAGAGAGGGAGACAACAAGACAAGAGGAGAATACCCAGCAGGGAAAGAGAGATATTTGATTATTGACCACAGGTTAACAAACACACACATACAGTTCACACACATGAACATAACGCATCTCAACTCATTTTTACAGTCATCATCACACTCCCGTCCACGGTGGTCATTTAAAATTCAATTAGGAAATAATGACTACAAAAGTCCATCATCGATGAACAGACAATTGTTGAGCAATTATAGAGTGCCATAAATATAGCTTTATACATGTGGCCCTCCTTCACGCCATATAATGGCCCTGTAGGAGCATACTGCTGCAGCTTCCAGACAATTAATAGTGAGTGGTTACATTTCATAGCTATTGTATGAAGCGAAAAGAAACACAAGTCTATGTTGGGTAACTTACAGAACATAATTCACCTCCTTTAAGTGTCTTCAGATCACACTAAAGCAATCATGATGTTGCTCCGTTCATAATGAAGCACCAGAATAGTTGATCTCAGCCAACCCTCCTGCCTAGGCGACATGGTTACATCATCTGAGTAGGCGTTACTCCTGTAAATCTGTCTGAAGCACTGAGTGTCCTGCTGTCTCACTATAGTCATGAAGACTAACTCAGGTCTGTTATTGCAGCCTGGTGACATATGATGAGGTTTAAAGAGCCAGACTTCTCTTTAGCGTGACCAGGTTAGAGGGAAGCCAGAGGAAAGCAGGTGGGTTCTTACTATTCTTCTGGGAGAATCACCGTGTCCAAATCCTATGCTGATATAAACGCACAGGAACTGTAATGCATGCACATATGAATGAAGGTTTCCTTAGAGCAGGAGATGGCAGTGAGGTACAAGCATCAGCCACCTATTTCAAGCATTTTCTGTGGCCGGAAAACAGTTTTACGGGGGCAGCAGTGGAAACCTGTAATAATTTTATTTTAACACAACGATGACATATTGTCAGCTTTTATATGTTGAACTTGTTAGCAAACAGTCACCTATTTACACATCCAGCAGATATGGAGTAACATTTGCATTAGAGTTTCTAGACACCTGTTGCATTTAAGTCTAATATTCACTCTTTTAGCTCCAGTTTGGTCTCCACCAACTCCTAATAAATACCTGTTTATTTAGCTGCTAAATGCTCCATGTTCACCAGCTAGCAGCTAATTTTCGCTACCTGCTGTTTGGTACTGGACAGGTAGTGTCAGTTTTTAGAGTTTTCCCCTGAAAACAGCTGCCTGGTTTGAACGACACTATGAGAATAAAATTTATTAATACAACCGTTTCAGGATTATGTCTGAGGGCTGATGTTCCCATTAGAACTTAAGCGCTACTTAAGTAAGAAATCTCATACAGTTTGCTAACCAGAGTCTGAAATTAGTACCCGCCACCCAACAAGCGTGGGTCAATTGTTAGCAGTGTCGGGTCAAATTGACAGGCCATCCGCCACTTTGGCAGACGGGAAAACCGCTAGGGATGGGAACAGAGGCTCGGTTCCTAATAGTCCAATTTCTTGGCATTGTAGGCCTCTGTGATTATTGATTCCTCTGTATTGATGTTTTCTAACAGTTACATATGCACAATGATGCAACAGCATATGGACGCTGTATGTGCGTATGTTTCAGTTTGTTCAGGACTGGAGAAAAAAAAAAAGGTGCTCAAAAACGTGGCGCTGCTATTATTAAATCTGAGGGACGCGCCCTATTATTTCCCTGATAAAGCAACACTGTGAACAACAAATCAATCAGAAGAGAGTTAGTAATGTTACCTGTTAGCAGCCGGTGGGCAGCAGAGTCCTGCTTGGCTACAGAACGGAGCTACTAATGTTAACGGAGGTACCATTGAGTTAAATTATGATGTACTTCAAACGCTGTAATACACCATGCATATAATGCTTTTTTGTGCAGAGATTTGCAAATAAAAAAAATACTTGCCTGCGAAAAAAAGTACTGATGTCTTTTTTCTCTCCTTTACTTTTATGTGAAATATTCTAAAGTGTTTGAATTCATTATTACATTATTCATTATTTATTATTTTACTAATACAATTATTACTTAATATGTAGATTACAAGGTTGTGTTTATTGAGATTTACATGAGCCTTGTGTTTTCATTGTTATCTACAGTACAGTTAAATATTTTTGTCATGTTCAACTCAGATATTTTAGCTGGCCCACAAGCCATCATTTGCCTACAGTACCACTTCCTTCGAGGATCGAAGTATCACTTTCTATTACTGTTACTCTTACTCTTAAACAGGCTACCCATATTTTAGGTATCTCTTCACAGTCTACAGATTAAATGCTTAATGCACAGAAAAATTAAAGCCTCTAACGTCTTCCGTAAAAACAGTGAAAGACAGCAGGAAAGACGAGAGGAAGATAGAAAGACAAGAGAGATTCGCTTTTCTGTGTCTTTTGAAAGATCATTAGGAAATCAAGAGATTAGAGATGTTGTCGTTCCAGAAATCCCCCAAACATTGTCATTAAAATGTCTAAGACGGGACGAGTGATTAAAGCCCAAAGTCAAAGCAATTGCCCTCTCCATTCTAAACAACCACTTAATCTGTATTGATTCTCAGTTATGCAGCATTTCCAGACCTCCGTCCACTAGCCTCCGAACTGCAGCCTGTTTTTTATTCTTCCTTTGGCATCGCAGGCTGCTTTCATTATGGCCGCTGCCACGTACGCTCCACTGCTTGTGTGGCATCTAAATGCCATCTCCAAACACCCCACCACCACATTTCCTTCCACTACTTTACTTCCTTTCCATTTTGTTTGTGGACATCACCACTTCCCCCCAATATCCTGTATGCCAGGACTACCTGTATCTCAAGTATGCAGAAATGAAAGTTGAGGCTCTGGGGTTGTACTTTGTCATTGAAGTGCCACGCGCTACACGCCCTGAATACCAATTGCTCATCTTTGATGTTCGTTGCCGGACTCCAATAGCTCCTCTTGCGCCTGCTGTTGCTGCTCATCTAAAGTTGGAAAAGGCCCTCCGAGGACAGCGCATTCCCTGGGAGGCTACGCCTATCTCGCACCAGTCTATCATCACTTTTGTCAGCTTTCTCTTTTATGCAAACGGGCTCTAATCTTTATAGGAGCCTCCCCTTCACTCAGCGCTGTATTGGAACACAAAGTGACAAGAGCTCAGGGAATTGCGCTACAGCGCGCTGCATATGATTGCAGGGCAACCTTAAGATTTCTTGTGCAAATCTCCTCGCTACCTCCTCTGCATGCAGCCCTGGCCTAATGCAGGTCTGCTCTGCATAATAAAAAAAAACCTACTTATTAAACATTGTGTTGGACCATGCAGAAGCTACAGCGTCTGCGCCACAATAGCTGAGACGTGAAATTGATTTTCATGCTTAGTAAAATGCATTGGTGGCTGCACCCAAGTTGTTGCTCCCATCTCCACCACACCTGCATACCAGTGAGACGCATGATATTTGCTGTCGAAGCTTTGAGGGTGATGTATAATCTTTTGAGGAGAAGAGAAAACAATCCGGCGGTCTCATTTCTCTGCACAATTATCATTCTTTCATTGTTACGCTGTTAAATGAGGTGCATGATGGGACAGCGGTGTGGTTGTCTTTGATGGTCTCACCCCAGTCTTTACACATAAATAAACAGCCACATCAGCCTAATTTTTTCATGTCAGCCAGTATGACGACCCAGCTTCTCCTGCAATGTATAACCCAGACCAAGTTGAGCCTTTCGATGGAATGAAGCCCTCATCAAGAGGATAAACATGGCCTCGCTGGTACGACTCATCATTTTGTCATCATCCAAAACACAAATATTCAACTGACTGCATGAAAAGATCCATGACAGGAATTAAAATGATGAAACAAATCACTGTGGTGCGGCGGCGCATGACAGCTGCTGCGTCAAGGCAGAGCAGCACAAAGCTTGAAGCTATCCCGCATTGTCTCAAGGTAAAGCAACCGACAGGCTGCAGACAGAGGAGGAGAGGGTGCCCAAACAAGCAGGGCAGTCTGGGGAAGAGGAGCCAAGCGCGGTAGAGCTGCGCTGCCAAGCGCCTGGAGCCATTCAGGCTTCCACTGGGCACGTCGACAGGCTCCCAGGCCAGCTGTCCTAGTTGGTGGTGAGCAGCAGAATCGGGGGGCTTTCTCGTGGCTCTGCTCTAACACCTCTCTCTTTGAAAATTCCTCTGCAGCTTCTCCTCGTTCCCACCACCAAATGAAGACATGCGGCAGTGGCGGTGGTAATGTGAATATTGTCACTAATGAGCCGTATATCCAAACTGTCAGTTTTTCTGAAGCTAAAAGAAAGGACGATCTGAAGTAGACGATGAGATAATTTAACTGATTTGAAAGCATGAACCATCAAAAGAGTTTTATAGCTTATTATTACAAGCCATGTTCTCCCAGTGTCTCCCCGGGTTCTCCATTTTCCTCCCACAGTCCAAAGACATGCAGGTTAATTGATGACTCTAAATTGCCCGTATGTGAATGTGTGCATAATCCATTCATTATAATAATAATAATAATAATGGATGGATTATTACAAGCCACATTCATGTTTCTGTGTCTTATTTTCTGCTGTGAAAGGGATCAGAATTTTTTTGTTTGTTCTTCCTATCAGGCACTTTTATATTATAAACCAGGTGTAATCATCAAATATTCAGGGGTTCAGAGATGATAACATATGTCTTGTGATGTCTATGTTTGAAACATCGGACTTGATTTAAAATTTCCAGCTGGCTGATGCCGTATGGGTCTAATTAAGCCCGCATGTATTTCCTGAAAAACAGATCTGAAATAGAACTTTAACTCCTATTAATCAGGGTGTTTTTTTCCTTGTCAGCCCTCTGCAGCTTTAATTAAAAGTCCCTCGGAGTCGCGGTTCACACATGTCATTTTCTAGCTTAAGACTTTTAGGGTGTAACTAGGACACTCATTATACACAATACAGGAAAACTGTGACTCCAAGACCACCGCTCGGATTGTTCTGCCAGCAGACCGGCGGTGGCTCCGATGTCAGGCTGGAAACCTAATCTGTAATTGGCATCCATCACATCTGTGACAAAATGACGATATACATATATACTGCATATTTACACCTGTGCAGCATCTCTGATGAAAGGGAAAGTGATGACAGGAGGTACTGAGAATAGAGCGCTGCTGTCATGTATACCATACAGCTTTTCACAACCATCTCCTATAAAACAAACCCTTTTTTTCAACTCATCAAACTCTGCAGACACCATGTTGTCCTTCTCTGACTGAAAATACAGAACATGGATTTAATTTTGCATTTCGTTGTTCGACCCAGGGGTAACACAAATGAATGAATTGCTCTTTCTGCCAACAGGCTGCAGCTGTGAAACATATGAATCGTTTCTCTCCTGCTGATGAGTAATGAGGGAGCGTGGATAAAAGACTGTCATATTGCCTGTTCGTCATCACAGGCGGAGCGCTGTTTCATTAATTCTTTTTCAACTTATTGCTCCGCAAATGCAAAGGGTTTGGACTGCTAATACTATAAGACATCTACGGGTTTCACAGCAGAAGGTTGATCCCCTTAAAGATATGCAGCGCTGTTTAACTCCTGCATAGTGAGCATGTCGCTGCCTTTCTGGCTAATACACTTTCGCTTCAGATTTTACTTAATTTATGACTTAATTGCCAGGCCAGTCCCTCATGCCGACGGACATATTGCCTATTCCATCTGAACCGTCTTTCAGATCGCTCTGTTTGACCTGCAGGGCTCTTCTTCATCAGGTCCAATTTGCCAGCCACGGCCAGCCAGCTAATTATATTTCATGAGCTGACCCCTGAGTTCGAGCCTGATGCGGGTGCTTTGATTAGCCTCCTGTTTTTTTATCACCTCAGAGTCTTCCACATTGTTATCACACTTTCTGCTGACAGCCCCAGTGGCTCAAGGTTGCACGCTGCAGTTCTGCCGCATAAATTTCACGTTCATGTCATAAGAGTTCAACAACTGCTTCTCTGTCAACAAGCCTCATTTGGAGCAATCTTGGGCGGGTCACAAGTGCAGTACTAAAGGTACAAAAAGGAAAAAAGGTGCAAGGAGGAGTTCATCAAGGACATTAGGACATTTTTGGTCATCTGTTGTGAAAGCAAAGGCCGATTATTAAAGTGCTGTGTGTGAGTGAAGCAGTTTTCTTGTACTACTCACCCTAAAAAACTCCTTTGTGGAGCCTGAGTCCAGCGTGCCATATGCTATCTCTGTTTGCTTGGCTAAATCTTCGGCACTTTCTATAGGAGAGACCATCCTCTCCACTGTCAGGAAGGCAGCCAGGTTGGCTGTGTAGGAGGAGATGATGATGAGAGTGAAGAACCACCACACGCCGCCGACGATACGGCCCGACAAAGACCTGCGTGCGAGAGGGAGGTTGATGACGGGGGAAACACAGAATGTAATTACACAGGGACATGTGGTGCCCATCACCGTGCTAAGATGCTAACAGTTGTGTTTAATTGCACCGGTAATCAGAATTTCCTTGTAAATCAACATGGTGCTGTGTCAGCACTCTAAAACTGCACATTTCAGAGGAAAGTAGCTTAAAAATGTTCCCTAATCCAAGTTTTTCATTGGCTGTGAAACAGTCAGGGTCAAAGTTCACATCAGAGCCTGAAGAAAGTATTGATGAAGCCATTTTGGTGATGACAAACTCAATTATACATGTAATTGCTGCAATAAATGCAAAATGAGTTCAAATAATGAACACCTACAGGAAGAGGACAGATGCTTGAGTGACTCTGTGTACCTATTAAGAGTGCATCTCATCACTGCAGTTTAAATTCAAAGTAGTATCTATTGTGTCTACTGTGCAGCTGACCCACCTGGGCGAGATGTCACAGCCCTGCTGCATGAAGGCGCCCAGCGAGAACCACAGGGAGTTAAAGATACCAAAGTCATTGGGGGGATCGGGGGGTGTCTGGGGGTCTTTGGTCTCGTCCTGCTCCTCGAGGTTCCACTCGTAAGGGCTGAACCGACTGACCAAGAACAGGACCACGCTCACCCCGATATAGGCGAACACTATACACATCCAGATCTCATAGGCCAGCGGGTCCAGGAAGGAGAAAACGCCGGGCTTGGACTTTTGCGGCTTCTTTATCATAATGGAGATGCCCAAACTCATAAAGGGCTTGGAAAAGTCTATCACCTCCTCTCGAACCAGAGTAATGGTGAGAGGTGCAACAGCTATATCTGCTCTCTGGAAACAGGGACATGCACAGCGAGCATTAGTCAAGATCTGCTTAGGGAAACAGGCCATTTTAAATGTGTGTTATGAATGACTGGAGCTGGAGAGGGAGAATAAAACAAGATTGTTATCACATGATTATAAGAAATAAGCCACCGGTTGTGGCACTTGAAGGCAGGCTGGAAAAATCGACACACAAAGAAAAGTAAAGTAGCATTTGAACAAGGTTATGACCTGGGATGTTAGCTAATACATCTGAGATTCAAACTGTAAAATTAATCAGATTTCTTGCTGACATTTTACCTCATCCAGAGGTAAGAAGGGAAAGAAGCTCTGTGAGACTTTCAGAGAGACAGCTTGGAAAGAAGCCACCGAGGCAGATGGGAGTTTTAGTCATGTTTGACCTTCCTTAATCGGGACCCGAGGAGATACAGAGAGGGGAAACTTTTCAATTGTGTAATAAAACAAGCAATTTTATACATCAACTTGCTGTTTCAATGATTCAACTGTTTACATTACATATTAAATAAGAAGCGACGTTTTTACAACAAGCATAATGGCTGCAATTTACCACCCACTCTGTTGTGATTGGTCAACTGAACCAAACTCGTCGGACTCCGCTCTGACTAGTTTTGTTTGAGGGCGTGCCAAACTAGCTGCTAGGCAGGTCTTATGGAGATGTGTTACTTGGTGACATCACCATGTTACAGAAGACCTTATATAACTATATAATAACACACTAAAAGAAATGGAGAAAGCACAAAAACATAATAGGTCCTCATTAAACAGCAGTGGAGAAATCAGCAAGCCCTGGCTGTGTAAACTTCATCACACGCCATTCAGTAGGCTGGATTTCCCAGACACGGCTTATTCTGGCATTAGCTTTATTCACTTATTTTTTTATTTTTCCAAGCTGTTTCTCTTTATCTCCCTCCTTTGCTCTGCTGCTTCAATCACATTATGTTATCAAAACACATCCACGGAGGTGGTGCTGCCTTTTTATAAATCACAATGGGTTTCTTTGTAAAAGCAGAAGAAAATAATTAATCACATTAGACAGTGTTACTGCAGCTAGTGTGTGTGCGTGTGATTAATTAAATAACTGCTCCTCTTCAAAGGCAACTGTTTGTGTTGCGCCGTATTGTCTTTCTGTGTCGAAATTGAGAAAACACTGGATTGCAGCGTCGCGGGGCGGAAAATGTTTCTTACAAGGTCAAACCAGGAGCAGCACAAATAGACCCAATAAACATGGCTGTTTTCTTTACCCTGTCAACACGGCGTTGTGAAGGGGCTATAACCATTTAATCCTCGTGCAGGCGTAAGCAGCGCTCAATCAATGTTGTAGGAAACAAAGCAATAAAGAACGGCCTCGGGCCTAACCTTTAAAAAGACAACTAAAATCAAATTAATTTACTGGTCAAAAGGTCAAAATGTACAAAACTATTAGTCCCGGCCCACCTGCTTTAAAATTACAGGCCTGGAAAGACTCGACAGCGACGTGAGTGGGGTATTTTTTTTCGCCATCCATCTGCGGGGAGTGGACTTTTCCCATTTGAAAGATAATTTGGTGGCGATAGCACATCAAACCAAGCAATCTCTCAGGCTGATAGTTGGGAAATTGAACAGATGAGGAAGCCTAACCCTCATGCATTTTGCATTTGGCCCCTGTTCAACTACTGTGGCCTCGGAGAAGGCTGGGAAAGGGAGTGAGGGGCGGGGGTAATTTTTGAAATGCCTGAGGTGTTGCGAGAGCTCCGAGCTGCTCTGTCAGATGTAAAACACGGCGTGACCCTTCCCTAATGCGAGAGGTTCAACCTTTATGGAGCACAACACATATGGAGCTTGTTGTCTCGAACCGCAAACCACCATTTAGCGTGTTGATTCTGCAGCAGATTTTCTCAGCTGTGTGAATTTACAATGTGGCATATTCATCATACACATCAAACATTGAACATAATTACACAATCTCTTCAAAGGCATACAATCTTTCATTCATCAAAGTGATTACAGTGTGTTTGCCATATGGACTCATTGTTCTCATGTACCTACCTCTGTTTAGCGACTGTAAGAGAGAGAGAGAGAGAGAGAGAGAGAGAGAGAGAGAGAGAGAGAGAGAGAGAGAGAGAGAGAGAGAGAGAGAGAGGGAGAGAGAGAGAGAGAGAGAGAGAGGGAGAAGAGCGTTCTAGGCTAAGCAAAAGAGGGATTAATTGCAGTGAACAGCACTGAGAAATGATTTCATTTTCTCCGGCTCAAGATGATCACCAACCCCCCCAATGCTTGAGGCTGCATTCGACAAATTCACTCACAGCCGAGCATCCTGACGCAGCGTTAAGACTTTGAACTGGGCAAGAGCTGATGAGTTCACAACGGGTTGGTGATAACCTTGAGACAGAAAAATGAGATCTCCTCTCATGTTGAAGTTCCTTGCAAACTGTCATGTAATCAGCGAGGCTCCCAGTACTCACCCCATAGACCAGTTCACCCACCATCCCGTTCCACGTCTTGGTCTCGGGGTCTCGGGCTCCGTACTTCCCATCCATTACTATAGACAGTTTGTACTTAATTCCAACATGTTTGGCAATCTCAGATGCTAAATCGACGCAGTAGCCTTCATATCTGTCATTCCCATCCAGATGCATATAATTTTTCTTGTACATCACATAAGGAGCTTCCTGTTGGTTCAAACACACGCTGGTTTATTCACTCCCATGCCTTGGCACACAGTCAGTTATACAGAAATATGCATACATGCACTCATATGTGTCCACTCAACACAAACACAGACAGATTCAATATATTATAAGCTGCTATAACCACATCCATGCAGACATGCATGTACAAATGATGCCCCGCGAATGCACAACTAGTACTCTGATAACAGCGGTGCGATCGCATGGTCGCACTGCTTTCATCAAGCCGTGGCAGCCAGCAGACACCAAGCACCAATGCACCCAACCCCATTTTTGAGCCCAAGGGTGCAACTCTGCAAGGAGAGTAAAGGGAAGAGCATATTTTTTTTTTATTTCATTAATTTGTAGGAGAAGATGGAAGGCCAGAATGAGTTTTAGTGGAGCTGGGAGTCATTGTTGGGCGAGGTGTGGGTCAGCTCAGAGGTGGGTGGGGATGGGAATGGGGATGGGTTTCATAAGTAAATGCCAGTGACAGGAGAGGGATCAGAGAGTGCCCATAGTATCTCAACATAGTCAAGCACATTGCACCAATGCGCAATTAAAGGCTGTTTCATTCACAAAAAAAAAAGCTGTTATTTGCTTTCCAGAAAAATGCAAAAAATACTCCATAAATAAAATAATTACATGAGGAGAGCAGGAGCGTGCTAGTTTACCTCTCCATTTTTTTTTTTTTTTTTTTTTTTTTTTGGGGAAGCTCGTTTTTTCTGTCTTACTGAGCACATCATCATTATCAAACAATAGGACCGCTCAGGAGAGCAGGCATTGTCATTACAGCCACACACAATTAGAGTGCAAGTAGGAGAGCAATGGTTTGTTTGTTCTGTGCTGAACGTATCCCCTCCTCACCTTGGATCTATCGAGTGTTCACCTCCAGTTAACACATGTTAACTCCTGACTGTATTTCTCACCTAGAGACGATAAATGTTTCCTCTGTGCTATGGAGTTATGCCGGATTATACCTTACAACATACAGTAGATGATCCAATACCTGAGGTCCTTATGTTTGTTACTGCACCAGGTAATTATAATACCATTATACGTACAGTTAATTTGCAGTGGAAGCTAAGCAATAAGCCTGAAACATTTAGTCGAGTAAATACAGTTGGAAAGAAATAAAGATATTTTGTTTGTTTATCATACTTTGGTCTGGAAAAATTCCCAGGAAATGACTCCTCTTAAATCACTGACTGGAAGTTATACTTCAACACAGAACACATGTAGGAGCAAAACAAATTAGATTGGAGAGGCGATAACAAGGGAGAACACCACTCCTGCTTATCCCTCCTCCAATACTGTTTAGTTTGCTTTGCCCAGCTCGAGAAACCATCGCAGTATCATCCTCTAGTCATTCGTCGGCCAGTCTATCCCAAGTGTCATTGAACATTTACTTGATGAGGACAGACAGGTCTACTTACGTATGCGTTTTTTTTTTTTTATAACTGATGGAGTCAACCATTATCATTTATACCATTATTGTGATGTCACTGCTACGACAGGCCACTGAAGTATGGAAAATCAAAATGCTTTGACACCCACACGGATACAGTTGAAACACTCCCCCACGCGCCGGACCGACTGTTTCAACGTGTAGTGAGTGGATGGAAAGCAAACACAAAAAAGATGTGGTTCTACCCGCCCAGGACAGAATGTATTGAACTCATTGGAATCAACACCATGACCTTGAGTGGCAGAATACGTGACACATTTAAAACTGCGTGGAAAGTGTACCATAATAGTAGTGACCACAATCGTTCGGTTTTCCACTGAGGAGTCGTTGGAGACCTGCGGGTCCATAATATTTACAAAGCGCGCATACTCGTTCCAGTACCCGATCTGCAAAGAGAAAACGCTGGTTAGTGATGCAGTCCAGCACGCTGACGATGTGTAATACATGTAGCAGGTACACGTCTAAGTATTACTGTTACGATGCAGGGCTCATTAAAACAACACTGCATTTCCCAAAGGCCCTAAAGTTTGAGCAGCGAATGAGCAGAATGCTAAAGAAGTGATACAAGCATGGAATAAACAGTTGATAGCTCTACATTCAACATGCAGTTAGTGTCATGATCAAACATATTGTGAAAATATACTGCTGCTTTTTATGATCTACATCCGCTCAAGAAGCCAAGTGTGCACGAACTGAGCTGCACGAGCATACGGCAGACAACTTCAATCCCCCCACCTTCAGCTCCCCAGGTTTTATGGTAAATAATTGATATTCAGGACTGTGAACTGCATACACGTTTAATAATTTAGCATAATATTGCAGTGGCTCCGCAGTTCCTTCTGCGCAGTCCTGCCGCTGCAGTTTCTCTGTTCTCTGCTGTACAGATGCTTAAGTCAAACCAATGTCAAGTGTTTGTTTGCCCATCTGAAATAATGGCTGCTCTGGCTCACGATGAAACATGTTGCATATGTTTGCTGCCAATAATCTAACTGTTGCTGGCTAGGATTTTCCTCATCACATATGGTCTGCATTTTTTTTTTTTTTTTTTTTTGCCTCAGATCTTTTTAAAGTGTTCAGGCCAGACAGGTGTACAACAGTGCAGAGTTTTTAAACACCAAGTGGAGGCGCTAGAAAGCAGCAAACTTCTCAGCTCCAAACTCTGGTTACAGTTATGGACGTAGTTATTGTGCACTTGCCAGAACGGAGAAAGCTTTAAATGTTTATTCCCCCGCTTATGTCCGACAGTGATATTTGAGAAGCGCTGCCCCCGGGGGAGATGAGAAGACCGCGGGGGAGCTGTGTCACTGCTCCAGAGGCAAAGTCCCAGCCTCACCCTGAGCGGCTGGGACAGATATCAGCCCATACATCACTCGTGACAGTCACAGTTAAGAACCTTCATCCTCTAACTGTCAGTGGGGCGACTGGGGCTCCGGGTCCTGACAAACTGCTGCCCTGCTTGTCTCATCTTCCCTCGCTCGCTCACTCTCTCCCCCCTGACCTCCTTTTCTCCCAATCTCTCTCTCTCTCCGTCCTCTCAGTTTGGCTGCGAGGGCTGTGTGATGCTAACTGAAGTGTGGGCTTCAGAGGCCTCGGAGGCAGGCGGCGTAATCACACGTCCTATCAGAGCTAACGAGAAATTCACAGCTGTCGCTTGGAACTCGGCGAGGTTATGAAATAAAACCAGAGGTCATCATATGGTACCGGTTATAATGTGAATGTACCGCCGGGAATTACCATTTTGAAGAGGAGCCAGAGGAATTCTTGGATCCCCTTTTATAGTAATTGGTAATCTGAATGGTAATTACTGTCAGGAGAGGACCAAAAATCCTATCTGCGCCCTCACACGGCACGGGGAATGGTCGTATATCATTCTTTTGATAGGGCAGTTTTAGCTATCAGATCGCGAGCCGTGTGAGATTTGTGTGGCTTGTGATGCTTGGGATAGCTCATCAGTGCTGCTACCTAGCAGAGGTAGAGAAAGGCAATTAGCATTACTCTGCACTGTCCTGTCAGCCCCGCTGGTCCCACATGACTGTGAAAGCCCTCAGCGCTTTAATAAACGGAGGTAGAGGCTCGTTTGATTTTTTTTTTTTTTTTTCAACTTTTTTCACACAATCACGCTCAGTCGGTTCTCTACAAAGAGTTCAGGGCAAAGACATGTGGCCAGCATTCACTGAGTTTCAGCACAGGTGATCAATAAACCATTTGAAATTACATGTTGGCTAAATTCCACGATTTTGACAAAGTAATGAAGCAAACCTTGATGTGTGCCAGCTGTTAGCTGCTGTTAGTTTGCTAAAGGGTGTTTGATCATTTCTGGAACTGACAGCGGATGGATGAGAGTTGATAGAGGTCACCGCTGCGACTCACCTTCCTCGGCCCACCTGTTTTCATCTCATAAACATCTATAGTGTAGTTGATCCTGCGGCCGTAGTTGTCAAACTGGATGTTCCCGGTCATACCGTGCACTTGGACCTGCCACAGGGGACAGACAGACATAGACAGACACAGGGGGACTGTGTAATAGCCATCACTTTGCATACATAGCTGGTATTAAGGTGCTCGTGTCCATGGAGCTACTGGAGTGAGCGCAGTCTGTTAATCAAATGATGAACTGGATACGCTTTAATAAAAGATGTAGTTTTATGGTAATGAGGGCCTGGATTTGAGTGAGCTCTGTGCAGAGATATCTGGGGGCAGAGGGGAGGAGAACAGCTCGGCGCTCTCATCTCTTCTCTCTGTCACTTTCCATCTTTATCACGCTCTCGCTCCCTATCTCTGCTTCACTTCTTCTAGCCTCTTCTTTAGTTATCAGCTTGCCACTCTCTCTCTCTCTCTCTCTCTCTGTTTCTCTCTCCCACCCCCCCTACCGTTTTCAGAGCTCTCTCGATGTCGATGCCTTGGCTCCAAGGCACGGCGGGATTGGCTAAGCAGTCTCCGGCGCTGCCCCGGCGAGAGACGTCCACGCGTTGACGCCGCAGGTACCTGAAGGCCTCTGCTATCACCAGGATGGCATCATGGGTCAGAGCTGAAGTGTACTGTACAAAATCAGAAAGAGAGCAGCGCACACTGTGAGACAGGAACACATGGTGAGAGGCAGAAGATGAGATAAGATTACCAGTTTTGTAGCGAAGCCTTTACAGGTTTACAGGTGCAAAGACTGTGTAATATGTTTTGGAAGAGTAAAAATCAAAAGAGTAAAACTAGGGCTGTTAATCACTTAAAATATTTAAGTGCAATAAATTGCATGACTGTCCACAGCTGATCACGATTAATCACACATTTTCATCTGTTCAGCATGTACCTTAAAGGGAGATTTGTCACATATTTAATACTCTTATCAACATGGGAGTGAGTGCTGCTTTATGCAAACATATGTATATATTTATTATTGGTATTCAATTGACAAAACAAAACAATGACAGATATTGTCCAGAAACCCTCACTGCATTTAACATAAAAAATATGCTGTGTCTGTCTGCGGACTTGACTGTGACTTGCCCCAAAGTACATGTGATTATCATAAAGTGGGCATGTCTGTAAAGGGGAGACTGGTGGGGACCCAGAGAACCCATTTACATTCACATATCTGGAGGTCAGAGGTCAAGGGACCCCTTTGAAAACCACTATGGCAGTTTTTCCTTGCCTAAATTTAGCCTAAGTTTAAAGTTTTATTCAGCCTCCTTCGAGACAAGCTAATATGTCATGGTTGGTACCAGTGGATTCCTTAGGTTTTCTAGTTTCTGCCTTAAAAATCGCAAATTTCATCAATGCATTAAAGAAATTAGCGGTATTAAAATGAATTTCTGTAATTATCGTGTTAACTTTGACAGCCCTAATTAAAAGCTTTTTCTACTTTTTGGTAGATTTTTAATATGAAAATACAATATTTTCTGTTTGCCTTCATTCTTGTTTGTAGTAAAAAGAATCCCAGTGAAAACTGGGGCAGTTCGTGTGCTGCTTTCAGCCGAGCCTGGCATTACCTCGCGGGCCGGTCAGCGAGAGCGGAGCGGGTGCAAGCTCTGACGCTTATACCTATGATGAAAATAGCTTGATTAGACAGATTTGATGAGAAAAGCCAAGACTTGTCTGACGACCGGAACCTCTTTCAAAACTTTTAGTGCAGAGTCGGGAGGTAAACAGAGCATTAATGTGTGATTTTATCTCCCACGCACTTCTTCTCCAACTTTTCCTGACCTTTCCACCAGGGAGGTTTGAGCCACTTGTTTGTTGACCACTGCACCATGACAAAATCTAATTAAATGCCACTCAAAATCCATTTCTTCCTTGATCATTGTTTAATTAGATGTAAATTGAAGCTGTGATATAACCTTGCCTTGCACTGTCTATCAATATATTGATTCCTGCGAGGGATGCAAAGCAAAGAGGAGGAGGCCAGGGGGTGGGAGGAAGGCAGAATGACAAAGGCGAACAGAGGATTAGAGGAGGAGAAGAACCGATAGAGCACTTCAGAGGGGATGACGATCATCGTATTCTGCATGCACAATGAGAGGCCTTGCAAAGCAAAGTACCTTCAGAGGAGTGTTTCGGGCTTCTGGGAATTCTCTTTCATCCAGCCGCTCCCAGCGCTGCATGAACTGCTGCACAATCGGGTTCTCAGGGTTGACGATCTGGAACCCTGAGATGTTGGCTCCACCGGCGAAGACTTTGTCCAGGCTCACGTTTGTAAATCCCTGAGATGAGACAACGGGGAAACGGGGCGAACGGGTTTCATGTCACATGATCTTTCTTTGTAGATTTAACCTGGAGTGAAGCACCACAAAATATTAGCAGCTATTCTAAGCTATGAACTCTCTGCTGTATGAGAAAGCAACATGTGTTTGCTTTTACTGCGACACCTTCACACATTGTTGTGCCGGCTAACCTGAATTCACTTACAGAAAAACACCAGTAGGTACTTAAAGGAGTGGGGTTGTATGCGGTACTTATCCATAGAAAGTTTACCTACAGTAGATGATGGTCGGTTACAGGCACGGGAGCAAAGCAGTGTACTGCTGTCGACGGGGCTGGCAGCAAAGCATATATTAGCCACCTAAAGAAAGGCTCACCTGAAAAACATGTATTTTCTCCAGTTTAGTCGAGACAGCCCTTTCTGATGGCAAAGTGAAGCCATTTTATCCATCTATGCTCTCACCAAAGCCACCAGACTCCATTAAAAAACTGTAATTTCACCTCTGAGAACATGGGGATGGTCTACCGCTGCCTCAGTCAGTTGGTGTGCAGTTGTGTGACTTTGGGGAATCCGAACTAACTAAAGTCACACAATAATAAACTAACTGATTGAGTCAGCAGCAGTCTGGTTACTTTGGCAAGAGCATAGGTAAGTTGAGCATAGCTCCCCGTCGTACACATTGTCTGATGGCAAGGTAAATCAGCGAAAATATTCTAAATATAAGGTACACATAAACTAATATTTATTTTTTTAGGTGAGCTTTTCTTTAAGGCGTCTAAAATACGTTCTGCTGCCGGCCCCGTCCATAGAATTATATTGATTTGCTCCTGTGGAGTAACTCCTGTCTGCTTCTCCAAACTGGGGGTGTGCCAATCGCCATCTACTGTAGGTAAACACTGAAACTATCCCTTTAGGAGTTTGTGCCAGATCATGTAGAAAACAAAATATTTGGCATACTTTTCTTCAGAAGGCTTTGTCATGTAAAAAAAAAAAAAACATTTTCTAATGCATCTCAAAAACCTCTGCTGCTCCAGCTGCCTTTAAATGTCCTTCTTCAGCCCAGAGCTACGACACAGTTACTTCTTCTTCTGTTTTTTTAAGTACGGTGTTGTGTCATGGCGTGCAAGGACATGTGTTTGACTGCTGCATAATCATCTTCTAAAGTCAGGGAAAACGGCAGCAGGGGATCAGCGAGTGAGAGAGTGGGGCCGGCCTCCACTTTCTAACTCTCATGCTAATATCAAGGCTAAATGAACATTTCCCTCCCTAGAGTGGGAGGGAAAGATGGCTGCCCTCCAAAGATGGTTAAAAAGGTTAAATGCTGTTTATTTATTGCTTAGGACACTTGACTATATGAATATATTCATTTAAGGAAATATGCAATGTAGTCTGGCAGCCAGATTTTGATTGATTAGAGTAACAAACATAACAAGCCCTATATATACACAGCCGAGAGAGAAAAAAAAAGCAAAATGTATACAAGTTCTTCATACAAAAGCCTATAATCCACTTATTGTGCATGCACATTTGAGCTCACGGCTGAGACTAAGTCCCATCACATGCAGCAAAGCTGGTTCCACACCATCCCAGGGGAGCGGCTCGGTTATTACTCACAAGATTGGCCAGAATGTAGTGGTAACCACGGCTGTTCTTCCCCAGGGTCACAACCTATGGGAGAAAAACATCGATACAGTAAACCACCCATGAGATGAGAGCCAAGAGCCGCGGCTCATATAAGTGACTACAACAATCCTCTGGAAATGCATGCAGGACGCCACTGGAGTTGGAACAAAGCGAAGCGCAATAACAAGAGAGGGAGCAGTTAGAAGTGTTCATTAAGGTGGAGCCGGTAATGAGAGAGAAACAGGAACAACGTGGAACCGCCTTAAATATTCTGCTCACTTTGAAGTCGTTGCAGACGTACGAGTCCTCGGCAACTGCTGGACAGAAGGTGGAAAACATTTCAAAAGGAGTTTACAGTGAGACAGGAAGATGTAGATCTCGCTCTGCTTTGAAAATATCACACCTTTGGAGCATAACAGCATGTTTCAACCCACGCAGCCTGTCTGAAAATAGTAAGTGGTGTTCTAAGCTGTTCCATCACTGTAGAACCAAACATATGCTGCCTTTTATTCCAGATTTTCCATCTTCCTTTTGTTTTCAGCCCTCCAGATAAATCAAATAGTGAGACTCTAAATTGTCCTGTCTTCTTTTCTCATTACATGCTGGACAGGCTTTTCAACCGGGCCTCTCGAGGTCCGTTATTTATGAGTTTTTGCAGTCTGCTGTGGACGGACTTCTGAGCGATCTGCCATGTAGAAACCTGTCAACCACATCTCGGTTTTCATGTGCGTTCTACAAACACGGCGACACAAGTTTACAGTGAAATCAGCATGTTTGCACATGTTCTGGCTCTGTCACAAAAACAAACTGTCAGTTTATCATCTGTTTGTGTGCGTGCACGTTGGATATTTGTTACTGCGGATCGTTTACGACATTCCCGCTGAGTAGGGGGAGAGTGATGAAATGCAACCGTCGGAGGCTGCAAAAAAAGGG
Source organism: Pterois miles (assembly GCA_947000775.1). Taxonomy (NCBI): domain Eukaryota; kingdom Metazoa; phylum Chordata; class Actinopteri; order Perciformes; family Scorpaenidae; genus Pterois; species Pterois miles. The sequence continues at coordinate 3,445,939 of CAMQGK010000308.1, read as the reverse complement.
ATGTTTTTAAAAAAGGATGTTTTTATTTTCACTCGTTTCAACTGAAGTTACAGCTTTTCATTTAGCTATGGTGAACTTAAACCGACCTGGGTGCACTAGTGCTATATACAGTAGCGGCAAACAATTATCCTTGCTTGGACTGAGCATGAACCTCTTCTCTCCCTCTTTCGTGGAAATCTAAAGGTTGCCCATGAAGAGGGAAGGGAAGTTGGCGGCGAGGGAGCACAAACACACATAGCTTTTCTCTCACGCTATCAAGCTGCTTGGGCGGGTCAGCTTTCTACGACAGCTTCCTCATCATTAGGGCTTTAAACCTCCAACACTGCAGGATGTCAGAGGGGAATAAACCAAGAACGTGAAATAAAACAAAGAGGAAATGAGCTGATTATAATGCAGAAATAGCAGGAGTTGGTTTTCAGAATCCATCAATCTGCCTCGAATGAGAAAATGACAGACAGCTCCATGAAAAGAAATCTCTGCAACACCTCTAATGCAGTGATATCACAGCTAGACTGATCCTACCGTAAGTCCAAGTTTCAGACTTTTAGCCCTGCTGCATTTTCTCGGACAAACCCCACAGCTCCTTCACCGTGTGCCGCTAACCTTGACTCGGGCTGTAATCTTCCTCACACCTGCCCTGGAGCTGGGCAGAAAAAGGCCTCACCACCCCCCCACCACCTGCAGTTCACAGCCAGCCTGGCAACAGCTACAATCGCCAACCTTGGGATGAAGCACAGCGAGACACCGATGACACAGAGATACACAAGAACCTCCGGCCAGATCGAACCAACCTCTCCCCTCAGCCTCTTTAATTAGGCAGACGGCGAGACCCGACTCCAGTCGAGATGGACAGATTTCGCTGTTACTTGTTGTGATGCACCGCTGATTGCCCCGTCCCTAAATCCCCCCGACGCTGCAGACGGTGATAACTATCTTTTAATGGTGCTGATAAGATGCACTTCTTTTATATTTCCTTTTAAATCCAATATTATTTGAGCAATAATGCACTAGTATCTGAAACAATATTTACTCAGATACAGCATGAGATAATAAATTCTAGCTTACTTGTGCACACAGATGAGCAGCAGTTCAGACTACTGCTGTGAAACTGCCGACACTTCTAGTTTTGGGAAACACACTTGTTTGCTTTCTTTTTTTGAGAGTGAGGATGACAGATGAGGACACTGATGCTAATCTTATGTCTATGGAGCTGGAGTCCATAGTTCATAGTTCAAAAATGTATCTACCAACAACTAAAGCTCACTAATTAACCTGAAAGATGGCTGCCATCCAAAGGTGGTTAAAACGGTTAAATGTTATTTAGGACATTAAAAGTTTTTATTATTCTCATTAACAATTCATATGTAGAAAAACATTTTAAGAAAATAACAACAACAACAACAACAACAACAACAATAATAATAATAATAATAATAATAATAATAACAATACATCCACAGAGCTGTCAGAAAGGTGCCTCATAAAAGCATGGCTTTTCCTGATAAATATTACAATTGTGAATTAATCATTTTTAAAATGGTCCAAAGTGAATGTTTTGTTTATCTTTTCATGTCTGACGTTAAGTTACAACTTCTAACAAGGCTTTTGAGCTGGTAGTAAAACGTTGGTAGCATGTGGTGTCTGAGTCGTCCGATAGTGTGGAAAAAAAAAAAGATAAATGGCGATTAGTGATGACAAGAGCAACCACTTGTTATGAAGTAAATGTAATGAGACGAGGGAGGGAGAATGAGGCTGAACGTTATCAATGTTGTCAATAGGACCTTTAAGTTAAACTTAAAAATGAAAATATTTATTTAAGAAAATATCTAATATAGTCTGACTGACAGATTTTAATAGCTATGGTATGAGCCAAAATGATGCCAGTCTAAGTACAGCCGAAGTCCGAACTCGATTAGCTTAGTTTAGCATCAGACTCAATTAGCTTAGTTTTGCTTTGGACTTGATTAGCCTAGTTTAGAACTGGACCTGATAAGCTTAGTTTAGCATCTGGCCTACCTACCAACACTCGTTGGTGTTGGTTAAACAAATGAGTTTCAATTAGTGAGCATTAGAGGAGTTGGTAGATGTTTTTTTGTTTAACTCTGGACAAGATTAGCTAGCTGTTCCCCTGGCCTCCTGTCTTTAAGCTAAGCTACGCTAATCACACGAGAGTGATATTTATATTTGCATCTCATTTCCGAGATGTTTCCCAGAATGTTAAACCGTTCACTAACTTTGTGACGATGGCCTCAGCTTAAAAGGGACATTCACCAAAAGCACAGTCTCGGGTGACTTTGCATTCTCTTTCAAAAACTACTCCCCACCTTGGATTTTCATCATCCTCTATTTTTTGCCTCCCATTCGCCTTGAATCGATTTCTGCTGCTGTTAATCGCCTTTAGAGAACATACATAGTACAAACACAAGCCTACTAACCAATTACTGTGTTTCCCAGTGACACTGACGAGAAGGAATGTGTTTAGTGCGCCTCAATAATGCCATTGAATCTTTTTTATACAGTGCACCCTCCTGCACATCGATCTACTAACTGGCTCCACCGCCTTTTGTTCTGCTGCTGAAGGAGAGCCAGCATTTTGCAGACTGGAGTTTTCTTTAATGCCTGATGGGGACAGACAACCGGGATGACCTTGACTTCACCCTCATCCGGACTCATCGTGCCTCGGCACCGTCAGAGAGAGATAGCGAGCCCTAAATGTAAAACTGCAGCTACACATTCACAATAAACACCAGAGCGTTTTCTTCCAGGTTTGACCTTTCCACCGCGGAGTTGGCCACGGCGCAGTAAGAAGCAGACTGAAAATGATAGGTTCCCCAGAGTTTGTAAATATCATCCCATTCACTGAGGCACCGGCAAGATGAGCAAATAATGATGAAATTACTTCTAGCCTCTTCCTGAGCTATGAAGACTCAAAGACCCGACTCCTATCCAAACTGGTATGGCATGCCACTGGCATTGGGGCTGTGAATAGTTCAGTTAAGTGGTTAATTATTTTGGAAATTAATCCTTATAAAATGTCAATAAAAATCAACGACCTCGTTTTTTTAAAGTCTGAGGTGACCAAATATCACTCCATGCGTCCAACATATAAAATCTACCACGATCTTTGATAAATTACCTAAATGATCAATCAATTATCAAAACTGTCTGTGATAATTTCATGTAGATTGAGTGTTCCATTAGTCAAACAGTCATTTCAAGGCTAATTGGCATGGTATAATTATAAAGATAATCAGTTTAAGCCATGATTGTCGGAGGGGCTCACTGCTCCATCCATGGGGGACAATGTTGTGAAAACTGTACAACCGATGCCCGGTGAGTACATAGACTGTAATTATTTTCATTTCTAATTACTAACCACATAATATTTCTTTGGGAATAATCTAAAAATCAGATGGACCCAAAAAAGGGTGATCAGATATTTCTTTGTTTCGCCACTGAGTGTTTTAATCAATACTTTTGCTTTAAGTGAACTTCAATGAATTTACCTGAATCTTTACTTATCTAGTGGGAATAGCCACCTTAAATTACTTTTTCATTATTCTAATCATTACATTACTACTCATGGTAATAATAACAAACTGCTGTCATCATTTAAATTTAGTAAACTCTGGGTCAGTGGGTTACCTCTGGTGTCTGAAATGTGAAGCCAATGTTGAAACCTGCCTTCTTTCTAATATCCAGCAGGGGGCGACTCCTCCGGTTGCAAAAAGACCCCTGATTTTATAGAAGTCAATGAGAAGATGAGCCTACTTCTCACTTGATTTATTACCTCAGTAAACATTGTAAGCATGAGTTATGGGCTCAATCACTGGTTTCAGTTCTTCTTCAGTACAGCAGGATGTTCATTTAGTAAATTATGGTCCCATTTAGAGTCAGATAGACCATAAAGCAGGGGATGCTTTAGGGCGGGGCTACCTTGTAATTGACAGGTCACTATCACAGCATTGTCCGGTCAGGGGGTTGTCATCGTCTTACATGTTTAACCCTTCCACAGTTTGTTTTCAGTTCATCAGTTGTAACATTTTGTCGTCTAAAAATGTTTTATTCAACGTTTGCTTGTACTTAGCTCCATCGTCTTGTGTCATTTCAGGTTGCAATAAAGCAAGATGGTAACGGCCAAAATGTCAAACTTGAGGCTTCAGAGCAGCAGTCCACAGATCAACGGGTATATACAGTCCATGGTTACAACATACGGGGCAGGACAATGACTAAAGTGGTCTTAAGCTAATTCTTGGTGGGTTTCTTTCTTACAAACAATTTTGGTTAACTATAACTCACAAAATAAATCTTGATACAGCTTAAAAATGTAAAAGCCTTGATTCTGCCTTTGATTTTCTGGAGGATAATCGGATGCAGGGTCGAGGTTGCAGTGACTGGGCATTTTACATTTCTGGCTCAAACCCTAAATAAGATAGTAAATCATATTTGCATTAGTGCACAGTGTTAATAAGAAGCCGTACGAACTGTTACTGTAATGTATAAAAGTGCTCCACTTCACACATGAATCATGCTGTGGCAAAAGGGTAAATTAGAGCTCTATGCTTTGACACAAAAGGACTTTCCTCTCCTTCAGTCTCCAGTTCTGCTTGGAGGCTCTTGGTAGAAGTGCTCTTGGTGGAGCACTCTCTAATTAACAGCCAGTATAGTGGCTGAGCCTGAGATGCTTTTCTTGGCAGTCACATTATATGAGGCTGAAGATAGCAGGGTCATATAGCGTTGGCCTGAACCCAAATGCAGAACATTTGAGAAACACCTGAGTCATATTGAGATTATAATGTCTATCACTGCTCCGACATACCAGAACAACGTGAGACTTGATACGTTGGGAGGATAGAAACACCGACACTGCAGCTGCCTCATGTTTGTGTGGCAAAGCTTGGCTCAGAAACAGCGTGATGTCCTACTCCATTTTCACTGAAAATGATCAGGGTAATTTTGCTTGATTGATAAAGGAATCAGGTTTATAGACTGTACTATTTTAAGACCATGTTCAAGATACAGCTGTAACTACACATGCAAATCATCAGGGTCGAAGCACACCGGTGTTAGGCTCTCATTCAGTTGTGGAGTCAGCAGGTCACATTCTGTTTAATGATAACGCTATAATCCAATTTAATTCTATAATCGCAGTTCGTAAAATGGCCCTCAACAGCCAAGGTTGGTGCCGGGGATTTAAAGGCACCACGTATCGCCGGCTTTACGTCGAGCAGGAGGGGTTTGGCTATATATCTGTCAGCCCCTCCTCTCAATGAGCTGATGCTGAGATCAGGAGCACCTTTCACGAGACATAAGCTCCCTTACTCGCCTCTCTCCTCCTCTGTCTTTCAGAACAAACTGAATGACATGTCAGGGAGTGTTACCTGAAACACGAGTCAACGTAATCGAGGAGGTTTGCATGCCTGTGAGGGTTTTTATGTGGCAAATTCTACAGTACATTTATTCAGACGATATTTCAGTTTGTAATACCTCTACTTACATCCATGCTTGAGCATACAAATGTCCTCCCCTGCTTTACAAAATGTTGATATCGCTCCCTTTTACACTGTGTCATCCACAACAACACTGATTGAACATCTCCTTTTTATTGCTGACATTTTCCTATCAGCTGCTGGCGATCTATAGTCCGTTCTCTCTCCCTCTCCCACGACTCCTTATCTCACATGGTCAGATTTCTTTCCATTTTCTTGAATTTGATATGACAAAGATTCCACATTGTATAATACGCCCAACTGAGGATTTTCTCCCACTTCTTCACTCAAGAGTGAAGAGAGGGATACAGATGATCTCCAGTTCTCCATGGGGAGGCAATATGGCCACCCTTTATGCCTCTACAGGCGGCAGAATGTTGTCCTAACAAATCCCCAGATGTACCTCTCTTTTTCTCTCTTTCTGTGAATCCTTTTCACTTCTTATTGTGTTTGTCCCCCCCCCCCCCCGCATGAAAATGCAGCTTCGCGGCTGGCAGGGCGCTCGCTGCCTGCCTGTCTTTGAACAGCTTGCATGCCCTGGGCCTGTCCCAGACGCCGTTCTTTCTTTTTTTTTCGCCGCCTGCCTCTCTTTACACTAGTGATGAGCAGGTTGTTGCCTCTGAGCAGATTCCAGCAAAGAAATCCCGGGAGGAACGAGGGCCAAGAAGGAGCACAAAGGCAGATATGATGCTATATGTGCAATTTCTATAGATGGATCAGATTAAGCATGAGCATATGTGCAGTCAAACACACACGCAGGCACTCAAGGGACCAACATACTGAAAAATCAGCATTAAAACAAGTGGTAGCAATACAAAGATGATAATCTTATATTCGATCATAGTTCTTGTTTATACTGCCCCTCTTTAATGCCACACACATTTTTCTCAATGTATAACATGATAAACCTCGATGTTTCAGTGAAACAGGTTCGTTGGATATGATTCAGCGAGCAGAGCTGGCAGACACTCTCCCGGTTTTGTCATGAGGGAAGGGTAGCCATTGGGTTAATTTATCTGCAGTGCAGTACATTGATGGAAAAGTCCTAAGGGCGATAAATCCTGAGTGGTTGTTACAGCATAAAATGATAATAGCACGGGTGTAGCATTCTCCTCAGCATCCCAAAACAAATTTGTCTGGAGAGTCGCTCGGCTCTCATACGAGCAAACAGAATGGCACCTGATGCAGCAGTATGCAAATACTTCCCTCACCGTGTTTCCACGTCATGTCAAGTGATAAATGAAGCTAATAAAAGTGACATTCAGCTGAGTGTGCTTACGACTGAAGACGAGGCACATCCAGTGTTTTTCTGTGTACAGTATGATGAAGAAATGCTGTCCCACGCCTAAGCACAGGCTGTAAATAGAGCTGAAAACAATTAGAAATAAAAGTGCAACCATTCAGACAGACGAAAAATATTTCAATGAAAAAAAAAAAGCCAAATAGTTGCTGGTTCGAGTAATTGAGAGTGAGGGATTGCCTCTACACAGCTCTCAACATGGCAACAGCAGCTAACAGTGTGCAGCAGTGCTGACAGCGTTAACCTGGGGAGGAACTAGAGGATGGGTGCTATGTGGGTCGGGACGCCGCTATCAGCGGTAACCGCTGTATGAGCGCAGTGCAGAGCAACAGTGATTAGCGAGCCAACGGGCAAAGCACAGAGAAGCTCTGATTACAACACACACAGAGGAAAAGTAACTTCATGCTCTGCTCAGGTGTGACCTGCTCAGGTGGACATTACTCTTCTATGTCTTTACATAGCTAATAGTTGTTTGCTGCTATATTAATGACTTTGAATTTAAAGTCTCTGGAAACTTGGTTAAACTTAGTACTATTCTCTATGACATTAAATTCATGACTAAATCAGCAAAGTAATTATTTATTAATAGCTTAACACTGAAAATCTCGGTTAATCAACTTCTTTAATACTGTGTGGGTGTGGTTTGATCACATTTGGTTAACAGATTGGTGAGTATCTTTTCCCAGCCAAGATACAGACACACAAATACAGAAATCTCACTTGATAAAAGAAGCAAAACTGTTACCAACCTTGGCAGGAAATGTGATTATGCAAGACCTCATCACTTAAAATAAGAAGCTGATTGAGGGGAAAAAAGCATCTTTAGTGCCTTTAAAGGTGAGGATATCTGTTTTATACACTTTTAAACTGAATATATTTGGGTTTTGGACTGTTGTTCAGACAAAATAAGATATTTGAAGATGAAACCTGGTGATTCTCAAAACTTTTTTTTCAATTTATGCCAAAAATAATCAAAATAAAAATCATGAAAATTATTGTTTGCTGAAACCCTAGCAGTAGTAGTAAATAATCAAATGCTTTACTTGCATAAAAGTACTACAGTGTAAAAATACTACATGTACGGCATATGATAATATATTGTATAATACTGACAGAGGCAAAATATACTTCAAGTACCATACTTTAGGTAGATAGATTTTTATTTTTGTTCTTATATATCAGAATATTTTTGTTGTTATTTTTATTGTTAAAGGTAGGGTTGGTGATGCTAAGACACCAACAAGAGTATGCTTGAATTTAAAGTCATTTTATTATTCAACTTAAAACGTCCAGTGTTGCCAACTCTTTTCCAATGAAAGTAGCCTGCTGCATTAGCTGCGAACTAACTAAATCTAGTGAGAAAGTCTGTAACAGTGACAGTCCGTCCCTTCAGGCATCCCTCCAAAGCCGCTCCCCCAAAAGTATCATTATGAACTTAAACATATCATAATGAATGTGAATGGTTACCGTCAGTACTCACAGCTATCAAGCTAGCGGCTTGTGGGAGAGTGCATGCAGGCGGCAGGTAGTCCAGCCAATGATTTCAGTTGTGCCTAATGAAATGACTGGAAGGGTTTATTACAGACCTGTGACAGCCACATATATTTTTCTTTTTTATTGTCGGAGTTTTTTAAATTTATTAATTGCTGCCGTGATGTAAGGAGAATTTCAACAAATATAACAAAAATGTTTTTCAAAAACATTACCAACCTTAGCTTTAATACACATTAGAAAAGTGTGTATTGTCAGTCAATGACTGTTGGTGAGTAAAAAGTAAATTGTATTTACTTGAGTACAGTACTTGAGTACTTGAAATATGTAGGAACATGTTGAAAAACTCTAAATGTGCGGTGACGTACTGTAGCAGAGCGACAAAGGCCAAACAGGGCCGAAGCATTAGCAGCCACTGGGTCAGAAGAGGTGCTAATGAAGAGCAGCATGGAGGGTTCTCTTTGTGTCCAACAATCGCACCAAATAGTGGGATCTCAACACTTGCCTGTTCAAGATAGCTCGACCCTCCATGAACTTCACTGCCTGGCACAAAGACGTTCATTCTGTGGCGAGATTACTCCGACTGAAATTATAAAACTAAGCCACTGAGCTGATTCCCATTTCCCCCAGCAATCAGCTGGCTGAATCTGTCCTCCTGCCTCATGATCCTCTCTGAACAGCAGTGACCTTGACGGATTGAGGCGACACACCGACGCTGGCCTCGGCAACACACGTTCACTTCAAACTCTCACTCCTGTCCAGGGATGAAACTCTATCCATCAATCATTGGCTAATGGAACTACAGCAGCAGGTAGAAGCAGCGGGTTTCCGCATAGCTGACAGTGTGGGTGCCATTTTTGGTGCGACTGCCCTCATGGGAGATGGTCCATCCCTGTTTCAGTGTGTAATGGTATAGCCCAATAGGGGGCGGCTGCAGAGAGAAGTCCAGCAGCTCCTCTGAATGCTTGTGACTCATCCATATTGGCAGAGCCGGTCAGATTATTTCAATTAGCTCCAACAACAACAAAAATCCCACGCTGAGGTTGTCACCGAAACAAGGGGCAAAATCGAGCACACTGCTGCTTTGAAGGTTAGCTGTTGTAAAAGCCTTATTTCCCCCTTCTGTGCTAAAACAAAGTTTAGGCAGAAAAATGTTTGATGGTGATAGCTTGGAGGTGGAGGAAGGGAAAGAGCTCCCTCTAGAAGAAATAATTCATTAAAGGGAAAAAGGCAGAAACAGGAGAACATCAAACAGATGATTGCCTTGCATCCTTATTATTATTTGCAAAGGGGGGAAAGCAATTACAGACGCAACCATTAATATGCCTCACATGTGATTTGTAATGAATGAATTCTAAGCTTTTCTTAAAAGCTGATGCACAGTCTAAACACAAAAAGGAAATAGATGTCAGTATCATCCCTGAATAGTAAAGCGAGGAAATTTGCAGCACAATAATTAAATTAGACACAGCAAATTAATACTAAAAGCCATTCTGCTTTAAAATATGGCTCTGGGATCAAATTAGATTCATAAAAAACAAGTGAAAGGAACACTCGTTGAGGGATATTGTGAGGCAGAAAGAAGCCAATATCTAAATGAATGTTAACGAGCAGAATTCGAAGAGGGAGCTGATTGCCTCGTGAGCAGGCGGCAGCCAGCAGAGGGGTGCAGGGTGGAGCGGGGCAGCCGAACACAGGAGATGCATGGTGTAATAGCCACTCATCTATTCATGGTAATTGTGTTTCCCCTACTACAAGGACTGGTGGACCTTTCATTTCCTCCGCAGGCAATGGAAGTGATAGAGGAAAGGAGGGGCTTGGGGTTGTTAGGAGAGGATTAAAAAGGATACATCATCCAGTGGTCGCTCCAAATGGCTGCTCATGTTCGGACCTCTCAACCTCTGGCTCTCGGGCAGCTCCAACGCGTGCTGACTTTCAAACAATCCGGCCTGAAAATTAGTAACTACCACGGCAAACTCCTCAAACTGGTGGGATTACTGCTGTGCCTCATGTTCAACTTAACAAAGCCTCACTCTGGTTATACAAACTCAGAGACATTCGATATCGGCTCAGATACAAAACAAGCAGTAGTACAAACATTTACAGAAGATCTCAGCACACCCTAAGTGGTTCCCAACGTGGGGTCCGGGCCCCTCCTTAGGAAGGCACCAGAGGTCACCGGGGGCTGCACCACAATTCGTCTGCTCTGAGGTCGTCAACAATAGACTTGCTAATGTATAACTAAAATCATATTACAGACTTACTGGATAATTCATACAAAAGTCTGTATATAAATCTATTTTACTTAATAGCAAAATCTAACTAAATAGTCTACTTCAGTCCATATTTGTTGGTGTTTAGCCTTTCAAAAACAACATTTTCACTGCGGTCAAAAGCTTATTTGCTCTCCCGCCTGCTATACACGATGGAGGCACCTGCCTTCATGTGGCGGTCTAGCAGCAGTCTAACAACACCAGAAATTACATTTACTTAACCGCAATAGCTAAAAATCTATTTTGGCTCTAACACTATTATAGTAAATTAAGTAAGTTGCCCAAAAAAATCATATTATATATCTGCATTGACTGAGTGAATCCATTAAGACGTCATCACTTTATGTTGATGAAACGGACCAGTTATATTCATCACAGAAAGCTGATTTAATAAAAACAGACTAACTCATTTAATACGCTGCATCGTTTTATTTTCACTTTAAAGTGAGGATTTTGTAATATCTTTTAAGGTGATGACGTTTTGGGGGGCTCAGCTTTTCTTCGATACATGTTGGGGGGTTTCAAGGGAAATAGGTTGGAAACTACTATTCCAAGATGCTTAATAAGCCTTATTTGCAGAGAGCATTTTGACATTTCGCAGTAGGAAAAGCTCAGGTGTAAATAATAAAACGAATGATGGCTGAATCCCATTTCGTGGCTTTGGTTTCAGGGTCCTGGTGTTGTGCATGCTGGCTCACTGTCACTCTCACTGGTTTACTGTGCAAAAAGCCTATTATGGCCTGAACGATTCCCCAAATTAAAGAGCCACTCCAGCACTTCTATAAAGTGTCGTGAGGAAAGACATCCATGGACTGATTTTTGGCCACTTTGGGGAAAACGCTGACATATTATCACCTTAAAAAATGTTAATGTTAACAGTGGTGAGTAGCCATGGAGAAACATGAGCATGTATTTGGAGTCCCGTTTCAACCTGATTACAATATTTACTCTTCTCGTCGCTCTGTTTTGTCTCCACCAACTCCTGCGGGAATAATGTGGCTCTTTAGTAGCTAAATGCTCCTCTATGCTCACCAGCTAGTCTCTAACTGTCAGCGCACTGACTGGTGCTGGGTGGTAGCGCACAGTTGGGTTTCAGAGCTTCTGAAAACAGCTGCCTCCTTGTGACCAAAAACACTCATGAAAGCGGTGAGAGTAAACCAAAACAGTAAAGTCCCTAAAACCACAGAACTGAGGGAAACTGCCGACTCGGCTAATAATTCTCTGTGGGTTTGTTGAGACCGTTCACAATACTCATAGTGGTTTGATCCATTGTTTATAGAACTACAATTACCTCCTTGTGGTTGTATTCCTCCACCAACCAGTCAAGTTGCAGTTTACATCCATGTCTATCCACAATGTCTTCACGTCATCATATCATGACCATATTATTAGACATTTGTGTGAAATTGTTATAATTAGCATATGAACTCTGGAGTTATGGCCAAAACATGTTTTGTGAGGTCACAGTGACCTTTGACCCGTGACCACCTAAATCTAATCATTTCATCCCTGAGTCCAAGTGTTTGTGCCAAATTTGTTTCTGAGATACCACCAGAATGGGACGCGTGGACGTATGGATGGACAACCCTCTGGCATGGAGGCATAAAAATATTGATTACAGCAACTATAAAAGGAAATTATGGATCAACCTCCCAAAATGTGGATCCTTCATTTCCCATTATGCAACTCAACAGCATCTTTCGTGAGCTCTTCCTTGCATGTTAAGTGACTGTGTCTTTCATACTCCATACACATAAATTTGAATTCACCGTGACTACTTGTAATGATGACATGTAAAACTGGTAAAGTGGCCCTTTAATATCTGTTACTCTATACATTAAATATGCTAGGTAATTATGCGACTAAAGCAGGAAGCAACAAAAGGGCTAGACGGACAGCAGCATAGGTTTATATAATCGACAGGTGTTTCCACATGTGCAGTGAGTGTGAGGCTCACCTGCTCTAAAATGGTGTTGATCCTGTCCACCTCACAGTCAATCACGAAGCGCTTCTCCTGCCTCCTGTCCATCTCCTCAATGATGCGCTTGAACTCTGCTGCATCTGTTGTGCCGCTAACAGAGCGGGCGGTCACCTGCCAGTTGTTAGCCACTGCTGCCTCCATGATGGCCTGCAGTATAGAGAAACCTGGAGAGAGAGACCCAGAGGATTAAACAGAAAAGACACAGCTATGCAGGTTATGAACTGAGAGGCTGCTAATTTATTCTAGAGAGGGTTTTGCTCGGATCCAAAGGTCAAAGGCCATCTCATTACAATCTAAAATAGTATTGCAAAGTCCGCAGGCCCCCCTAAAATATTGTCTAGAGTCTAGACTCTGTGTGCAAGTGTGGAAGCGATTGTGAATTCACATTTGCATATTGAGAAGGCAGTATCATAATGAAGTGAAAGGACAGGAATCGTATCTCCATATTATTAAAAGATCAGCGGGCTGATGTTATTGCGCTTGGCATCAATTAAATTACGGCACTTAGCGCAGCCACATGTTAGCTCTGACAGTGTGGCGAAACACAGCGTGGCCCGCGTCTCCTCCGAGGATCGTGCCAACTCATTTAAAGATATAAAGACAATGAAAGATTCATCTGGGCCACTTGGTAGAAGGAGATCATTATGCTTACCAGAAGAATGGAGAATGAGCCCTCCTAATGATTAATTCACACGTGAAATATTTTCATTTAGCAGAGCGCTCAGAAACACTGTGGTCAAATCACATACCACAAAATGAATAATGTAGTCCTATCTGGGGAGGATAGATCACACGTAGAATAAAAATGGCTTAACACCTCTCCAATGTTCAACGGGCGAGAATGAACATGAAGGTTATTAATGAAAATCGAGCATGATGCAGGTATTTCATTAATCCACGAACAATGCCATTGCAAACTATGTAAAATAAGCTTCTTTTCCATCTCTCTGTTCATGTTTTGTCGTTCGGCATGAGGTTAACTGATATAGCAAAGAGAGAAAAACTTGCAGCAACAGCAAATTCTGGCATTCAGACAGAGATCTTATATGATGATTAATATTAATATCATGTGTGATTATGGAAATTGACACACTCTGAGCAGCAGTGTGCAAAGTAAACATTTGTCATATATTTTTTTGCATTTCTCCGTACAAGCTTATCTCTGTGAACCGGCTGCAGGCAGCCAACAAAGCCCGCACAGAGACCAAAAGACTCGACAACAGCTACAAGAAAACCACTTTGTGACTCTCTTCATTTCTCTGCTTTTGCAATTCCCTTCTTTTCCATTCCAACTGAATGGTCAGGCAGCTTTTTTCCTCAACTTGTAAATGCTCTGAGACTCCCCCTGCAGCACACGGCCACGTCTTCGCCAGATGATCTTTTGGCGAGCGGCACAGCGAGCGGCGGAGGCCGACGCACAGCGTGTCATCTGTCCAGAGGAGCAATGGCACGCTGCCTGGAGACATCAGCCTGCCAGACCTCAAGGTTATCTGGCAACCCGATTATCAGGTCACATCTCCGAGGAGTTCAGCCTATAGTTCATGAATGGGACTTGGGTTCAGATGATATGTTGAGGGCACGTAGTGGCACACATATTTGTGGCTTCAGGGTCACAGAGCTGGTTAAAAGTAGCAACACTTCTAACATGAAATACCACGGGAAAATAAGAATATGAAGGTAGTGTAGCCTGAAGGCATAAAAATCATGGAAATGTACTTTTTATATCTATCGTGGACAAAAGCCATAATTCCTCAGAAAAAGAAATCTAAAAGTGAAGAGAAAACATCTGAAGTTTTTCTGAAGTATCATCATTTTTACATGAGCGCAGCAGCGGCAGCCTCTCATGTAGCATACCTCCTCGCATCTCCCCTACCTAAAGCGAAAGTCACAGAACGCAGGTTTGAATAACATGGATGCATTATTCATTTTCCTCAGGCATATGCTCAGAACCTCACCAACCACAAGCCAGCTGGATAGCATGGCAATCTTCCCAGCAATAAAAGCTTCTCACATTAAGAGATGTCATGCAGATTAACTGGGTCAAAATGGTCTCTGTTGGTTTGGAAACTGACTAAAATTACGTCTGGTTAAAGGTAAAAAAAAAAAAAATGTCGGGCCATTTAACATGTGGTAATCACATTGGGTATACAACATGTATATGGGTTCAAATCATATTTGTTTCAGGCTTGGAAATATCAGTGCCATCACCGATTCCTGTGCTTCATGAAAGACACAATAACATGTCAAAAGACAAAGCCTACAGGGGAATCCTCTAGGGATTTGGGCTTCATATATCTGTAGTGCTCTGTCTAAATAAAATCTGTGCATTTCCAATTTTCATTTCCGAGGTCTGAGATGCAAAGAAAAACATGAATTATGCTCTCACTCTTGTGTGAACCGAGGAAACAATGTACTGTCAATCAGATTAGAATCACACAGGGCTTTTATTTTGAAATTGCTGATTTTGTGCAGCGCTTGTCTCCTCGTGCCGCCGGCAAACCCTGAACTGTGTTGAAACAATTGGATTCATTTAAGATTCACAGAAGATTCCATGCCTGCCTAGTTTTACATTTGTATGGAAATTAAGAGATGGAATCTGGTGGTGGTAAATAGTCTGTCCAGAAATGGATTACTTTTTGCTCCCGTTTTTTTTCTCTCTTCAGTCAGCAGAAAAGTTTATGTTTAGTGATTTGGACTTCAAATTCGAAAGAGAACAAAATCCTTTGAGCGTATCTTAATCTGACAGCAGTGACAAGACTGACGGCTCCTTTTTCATCTCCACCGGCAAGTAAAGAATAATTTCGTTATTCTACGCCTCTCTGCATGAATTTACATCTGCCAGTCACCTTCCTCGGACCGGAGTCCATTCTATCTGCAGCCGATCGATGTGTTCAGCTCCCTAACGGCGTCGGAGACCCCTCATAAATGCTTTTGCTCGTGATATTTATTTCTAACATGGAGAGAAGCTATAAATCCCTTTCACCTCCTCGCCTTCAGGAGCCCCACAGCTGTGTTGCATCTAAAAATGTAATGCAGTCAACTACATAAATTATGGAAGACAACAACAAGATTTCCTTATCACCGCCTATAAATCCCCACTTTACAGATGCCGCAGCAGCTTCTGCTGATCACACTGCTCAGAACTAATCATGTCATCGAGACGGGGACAGTTTTAACATGCTTTAAATGCTCGCTGCCACCAATATGTACTGTAAACAAAGCGTGTAGCATAGTAGCATGTCCATATTTGTACATATTTGGTACGTTAGCTTAAGATGCAGATAGGGCAAGATGTTCATAGTATAGGTGCATGATCACATTCAGTAATGCAAAATATTGTGCACTTTTTACATTCTTATGTACTGCACAATGTCACAATTTGAATCTAATATTTATTTTTTCAAGCCCTTATTCAAATTTTATTGCATTACATATGAATATATAATTATTAGTCATAGCACACTAGCTTTTTAGCACAGCTTTAAGAGTATAACACCCTGCAGTTAACATATATTGTTTGTGTATGTGACAAAAAGCTTCTATACAGTATACTGCAGTACATTGGCCCATTACAGGTGGGCCAATAATTGAGTCTAAGTTATAAGCAGTGACTGTTTTGAGCTTATAATTGTGTAACTGCAGTTGCAACAGGTGTTTTCCAACATCAGCCACAGGGGGCAGCAGTGGGTTGCATAACATTGATAGAGTGAGTTATATCGACAGTTACTTTATCATACTGTCAACTGATTCTTGTCCCAGTCTATGTTGGTCGTTCAAGTGTTTGCCTTTTTCAAGAGCAAACCAAGTAATGCTGCCTGTAGACCTGTGAGAGATAGATGGCCTTGCATTGTACAAGGCAACATCCACCAAACTCACAGACTGCAGTTTATAGTCTGGACATATACAGTATATATTACATAAAAACATAGACTTCTCCATTTCCAAACATTGTGCATTGGTGTTTCTATTGGCCAACACTGACAGGATGGAGGTCTAAGTCGAACAAAGGTGAACCCAGACTGATGGCGCAGATACAAGTCCGGCCAACAAACGGAAAGACGCGACGGAACCCAAAGCGATCCTGTTCGCTCCGGCGAATGGGCGGTGCATGGGTTCGGTTTGACTGTTTTCAACATGGTGACCAGCTGACAAACTTTTTCATTTTACTAAACAGTAATTACAAGATGTTTCTGGAAACATTTGAGGTGAGAAATAAGTATTACAGTAACAGAATATTGATTCACATTTGATCAGCACTGGCTAGTTGACCATTTGATTGGAGCTTCATGGGCCTGCTGCGTTGCAATGCGCAGATCTCATTTATATAATAAGATCATGATTATGGAAATTCAGATATGGCAACTGGTCAGTCAACTCACTGTGCTGATCTATCATGCAGCACGCGGCCAGATCTCCTTCTCTCCATAGAGAACGAATAGCATCTGTTGACTTCATATACGTCAACAGACTATCTCCGCAACAAGGGTGCACTGAAACAGAAAACACATGCTTGAATTTGTAAAGGCTGGAATATGCTGAGGCTGCACATATGCAAACATGCACAGAGGTCATTAGGATATACTGAGTCTTTATGTCTTTTTGACCTACGGTTACCCATAACACCTTTCTTTGCATTCGATATGTGTATCTTCACAGACGCATAATTCCAGCCTCAGTCTAACTGTCTTAATAGGCTGAATAGGAGGCAGATTTGCAGAAAGGAAGGGTAGGGAGATTGGTGGTGGTTGTGGTGTGACAGCGAGGGCAGGGCCGTGGGGGTTTGCGTCCGGTCCTAAATGCTTTTTTTGAACATGTGGAGTGTTCAGTCTAAAACGGGTTTCTCTTTAATCTCTAAGCACACACTTGAAACAACTGTGTGGTTTGCAGAGCAGTGTATAAACGGCTGTGATGGGTGAAAACTCAATTATTTCTGCGTTTTCCTTTAACTCTATATCAGAGCATTGCAGAGTCTGCTAGCAAATCCCAATGGAGCCTAATGACGCCCTGTGTGCTTATAAATCAGAGCTGTTGCGAATGAGATGTTGTGGCAGCATAGCGTACAGCAGCTGAGTGAGAGCTGCAGTCCTCGTCTTCGTCTGTGAACCGGATCTTAACAGGATGAGTTTTTGAAGCGTCACCCGTGGCGGCTCAGCGGTAATTGAATTGAGTTGCATCTAATCTCATTGCCCAGCTCCTTTGGTTCCCTGCCTCTCATTAGGGTATGGTGCAGAGTGTCACAGGCCTCCATCTCTCTCACACACACTCACAACAACCCTCTCATATCTCACAGTTGATCTGGGCTAACTAGGCAAATCAGAGAAACCATATTGCAAATTTCTCTAAGCATCCAGCTCGGCGTTAACCACAGCTGACTGTCAGCTTCAGAGCTACAACTATACTGCTTGCTTACATTACACAGTGTCATCGTTGGTATTACACTAATCCACATCAATCCAACACCTAATCTGCTAATCTAATCAAACAATAAAATGTGAGTACATACATCACCATCAACTACACAGCACTACACATTTGAAAGGGGGGACCACAAGCAACTGACTAGCAGCTCAAAACTCATTTCTGAAGGATCAGAATCTAAAGCACACACATGAAGAAGAGGTGGTGGTCGTTGAGCCAACAGTAAATGTGGCTGCTCTCCCCTCTAACTTGCCAATCCACTGGTAAATGAGGGTCTCTGGCTGGGTGAAACGCCCTGCTGAGCACTGTTCAGGGTCTCAGGGGGCAGCAGAAACAACTGAATCGAAACCACAGAGATAATGGCTTTGACTCATAACTGTGGGGTTTGGCTTGATACTGAGTTTAGGACTGAACACCTGCAGGGAAAGAACTTCACGGATATCACTCTGATTTCCTTGCTGTTACATGAAATATTTCGTTAAAGCTCCACTTGGTAGCAAATAATAGTTTTATATAATGGTCACTATATCCTGACAGTAGTGAATGAGACACATAATCTGTGAAAAAGATCATGTTCCTCTGTGTTCTCCTGTGCTCCTAATGCTATTTACAACAGTTCAATGTGCCTGAAGGAAACAACCAATCAGAGTTGAGGAGCCTCTGGACAGCTGTCGGTCACTGCTCACAAAGCCCCTGAACTCTGATCAAACGGTCAAACTAGGCAGCACTGATCAAATATGAATCAATATTCTGTTACTGTAATGCCTATTGAGAAAGTTTGTGACCCAGCAGCCATGCTGAGATCAATTTAGTCAAAACCAAGCACTGCCCAGTGGCCAGAGCAAACTTTAAAGAATCAGTTCACCAAAGTACAAAACAGGGCTGTTAATCGATTAAAATGTTTAATTATGGTTTATCGCAAATTAATCACACATTTTTATCTGTTCAAAATGTAGCTTAAAGGGAGATTTGTCAAATATTTAATACCCTTATCAACATGGGAATGTATGTTTATATCTATTATTGGAAATCAATTAACAACACAAAACAGGTTCTGCATTTAGCATAAAAAATCTGCTCCAATCAGAACAAACTGCAGCCCAACAGGCAACAACAGCTGTCAGTGTGTCAGAGTGCTGACTTGACTATGACTTGATCCAGACTGACTGGGACTATCATGAAGTGGTCATGTCTGTAACAGGGAGACTGGTGAGGACCCAGAGAACCCATTTACATTCATATGAGGACAAAGGTCAATGGATCCCTTTGAAAATGGCCATGACAGTTTTTCTTCACCAAATATTAGCCTCCTTCCTTCACGACAAGCTGGTATGACGTAGCTGGTGCCAATGGATTCCTCAGGTTTCTATTTTCATATGATGTCAGTATCTTCACACTAGCTTTAAACCTTTAAAACAAATTTCCATTAATGTATTCTTATTGTGTTAACTTTGAAAGCCCTGACAAACATATACTGTAATATACTGCATCTTCATTACATGTATATGACATGCGTTTTGAGACATGCAGATAGTTTTGGGTTTTTTGGTTCAATTTTTTTTTTTTATATCCATCTCTGTATTTTCACAGAAGAGATTCGAGAAATCTTAGACATACTACTCATACTACTCTTTATTCATGTCTAGATACCATGAGATTCACTATCGCTGACACTGGGTAAATTCACAAGAATCTTGGATTTAACTGGATGAAACACGTCAATAACACTGTAAATCCTAGCAAACTCAGCGGCCTTGGATCTTGGAATATGATAAGTAGGGAGGTCATAAAACAACAGCTGACAGCTTCCTTTACCCCTTTGTGCCGTGAGCACACTAGAAATGTCTACCGTATTTTTCGCACTATAAGGCGCACTTAAAATCGCCCAAGTGTTTAACTCTGATGGTGAAGGATTTGTGGAAAAGGAATGAACTGAAAAGTGAGTGTATTGTTTTGTATTTCATGTGTTACAACTGAAAAATGTTGAGTTATTGAAGTTATTGAGTTATTAAATGAATTGAATAAAGTTTGACTTATCTGACTGTTTTGTGTCGCTTAATGCGCCTTATAATCCTTCAGATTATAAACCTTCAGATTCTCCACCTGTCAAACTCTCACTCTTCATTAACTACATCTCTATGTATCTTCTAATTTACAAATATTCCCAGAGCTGCTTCGTCTCCATTGTCTTTGGAGGAAGCCAAAATAAATACGTACAGTATTTAGGGCCTGCTGAGTGTTTGCCTCTGGGCTAAGTATGCTCACACGGCTCTGAGGATCCCTCCAATGTTTGTGCAGGGGAGATCAAAATCTTGGGCCCGGGAGAGGAAGACGGCTTTATGTTTCCTCTCATTAGTCATCTGGCACGGGCCCACAATTTATATAAAACAGGCCAGGGTTTGCTGGGATTATATGACCTGTGCTCGACTTGTCCAGCAAACTGAAAACAGGCAATCAACATCTGATGGGTGATGAAGAATGAGATGACAATCTCTGAGCAGCTGTAAAGACAATGGTAATTGAGGTGCCTTTGGGAAAAGTGTTTAACTACCGACAATTAAAATGAGGAAGGAAGAAATATATAGTCTCAAAAACAGGTCCATTCACATTGTGTAATTTAGAGGAGGAAAGAAACGTTATAGCCGGAGCCACAGCACGAGCTCCTCCACTTCTCCGTGGAGGAAACGCAACAATCGGCGTGACGCGAATGCCAAAGTAGCCCAAAATGAGCAGCCAGAGGCTTTGATGTGGTTTTTACAGTAGACCCTATAACCAAAAACAGCTTCACTGCCAAGTGTTGTCCTAATCAAAAAGACAGCACATGTCAAATCAAACAGAAGCAGCATGCTGTCTGTAGCTTTAGAAGTGCATACATGCAAGAGGGAGGAGAGTTTTTTTTTTCCACTGTGAAAATCCACCCACAGAGCATCTCCATCTCTCCCTGTCTTTGTTCCCCAGTTTCTCTCTCTCTCTCTCTCTCAATCTCTCTCTCACACACTGTGGCGTTCAGCACATGGACACCGATGAGCGTAACACACACACACTTACTGTAGAGTCGTGTGTGTGTGTGTGAAGGGATTGATCAAGTGCTGCACAAAACTCTCTCTCTCTCTCTCTCTCTCTCTCTCTCTCTCTCTCTCTATATATATATATATATATATATATATATATATATATATATATATATATATAGACAGATAGATAGATAGATAGATAGATATAGATATATAGATATATATATGACATAGTGTAACATCAAAGCAACCTCCACTATGGCTGAATGAAGTAAAGGCCAGGACATTTTGTTATAATGAAAAAGAAGAAGAAGGAGAAGAAGAAGCTCCCAGCAGTAATTTCATGGCTGCTGAAGCTAGCAGTGGGTAGGTGGTAAAGTGGCTTTATTCCAGGTTCACTTAAAAAAGGACACTGAGAGAGCGCAGAGGTTTATTGTGTGCTCATTGTGACAGACAACGACTCTCGCGTATCTCTTCTTTTTAAGGTGCTTGACCAAGGTGGAAAACACACACACACACACACACACACACACACACACACACACACACATATATATATATATATGTGTGTGTGTGTGTGTGTGTGTGTGTGTGTTTGTCCTCTGGCACTCCTAATGGCATCTGCAAGATTTCACAGACTGAAGGAAAACAACCAATCAGAGCCGATCACTGGCTAACTCTGATCAAATGGTCAAACTGGGCAGCGCTGAACAAATATGAATCAATATTCTGTTACTGTGACTATTTCTCTCTGAAATGACCTGTGATTGGTCACAGTCTCCTGTCACAGGATAGGTTTTTCAAAGCCTGAAAACAGCCCAGAGGAGGTGTCACGTCTAAGTAATTCAAGTTATTATGGGATTTTTGCCCAATGATGCTTTAAAGTGCTGTCCTGTGTTATTTGTAGTATTGCTCTATAATTTGGGCCTATTTTAGGATACAGTATCTATAGCCTGGAGTCAGCACCAGCCAGCCAGCCAGATAGGCAGGTACGCATGCAGAGCTGATGTGTGGGAGCGCTTCATTCAGGTTTTAGGAGCAGTGTCCCAGTCAGGATGCTCCTACAAATTATACAGAGACAGTGTACAGTCTACAGTGAATAAAAGACATGAGGAGATATTGGGTTTGGGGGTCCTCCCTCAAGGAAATAAGAAAGTTCACGGTATGCCAAGGAGTAAAATGTAGAAGTGCCGGTACTGTCTACTGTTGAGTACCGGCCCACAAAGTACTGTGCTTGACTGTAATTTTTCAAGAGGTTACTGAGTTACAGAGGTTGGCTACTGCAGGTTGGACTATCTGTATATTGGGATGTCACTTTGGCAGTGATACCTGTTTATGTGTGCAAAATAAAAAGGAGAAAACGCCAGTGATGCATAGCTTCATCCATATTTCTTTAATATTATTTTTGTTGTGCATTTTATGGCTGCTCTGATGTGCCCTTTCTTGTCAGCGTGTCCAAGCTGATTTATTCTCCTGATGCATGCATAATTTAGCTGTTATGAAGCCGGCGTGAAGGAGAGAGGCCACTAAAGCACAAGAGGCATATGTGTGTGTGTGTATGTGTGTGTAAAGTCTCAGCTGCGTGCAGCCGATGTGCCATTATAGTGGCTGTGATGAGACCACAAAAGCCAAGGAAACAAGCTGCGCTCTATGATATAGACATGGTTGCAGTGGGGAGCCAGCATTCACACTTATTATCTCACATTGTGAGCCAAGAGTATAAATCAACAATCGTGGGTGACAATATCGCACTTGACTGGACATTATATGTGTGAAATGTGTCGAGAGTGGCATAAAAATTACTTGTATTACAAATTGAAAGGGGAAATAGGCAGCTGATGGTTTGTGGTCACAGAAAAATACCACTTTGGCTTGTCGCACATCTGCAAACTAATGGCACAAACACGTCACCTTCGTAACTGTGTAAAAGACAAAAAGGAATAGCTGTTTTAAGCCTTGTCTTCATGTGCTTCATCACTGGAGTTTGGACTCTCCTTTTGGTTGTGCATCACATTGCTTGATTTGCTGTGTTGTTTACAACAGTAAGAGAGCAATGCCAAGCAACTACAATCAAATTAAAGGACAGACTTGATTTGGTTTGCCATCAAAGGATACAGGAGAGCAGCGGGAGACATTAATTATTTGACTCTTTTGGGGAACAAAGGCAACTGTCTCTGGATAGCCAATTAGAGGAGATTGCTGAAGAATAGGGGCAAGGTTGCCCCCCCATATCTGTCCTATCTATCTATCTACAGTAGCTTGGCAGGAACTAGAAGAAATGGGACTAACAATGCACGGCCATCCAATAATCCCATCCACAATCCTCTTGGACCTGTTGGCACATCATTCTGCCAATTGTGCCAGGCTGGAGTTATCTTGTCTGTCTGTTTAACTGGGTCTGTGGTGACTTATGAGGGTTTCATTACAACCCAAGTGGTCCTGATTGATGCAACCAGAATATCACCAATCTGATTTTTGTTATGTTTTTAGCATGCTTGCAAACATTCATTCATTCATCGTCGACCACTTATCCCGTTAGGGGTCTCGGGGGGCTGGAGCCGATCCCAGCTGGCATTGGGTGAAGGCGGGTTCACCCTGGACAGGTCGCCAGTCCATCGCAGGGCACATAGAGACAGACATGTCTTTGGACTGTGGGAGGAAGCCGGAGTACCCGCTTACACGGGGAGAACATACAAACTCCACACAGAAGAGTCCCAAGCCGGAATCGAACCTGCGCCTCTTGCTGTGAGGCGACAGCGCTAACCACTACACCACCGTTTCTGCTTGCAAACAATCATATAATAATAATGACCCATCATTAGCAGCCATTACAGAGGCAATCACATGTCCAGAAATCCCATCCATTTACTTATAATTTAAGAAATCTGCCCCAAATTTTACTTCACTGCACTGTTTATTAGACAAAAACACTTTCTGTCTGCAAGTACCAACTCTGTTTAGCATGAAAGTTACAACTCAGTCTGGACACAGTCAAGATGCATGCCATCAGGGCAGGTATTAAAAGGTTTAACCAATAGATTGAAATTGACATAAGCTAAGGAGGGTAATTTGGCCCTTCAAACACTCATAAAATGAAAATGAAATAAAATGACAGACTAAATATTACGACGTGCTACTTCCAACACTTGATAAATAAGAATGAGTGGGTTAGGACTGCACTG
Source organism: Pterois miles (assembly GCA_947000775.1). NCBI lineage: Eukaryota > Metazoa > Chordata > Actinopteri > Perciformes > Scorpaenidae > Pterois > Pterois miles. The sequence goes on along the minus strand of CAMQGK010000308.1, from coordinate 3,421,791 downwards.
GGTGATTCATATTAGTTGCGCATTAACCTTGTATAATAGTAATAAAGCCTACTGTATGTATTGCTCTGAGCATGCCGAAAACCTCTACTGTCTTCTACTGTCTGACACTGTTACTACATCTGACTTGAATGGTACACGAGCACCGTGTCAGCAGTGTCACACTGCTTCCACTCGTCATTTTTGTCACATGCATTCAAGATCTTCTCATGATACACAATAGGAGATTAAAATTATCTCTTTTTTCAAAGAGGACATATTATGCTTTTTTGCTATTACAGTTTCCTTTAGTGTGTTACATAGTTGTTGAGCATGTAAAAGGTCTGCAAAGTTAGACAGCCCAAACCACACAGCAGAGTGTTACAATCCCCCACAGAAACGCTGGTCCTGAACTGCATGAAACGCCTCACCTGAAGTCCCGCCTTTTCTCCCGTAATTTGGTGATGTCACAGAGTAACACATTTGCATAATCCCTGCCTAACAGCTATTTTGGCTCACCCTAAAACAAAGCTAGTTAGAGCGGAGCTGAAGCAGGGATCGAAGAGCTTGGTCCGGTTGACCAATGACAAAAGAGGGCCAGCTGACCAATCAGAGCAGACTGGGCTTTACGAGTTGGGGGGGGGGGAACTCAAACAGAGCGTTTTAGACAGAGGGTGAAAAGCACAGCCGGTATTATAATCATAACAGGTCCTCTTTACATTTCACTTCACTGAGCTGATATTTGCTTGGAACTGAATACTGGAAATTACTAGAAATTACTCGACTGCAAATTATTTGTCCTTTTAAGAAATGTAATGTGTTTGGCTAACGTGTACCACGCTGTTGTTTTACATGTTATATTAAAGGATAAATAAAAAGAAAAGCCATTCAGTGTAAAGGTTGCAGTGTGATCTACTTCCATCTAAGTTGTTCAGTCTCTTACTATCAGTCTGGTGTTATCATCCAGTTTATAAAAAATCTGTAGTTTTACTGCTAAACTGGTATTTTATGTACATATGTAGGTACTTAGGATGGAGGTCTCAACTGAATTTGTCTTTCAATTTTAATACTTTATTACTTGATTGATCATTCTGAGTTGAGTTGCTTTGGAACACATTTTGAAACTGTAAAAATAGGTAAGTACAGCTAGTGCTGTAGTTCTGGGGATCTGTCTTGGTCTTGGTCTATCGCGTCTCGGAATCGACTGCATTTTTATTTGGTCTTGTCTCAGTAATAAAGTCCTTGTCTCAGACAAGGACTTTATTTCAAGACCATTCAAGACCACAACTGTGTGGATATCACTAAATTGTCTGTGCATTGTCATTTATTTGATAAAAAACTTTTTGCTTCACTTCTTCCTGTCACCCTTTATGTGCACTCAAGAAAGTGAAGGCGAAGCTGTGGCTGTCTGGGAGATAATTTGGCTACCTAAAATCGCACAGTGGCACTGGGACTGGCACTAGTCTGGTCTGGTCTTGGTCTTGATTCTGTCTTGCCTGCCTTGACCTGGTCTCAGCCCCTCAAAGTCTTGGTCTTGTCTCGGCCTCGATACACTCTCTTGGTTATGACTTTGGTCTCGGTTTAGGTGTTCTTGACAACCACACCGCAGTAGCACAACCATGTTTTTGACTGTAAAAAGAATGGACCACATATTTTGCATGACTGCATTTGTTTTGATTAAAAAACACAGAATCATATCATTTCATTGCTTCCACTGAGACAAACCCAAATTAGCTTGTTTGATTTAGGTTTAGGTTCAGACTGTTGTCTGGGAGACAGCTGAGTGATAATGAAGGAACCTTTTTTTTGCGAAAGTAATTATATTTCTCTTTAGTCGATTTATTCCTGCACTGTTAGGGCCTGCTTGTTTCCTGCTATAAGAAGCAACAATTCAATTCAATATTGACATTTTTAAGACCTTGAACAATAAAAGTGACTGACAAGTGACTCTGATAAATACTGCAGCAATGCCTGCCTACATTTTGGAGACATATAGCATAGGTCAGAATTTGCACATATTTACATGTTTTAGAATAAGCTATTCCCTTTGTGGCTACAAAATACTGCAGCAGCCTGTAATGATCAATACTGTACATGCGCCTTATTGTTCCAGACAAGTTTGCTGAATTGACTCCGCAGCAGTTGGGGTCATTGGAAATATCGACAGAGTGAATGAAAGAGAAGTGCCCCGGAGATATTTCTGGACTGACTGCCGGAATACAGCTTCCACCTGGCAGGTCTTTGTTCAGAGAACATTTGACTTCCTGGTGCAATAATGAGGCTATGACATCGAACACTATTTCAACTGTCAGCAGTTAAATGATAAAAGTAAATAGCTCTGTGCTTTCAGAGCAGCGGCAGCTATGTGTTGGATCGCTTTCCTCCTAACTATATCACATTCAGAATATTGATCGCAGAGAAAATGATGGAAAGCGCCGACATGAGGCCCGCCATTGTTATTCATATGTCATCAACGCCATGGTGTGGCGATGGATATTGTGAGATGGGCTAAAATCCTGTGTCTTACAATGCCATCGCGGATATAAAGAGGTGACAGTCCCAGGTCTTACCACAAAATATCACTGATATTGCTCTCTGCAGATTGGTATTCACTAAATGTCAATGGAAAATATAAGTGCTTTCCCACTGTCAGAGGACTCCATCAGTCATATTTACATCTTCATTCACATTTTTATGTTTTTATTGTGTTGCTGCTAAGTTCAAGGTGAACTGGATTTTCTCAAGACCGACAAAATAAAAATAACACAGAAAGGCAGGGGAGCGATGTAGACACTGATGAGCAGAATGAACCAGCAGCCATGACCCATTAAAGGGGTTGGATGGTGGTGTCATTTAATAGCCTTTCCAAAACCAGAAACACAAGAGCAAAAACGTAGCTAAGTTATGAATTATCTGTTTTAACATGTAATCATTGGCATGTCTGTCTAACTAGTTTAGTACCTACAGTAGTAGCTGAGCATTAGGGCTACTATCAGTCAGCACAGCCTTAGTTTGTGGGGTTGTAGGTTACGTTAAAAATTGCATATCCATTGTGTTGTGGGAAAGGAAGCTGGTCCTGGATGCTATCAGAAATACAGTCCAGCACCTCCAGCAACATTACCTCAGATATCATTATGTTGCCAACACATTGGTTATTCTTCATCCTAAAAGGCTTTTCTCTTGTACTGTAACTTTAAAAGTGAAAACATGTATGCTAAGCAGCCAAACAAGGTTAAGAACAATAAAACCATTTTTCCTACTAACTACAGTAGCACAACACCAAAGAGTATAGACGCAAAGACACAAACATTTTGTTCTGAAAACGCTAATGAGTCTGTGATCATGTATGTGAAAAGAGACATCTATTTTGAAGGTCCTCGATTTGACTCTTTATGCTCCTCTGGGAAGTAAGTCAATAGCATGCATATTTATAATGTTTTACTGTTTGAAATTGATAGACATTAAATGAATGACAATAAAGTAGAAATGATATTGTTTTACAGCACATTTTACTGGCGTCCAGTAGTCGTTTTGCCACAGGCGCTGGCGTTGCAACGGAACAAGCAACTGACTCTCACTTCTTAGCAATACATGCTCTTTATCTACACTGAGGCATGTTAGCTTTAGCCTCAGTCTCATAGCACAATGTCATGTAGCCTATGTAGCCATCACATGCATATTTATGACCCCTTTCTACAGGGTTGTAAAAACTTGTGAATTAATGTTAGCTTAATCAACCAGTGAGCTTCAGCTAATAAAATATGCCAGAGAAATAAGAAGCATGCTTATGTCTAGCTCTGTTTGAACTGTTTAGAAAAATAAGTGTGAACTTTGAGTGGTAAATCTGCCACTATTGTTATTGTAAACTGCACACTTGTGAGTTGTTTCATATTTTGCCTTTACATGACCACGTTGCAGCTTCTAAGGAAGGAAAGGTTGTGACTGCTGTAGCTTGCTCAAAGGTAGACACTCGGGAAGATGGGACATAAGAGAAAGCTAAAAGCATATAAGGACGAGGTATAGAGGGTTAAGAGAGAAAGAGAGAGCAAGCGACTCATAAATCAAGTAGAGGTGAGATTGCTGAATCAGGGTTGATTGTGCCTGGGAGAGACAATAAAGCCTGTAATCATCTGTCTCTGCTGCACAGACCTGGCAATTATCTGCCCATACCTGACCGCCAGAACAGAAAGGGCAAGGTCTATCTACCTTCACCCTATACAGCTCGAGATTTTTAAGGGGAAATTCATCTGCTGATGCAAACTGAAAGGACAGAAACAGACATTTTCACTCTTGGAGGGTTAAGAATCAGGGAAACAGAGGATTTGGTCGAAGGAGTGTTGCCGGGATTGATCAGATTTTTTCCCAGTGAGCCATATATGATGTTTGGGGGTGATTCGATAGAACAGGTGGTGATATCTGCTTGGACCTTTCATCTCTCTCTACCCACACATCTATTATCTCTCTCTCTCTCTCACACAGGTATGGTACCCCGTCAATATGTTACATCAGATAAAAGAAGAGTAGCCAGTCATTAATATCTCTGCCTACGGACGCTCCATTTGCTTCCTGTGCAGTTTCTTCATCATAACGTCTGCTTTCATACAGCTGTCTCATAATGGCATTTAGGGTACAAATTTACCTTCATTTCCCTCCAATACATCTGAGCTCGGAGCATATGGACCATCGCTTTCTGACTGAAAGCACTACACTAATGCCTAAAAGCATTTTTTGCCAGCCCAATATAAGAGCCAAATGAATAGTGTGGCTGTAATTAATCTTTTCTATTGACTGAATAAAACCTCTTGGTGGAGCACAGCGAGTGAATGCGCTGCCTTTTCACCACAGAACAGGAGAGTAGGTGTATAGGAGTTTGAAGAATAATTGCAAAGTTGCTTCCAGCATTGTGCATGATCATGCTTTTATCAAATACAAATTAAAGGCAAAAAGGCACTCAAGAACATAATACATCATCGCAACAGGTGCTCTGTGTCGCACATCATGAGCAGAGGGTCATTTGCTTTAGTTCAGTCACTGTTTATATTCAGCAAAATTAGAAATCTGTCAGAAGAGAAGCAGTATTGTTTGCATGCTGTTGCTTTTTTTTTTTATTTGTGTAAAGATTATTTACATTTAAGGTCAGAGATCACTTGATGGCTTTTCTCAACATGACAGGCCTCTTTTTCATACAATGCCAACAAGAAAATTACAGCAGAGCAATAACATAATGGGTAGGAAGACAATGATCTTTCATTGATTCCCAATTTTGTGATCTAAAGCAGTGTCTGAGAGTAAACAAAGAATTAAAGATCAGTAGTACCCAACCGGGGTTACTTGTACTCCAGGGTATACTTCTCTAGCCTAAAGATATCAGTAGTACCCAACCAGGGTTACTTGTACTCCAAGGTATACTTCTGTGGCCTAAAGATATCAGTCATACCCAGCACTTCTGTAGCTGTAACAGGGTATGTGGAAAGATTGTGGAGTTGAGTAAAACTATATATCCATGTATTTGTGTTTAGGAGGAAAATCATAATCCCAAAAGAATGATAAATTGGTGTGATGCTAAGCTTAAATTTTATTTATTTTGCTAAAAGTAATGGATAAAATAAACATTCAGTTGTAAATATTGCCACACTATTGACCTCATGTAGTATGACTTAACACTTCAACAGACACATTTGGCACGTGGCAGGTAGGGTCAGTGGAGGGTTACTTAGCTCATCTGTCAGGGTTGTCGGGGTACGCCAGAAAAAAAAAAGGTTGGGAATCACTAAAATAAACAACTCAAAATAACAGACACAGTTGTCTGTCAATTCTCCTTTTGCCTCAGAGCCAGAGGGTGAAAAAAATACACCCTTGAAGACTCTTTTCCCTTGTCACTCCTCCTGGTTTAGCCAGCAGTCGGTGTCCATATTGCCTGGGGAGCTGCACTACCTGATAAGCGGAGGTAGAGGCTCTCTGACACATCTGTCTGCTTGATGAGCCAAGTGTCAAAGCCCCCCAAAGTGCTGGATGGAGTGCATCAATAAACGACTTTAATCCCCTCCTGGGGCCAATGTCCTCCCACTAATAAGGGATCGTCTTACACCACTGGCAGCAAGGAGAGAGGTAAAAGTGGTTTGGCATGGGCCTCAGCACAGGGATGTACTGTTCGGAGGGAATTGTCTGTACACAGGTATCAGCCTGTAAATCACACACGCCTGCTGTTGCCTTAATTGCTGGATTGAATAGGTGTTTTGTTTCCTCCTCACCTTCCCTCCCTCTTTTGCCCTCTCTCCCTCTTTTTTTCTCTTTAAAGTAGTGCTTATTTGTCCTCACGCTTTCTCTCTAACTTCTGTTTTTGTATTTCAGACGCTTTTCCCACCTCTGTTATCTATCCACTTTTGCCCCAGACAGTCTCAGCTGCCAGACAGAAGAGGAGAAGCAGAGGGCTGTGGACCAGTAGCTGGGCAGTATTGGTTGTGCTGAAGGACGTGTGGGTTGCTGGCATCCGCAGGGAGGATCCAATGAGTGTTTTCGTCAGAGTGACCCTAATTAACCACATATTATCTGCAGGCTGTCTGGAGGATTAAGGCCCTCAGCGCTGGACCCTACAGGCCCAGAGACCCAAAGAGAGGACTGTGCGTTAAAGCACACTTCACATTCTGCCTCAAAGCAAGACACAGGGCGGTGGGGGCCGGCGTGAGTCTGGGAAAAAGAACCATTCGGAGGGGAAGCTAGCTTGAAGCAAATCTGGACCTTTCTATAATGAGCAAATAAACATAGCGAATCCAAACTGTGGCGCAGGAGGAATATGCAGCCACCCTTTCTGGCACCCTCACAAAGAGGACGACATCTTGTGTCTTTGTCTGTCACATCCATCCCTCCTGCCCAGGTGCTGTTTGAACAAATTGAAGTTTCTGTAGGAGGAGGGGATCATTATTCTGTAGGGAGATAATGAGCTCATTTTCTCGTTTGACATTAGAACACCCAGAAATGAACACTTCGCCGTGTTGACAGGTCGTCATACACACGGCGCGCTGCTGCATTAAGCCAGTGTCTATTGTCAACAAGGCAATGCAATCTGGGTGCTACACAAAAAACCCTCATTGACGCAACACAATAAGCAGCCCCCACAGGCAGGCACAGACTCTGGTTTCTGTAGAAAACATTTCAGCAGCAGCTGTGACATACCTCATTTCAGATGAAAGACGAGCCAGTATCAACAACAAGATTAAAAAGAAGATTAACTGGCACCAACTAGTCCAATCCAAAGGTTATAGCTCATAAGGTGCGTCGTTTCTTAAACAGTAATGTGTTATTACAAGAGTTACGAGCTGCTAGTGAATACAGTAGATTTCCCATTTAAATAACACCAAAATACTGTATAAAATAGTGCAGTGTTAACAGTTGAAGCATTTAAAGAGCTTTCATAAAGTATTACAAGGTAAATCCATCCTCCGCTAACCCTGGTGTGCTGCTGCTATTCTGAGCCACTGGAACATTTCCTGCGGTTCCACGCTGTAACTCAAGCTTTAAGCCCCGACTCAAGGCCCACGCTGTCACCTACCTCGGTCGGTGTCGTAGAGGTAGACAAACTTCTGCCACTTGTAGTGAGAGAGCAGGCTGAGGACGGCGCCCCGGAGGGCGGGGCGCATCTGGATGACAAACTGCACCTCGTTATCAGTGGGGTAACTGGGCGTGACGAAGGAGGTGTGCAGGGCGCCACAGAACGAGGTCAAGGTGTTCATGGACTTCTTGTCGTAGAATCCGAAGATGGCGTACACGCCGCGGGAGAACTGGGAGCAAACTGCAGGGACAGCAGAGGGCGAGAAGAGGACACCAGACATCATTTAGCAAAATATGCATATTCACAAATGTGTGCCTCATCACTTCAGGCAGGAATAGACCAATTGGGTTGTTTGACCACCACTAATAGCCAATTAAGGTTTTATGTGACACTAAATGACCCCCCCAGGCATTTAACAAAGCAGTTATAATACTGCATATCCTGTACAAATATGAATAATTATACAGCAACAGTATAGAAGTATATAAAGACATTGAAACAGCTTGTTTTCTCATTTATTTCTATTAATGATTAGTCTGATATTTATTTCCTTGATTAATATATTAATTATTGTATTTATTAAATGTACGAAAATACTGAAATATGACCGTAATAACTGACCACATCTCAAGGTGATGCATGTAAACAGTATATTCCTTTTGGATATTCTGATTATTCCGTATGGATCACTTTCTGATTAAGACATGTGCGATATGCTGATATTTTTCAAATTTTAGGAGCATTTTTGGACATGCATACAGCACATTGGGAATATAAAGTACGTCTCAGTTGGTTTTTTTTCAGTTTGCAACACAGACCTCAGGTCTGCTTACAGCCAGCTCTGCGAGCTGTTCATGAACCTACCAGCTGACAGTTTGCAGAGATGCATTCCCGAAAGAAAAGCTCACATTTCCGGTCAGAAGGAGAAACACGGCTACTTTTAAACTCTTTGAAGGACTTTCTCTGCTTCTTCTTTGCATAGTGACTTTTCTTTGTTAATCGGAGTACGTACGCTGGAATATTAGTGGAATATTCATGTAAACAGCTTAATGGGGGGTATTGTCTTTTTGGAATAATCTGAAACTGAATATTTTGTACATGCAAACATAGTCATTGCTTCTTTATTAGTCTTTGATTGAAAGGATTTAAATAAAGTCCATTTCACTAGGGGCAATACTCAAGCTGCCCCGTAGTCTGAAAAAATAACCCTAATGACGTCATCAGGGTAATCCCGGTTTGGGTTTGGAGACCACAAAACTAGACTAGAATTCCTGTGTTACATACTGGGGGTGTGGAGTTTGACAGATGTGGGTATTTACTGGTCAATGGTAATGAAAGACACTATCAAGTTGCATTATGGGAAGTGTAGGATCCAGTGCTTTAAGAGTTTGGAGACTACAAATCCTTTTTTTTTTTTAAATTCTACTTTGAGTGCCTCTACTTTGTGGAAGTGCAATACTAAATCACTGGAGTTCCTGTTTAATTGAGAAAATAATCTCTGGAGTTATCAATAATGACAATGTTGCAGTCCTAAGTGATACCCATCCTAATCCGATCCAATTTATGCCAGAAATACATGCAACAAGAACACATGCATTGCATCGGGAAGTGAACGGATGTGCCAGTACACTAGTCGACTGCATTGTGACAGGCCGTCAGCTTTAAACGCAGCAGCGGTACAGTGAGAGTGTTTGTTTTGGTAGCAAAGTGGCAGCCAATGGACAGAAAAGTCACAGCATTCACAGAAGGTCTCCAGCTCCCACCAGTTATTGCTCTGTTTCCTCATCCACGCTGAACGGCTCGCTGCAGCATTCGCAGCAGCTGGGAACGCCACCGCTGCCTGTCACCGCTGCTGCTGCTGCCTCCTACCACGGAGCTGAAAAAGACAACTCTTTCTGCCTCGAGTGGAACGCAGTTTCACTTCCAATGACCCACAACGCTTATGTTTGTTGATGCCACCACGTCAGTAGCAGCTACACACACATGCACACACTTTGCATAGATACAAGGTATTTCAACACAAGACTGACCCCACTTTTAGGCAAAAAAACAACCCTTTCTGACAAGCTGCACAAAAACTACACTCTGCTCAGTGAAATTACTATCCAAGGCGGCCAAAGGTAAAAGAAAATAAACAGTTACACCATCGTTTGAATGCTTTTCACTTGAATAAATCTATAACAACCACTTCGGGGGGAATGAACATCTGAGTAATACAAGCATCAACGTGTGCATCTGATGACATTTCTTGAAAGAAAAAAAAAACAAAAAAAAAAACAAACATTTCCATTTGTTTGTGTATTCATCATCAGGCGCTCTAGTGGGACGGCGTGAAATTGTCAGGCAGGAGCGACTTCCATTCAGTCAGAAGCTATTAATGTGTAAACTAACATTCAGAGCTACAGGTGTGTTTTGCTTTCCCGCCCTATCATGAATGGCTGCTCACTTATTCTGATTGACTCTCAAGCGCTCCCGCTGGGTAATCAAGTATTCTTAACATCCGTGAACGCTTTGAATATTCCAGCACAATGGTTGGGTGACAGGAGGGAAGGCACTTTCCAATAATGGCTATGTTTAATATTTGTTTACGACTGGATGACGGGGATTCATTCAATTGGTACGGTGGGATAGCTTATAGGCTCTTGTTTAAATACTAAATACGGAGTTTTAGCATTCTCCGAGGTTACGGATCCTGAACTGGAAACAATTCATCCCCAACATGGCAGTTTCTATTTTGCGCCCTCATCCTAGTCAAGATAAAATCGCACATGTACGCACACACAATAACCGTGTTATTTTTTTCTGTCGTCTTTGTGCAGAACGGCAGTACGTCCAAAACCTTTCAGACACTCAAGAAGACAACATGACAGCGCTCACGTATTCGGCTCTTAAGCACAATTGCTGTGTGAATGAGGGATCTAGTCGCTGGTGGGATTTGCCTCATCCTTTTTAATTCTATTCCCTCCCTATCTGTCCTGGTACAGACACCTCTCTCCAAGGTATAAACATCCATTTTCAGCAACACACACAGGCAAACCCACACATAGGAATGCAGACATACAAACGCACACACACACACACACACACTGCTTACTGATAAGTGAATCAACAGATGGACAGCAGTATTGTGGGTAAGTGCTGCAGGGTGAGTGGTGCAATCTCCCACGCTGAATGGGGAGCCAGTAGAAGGTGCAGCCCTCACAGAGGCCCAGTTTTCTCTCGCTGCACTCCCTCTTAATTTGGGCCAGTACTGACACAGAACCTCTCCCAGGGGACCCGATCTGGCAGCCTCTTTCTCTCTGCTTGGCTGTCCTCTTGCTTATTAGGTTGAGCTTTGAGCAAGATTCAACAGCAGATATGTCTACACACACACACACACACTCACCTCGCTCTCTGTAACCCCCCTTAGATGTACAGTGTCTTTACACTGCACCCTTTTTTAGGGTCGACGCCTTATCGCAGTGGAAAGGTTTGCCCTGTCGCAGGGATCCTAGGAGCTGTGCCATCCAGAGCGATCTGAGTATGTTCTCCCACAGCGGCGAGGTTTACAACTGTGTTCTAGACAAAGAGTGACCTGTGCTGTTTTGGGGGCACATACTAGCCCGTCTCACTGTACCGTGTGCCAGCATCCTGCACCTCTGCCCTGCAGACACCACGGCTACACCTCCACCTTCTCCAGAGTCAGCTCACAGCCACGTACATGCCATAAATAGACCCAACCACAGTTAATGTTACACTACACACAATCAATGGCAGCAGCGTAATTTATTAACAGTGTAGAGCCATATGCTGCGCTGTGCAGTAACCTCTTGTTTTTAATCACTACTGGCACATTTCCACAGTCGGAGGCTAACAGGTCACACCACATGTTGAGGCGTCACATAGGGTTTATATACTGTAGTACGCAGGTGATAGTAAATTTGAGCTTCGGGTGGTACCTCGGGTGGAGCTCCGTTGATCGTGATCAATTAAACAAATGCGTCCCCGCATCAGTAAAAATGACCCGTTCCTTTCGGCGGACTACCACCATCATTTTCACAAACTGCTGTGAGAAAAACAATTTGCTGTTTCACTCCGCCGCTGCTGGTGGAGGAAAACAAAAGAAGTGTCAGCTCTTATCACCAGCAGCCGGGATCACCTGCGAGGAATGAGCTAGATTGTTGTTTTTTCTTTCTTTTTCTTTTAAATCACGTTTTTTACACCACACTGTAACTTTCTAATTAATCTACATTTTTTTGCCAAAGGCTGCACCGATTTATTACCTCACCAATTTGTGGTGTATGTAAATTTCTCCCTCTTTTAAATCTTAATAAACTCTAATTCTTATGGTCAAGGGTGAATAACAAGACAGCAGAACAAATGAGCAGACTATATAAGGAAGGGAAGTTCATTAATAAGAAAAAGCAAAACAAAATAGCAATCAGTAGAAACATATTGACCAAGAGGAATTGAATTTTTCATTGTAGTGACAAGAACAGTTTAAGTTTTCAGCTAAAGAAAAGAAAAATGCTTAAACACAGACCCTCTACTACAGATACATATTAATATACGTATGTACATATATAGCTTAAACACAAGTGACTGGTTGTATTATTTCTGAACATAGAGAGTTTCCTCTTATCTGTGATTCTTAGGAGCTGAACTCAGAGCTCAAACTGTTCTTGACAGACTGTACGGAAACTTCTGGATTACCCTCTTGCAGCCATACTCTGTATATGTATGTATTCCTCCTAGAGATGTCCCTTCATGCAGTACTGATCCTCCTCTTCCTCCCTTCAACGCCTCGGTCTCTCCTCTCTCCTCACCACTCTATCTGACCTCTCCTTTTGTTGCCTCAGCCATCTGGTCATCCCCCAAAGCATACATCCTCTTCAAGCGTGGCAGTATCTCTCTCCACCTGAGTGCCTCTCTCCTTCTCCTCTCACATTGTTTCCCCCATAATATCGCCCTGCTCCATCAGCGGAGCAGAGATTGGTGTTGGACTTTGGTTAAAAAAAAAGAAAAAGTAAGTGCAGTCAGGAGAGAGAGCTGCTGCCTCAGCCTCATCCCTCTCGGTAATTAAATAAAAACGGAATAAATGTAGGTGGAAACAAGATGGCAGAACCTGAAGAAATAACACATCAGTTAATATAATTCAATGATTCTGCGAGTGTCACCTTGAATTTCAATAACACCAATTTAGTCACAAGTCCACAGACAACGATGTGCATGTAGCCATTAGAGGAGCTTGCTGGAGGACTGAGTGGTAAACAACACACAGATAATTCTCTCTCATCGGCTCCTTTTATTTTCCCTCTCCTCCGATCTCATTTCCCCGCCTTTTTCTTTCTTCCTCTGCAGTTAACCGTGCCTCCTCCTCCTCCTCCTCCTCCTACCCCCCCCACCGCTGCAGGGAACCATGCATCCCATCTCCAGTTCACTGGTCAAACACACACAGTGTGCCGCCCTCATTCCCTTCTATAATCAGGACACTCGGCAGTGCTACGGGGATGTTACATTTCTGATGCATCACTTGAGATGGCTGGCCTGGAATGCTAGTTCAGAGGGATATGTGGTATCCCGCAGGCACGCTGAGCTAATTCATAAAAAAAAACCTTTTCATGCACTCGCAGCATTTGGAATCCCGTGCTCTTTTGCGGCCCATGAGCCAGAGCTTTTCACAGCCTTGGGAAGGGAGAGCTGGGAACAGTAAATGTCAACGATGATTGTATCTCTTTAGCTTTTTTCCTCGTCTTTTTCAAAACCCACATTCTCTCTTTCTCTTTTTGGCTCCATTCTTTCTCCTCTCAGCCACAAGGCCTCCATTTGCTGCCCTTGCCTCGGTCTCCTTCTCCCCCCCCCGGTCCTCGCAGCTCCTCTCACTAGTCTCCCTCTCCCTCGCTCCTTCCCTCCCCCTCCCCAGTTTTCACCAGCCTACATCAGGACCAGCATGTCCTGCTCTGAAGAAGGGATGCTGTCACTGGGAGATAGCTCGTAAGAGCCCAGGGGGATTGCATCGGCTCTTGTCATATAGAGATGTGAAGTGCTTCAAACTGTTAACTCAAATGGCAGACCTAGATTCAAGAACGACTCAACTGCAGTGTGCCGTGAGATGTTAAAAGGAAGCCGTTACTAGTCCTCCTCCATCAACATCTAGCATCTATTTACACTTTAAATTACCTGCTGGGCTAAATGACACCGATACACACATTGTGGAGAGAGAGCAAACTAAACACATATTTACTATCCAGTGGTTGACATTAAAGCAGGGCGACTGTATATTTATATATTAATGTTAATAAGTGGATTGGCATCACGATCATGTTATTGTTTAAGAAAAATGTGTCCATGCACACTGTAACTAGCAGAACGTGTTTTTAGATGTAATGCATCAGTGCATTACACTGGTACTGCCTACTTTTGTTATATTACGATATATATGGATATTGGAAACATATTTATTTATTAATGTTGTGATATTACTGTAATTTCTGGTGCATTTTATGTTTTTATTAGAGAGTGGTAGTATGACAGGAAGTAAGGCAGAGAGCTACAAAGGTCCCGAGCTAGGAGTGGGAATCACCAGAGCCCCCATTTCCTTGTTTTTTGACCAATGGACATACACAGGGGGGGAGAGTCACCTTCCCACCTTCCTGATTAGTGTGGCACAATGTGGGCGTGCGAGCTACTGCATGCTGGCAGTGATTCTGATGAAGACCTGTGTTGGTCGCAACACGTTGGTCATTTTAAATAATTATTGCCATGTAAAATAAAGGCAAATAACACTACAAAGTGGACTGGATATATGCGTTGGAGGGAGCCTTGCATTTTGTACTTCTCTGAGATGGCATCCAACCCATGCAATGAGCCCTTCACAAGATTGAATGATCACAATACGATATTGTTATTTTGTTATGCTGAGTTTGGCTATAAAATGTAGTTTATTATCTTTTTTAGCTGTTTTATCTAATACAGTATGACACAGTTTTCACTCTCTTCATTTCATTCACATATCCTGAGGTCAGAGGTCAAGGGACCCTTTGAAAACAGCCATGCAGCAAGTTTTTCCTCATCAAAATTTAGCTTAAATTTGGAGCGTTATATAACATTCTTCCCTACAATCTATTATAACATGGTTGGTACCAATGGATTCCTTCGGTTTCATATAATACTAGTATCTGAACCCGCTACAACCTCCGACAGACCAATCAGATTGTTAAGAGGGTAATAGTTTATATAATATATTAGATATAATATTATTATTATTATTATAAATAATACATAATATATCAGAAAAGATTGATACTTGATGTCTTTGTATTGATACAATATTGCCACACAAAATATTGTGATATTATGCTCAATCGATTTCTTTCCCCCACCCCTACTAGCTGGACTCAACCCGAGGAAGGTGCAGTCAGCTTCTTAACCACTAAACCACACGAGGTCCTTTATTACTGTAATGTCAAACTTGTCACCCAGTCCTAACTGTCCAAGGCTACGACACACGTTTTCATCACATCTGTAAAAAAGTACATTTATGACCACTAGTAGCGCTATGGAGCATTTTTTCTGTGGACGCACACATGCACGCAAGTCCGGTGGCTGTAATGGAGGGAAGAAGAACTAGCGAGTAAACAAGGCTGTAAACAAAATGTCCAATTTCTCCCCTCCTCTGCCCTCTGCTCACCCTGCCACATCGGGAATCAGCTCTGCTAACGACCTCAGCTACTGTACAAGTACAAGCAATCCGCTGGTGAGCTCAGACTGTATGTGTCTTCACCTATGTGTGTACTGTGTGTGTGTGTGTGTGTGTGTGTGTGTGTGTGTGTGATGGATGATAGGGGGTCGGGAGGCTGGCCTGGGGATGCTCTGTCACTTAGGCTGGTTAGCCTGGAGCTCACCCACCGAGAGAAATGCATCTCCACATGCTGACGACAGATTTCTAACTTCCTCTGCTCCTCTGGTCAATTTTCCTCCCATCACATTTTCTATCAGTTATTAGAAACTTTGATTTTGCTGTAACTGAATAAACTCATATAAAGACTCACAGATTACATGGTGGCCATGTAAAGTCTCAACATAGCATGCTAACAGAAAATAGATGTGCGTTTAATTGTGACTATCTAGTGTATAGAAACTGCAGTGTGACATTTCCTTCTCTGCTAGATAGATTAGCAAATGTCACCAAAAAGGTGACTGGCCAGTAACTTTGATGGCTGAAATAAGTGCGTCTCTATCAAAGAGGAGCTGAATGAGAAGCATATGAATGTTCACTGCCTGGATGCACAGAAACATGATCTTACTCCAACATGGCAATCACACGTGTGAGATTTTTGTCAGATTTTGTGCTCGCAGTTCCAATTTCCCTCCAAATGCAACGTGAGAAACAACACAAGCTTATTCTTCTAAAAATACATGGAAATGTTTTAATATCGAAACAAGTGAAAGTCATTTTTTGACACCTCTGCTGCTCATATTTTTGGTATAACACATGAAGAGCAGAGCAGGGAAGGAGCCAACGGAAATGTTATCCAGTGTATAGCAAACGTGTTACACATTTATTAGCATGGCACGGTGATTAAGTTTTAATTAAACTCCAGTCAGAATGCTTACTTTGGTTTGTGTAAAACCGATAACAGTATACTCCAAAAGAAAACATGTTCACAGAGCTGTATAGTTACCAGGTAACTAGTCAAATATCCTTAGAGAAGAATTAATGGAAATTTGTGTGAAGTGCAAAATTAAAATTTCAGTTTAGGTATCTCTCTCTCTCTCTCTGAGCTCGATGTAGAGTGGTGTATTATGTGGTGGAGTGGTGAAGGACATTATGGAAATCTGTGAGAAAGCATAAAATTCAAACTCTGGTTAGCGTGATTTACATTCCCTTTGAAGCTTCAAGAATTGGGCCTAAAAGGCATCCATAGGAAGACCCACTTATCCCATACCATGCTGCGCCTGGAAGGCTCATATGCAACCTACAACCCCAGTCAGTCGCTAATGAGATGTGAGTGGACCTCTGCTCTGTTAGCAAGAAAGACTGAACGAAATCACAGCTGAATTATGGGATATAATTCTGTCTATCAAATCTTTGCAAAAGTAAGCCAAGGGAGGATTACTTATGCAAACTACTACCAATTGTCTGTTTTTTAAGTTGACCCAATATTCTAATTAAACAGAAATTTTTTGAACAGCTTTGATATCTGACTAATAGGACGGCTAAAATAGATATACTAATAAGACCAGGACTCTATGGCAGGTGAAAGACTGGAGAGAAATGACTCCTTAAAATGAGGGATTAATGGAGATATCTACTATTATTTTTGGCATATTAAAGGGGAACTACACCCATTTTCAAATAATCAATTCAAAAAGATCAAAAATATTAGTAAACATGAACAACTCTCCCTAATCCAAAAAGTGCTAAGAGCGCTAAAAGTCATGATATGGAGCTGCTCCAAAGACAATGAATGGGGAAAGATGCTGTAGATGACACTGAGAGCACCCAGGGGGATGATCTGAGTATGTGGGAACATTTCCTGTTTCACAACTAACAACACTACAACAGAATAAAGCTCATTTGGGTCTAAAAAAGAAAAACATCCTGTGGGTCCATAAAATCAGTCATTGTCTCCGGAGCAGCTCCATACTTTATCCCCTATGACATTACAAGTTTAAGACTAACTTGTCTTGTTTCAGACTTTGAGAGAGAGAGTAGCTCATGTTCACAGATATTGATTGAATTTCCTAGGTCATGGAAATAACATACTGACATTTTTAATTTAGGTGTTGTTCACCTTGAATACAAGAATATGTAATGATAAACAAAATTGTATAATTTCATAATAGTTTTCCTTCCAACAGAGACCATAGAAGTGTTGAATCAAGAGTGCTCCATGTGACAAACCCTAGCAAAGTTAAGTGAAGCCAATGCTGAAGTGCCTTAAACTTGTTCTGTCCACTTGCCAGCAGGGGGCGACTCCTCTGGTTGCTGGGTATGCTTTAGGGTGTGGCTACATTGTGATTGACAGGTCGCAACCACGACATTGTCCAGTCTGGGAGTTAGCCATGTTTTAACCCTTTCATAGTGTGTTATCAGTTCAGTTGTACTTAGTTCCACCCTCTTGTGTCACTTCTGGTTGCAAAGAACCAAGATGGCCGAACTCAAGGCTTCAAAACGGCAGTTCACAAACCATGGTCCATGTCCACTTCTTACATACAGTCTACTTGACGTAACTAATCTGGCCAATCTATTTTGTCTTTACAAAGCAGGTCTTTTCCTTTTATATACATATTAATTATTCACATCCCTGGTCTGCATTCAGAATGTGTGTTTCATCATTAATAATGCCCGGCATATCAAAAATTTGACTGCGGCAAATTACTATGCATATAGTGCCTTGAAGATAAAAGTGATTGAGGTCAGGTGTGGCCCACAAGCATGCACTTCCCCATCACTGGAGTTCACCAGCTATTCTCCTCTCTCGTTTTTCTGTCTGCATGCTCTTTCTCCTCTCCACCTGCCATCCCGATGACATAGTCCTGTACTCGTGAGAGTGGCTGGTGAGCAGTCCCCAAGGGAGTCAATGACTCAAATCCATCTCAAAGGTTGACGGATATTTTTCACCTCCAGGGTCTTACCATCATGCTTTTGTTGCTTGCTTTTGAACACAGGACAACACACGGGGCTGAAAGCACTCGGCGGGTCAAACGGACTTACCAACTACCGTATAGGTCCGTTGAATGCTAAATGTTCGGTATGTTTGCTGAATATCTCAGTTTGATGGAACTCAACGTATATGTGCAGAAGTCTCACTCTGCTCTCATCCACTGCATGTCGTTTTCTTGACACATGCAATTAAGGGCTATCTATGCGAGCAGATAACAGACCGAAACCCTTTGGCCCCTCGCTTCACCTCAAGAGCCGTGCTCCGACATCCCCGGCCCTGTCATGTAGAACAAATAACAACCCTTTCTTCCGACAGGCTCTTGCAGTCCACCATTTGCTGCAATGCAGAGGCAAGAGAGGAGTGCTACAGGACTTGTCTTATCCTCTCAAAGATGATCACTCCTCTCACCTTCAGGACACCACAGCACAGAGCGAGGACAGCAGCTCAACGCTGACCCTTCGAGTGCGTCTGTGTGCATTTTTTAAGGAGGATTCAGCCGAGGATGAAACATGTAAGGCTTATGATATTCTGTAATTGGATTTCCAAGAAAGCTGGTGACAAAGTCCCTCACACACCACTAATCCTCCCAATCAGCACTGTGGGCCTAAAGCGTGCTCTTCTCCGCAGATGAATATGGAGGAAGGGAAGTGAAGCGAATGGAGCATGAAGTGAGGAAGAGGATGGTGATCGCAGATGAAGAGGGCTGTGGATTGAGCCACGACTGCATGAGGGTGGACGACCACTGAAGGCATGCCGACGTGTCCCAACCATCGAATGTATATTAAGATGGACGACATGACAGCTCCCCAAATGTGAAGTGAGTCTGTGTCATGTAAATATAGTGATATTCTTGTCTAGGACTGCACCAATCTGACTTTTTTAGTCTCAATAATCATAGCGATACCGGGCTGTGGGTATCGGTTAATAAGGAGTAGCAATCCAATACCTGTTATAAATATCCAATATGTTTAATTAATAAGCTGCATGCCTCACTGTGTGGAGGTGACTGGGATCATTCTTTTATGTGTAAGGCAACAAAAGGCTTGACTTAATCATTGCTCTCCTAACTGTATAACAAAATTTAATAAACACAGTAAACACAGATATACATAAATTTACTGAATTGCTGTTTGTTATTAAAATAACGGCTAGCAAGCAGCAGCCATGCTCAGCTCATGATTGGCTCGGACTGGTGTAGGGGGGTGGAACCCTTTTACTGCGGCTCCAGCCGGCCAATCACGACTGCACAGACTCTGGCTCCAAATGATGTCAAAACCTCAAATATATATAGAAACCCTTGAATATGCTTTAATCACCTCACTTTTCCCCTTCTACTCCTACTTCAAGAGAGGAGAGCAAGAAGTTTTCTAGCACTAGATGAAAAGAGAGAGAGAATCCATCTCAGCGGACCCGTCATTGTCTGAATGTGTGCTGGGCATAAACGCCAATAAGGGGAAATTCGGTGTAATTTGGCGCCTGTCTGATACAGTCACTGTGCTGCGATGGAGACAAGTCAGAATAAGTCCCAGGTCTAACTCTATTAGTCCCATGACAGCACAATAAAGACACACTTGGGAGCCACGTGGATCAGACTGATCAAAACCTCAAGATGGCCGCTCCCGTGTCCAGGACATTTTGGCTTCATTTTTGTACAGTGGGAAGAAGCAGAGACATTTCTATGGTCCCAGCACATGCAGTCTGATCAACATCTCCATGTTGGGAGTGAGACGGGTTGGAGGGCGGGGCGCCCTGGGACGGCTGCAAAAAGGGAGGGAGTTCAACATGTGGGAGCCAACACGGCAAACACTCAGACTGTTGCTGTCAGAAGTGGTCAGGGGCTCTGCCTTCACAACAAACAGGTGAGATTAGCTTTGCTGAATCACAGGAAACAGTTCACTCTAGGTCTCTGTGACAGACGCCTTTAAGAAAAGAGGACACAGGGAGGAAAACACTCGTGCTATATCAAAGAGATTAAAGGAGTAGTTTAAGAAGACGCCTCTAAATGATTTGACTTGACTGCTGCAGAGCCGGGCCCGCCTGGGTAAAGATTCGTGGTGATATTTCAGGTATAGACCCGACTGACTTGTTTTGAATCCAATTGTACACAGCAGGGGAAATACCTGGCAGCTGCAAACCTCTCCGGTTCCTGTTCCTATTTTGGATGATTGAGAAAGAAACAAGCAGAGTAAACTTTGTGGATGTCTGGCAGCCAGGCGCATATATTTTTCCATCACTGTCAAAAACGCTGGATTGTTTTTCCTGCCTCACATCAGTTCTATCTGTTTTTCAGCCTTGCTTGCTAAACTAGTTTCTGTTTGTCATTTTCTCTTTTCTTAATCTGCAAGATGGGGCAGCGAGGAGTCTTGAAACATCTATATTCCAGTTAGAGTGCAAACCATGTGAGTTTAATGCTTCCTGACTGGTTGTTTCTGTCCTTTAGGGAGTTTTTGATCTGTGTGTCTCGTGTATGGGTTATATGAGTGTGCCGCACAGGGCCACCAAGAGGGGGATGACAATCTGCCACTCTCACGAGGTCCACTTCCTGTGCATGTAAACTAAGCCTTTGCCCCCGGTGTCGCTAATCAAATTACATGTCACATTTCATATCCTACGCCGATGAAACAAACCGAGCCAAGCCATTGAGGGATTTGCATTGTGAGGCTTGATTATTACCTCTCCAGGACTCCTCTCAGCTCTTCTGCCTTTCTCCCAGGAATAATAGAATAAGTCAATGAGGACGGGAGATGTGACCAGTTGTTTAACCTTGAAGACATCACTTAAATTATTCCCTCTCCTTCTCAGCCCCAATCCAGGCTTGGTTAAGTATGTAGAGTCCGGCACCACTTTTCATCTTATTAATGCCCTTGCTGAGATGGCGCTCCATCCCTGAATGATAATGCTGGAGGTAGCACAGAGAGAGCAAGATGGAAAATAGAGAGCTGTGACAGTGAGTGAGCTGCAATCGTATAGAGACACCCTTGAATATGCTTTACTCACCTCACTTTTTCCCCACAAAAACCAATAAAGATTCACAGCAAGGGGCTTCACTTTGGAGCCATTTCATAGAGACACTTCGAGAGAGGAGAGGAAGAAGTTTTCTAGCACTTGATGAAAAGATGGATTCTCAGCGGCCCTTTCATTGTCTGGATGTGTGCTGGGCATGAACGCCAATAAGAGAAAATTCAGTGTAATTTGGCGCCTGTCTGATATGGTCACTATGCTGCGATGGAGACAAGTCAGAAGGTTTAACTCTATCAGTCTCATGACAGCACAATAAAGACACCCTGAGATGGATGGGAGCCATGTGGCAGACTGATCAAAAGCAAACTACTGCACAAATAATGAACCTCTAAGCTAGATAAAATAATGATTTTTCACTTCAGGGTGGTACTAAAATCATATATTTACAATGTGTTGAATACTCTGGAGCATAATCCACCTTAAACTGTCTTCAGTGAAACTTTGCTCTGCCAAAGAAATAGTCTCTATAAAATAGTTAAGAGGAAACTTTGGCTATCACAGACTGAGGTTTTATTTATTGTAGCTCTGGGACATTGGTTCTATGGGTCATGATAACACTGAAGACTTCAGTTCACAGTGTTAAAAGTACATCCAAAAGTGGCAAACAGCAGAGTTGCAACAACAGTTTTGCAAGATTAGCTGCAACTTTTTATGGAGGTAAAACCAAATGTGAGAGCACCTGTAAGGATACAAATATGTAATCCACTGCAAATCGAAAGTCAATACGTCCGACTCGGTATTTAAAACTTTCAATCTAAATGCATTCCAATTCGGCAAAACATGGACGCCTGCAACAAAATGTCTGTATGTGTGTAACTATCTATGTCAAGTGTCTGAGCTTCACAAGTGTCTACAGAAGACCTACATCAATGACCACAGCACCATTAGCGAAGAGAAATGCATATAATGTAATCATCTTTAAATAAACACCTAGAGAATCCTGTGGGGAAATATTTCTGAAAATTGAATTAATCTAATTTATGACATTATGACATTTATTTCCACGGGAACCTTGTGGAAAGAGCTGGGAGGAGTAGACTAGTATGGCATGCTCACAAAGCACAAATCAACTGAATGGAAATACCAGCTACAACGTGGTTACCGCTCCTTTCACAACATGGACACTGCCTAAAAGCACATAAAGTAGAAAACTATGAAAAGGTAATCACTGTGTGTGATGTCAGGGATATGTTGGGCTTGGAAAAACCGTCATTCCATTGTACTTTTCTGTGTCGGAGGTCATCCCCCCCCCGAGTTCAGAGTACAATGGATTGCAGCAAAAGTTGAACCAGGAAGTTGAGCTGTTGTACGTTTACTGTTCCACTGTTTTTTGTTTTGTTTTTTAATTATGCCTGCTGTTTTTGCTAATCCAATTCTTTGGTGGGTTGTGAACATAACATGGCTGCTACAGAGCTTCAACAATAGGAAACTCCTCCTCATTATACACCTAAATATTTCACTCAGTTACAGGGAGTCCTAGGGCTAAAAAGCTTAACTCGGAGACAAACCCCTGAAATTGGGAGTGAAATGTTCACTGACGTTTCTCAAACTTCGGCCACTTGAGAGCAATTTCCAAACTTAAGCTTCTTTATGCATAAAAGAGCCAAAGTCTATCCCCTTACAGCTCAGGGATGGGGCTTGGTACAGTAGCAGCAGCACTACAATGGGCAGGAGGAAAATACATCGCACAAAGAGCTGAGAAAAAGCAAGAGAACTGATGAGACTTCTGTGTGCCCTTGGCATACTTAAAGAAAGGTATGTTATTCAATCTCAGTGCCCATTTATAATAGACAGAGCAAGGTGCTATTTCACACATACTGTATGTTCCTTTAAGGTTATTTCATTTCGAACTGGACATCATGCTACTTGTGGCCACTGTCCTCCTCAGAGCCACTGCTGATCTGCTATTGAATGTGTGCAGCTCATCTACAGAGGCGTATATAAAACCTCACAAATCCTCACACAGCCTATTCTCGACATCCAGCTCGCCTCAGCTCGCTATAGAAGACAGGTAGGTGGAGAGATGAAGGAAGCGCTGCTGTGCTGTGTACTGACAACCCAGCTCACATCACACACATAGACATACACAAACACAGTGGTTGGTCACTTCATCTCTCCATCTCCAGCGCTGCGCCTCTCTCCTCCACTGCTCCCTGCTCTCATAAACATAGCTAAGCCACTGAACTCTCCCAGGTCCCTTTTTCATCATATTCTAGCGCTGTCGGGGCTGCAAAGGGCACCGGCATCTGAGAGAGGCTTTCCATTGAGGCCCTTTGGAATGGATTCCCTCCAAACGGCCTTTTCATTCCGCAGCTGCGATGGATTAGCTCTGTCACAGGTCCAGATGAGGTTTGCCTTCCTGATCTGCACGCCACGCCGGAGAAGATAAAGCCACGCTGCCGAGATGAAGAAGAACGGGGGGGGGGGGGGGTAAAATTAAGGGACGAGATTCGCGCTGGCGGTAACCCAACGGTCGATGATAGGAACACTTCAATATTTCATCACGCGGCCATGCGTGGACACACAAGACGTGGATAGTGGCCCCGGGGCAACCGCCCACAGGTTTGATGTAGCCATGTGTGAAATGGCAAGGACCACACAACAGCATTCTCAGAGTTAACCGTTGGAGGGAGAAACAGAGGAGGGTCACGGCTGGGCGAGCACATCATGTTTACTTAATTCTCACTCACGGGGATAGAGAGCATTAAAGACAGGAGAAGCAGCGTTAAGACGAGTGTAATGTAAGATAGCCTCACATGCATCACAATGAAATCTCTTCTCTCATTCACACCTACTAACACATCTTTTTAACCCTCTGGGCTACAGGTACAGATAACATTTGAAACTGGAAAACCAAAGGAATCCAGTGGTACCTATCACATCATGCTGGCATGTTGGGAATGAGGTGAAATAACATTCCAGAGTTGGGCTAAATTTTGGTGAGGAAAAACAAGCATGAAGATATATGATTGAAAATGAGTTTTATGGGCACTCAGAAGATGGATTTCCTGGGCAGGCTGACAATAAGTGCTCGCCATCTAATCGCTGATAAATGCAATTGCAATTCCTGCAAAAATCTCCACATCAAAACATTTTGATACCAAATCACAGCATGACTTTTTCTATGGTGTTCCTCAAGGTCTTAGTGTCTTTATGTGGTATTTTGGAGCCATTATTGATCATTTTTATTAATTCTCAATAGGTAAAAAGGGCTAAATTTAGCACCAAATCTGTGTAACAAATGGTATCAACCCAAAAATTGCTGCAACAACTTATGAGACGTAACTGAACATGGGAATGGCCAACACATACTTCCACTTTGAAACCTCATACACTTTCACACTTTATTCTAATTAATTAATTCATGTTTATATCTGATTTATGACTAGAACAACTTGACACTGCTGAGCTGCATCTCAAATTAATCTTCATGTTCCCAGTTTTCAGATGATGTTCACCACTTCATCTACTGTTGAACTGCTATCTCCCCCTAAAGACCCCTCTGTACCCCCCTAAAAAAGTAAAAAACTGATGGCTTCCACCTCCTTGATGACCCGAGGAACAGATGAATCAAGTCCACGCGTGTTACTCACGGCCATTTGACTCTCATTCCACTCTTTACGGCATTCATGCAGATTCGATTAAACTCATTCAATGTAAATCAGAGAACAATCAGCAATACATTGGCGCTTGTTATGGTGACAGCACGGATAAAGTGATTTGAGTGGCTCCTCAGGCCTCCCCGTCGACACGTCAACAGATCCAGCTCTGAGTGTTGGCTCTTCAATCTGTAACTGCAATCACAGCTGCAGTAATTGCCTACAAATCCCCCCCGTTTCCAGATGTGTTGGTCTGCATTCATTGCATAAGACGTGTTCAATATTAACCACAGAGGCTATTCACGGCACGGCACGTCTTATTTGCATCCCTGTATCACTGCGAGGGATATGCTAATACCTTCCTTTTTCTTCCTCCTTTCCTTCAGCCCGCATGCTAGAGTGCCCATACACTAGTTTCACAAGGTTATGATGCTCCAGTGGCCCGGCGACTGTGAACTGTCACAAGCAATCAGTTATGATGGAGCCCTTGTTTCTGCACAGACATGCAGCGTTGGAAGGGCTCTGCCAGCCTCTTTTGAAACGGGCCAGGAACGTGCAGATCAATCTGCTCAGTCGGCAGACGGGAGAGAGGGAGAGAGAGAGAGAGAGAGAGAGAGAGAGAGAGAGAGAGAGAGACAGAACTGGAAGCTGGAAGTCCTCGTCGCACTGTGATCCAATATTTACTAGTTGGTGGGAGAGTACGTTCGTGACACTCCCTGTTGATGTTTTGTATTCATCACAGCACCGCCCTGATGTCCTGACATTTTTGTGCGGAAATCAGACTCTGCCGTGCACACACAGAGGGGCGCCTAAACAATAAACAGCTGATAACGCCGTCCAAGTGGACTGACAAGATTAGACAGCACATAGGTACCAATTAATGCTTTTCTCTGGGCGCTTTTCAGAAATAATAAAAGGCTCAAAAGTATTTTCTTTCATAAGCTGTCTGACCTTGGATAGGACAATGCAGTCAGCCGCTCTTATTGAGGAGGACTTCAGAGTTTCAGAGGCCAATGCAGCAACTTCCAATGAGGCGCGATGCGGATGTGCTATTCCAGCTCAAGTAGGGGATTACTGATTCAGTGATTACGGGTATTGTAGGGGAGTCTAGTGAATGGCCAATAGCTAGCTGAGTGTGACTGCAGAGCTGCGGGAACATCGCCGTAATGGGCTTTGAGGGAAAGATTAAATACATATAAAGGGAGAAATATAGAAATGAAAAAGACAGAGAGGGGGAGTAAAAGTAAAAAGAAAAAAATGCTGACTGCAATGTCACAGATCTTTTCAGGAGACACGTTTTGAAAATGCTCTTCCTTTCTTCTTCTTTACCTCCTGCATCCCCTTGCCTTTTCACAACTGGAGCATAAGGGTAAATGGCATTTCCAAATGAAAAATAATCTCCACCACAAACGACGTATTCCACTCTCCTTGAGAGGTTTTGCTCATTGAGAAAACAAAATGGAAAGCAGCCATCACGCAGAGCCGAGCTGCTGGCAGACACATCCCTGATGCACCTGAGATGAATAGTTCACAATGGCAGCTCACCCTCCTGTTCATTTTACTCAAAATGCACCACATGTGCCGGCTTTTTTCTTATCATAAACAGTTTTCCCCTCACACAGAGCACGGCGGCGAATGTGTCTAATGCACCACTAGTATTTTGTGCGCCTCCTCTCCTCCTGTGCGGTCCCTCATACTGTGTTTATCGTTTTGCTTTTTATACGGTCAGCCGGCTCCTCTTGTTCATCACAACGGGGCGCTGATATCATCTTCAATAAGGGAACACAGACTTGGTCTGTCACTGTTGACTTATAGTTCAGAGACCGCCCCTATTATTTGAACAGTGGTGAACAGATGTGCGGAGCATAGATGGGCTGTCATGTTGCATCATGTCTACTGGCGAAAAAATCAAGGGGGGTTCGATCCACGCCGTTGTGGGTTCGCCATGAAGCTCACATACAGGTCAGTGGTGCACAAATTATTATGAAACCTATTCTTGGATGGTTGGTTGATGGTAACATTAGGGGTGTTATTGCTCGGCCGTGGCATAAATTGTTTTTATAGTTGTGGAAATGTTATTGTCAACAAAATCTATTTAAGTGTACAAGCTTTATGAGCAATCATGCAACGTCTCTGATACATGTAAAGCATTTCTGGCAGACCCACTGTGGTATGCATTATATAAACAAGCATCAGTTATCATGTGACTGCAGCACTAGGGGTGCAAGAAAATACTGAAAATATCAAATATCACATTACTGTGCTTTGTGATAGTGCAGCAGGCAGAAAGTTTCTGGCATCATAGTACAATAATTCTATAATAACCTTTCAGTATGTTGTAATTCCAAGTGTTCTGAGAGAAAACTAGACTTCTGCACCTCCTCATGGCTGTTTTCAGGCTTTAAAAATATAGCCTGTGACGGGAGACTTTGGCCAATCACATGTCGGCTGGTGGGCGGTGCTTGGTATTTCCTCAACTGATCTCAACATGGCTATCAGGTCACAAATTTTCTCATTTTACAGCCAAACAGTAACTACAAGATGTTTCTGAAAAGATCTGAGGAGAGAAATTGATATTAGCGTTAAAGAACACTGATTCATATTCGATCAGCGCCGCCTAGTTTGACTGTTTGATCAGAGTTTGTGAGTGATTGACAGCTGCTCAGAGACATCAGGCTCCAGCTCGGCTCTGATTGGTTGTTTTCCTCCAGTCTGTGAAATCTTGCAGATGCCATTAGGAGCACCGGAGGACACTGGAGGACAGTGAGGAACATGATTTTTGCCAGATTATCTGCCTCATGTACTACTGTCAGCATATAGTGGCTGTTTTATAAAAATAACTTTTTTTAATCATATTTGCTCCGGCCTGCCGACTCCAGCTTTAACCCAGTCAATACTTGATTCATATGCGCCACCTCAGTGTATGTGCCGTCTCAAAGTAGTGATAGGATGTTACAGGGACTGTGATAAATGTGAATGAACATCCCACTGCATAATAAAAGTATTTTACTCTAATCGTGTGAATATAGTGGTGTGTTCTTTATGCTTTATGACAGTTTTATATGATGCAATATATGGCCTTGATTACAGTATTGCAATATATTGAATTGTTACCCCTTTATCATATGTATCGCATTGTCAGATTCTTGCCAGTACACAGCCCTGTACAGCAGTATATGCAGTAATTATATGCTGACTGTCTGAAATAACTGCGGGCTGTAGGGTGATGATAATTCCAGGGTGCCATGACAGTCCATTCATAATCATTTCACCTTAATCTTCATCTCACTTGCAACTTATCACATTTGGCCCTGGAAGCTGAGCAGATAGATAAAGGAAATCAATAAGAAATCCTAAGACCCCGAGATCTCCACAATAGGTCTGAACACACCACAAAAGATGGATAACTGTTGGGGCTTTAAAAGTACCAACGTACATCTGTGATGTGATTTACTCATCTTCCGAATCAGAAAGTATACCAGATATTTCTTTATGTTTCTTTGCTGCTGAGGTGGCCAAACGCCCGGTGTGTTTGTGAAAGATATATGGAGATTTGAAGCCACCGCAGCAGCAGCAGCAGCAGTGAGGGAGGAAAAGCTGTTGTTTTATCAAACAACATCTGCCGGCAGCGTCATTGATTCCAAGACAAATAGCACTCTCCGACAGCAACACTTCTCCTCAGGTTGGGTTTAAGAGGATCTTTTGATATTCTGATTAAAAATTCATTGTGTTGAATCTGCCTCGCAGAGTGTTCTATGTTTTCTAGTCTGCATCTCATTACGGCTTCAGCTGTGCGTCTGACTTTAGAATAAATAAATAAAAATACGGCGGAGGGCATCTCATGGCCAGAAAATTAGGTCAAAATAATGTTCCCTTTTTGCGGTTTGGCCTTTGGACTTTTTTCCAGCCTTTTATGTGCTCGCTGTATGAAAAAGCTTTAACCCCGAGTGACCACAACAAACAGGACCAGTGTTTGTAGCCGTGCTAGCGAGACTTCAAGAAATTTTAGAAAATGTAGGATAAGTTATTGGTAGAGGCGTCCTGGACCAAAGAAATTCTTAGTTGACTAAATCTCTGGGCTCGACAATATGGCCAAAATCTTCTATCACAACCTCGGTCACTTCATATCTCACCAATGATATAAATCAAGATGTAGCATGTTTTCTGGTCATTCAAACTATATCTGTGTGAATAACCACATGGTAAAGCCTATTTTTGTGTACTCCTGTGTGAGCTGAATGGTATTTTCTCATTTTAAGAACTTGAGTGCAAAATGAACATAAAGTGAAATTATGGAGGAAAAATAAATAAAGGCTTAACTTATATCACAGTAGAGATGATGAAGAAAAAAAATATATATGATAGACATTTTCACATTGTTTTGATGATATATTGTCATATCGCCCAGCCCTATAACATTCATACGAGTTTGTCGACTAATCAATTAATTTGATTTAATTGACAGATTTGTAAAACTGAGTTTCTCACACAAAAACACCATTCAGCATGAAAAAAACATTAAAAAATGACTAACTCTTAGTCAGCTAAGACCAAAACAACTGATGTGACTAATCGATCTTCAGGTTGCAGCCCTATCAATTACTATTACATCTGGACTACATTTCAGCCATGCAGTGTTTTGCTGTAATGTAGTAGCAATTATTGTAGCACTTGTTGTAACACGTAATATCATAATTCTGACTATTTAGTAGGGCGGTCAATATTAACGTGATGAAGCCCAATTTCGTTTTAACGCCACTAATTTATTTAATGTAATCAATATTCCAGAGTAGCAGGTTCAGTTTTCAAGCTATAATGGACATACTGGCATCTAGGGATGCTAATTTTGAAAAATTATATTAGCCAATATCCGATACTCATTAACCGATTATTAACCGAGATTTGTGCCTCGTATGCAGCGGTGCGCCAGCTGCAGTATATAAGCATAAAAAAAAAAACTGAGACAAAAGTTCACCATCAGGAGAGTTACTGTAGCAGCCTCGGTGCTGCGTTCACTGTCTCCAGTTCACCGTCAGGAGAGTTACTGTAGCAGCCACGGTGCAGCGTTCACTGTCCCCAGTTCACCGTCTGGGAGCGTTAGCAGCCACGGTGCAGCGTTCACTGTCCCCAGTTCACCGTCTGGGAGCGTTAGCAGCCACGGTGCTGCATGTAGTGTTGCGGACATGCAGCCACTTTCCCAGTTAAAGTCTCCAGTGTTGAAACAGTGTGTGTTTGTGCTACATTAGCAGCTGCTAGCTGCTACCATGTCATAATAGCTTGTCACAAAGGAGGCTAAATAACGATCCAAACAAATGCTAAATTTTGGCAAGGAAAAACTGTCATGGCCATTTTCAAAAGGTTCCTTGACCTCTGACCTCAAGATATGTGCATGAAAATGGGTTCTATGGGTACCCACCAGTCTCCCTTTTACAGACATGAGCACTTTATGATAATCAATTTTTCAATTGATTCACTTTATATACTGTATATATATATATATATATATATATATATATATATATATATATATATATATATATATATATATATATTACATTTGCATAAAGCAGCATATTTGAATAGATAAAAATGTGTGATTAATTTGCAATATTGTGAAATATTTTAATCGATTGACAGCCCAATTGATTACTCAGTCTGACATCTTTAAGCTTGAGTCAGATAACAACATGTGACTGTATCTGACAGAGGCTCCACCCCTCCTCTGACTCATCCTTTTTTATATCTGAGCTGCACTGCCAGTCACCCCTTTCTGCTAACGTCACGCTCCCCCCTCAGAGGCCTCGCAGCTCCCAGAGCATGTAACCTCATCCCGGGCCATTACTGTACCACTCATCTGACTGATCCAGCCGCCTCAACAGTGAGCCTCCGAGACAGCCTGGCCTGCTGGCCTCCAAATCACACCGTTACATTACTCTACGGTGGCTCACGTTTCTCTCTTTTGCACAGTCATGGTGCTTATCAAATACGCTCATTTGTTCTTCACACTTCACATTAATTCTAAGCCTGCGTGTACCAAAAAAAAAACAGTATCTACTAAAACTGTGTTTGCACAAAGAGACACAGAGTGAGCCAACTGTATTTTTTTACCGTGACCTTTAGTAAGAATGAATGATGAAGTGTGTCACGGGAGCTTTAGTACAAAACACTGAAATGTATTCAGTAAGAGACGGGATGTGTCTGTCTATGCATATAGTGTTTGCTTGCGTGGCTCTGTGCATATGCTCACACACACATGCATGCATATGCACATCATGCCTGTGTGTCCATAAACAAACCTCCATCTGTGCCTCCAACACAGCTGGACGATGATGGCATGTCCCGGCACAGCCCCCCATAGCCTGGAGTACTCCCACTCACTCACACAGTCATACACTTGTGCACACATATTCTTTATATAAGCAACATCTAAAACATCCTTTAATCTAATTCTCGCTTTCTCTTATTGCAGTCTGCGTCTCTATCCTCCCCCGACTCTTCCCCAGCTTCTCCCACCACATTCCCCCGGTCACACCTTTCAAGCTGAGTTACAGCCTGTGAGGGCAAGGAGTGTAGCACCACTGCAATCACCTGAGGAGCTTCTCTCGACCATGGCCTGCATCTGTCGGGCCATGACGTGCCGCGAAAACATGCCTGCCTGTCGCTTTGTTTACCATCCATACACAAACCACCACCACCAAAAACAACAACAGAGACAGACCCAAAAGCTATAAATAACAAAACATGCAAAGATTTGGTAAGGGCCCTTTTCGTCTGCGCTTCACAACATATGCCGTTTGCCACATGCACTCAGTCATGGAGTGGGCCGCCGGTGGAAAAGAGACCGTTGGTGTTTCTGGGCAACATGTGCAGAGCTAGCGCTCTCTGGGTAGGCGTAAAGGTCAGCGGAGAAGATGTTTCTAAGAATGTGTTGTGTCTAGACAACAAAAAATAGGCTGGTGCACTATATGTTATTGAGAGCTTGTGATGATCCATCCAGATACAAGCATCTGCTGGAGTTTCTGTCCCGAGCCACAATCTGATGTTGCTCACACACCTCGATCACCCACCGGCATCACGAGGAATACCAAATCAAAACAGAAGCAACATTGTTCTGCACACTGCTTCACACTGACAGTACAGTGGTGCAGGGATGACGTATAACCAGGAAGTTAGTTGGGTTCCCTCTACAAAAAGAAGGCTGATGGGATTTTTTTTTTCATTAGATTTTGGATTACTGCAGAAACTATGCTCTGTGGCAAACACGTGTCTGCACGTTTTGTTCAGCAAGATAATCGTAAAAGTAAAATTCTAACGTTAGGCTATAAACAAACTACGCCACGGTCTCATGAGTGTGAGTATACACAACAAGGCTGTAAAGGCGAGTGAGTCAGCGTGACGACGTTTAGTAGTCTCATTTAGCCACTTGGTAGCAACTGCCATTTTCAAGACACGTGAAGGCTTAAAAATTCACAATTGTAGAACAAAACATTAAAATCTCTTCAGCTTGTGTGAACCACAGGAGCCCATTCAAAAAACCCATTGACTCCAGGTGAAGGAACTGAAAGCTAAACGCTACGTAACTTCTGGATTTTAGGACTCATTCTTGTACTCATTCTTCCACTCTATAGGGCAGCGTGAATACCTAGCATCATGCGAGTCGACTGCTATTAACTTGAAGCAGTGTTAAAGTAACAGTGTGTAGGATTTTGCACCATCTAGTGGTATGGTTGCAGATCGCGACCAACTGAGTACCCCTCCACTAACTCGACTCTTCAACGACTGCGGTAACGTGAGCCGCCAAGTACAAAACTGTGGTAATGCCGCTCGCCCCACTCAGACCCCATCCTTACCATAACAACACAACTTTAGGAGCAACGGACATCAGACAGTGCCTGAAGGTATCGTGGTCTTCAGGAACAACATGAAAAGCACTCGCTTAGGTATCAATAGTATTTTCCATTTCTGCTAATAGATCCCCCAAAACATTACACACTGTTCCTTTAAAGGAATAGTTTGACATTTCAGGAAATACACTTGTCTGCCTTCTTGCTAAGAGTTAGATGAGAAGATTGATGCCACCCAAAATGTCAAACTATTCCTTTAACCTCATCTTCTCTCTGTTCACAATACGATACATCACCTTACAGACACTCTGCTTGTCCCTCCTTTCTTGCCATGGTAAATGACAAATCACATTGACTCTTATTTTATCTCCATACTCTTGGAGCAAAGCAGCTTCGCCTACAGTAGCTGACAGCGGTGGCTGAACTGTGCAGCCAAAAGAAGCATCTGCTAACTGCCAGGGTTTGAGGACCTGGAGGATTCGATGAAAGAGGGGTAGGCACATGTAAGAAGGCTGGCAGAGGGGACACAGACCATTAGCTTAATGACAGAATGAGGAATGAGGAATAGGGGAGATGAGATTCAAAAGCCAAGCATTGCAAAATTTTCCTTTAACAGGAATCAAGGCGAGTAATCTAATAAATGGCGTGGCGAGGAGGAGAGGCGGAGGGGGGTGCTTGATGTTTTCTTTGCCTCAGGTAAAGGAGGGAGAAGAAGAAGAAGAAGGGTAAACAGGAGAAAAAGGGATGGCGGTGTCATTAAGTTGGCTAGCCGTGACCATCAGGAACATTAATGCTGTCTACTCTGCTTTCTTCAAACTGGTCCCCTCTGCTTTGAACTACCACGGTCGACTCTGTGAAGCGTACCTGACGCCTTGTTTCCACAGCTATTATGGACCCTGCACCGGTAATTACACATTTCACAATTTCTGATGTCACTTCAAAGCAACGACAGTGTTGCCACCAAAGCACACACCACCATGCCTCTGCAGTACAAAGCCAGGCCTTAAGGATTACTGGAGCCACACATTGTTTTTGCTGCTGGCCACTAATTCAATTAATACCATAAGGTTTTTAAACTGACTTGAAAGAGACAGTCCTGCCTTCATTGCACCTAAAGGATTTCCATATTTTCTTTCTGAAAAAGCAAAATAAACTCCAGCAAGTTTGGTTATTGTATGTGTGTCCTCTTGTTCCTCTGCCTCCATTATGGTACTTTTAAAAGGATGTACAGCAAATGAGGGGGAGTGATCTACATGATGAGTCACAGGAGAGAGCTTTGGCAGGATCCGTCCCAGAGCAAAGCACACTAAAGCAGCAGCCTAAAGAAAGTCCAACGAAGACAAAGCAAATGCTGTCACTCCGACCGCTCTGAACGGCCGTAGACAGCCACGACTCATCTTGATCAACGCAACGAAGCTCGAACCAGATTCACCCCCCAAACTGGCATAGATGCCATTTTTGTTAAAAAAGATAGCCCGATCACAAAATAGACGTGTGCTACTGCTGACAGAGGTCTGAGTCAACCACGGGGGGTCTATTGATGACAAAGGGAGAGCTGACTGAAGAAAGGAGGTTTAACACACTTCAGCCGTTTCACAAGGCACCTGCCCGGCGCTCGCAGAATAGGGCAATCTTGGAGCAGGAGAAACCAGGTCCAAAGCACATGGATTTAAGGCAATTCATTTTATTAGAAAACTAATGTTACAACACCACCTGCGTCAAACATATCTGAGACTCATCTTCTTAAATAACCTCCCCTGGTTGGAAACTGATTCAACACAGGCTGGAGAAATGGGGAGGGGACAATAAGCTGCATGTACGCAGGGTAAACAATCATACATCATATAATAATAATAATAAAAAGAGACAAGTAGAAGTAAATAAAGTAAAAGCACTTTTGTTCTATCTACCTATCTCAAAAATTATTTAGTAAGAATAACAATCATAATGAATAACATGTATCACAATAAAGGTAAATACATCTAATATCCAAATATCATAAACATTTTGCATATCTTAAATACCACTCCCTAATGGGCTATATACAGATTCTCAATGAATACAAAGGACATTAATAAGGGATTATAAAACATCCCTACCATAGATAATGATATCATCTCCTATAGAATTAATAATAATAGCAGATAGCCTGAGCCAAGCAATATGGCTAAGTAACGAGTGAGGCTTGGTTTGGGCTATAAAAACATGTCAGGCTTAGTTCTGCTGTCATTTCAACCACTCCACACGGTCTTAGACAGCCACAACTCATCCCGATCAAAGCGACGAAGCTTGCCTCGAAATAGATTTACCCCCCAAACCTGCAAAAATGCAACTTTTGGAAAAAAAAAAAAGTTCAGATGGCGATCATAAATAGACGTGTGCTACTGCTGACAAAGGTCTGAGTCAACCACGGGGTGGGCTACTGATGACAAAGGGAAAGTTGCATGTCCACTAAATAATTGTGACAGCTCGCGGAACAAACACAATGCCGCTGACGAGTATAAAACTCAGGAACGGCAGGAGGTCTTCACTCAGCGGAGGCGAAGCCTCCAAGGCCTCTGGAAGTCAGCAGATAAGTGATATCTAATAACCGTCATCTCTATTTTGCTCACCGCATTGGTAGAGACAATTCAAGATGCTTATGGACCATCGTGAGCTCAGTGTGAGCTGTCGACAGCTTACGAGCTCATCTTGACGCGAGTCTCGGGGCACTACCTTGAAAAAAAATGTCCCAGATCACACGCTACACAAATCAGATTGGAAAGACTGTTTAAACAGCTCTGGGTTTGTGTGATTATTTTACAATTAAGTATGTGTTTAAAGTGTAAAACATTTTCCTGTATAATGTAACAGGCTAAACAGAAATTTCAAGCAGCAAATTATTAATACGCACATCAAAGTAAAACAGCTGCTCTCACCAAACATTTTAATGACATTTGACAATCGCTTTCCTATTTTTGCAACACACTTCTTTTAAGCATTGGTTTCCTTGCATCATTAAAAGCTTGTAGTTCTCTTGCATGCGAAGTTCAAGGCGGTCCTGAGACAGAGCTCTTGATGGAGATGCTAAGACGTGGCAGCAAGAAACAAGAAACGGGGCCACGGTTCCCACAGGAGCCCCTTCCTCTCTAAAGCTCTGTCTGCCCCTGAATTTAATTAGATTCTGATATCAAGCCTTTTTCCTACTATGCTTCCCTTCCTCTTCAACACGCGTGAAATTGCACAGCACTATCTATTATTTATTCTCTCTCATTTGCTTATTGTTTCTTACGGATGCCTTCGTTAGGGCTCTCGCGGCTCTGCTGCCTGTGATACGGCGCTGCGCTTTATCTCACCTCACTGCCTCAGACCCACCTCCTCTTGCAGGTCTGAGCCCGACTCATTTGCCGGCGTTGGCTGGGGGAGCTATGGATTTTTTTTTTTTTTCTCCTCTTCGCCCAATGACAGCACGGCGAGGCGCTATGAGGGCTGGGTGCTAATGAGCTGACTCTGCAATGCTGGGGGGAGATGCTCTGGAACACAGGGGGGAGTCAGAGGACGGTGCAGGAGGGGATGCTCCGGCACATGGAGAGTCAGAGGGGCCATTATGAGCGGGCCACAGAGGGGTGAGAGGAACCAGACAGACAGAGCCGGGCATCTCTACAGCCAAACTGAACTCCTCATTTCAAATAACATCAAGAAATGGCATTCTCAGCTGCATTTCATCCACTGTGTTCCTGCTAATTTCCAGAAAGTGCAGCCAGTGGGGGTGTAGAAATGATCTCTCAGATCAGCCACTGCACCAGCTGCACCATGGGACGGACCACAACCACATAATAACACCCATGGAGAGGAAAGTGTTCTATATAACAGATACTACACCCATTTATATAATTTCTTCTTGAATTGTGACTCAACACTTCAGGTCAAGTTATAAAACACACATCCAACTGTGTCCCATAACACGTGAAATCCTCCAGGGTCCTTGACACAGGGTTGTTGTGTAATTGACTGCACTCTCAAGGCCGGCATGCACACGACAAGCGTGTTGTGGAATTCATGTATTTGTAATATATCACCTAAAGACAAGACATGAATGCAGTGAATGTGGTTTCCAACTAGAGCTGGGACATTTCATCTACCTCCCGATGCAATACTATCATGATACTTGGGTGCTGATTCGATATCTATTGCGATTTTTAAGAATTGCAATTTATGACTTTTTTTTTTACAATAGACCATGAGAAAAGTTAAATCATAAACTTTATAAAATATCTGAATTAACACAGTAAAAATGTTTGATTTTCAGCATGAATCTAGTCAGTGATGTCCTGAAGTCAAATATATCAGCTATTGATATAAAGGTTCATCTTATCTTATCTTATTGCCAGGAATTATTTATTACATTTTGTTCCAGAAGA
The DNA here is from genome assembly GCA_947000775.1 of Pterois miles. Classification (NCBI taxonomy): domain Eukaryota; kingdom Metazoa; phylum Chordata; class Actinopteri; order Perciformes; family Scorpaenidae; genus Pterois; species Pterois miles. Next base: position 3,384,753 of record CAMQGK010000308.1, on the reverse strand, counting down.
AGAAGAAGAAGAAGATCTACCTTTATTAGTCCCACAATGGGGAAATTCAATTTACACTCTGTTAAACTTATACATGGTACATGCAGACCTGAAACACACATACATGCATTAATGGAGAGATGTCAGAGTGAGGGGGCTGCTCCTGACAAGCGCCCGAGCAGTTGGGGGTTTGGTGCCTTGCTCAGGGACACCTCGGCAGTGCCCAAGAGGTAAACTGGCACCTCTCCAGCTACCAGTTCACACTCAGTTTTTGGTCCATGTCGGGACTTGAACCGGTGACCCTCCGGTTCCCAAGCCAACTCCCTACAGACTGAGCTACTACTGCCCCCAAATATCAAACCCAAATATCAAAAAATAAATACATTCCACTCACAAATTAGTGGTGTTTTCTTTTTCATTTACAAGGGACATGTAATGTTTTATACTTCTGGTGAATATAATCTAATCAATCTAATCATGTATGTATTTTGTACATCCTGTACATTTCCCTTTGTTAGCGCTTTCTTTTGAAGACTGGACGTTTGCTTCCGCTAATTTCGCCAAGTCTGTTGCTAGCTCTCCCTGTTAGCTCCGTTCTCGTCATGCATCCACGTTCAGCTCCATTGGGGCCGTCTGACTGTATTAAACATAAATGTCAGTATATGGGTGCTCTACGGTTGTAGCGTCGGCTGAATTGACCACGGAGATGAGCAAGACGGCTGGCTTGACTGCACATTACCAGCTGTTTCCATACTTTACTGTATGTGTAGTGTTTACCACTTTGGAATTAACGTGTGAAGGTGCAGGTCGTATCCACATGGACCCCCCACAGTTTTTTACTTTCTGCTTGTTTTGGTTGACGGATACGAAACGGATATAGGACGTCACATTCCTCAGACTACAACAAGAAAAGCGGTAACTTGCTTTTGCCTCCATATAGACTCAAATGAAGCAAATATAAAGATTACGGCATTAAAAAAAACTATTTCCAAATCGTGACAAGAAAAAAAATCACGATAGGTGAATCCATTTTTTGTTATCCCACCCCTGTTTCCAACCACAGCTACTGTCTGTGAAGTGTTTTTAAATGAAAGAATAAATATACATGTATGCATTTTGTGGTAAAACATAAGCAAACGATGTAGAGTAAATATGTGAAGAACACTGTGTACATTAGAAAAACCTCTATTTGCACATTCCCCATGGAGACTTTATGAGCCACAGTGAAGTGGGATGAACTTGACTGCCTCCATCCTCTGGATTGAGATGTAGCCTCCTCTATGAGCTCCATATGGATGAGTTCAGACATAAATTATTCTGCTCGCTCTGCTGTGGACGTGTGTTTGTGTGTGTGTGTGTGTGTGTGTGTGTGTGTGTGTGTGTGTTGGGGGGGGGGGGGGGGGGGGGGGGGGTCCTGGACATGACTGAAATAGAAAGCACACTTACACGCATGGGTGACCGAGAAGCTGTTGGACGACTCGAGGTTGTCGACGTTGTAGTTGAGGTGGAAAGGCTTCTCCGTGGTGTTTTGGTTGGTGTTGTAGAGTTGGACGGCGAACCTGAACGCGCTGTGCTCCTGCACCGTGGAACGCATGAACAGCCCCCCTTAAAACAGAGAGAGATGGAAACCAAGATCACACATCTGTGTCTTTCTCAGCCTGGTGTCAGTGTCGGAACTCAATGCGTCCCGCTGTCACAGAAAGGAGGCTGAGAGAACAACTAGTATGCATTTGACCGGTGCGCCTGTCTGCAACTCTTCAGATCGAGCAGACCTCCTTCATATTACAGGCTACACTTCTCTGTTTTAGAAATGATTACACACACACAACACTATGTGAAGCTTTAATCTACAGTTTCACAGCATCTTTAAGATCGCAGCATACGTGAAATCAAGTTACCACTGCGCACAGCTCCGCGTTCCGTGTCACATCTATCCGGCATAAAACTGCGATCTCTGGTCGCACAAACCGCAGCATTTTCCCCCACACAAGCCGGCAAAAGACACTCACCGATATTAATCTGATTGGGAAATCCCGCGAACGATCTGTCAAAGAGCCACAGTAGAAACAAAACCACTCGTTGTGCCATTTTTTTCCTCCGACCTGATCTGTTCAACTCCTCAAAAGGGTCTGTCTGAGCAGATTCATATGTTCTGGATGGAAGCCGGGGCGCGATGGAAATCCAGCGGATAGATGATGGTCGCTCACAGTGCACCAATTAGGTTCATCGGGGTGCAGCCCAGCTGCAGAGCTTTTTTTCTTGCAACTAAGAGAGAGAGAGAGCGAGACAGAGAGAGAGAGAGAGAGGAGGAAGGGTGGGCTAGTGGTGGTGGAGGGGAAGACGGAGCTGATCTGAACTCCGATTGGACCCGTCGCGGCGGGCCGATGTTGGTCAAACTTGATCTGACGTTATATTAAAAAGAAACCTCCGCCTGCCGGATTATGACGGCTCAGAATACGCGCTGCACTTGTCAATATTAGCCTTCTGTTTGGCCCAATCAATAGAAACACTGCAATCTCTGGTGGCCAATGAATCCGAACAGCCTTCTGGCCACCTCCAGCTGCTGCTGCGTATCTCCAGAAATATGGAGAGCTGCGGTTATTACCTCCACAGTGGGAAAGTTTTAATTCATTCTGCAATCAGACTGTCCATGTTTATCTCCAGTGTACCAAGGGCATTTTAAGGTTAAGCAATATATCAGGAAAAGTTCCATACAACACATACATACAGGCACACACGTGGGTGCCAACAAATAACCATCTATGGTCCTGAAAATAATCCTGAAAAAAGCTGAAAGTGACTGAAAATGTTTTCGGCTTGTTGCAGTTTTTTACCTCGCCATCAACACATTTATGAGCCTGCTTTGAAGGTTCGTCCATGATAAACCACCCGATTCGATCTGGGCCATTAAATAGGCGCCACCAGTCAGTATAAGCACCATGGATGTGGGTTCAAGAGCATAACAAAGAAGGGACGTCCACACAGTAACAGTTCATCCACCTTGGAATCACCCTGCTTATAAAACAAAAACAATATGGCTTATTTAGGTTTAGGCAACAAAACCCCAACTGCTTTATGTTTAGGCCTAAAAAAAGAAAAAACGTCTTTACGTTTAGGCAACAAAACTACAACTTTTTTAGGTTTAGGCAATAAAACTACAACCTCTTTAGGTTTTGGGGGAAAAAAAATCAACTTCTTTAGGTTTAGGCAATAAAACTACAATTTATACAAGCTTAGACAACAAAACTACAACTTCTTTATGTTTAGGCAACAAAACTGCAACTTCTTTAGGTTTAGGCAATAAAACTACAATTTATACAAGCTTAGACAACAAAACTACAACTTCTTTATGTTTAGGCAACAAAACTGCAACTTCCTTAGGTTTAGGCAATAAAACTATAATCTATTTAGGTTTTGGAAAAAAATCAACTTCTTTAGGTTTAGGCAGTAAAACTACAATTTTTATAAGCTTAGACAACAAAACCACAAATTCTTTATGTTTAGACTAGAAAAGATCTTTGGGTTGAGGGAAAAACCACACAACTTCTTCAGGTTTAGGCAACAAAACTACAATTTCTTTAGGTTTAGGCAATAAAACTGTTGAGTTTAGGGAAAAACATGTTTTGGATTAAAATAACTACAAAGACAATTACAAATTGTTGGTTTCATATGGCATAAAAACGGTGTTCTCCTGGGTTAATTAATTATTAATATTTATTTCAACCATTTAACTGATAGCATTAATCGGTTAAAATGCTTAATGTTGGTTAATGGATGTTAATGGATGTTGGTGCAGGTTAAGGGTTACACTGTGTAAAAAATGAATGACTGGTAACCAGTGGTGGAATGTAACCAAATGCATGTAATCAAGTATTGTTACAGTATATAGTACTTAGGTACAATTTTGACATACTTGTACTTTACTTGAGTGTTTTCACTTGTTTCTACTTTATACCTCTACTCCACCACATCTCAGAGAGAAACATAGTACTTTTAACACCACTATGTATTTGACACACAAGCTATTTACTTTTTACATAAAAGCATACAGTATACTCTTACATATGGTGCAGTATTATACTACTAATCTACACAGTAGTACACAAAATATCTAAAATTAGCTCCATACTGATGAACTACAACATTAAAATACTCCTAACATTGTGCATACTACTATATTGTGTTTTTACATTTGATACTCAAAGTACCTTTTTGCTGATAATACTTGTGTACTTTTACTCCAGTAACATTTTGAATTCAGAACTTGTACTATTGAGAATTTTTAGACCGTGGTATTTTGACTTTTACTTCAGTAAAGAGTCGGAGTACTTCTTCTACCTCTGCTGGTACTGTCTCATGACAGTTTGTGAAATAGTCACAGAGTTTAATGTATTTCATTCATGTACATACATACAAATTTCAATTCATGTTGCTCAGCATGACTTTCACCAACATATTTTTTGTGTATTTTCCTAGAAATATCCAGCAACATGTGACGCATGTGTCAATTTCCACTTTAGTCTTTTCAAAATAAAACTACTTAGTTAAGTTCAGGAATAGATTGACTTGGTTAGGTTTAGGCAACAAAGCTACTTAATTAGGCTTAGGAAAAGATCAGGATTTGTGTTTAAATAAAACTGGAAGTGATGAAATTTACATACAGAATTAGCGATGACATTATGTAATTTAACCTACTAATTAACCTATTAATTGAGCAGCTCCTCCTTTAAGGAGAGTCGCTGGTCCACCTTAAGAGCCCACCTTAAGAGGTTATGCTGGAATTGCAGACACAGAAAGTAGGCTCAGGTGTTGAGTGGAGCTGAGGAGTTGTAGCCTCATAGCAATTATTCACAAACTGTACACACTGCTACACTATGTTCACAGCTATAATACCACCAACAGCTTGCAGTCACTGCTGCCACAAGCACACGGTCTGTCGGACACTTGCTAAAGTTACGCCGTGCTGACAGACTATATATGTGTGGCACGAAGCCACCGGCAATGCCAGAGCTGCTAACGTAGCACAAGCACTCACACCGTTAGTCAGACAGTCGCTGTCGTTACGCCAGGTAGACACACAGCTGACAACCTGCTAAACTAAACTAATTGTGTAGTGGAGACTTTTACTGGGAAAGTGGCTGCATGATCGTGACATTAAACGCAGCACCGTGGCTGCTGCAGTAACGTAACTGGGGACTCGGCTGTCTGTTGTGCTTGGACACTGCAGCTGGTTCACCGCTACATGCAAGGCACTAATCTTGTTGGTTAACTGTTAACAATTGGTTAATGAGGGTTATTGTTACTTTTTTTTTTTTTAAATTAGCATCCCTATACGTGACACAAACTACTTAGCTTTAGGAAAAGATCACAGTTTGGGTTAAAATAACTTTGTAAAGTACAAAATTTACATGACAAATAAATCAGCTTTGACTTGTCTTGTGTTTGACCCACCCATCCTCCCAAACCTTCCCCCTACATGGCATTTGCCGCTCTTTATATTTCCCAGTTCACAATTACATGGATTACATATGGACTAATTTCATATTGACCATCACAAAAAATGTGAAATTCGTGTCTATGTACACAAATCAATATATTAAATTTCATGACTATTTCACAAACTGCTGCTGTGCGACTGGGCTGGTTGCTAACTGGGTGAGATGACAAATACAGGAATGTATACAGTATTCTGCCTATTTTGTGTTTGACAAGATCAGAGAGATTCAGATGTTGAGTTGGATCAGTTTTCACATGTATATGAAAAACACAAGTGTAACTGGGATCATGTGTTGAAAGTGTGGTGTTAATCAATAATGCCAATCAAGTAATGATATGGGATGACCTAAGCCATCAGAGGGGGGATTTCTTCTCCAAAAGGAGTCAAAGTTGATCTCCATTCCCATGATTCAGTGGCTCTCTGGGGATGAATCTGGGATAACATCACATTGATTCTCTGGTCGCCGCAGCCTCCATGTCAGAGTCGCCTGACCTTAATGGCTGAAGTCATCATGACCAATGTCAAACTGTGACCCGCTGCCACGTCCACAAACTCCCATCACATCACACCTGCATCTGAAACGGTGGTGTTTGTTTTAGCGGGTAACAACACGCCACCTGTGATGTTGGTTTATAAAAGAACAGTTAATCGACAGCATACCAAAGGAGCCATTTAATTGGTCATTTACAGAGCACACTGGCGCTCAGTGTGAATCGAGGTAATTATGCACCATTTCAAACAAAAAACCGTAAGGAAAAACATTACTTGCTACAAGGGGAGCCTGAGCATTTGAGATAAGGCCTCGATATAATTGATATTAAACAGGGATGATTGTGCTGCATTATTTTCCATTAGGATATTTTGGCCACGCTGCATTATCATCTAAGCTCAACCTCGGCAGGAATTTAATTTTGTCACAAAGTGTAGAAATTCACCAGATATGATCTTTATGAAAACAAAAAATTATGGTATACCTTCCTGGATTTGTGCACAAGGGTGTTAGTCGAGCAGACGAAGTGAAACAGGCTGAAAAATAGATGAAAAGATGTTGCCTTTTATCTGATGATGATGATGATGATGATGATGATGATTCACAGGCTATAGCTCTGAGCACTGCAAGCCTCACCAGCAAGAATTATTCATTTGCTCCCTGCCTGCTCTTCCTCACACCGCAGGATGAACTCTTCATCTTTGCCTCTTTGAGGATACATGAGTAAATAAGTTGGAAGCTATAACGTTTATTAATAAAAAATGACAGCCCATGTCTCAGTGGTAGTTTGGGGGCCATGGGTGTGATTATTTTTAGGGTTGATTTGCTCATGAGTACTGGATAATTATGCTGTCATCTTCACATAACGAGCTCGCGTTTTCTCATGACCACAAAAGAATGATATAATACGAATTGTCTTCTAGTGATCATATGAAAAAATTGGATATGGATATCGACGTTTCTGATTTGAGACTGCAGTTTGTGCTGTGCTGGTCATTTTACAGTTGACAAACTGGTGAGACCTTTTCGGTGGACAAATCAAGTAACGGTGTGGTGGTGACTCCTTAAAATGAAGCAATGTCGAATTGTGATTGAACATTAAAGGTACACTGCGTAGGATCTGGCGCCATCTAGCGGTGTGGTTGCACATTGCAATCAGCTGAGCACCCCTCCACTCGCTCATCCCTTTCCTCGACTGCAGGACTGTGAGTCACCGAGTGCGAAACCATGGTAACGCTGTTCGCCTTGCTCAGAGGTCATCCTTATTGTGATAACAGATGGCGGCTGGCGGGACCACGTTTTGTGGTCAGCGGCTCACTTTACAAGCGTGTTGGAGAACTACGGCGGCCTTCAAGTAACATCAAAATGGAAAAGGCTCTCTCTAGAGTTTGGTTCGTCCGTTCTGGGCTACTGTAGAAACATGGCAGAGCCACATGGTGGACTCCATGAAGAGGACCTGCTCCCTAAATAGATACAGCATGAGGGGCTAATTCTAAGCTAACAAAAACACAATGATTCTTAGTGTCAGGTGATTAAACACTAATGAAAACATAGCTATGAATATTATATTTCCTTTACTGTTTTCAGATAGATACCCCAAATGCTTCACACTGGTCCTTTAAAAATTATCAGCAAAAATGTGAATATGAGTCCCAACGCCCCCAGTGGGCAAAAGGTTACAGCCCATACCACATAACTGCAACGTTCTCATGTTTCCTGTCTCTCTCTCAATACTGTCACTGTCAAATAAAGGTAAATAAATAAATGATAATAATGCTTAGTGGCCTAAGGAGGTGAATGTATCCTGTATTTATCAAGAAAAAAATAAGCAAAAATTGGAGAAATAGTGTACATTATAAACATCATCTTGTGTAACACACATATATTTTGAAATCATTTCTTGAATCTTGTGACCTCTCTGATTTATCTTGGGAGGTTGTGTTACAGTATGCTAACACATCTGTCTTGTCCAAGTGCTGTGAACACCATCTTCCTTTAAAATTTTAACTTCATAAAATTCTGAAAAAGTTTATTTCGACCCCAAATTGGCTCGTCATAAGGTGCAGAGGTATCAATAAAACAACGCAGTGTTGTGAATCTAAGGGAAGCAAATAGCCCACGTCATCGCTTAAATGCAACACCCGGGAGGTGCCGAGTGAAAACAGTCGCCCACCACTGCAGCATTCAGCGTTAATCCAGTGGCTCCAGTGTTTCCAGCTCCATAAAATCCAACTGGCAGCGTTCCTTGTAGCCACAATGGTGACTCCTACTGGTCTGCCGGGATGTTTGTGTGGAGTTGCATTAAGATCTGCAGGAGATCTATTTGAACCTCTGCGTGAGCTGCACCCTCCTGGTGAAGCTCCTCGCTGTACGGTGAAAAGAAGCAGCTTGCGGCTCCATGCGTATCGGACGGAGCACATGGCCGTCTACACCCTCCCTAGGAGAGCAGTGGGCATTACCGCAGCAGGTTCTGTGGTACATGGGAGTTTGGCTTTTACAAATACCAAATAGCAAAAAGATCCAATAAATAAAAAAAACATCAGCAGACGACACTATTAGAGCTGCAACTTACCAAAAAGGTCCTGTCACAATCATAATAAAATGACCCTTGATTAGAGGCTAAATGACGATTTCATGATCACAAGAAAGCAAATCATGTTGTCAAGCTGTGATCAAGAGAAACGTGAACAGAACTGCTTGGTCCGTCCTGCCCATGTACTACATGTATGTTATACTGTTGTGAAACAAGAAAAAAAAAACTGGCTCAGTATGACACATCTGCTCAAACTCTCCTCATGTGTGATCAGAGGCTTTGGCATCCAGCGACTTGCAGATACAGAACCAGGTGTTCGGATAAATTCTTAAATCAGCTGCAGATTACCTCAGAGCTTTAATCAAATGGGTTGCAGCACATCAAGGCCATACGTTTTAAATCTGCAGTGATGACTTCAATTTAACAAGGCTCATTTTCCCGCAAAGAAAGTATGCATATCAGAGAAAATTGCTTTTCATGTCAAAGATTTAAACACTTAACACCTTGAAAATTCAATATTTTTCTGAATGATCAGAAGTCGTCACATCACATTTCAGTTCCTTTTGCTCTCATATGCCTCAACTTACAAATCCGTCTTTTTTTTCCGACCATTTAGTGCACTGTCTCACATCAATCCTACCCCGCTGAGAAACTAAATTCAGTAATCATAGAAACGGGTTCCTCTGGTGAAAGACACATATTGAGAGGGGGTGAATTAGTATTGTAGGAAGGATGCAGTTAAACAAGCATTATGCAGCTCAAACTCAATGATATTTGGAGAGCTATTCCAAGAGCCCATCAGTCTTGGCCAGATGTTGGAGGCTGATAAGAGACTCGGCTCTCAAGGAGCTCTTCTTTATTCTGTCAGTGCCTCTTCCCATGAAAGAGACTCCGGGAAAGCTATGGCCTAAGGAGATAGAGAAGCACTTGCCATTGTGGCGGAGTGTCACACAGATGTAAAGAAACAACAAATATAGTTAGAATAAAACATTCTGTGCAAACACTGTACAATGTGGAAATCACATTTGGTTAACAAAGTGTGACAAAGAAATCTCCAGTGGGATAAAAAAAAAAAAAAAAAAACTGTTTGTGTGTGTCAAGTGGCAGAGCATTCTGATGGAAAATGGAAATGCATCATGTGGCATAAAATAAATGACGTGACATAGTTCAAGGGATGTGGGAAAAGTGCCCACCCCAATTTCACTATTTGAATGCCGCTGCGTGTTGCGTCACAGACCCATCACACGCTTTGGCTCCCCAGCAAACAGTCTTTGGCCTGAGTGTGACAGAGGCGGCGTTATCAGCTGCACAGGCTGACACACTTCGCTCTCTTGCCTCTGGCTTTGCACAGTCAGAAGCATGAGGCCGCAGCAGTCGGCGCAGCGTGGCAGGAAGACATCTTCACCACATGAGCTTTGGGCTACATGGAGCAGGCCGTTTGGACGCAGAAAGGGACCCCACGCTTAACACATAAATATGTACTGGACATAAATGTTCATGCACATATGCATAAGCTAAATACCAGGACACGTTTCAGGTTATTCATGCTATCAGTGCATTTGTGTGGGCGGTCAGAAGGTTGTATATGGTCTTGTGCTTTATTACACAATTGGTGGGTCAACAGAAAAATTTGAGACACTAATATCATAACTGATTAAACAATGAAGTCATATAAGAAGCACAAATGCAAAGCAAAATATGATAATTGCTAGTCTTCACTTTTAAAAATGCTAAAAGTAGGTTTAGCATAAAAATGCTAGTTATATATTCTAAAAATGTGAGTTTTAGCTTCTAGAATTGATTTAGCTTTAGGTTTAGCTTTAATGATGCTAAATATAGCATCTACAAATGCAAAGTTTAGCTTTACAATCAATGAAATGACCTGTCTGAAAATGTAAATGTCCATTTTCCAAAGTGCAAACAGAGCTGCCTATAGTAGCTATGACCAAAAGAACATGTCAAATCCCACTTGCCCACTACTGGATGAATTTCAGATGCTTTCATTACATCCCAGGCTTGTTTTTTTTTTTTCAGCTTAATGTCTGCACAGCACCGAGGTGTAAGAAGAAAAAAAACACCAACCGCATCATGGCTCTGACGCAGGTTAGATTTTGGTGACCCAGTCATTTTAGACCTCCAAAAGGCAGCGACAAAGGTTTAATAGCAGAGGCAAGTTACTGTGGGAAGAATAAAGAAATGAAAGGCAGCCAAGAAAATGCTAAAAACAATCCCTCAGCAGCAGCAGCAGCAGTAGCAGCAGTGATAACAACAACAGCAGCCTGTTATTTTCCCTTCCCCCATGGCCTCTGTTGCCATATCCCAGTAATAGGAGATGGGTGTTGCTCACTGCCTGCGTGCCTAATTGAGAGGAAAACAAACTGGTTGCTACAGATAATGGGAAAGGTGAGGCAAAATACCATTAATAGTCAGTGATCCTTTTAAATAATTAACGGTGTCCACTGTGTCACGTTAACAGCACTCTGCCTGTGATTGATGTTCTGGCTATTATGGGTGTTAAGATAAACCTGCTAATAAATCAATCTTACATATTATAACGTCTGATAGATCTTCTCTGTGAGTAAATACTACAGGTTGAGGTGATTTAACAGCACAGTTACATAAGGTTTTGTGTAGGCTGCTGAACAGCAAACATGATGAGCAACACTAAATGCACATGCTCATAAAGTGCAGCAAATTATGCCAACCACAGGCATATTTAAAAAAAAAAAAAGCAAGGAAAATATTTATCTTTATACAGCAGACATGTTTGCAGGCACATTTAATGCATGGTATCAACCTAATGGTAGTCCCTTATGCTTTGATTTCCAACATACAGGGAGGCATAAACGCAGCATTCAAGGTCAAGCATTTCATAGGAGCGACACGCTAAGCCAACAGCACATGATAAATGATAAACATTCTGTAGATAGCCTGTGCCATACTTCTTAATAATGCACTCCACATCTCTGCGGTTATTATGAAATATTCAGTAGCTGGGAGTATGAATATTGCATGTCATTAATGCATCAAAGAATCAGGCGGTCAGGAGGCGATGTATGCTCTTTTTTAAGTGTACACTGTCCATGCTGGTATGTTTGGCTGTCGGTCCGTCTGTGTGTTCCTGTGCCGTTTGTCAGTAGGGAGGCTCCTGCTGTTTGTTAGTCCCTCACAGACTGTAATGCTTCAGTTATCCCATTGTTAGCCCATGCTACTGTACCTGCAATTAAATTTCCAAAGTCAGAGGAGCTTAACTAATTACTCCCAGCAAATGGCCCCCTCTTTCCAATGCAAATAACACCGCAATATGCTCTAATAGTGCAGGAAGCCATAACGGGCTTGGTGAATCTCGCACTGTCAATCAATACCAAATTGGATTTGCAACATAATGTTATGTCAGCTATTTCTGCGCATTCATTTGACAGATAAAACTGTAATCTAGCTAATGCAATGCTCTCAACAGAATAGTTTAGCGGTGCAAGTTGAAATGAAGCCACTTTTTTTTCCCCCTTTTTTGCCCGACTGAGCACAACCCAACAAGTCTGGACTGCAACATCTCTCATGTATGATACTGACGAGTGCTTGACAAGGCCAAGACCAGGCAGCTCGTCTGCACACGAATGAAACCTATTTTTCCCAACACAAATCACCCTGGAAACATCACCTTGGAATATGAAGCTAAATGGAAATTTTCCCCCTCTTTTGATGCGTATTTGCATATTCTCATGTAGTGTGCTGTCAGTGGCAGCAGCGGGTGGTGGTGGAGCGCGGAGGCGCTTCAGTGTTTGTTCAGCTCGGCAGACGACTATTGCTATAATTACATTAGGACGACTGCAAGGCCACTGTCAGCCTATAAACATCACCTGCAGACCTTCAAAAACCATCTCTGCACGCTTCTGTGACTCTATAAAGAATTTTAGCAAAGCTGGAGCCATCTCAGAGAGGTTTCCATCAGCGGTGAGTCATAGCAGGTATAATAGTGTGAAAGAAAAAAGAAAATAGACAGCAAACATAGCCATAAAACATCACAATGTGTATTATTCTTTCTGTCAGTGTTACCCTTACCTTACAGTACAAGTCACTTCCTCTTTGGATTAAGATTTCATGTAAAGATAGATCAGCCATGAGTGGTAGAGCTGATGATAATGGTGCTATTGACAGAACACAAAACAAACTGGCCACAAAGCGTTTTAAAGGAGCAAATAAAAGTCAGGAGCAACATATTGTGGTAGGCTTAAGCAGCGTAGTGTGAATGGCATAAGGATTGCCTCACTGCCTACGTTATGTGAATTATATATTAAGCCGGGCTGCAGATGCACAGGAGTGCATTATTTACCGATGCCAGCAGAGGAGCCGCAGATGTTCTGCTGAACGTCTAGAACATACAGTACACACCTGACAGGTGGAGAGGTCATTCTGTACGCACTGCAAGTGTTCATAAAGATTAACATACTGCCTGCAGTTTAACTGATTACCACAGAGCTGTCATGGCCTACTGGGATGTAGCTGCGGTTTATGTTTTTCATAAAAAATCTCTTGTAACATCTTGTAACATTGTGCTCAATAATAACATATTCTCAACACCCGCAGTGCTAAAACAATTTTTTTTTTTTTTTTTTTTTTGCGCTATAGTTTCTGTTTTTATTTTTAACATCCTGTGTCCGGGACATTTCTATGACATCCTTCTGTTTATCACATTTCTCACGTCACTTTTCCTGAACACCACATTCCTCTTAGCATCATTAAATTTTTACATATTTTCTTTTTTTCCTTCTCGAGGTAAAGTGCACCAGATGTGTCATCCGTGTGATCCAATTGGCTCTGACAGAAGCCTTTATTGCTCGGCCACGTTTACGCTGCATGTACGTATGTCCTTGCGAAATAACCCTTATTCATTTCCATTTATTTTTGACCAGCGGTGGAGCTGCGGCAAACACCGGCAATAAAACAGCTCATTTATTTGACATGAAAGCTGATGATTACTAAAGACAGCTAGAGTGGTGACAACAAAGGCAGAGGAAATCCAGAGAAGATGGAGTTGGATTGATCTGCCTCGGAGCAAACAAATGGCCCTGTCACAGAGGGGAATAGTTAGACCTTCTCCTCTACTGCCCATCTAGTAAACCCAGATTTGTCTTTAATGTTATGTAGAAATAAAACACTCAAGTGAGCATAAACCTAACATGATAAATTCCCTTATAAAAACAGTTGGGTATAGAAGCCCACAGACAGGTCAGTCCAGCTCAGTGGGAGTGCTGCTTTGTGATTTAAGGGTTTTTCCGGGAACATATCTGAACTATAACAAATTGCTTTGAGCTGTAAGATTCGTCACTGTCAGACCTTCTTTTTGCCACTCCTCTATAGGTCATCATGAGCCCCCTAAAACAGGATTTTTCTGAGAATATGGCACACTTATTTTAAAACCTTTTCACCTGACATTTCAAAAGGTTGAGCTCCCTGAAAAGGTCAAGCTAATCAAATAATTTCTCCTCAAAGAGAAAAAAATATCAGCTAATTACTGTGGAGATGTGTCTCACAAATATTAAATGATCATTTAGCAGCACTTTAGAGGAAGCAGAGGCAGCATTTCAGATCAAAGATACAGTAGTAGAGCTGAGAAATACTGTACTATTAACAGCATTTTAACAGCCAATTAGACTGTTCTCACACTATTAAATAGGAATTATTGGTCGCTATAAACACCATAGATGTGGGTCAGTAGGGACATACCAGACCCAGTAGTAGGTTTTACCATCTATTTTCATGGTAGATCACCAAAAGAAAGTATAAAAGAACATGTTAGTGACCGTAGTAATTGTGACAGGTGAAAAACTTGAAGACAGGTTACTGCAGTGTACAGTACACAGCATGAAACTCCATATGGGGTGGAGGTTGGAGGTGATCGATAAGACCAGGGTTTGGCATTATCTGTCGCTTTAAGCAACATAGACATGGGTGATTGGGAGCCTACTACACCTATTAAGCTGTCTACTACCCTCTCCAAAACCAAACACCTAAGACCAAAAGTAAGGCATGTGTTTTTCTGCTCTTACATACAGTAAGCTGCAAATAGCAGGTCCGCCTAACTAGCTTACAAAAAACAATATAACCCTACATTAGAGCATACTTTATTACTTTGTAGGGTTACACATTGTTCACAAAACTCTGTGTAGTATTTCACCTCAGCGTGGGAGCTGGTCTCAAATGCTGCTACATCAGTGTGCAATACGTTAGCAGCTATGTCCTTGTTGAATTTGCAGAACGTTGCACTCCAGCAACCCCAGAAAAACTTGTTAGCCGAGATAAACCAGTGTGGCTAGTTCTTACCCTAAAAGCGTTTTCTCTTATAAGGTTAGGAAAAGTAGCCATCAAGTGGACATCTAAGACACTTTTACAGCATTTTCTTTTCAAAATAAGTCAGGTGGAAACATTAAAAAGTCAGCCGAAGACAGCGTTGTCAACAAGCTAACGTTAGCTTAATTAGCCAGCTAGCTACAGCTGATGCAATCTGCCAACAACAGATATGGTTCCTTCAAATGGAACTCATGAACTCGTGTTTACCAATTGAGTTCAATTGGTGAAGTCGTGAAGAACACCGCTGCTAAGCATTGGCAATATTAATGTTACTGTCCGAGTCTAGAAGCCACAGAGGCTAACAATTTAGCAAGCTAGCAAATGGGTAACATAATGCTGGAGATGCAAAGGCATAATGACAGAGGAGAAAGATGAGGTCGTTAAGAATATCAACACTTTCCTTAGACATGTTATTTAATTACCAAGAAAACAATATATGACTAAAATTACAATATACTGTATATTAACTTATTATGCACTGAGAAATGAACTTCAATTGGCTCCATGATTTCTCATGTCCACAAAGATGTCACAAGTTGTGAGCTTTCAGAAATTTTCCTCTCACAAGGTCACGAATACGACATGAGGGGGCATTCATAACACAATAAACATGACCCCATTTGAAGGCACCATTATTTCAGGCCAAAAAAAAATTGATGGCCACCGGCTCTCAATGAGAAACCTGCTTTTGTCGACCTCTGAAATCAAAGTCCCATTGCTTTGAAAATGATCAAGAGTTTAACGTGGTATATCGGTCACTGTTGGTATTGTAAAATAACTGTGAACATGTCTACAAAAAGTCTGACAGCGTGCAGTAACTATGTGACCTTGATATAGCCTGGTAGCACAGAGGATCCCTGGCTTCCAGATACTGCACATCACTAATCGGAGCAGTAAGATCTTACATAATAATCACATCACTGATAAAACGCCCCCACAATGCAGTGAAGTGACAGGTTCAAGAGGTGTGTTCAGCTGATTGCTCTCATATTAGGCATTAGTTCTTGACGAAATGAAAATATCTCATCACATGTAACAATGTGCCCTTGTGTCCTACACGGACACAAACCCCGGTAATCACGGCCCGCGAGCCTGCAGGCCTCGCTGGAACCTCCCCTCCAACTGACCCACATGCAGAACCACAAACTGCTATATTTTCATGTCGTTTCTCTCTCGCTCAGTCAGGAGGAGAGCCTGACGTCTTGTGCAGCTTCTGTTCAATTTAAGATAAATTGTGATTTCCAGAGCAAATGTTGCTGTCTGGACATGATGAGCAACGTTGACCAGCTCCAGAAGATATAGTCATTTATTGGGATCTTCATGTACGGACATCATCTTGATATTTTCACCGAGACTTTATGTCCTAGGCCTTTGTATAAAAGAATGCATTAGCGTGATTAGGATCAGTGCAGGGGGAGATAATGCTCGGTGCAGCCTATGTGATTTCAGATTTGACACAGCGGGTTATGATATAAGACTGTATCCTATCAGACAGAATGGAATGGACGGACGAGACCGGCGGACTAATGCAGAGTGACACTCGTTCTCTCAGCGACTCCCCTAATGGCCCTCAGATAGAAAACTAGGTGGCGTGAAGGACACAGGGTTACAGGTTTGTTCAACCACTTCTCTATCTAGTCAAATATATTCTATTATTGCAGGGTTCACATTTAGACACCAGTGATAGTACTATCATTTAAAATAAACCCATTCTTTGTGCAGCTAAGGGTGTAGTTTTATCTTTCCTATTTGGTGTGTGAGAAGTTGGAGGAAGTTTAGGGGTTTTGTATGCAATAGAAAAATCTCGCCGTGATATTTTGAGGATTTTTACACATACAGAAAAAAAAAACCCCACAACAAAATACTGAACAACAGTACATAACTGTAATAAAAGTGCAAGTGGGTGTTTAGCCAAGTGACAGGATTCATTTGTCACCTTGCAGACTGCTGGCGGTTGACTATTTGGAGCACAGGAGTAGAGGTTATGTGTGGTTACTAGTGTGTGTTTGTTTGTGTGTGTATTTCCAGGGAAAACACACACTGGTGGCGGAGATGCTACGAACAAAACCACTGTTGTGCTGGAGCACTCTGTCATTGGAAACAGAAGAAATGGATGCTTTTAGCGGTGGCCCTGACCTGCCACAATCCATAGTGGATGAGAGATTGTTCTGTCATTTTAAAATTCATTAAATCTCTGAATGACAGGTGTCACATATGTGTATCTTAGTGGTGTAATTATACAGTTCAGATACAGTTCAAACATGATATCTGCCTCATTTGGAGCGATACAATAGGATTCAGTGACTTGAAATCAATACAGTAACTTTTTTTTGTTCAATCAGTGTGACTGAAATAAATAGCTGGATACTGGACGGTGCAGGTTAGGATTCCTTAAAGCTTTTCTTGTAACAGAGTCAGCGATAAATTGATTATGGATATAAGCATGTAAACACAACAATGAATCACAAATACATTCACCTTTAATTTGAAAATGATAAGAAGTGTAACTTCAGGACATATTGCTTCAGTTCTCAGGATACAAGGTAGTGCAATATTTAACAAAAAAAATAAAATAAAACAACTTCTGTTCAAGTTAATGGTGCGTGGAAAGATTGGTCCTGTTGTCATTGTATTTTATCTAGCCTTTACATGTTCTGCAAACAGCGAGCGATTTATTGCAAAAAGCTGAAATGTTTCCACACATGGCTTGAAAATCTCGCTCGTCTGGCTCTTCGTCTCCATCAGCCTGCTTCGTTTTGTTGTCATCTCTCTGAGAAAGGCGCTTCTGAAGCACGACAGTGGTGTTAAACACAGGGAGACTGAACCGAAGTAACATTTAACATTTCTTTACTATTAAAAGTGTTAAAAAACACATTCATATAACATTTGTCATGCTTAAATAAAAGGTGCAAATTCTTTGTATCGATTATTTACCTTGCAAATCGATTTTAGATTGTTATTTGTCCCCTGTGAAGGACAACATACCGATTACCTATCAATGTAGTTGGATTGTAGGAATATAAATTGATACATCGATATAGTAGATGAATCGTTAAACCCCTTGTACATCATTATATTACTGCATACAGTGTGCTTTTAAACTTTTTGTCTGGCTTTTTTAGTCATCGCGCTGTATCTACGTCAAGGGGTAAACAGACAGCAGCACTGAGAGACTTCATCTGCCTCGCTGTACAGTATTAAGACATTATATAATCTGCCCATGCAGTGGCCCTGAGCACCATCGAGGCTGCTGTTGCAGCTTCAGAGTGGGCACCTGCCTGTGGAAAATGTCCTGAAACTGAAAGCAGACAGTTTTTGCTCAGCCAAGCCTTCTGATGCTGTTGAGAGATACTGGGAAAGGCTGCGGGTACTGTACTTAGTAAAGACATGAATATACACGTTTTGTAACTTTTCTGGAGAAATAAAACAATTTTTTTTCCAAGAATGTAGTTTTTTGTCATCAGTATTTATCTTAATTTCCACTTCATCAGGAGGTTTTCTGTGCATTCCCACTCTGCAGTGAAACACTCCAGCAGATCATAGCAGAGTCTACTGAGATATGACAGCACGTCTCTTTCAAAAGGGTACCTCTCAGACTGTTATATGTATCATGCAAAATGATTATATAGCACATTTCAAAGTAAATATACACTTGATCAGTACATTACATCTAGATTTGTTAAGTAACAATGCAAAGAACTTTAAACCCAATACAACGCCAATAACTGCTCTGCATCCTACTGTAGGTCTACTTCATAGAAGACGTTTTGACATGTTACAAAAAGCACAAGTGTTAATAATAAAATGAGCAATGGCTGAATTCCATTTAGCTGCTTCAGTTCGAGGGTCCTGAGCTGCATCTGCAATCGCACACTTTGCACTACAGACCCAAAATGTGTACTATCATTAAATGTACTTTTCTCTGCATAAACACGAGTATGTGTCTTATAGTATGTGACGCACTGAGCAGTAACATACATCATCACTTTCTGAGAGCCTCCATGCCAGTTGGAAAAGTGTAACCATGGTAACCCGTACCAACCTCATGTGACCAAAAAGTCAATCTGTGAGAATCAAAGTGTGAATTAATTTAAAACATATATTACACTTAGTAAAGTCAAGTCAAACTTTACTTTTAGTTCAACTGAAATGTTGCTAACATACAGAGCCATCCGTCAACGTCTGTTATGAACGTTGTCGGTACCGCATTGCATTGTGGGATATGTATGCCTCCATAGTGTCCAACGCTGCATACTGTAATATTTCACTGGAAATGTAATTCACATACTATTGTTATAAAGTTTCGGACATACTAAAAATCTCACATTTCAGCGCACAAAATATTAAAATTAAATTGTTAATGTTATTAATAACTCCTGTGCTTCTACAAGTCAAAATGTCTGCTGTAAAAAATGTGTCAATTCTGCATCAATACACATTGATGAATCCGGATACATCCTCATGAAGGTAATGATTTCATCACACACTACAAGAATTCATTACGTGAGGTCTTTCATTCATGAGAAAGAAAAAAAAATCAGAAAAATAAAAAAACGACATGAGGCTGTAACCAAAGCGTTATGTGAACTTTGTGCTTTCATTTCACAGATTCTCAGATGTCCTTTGGGGATCTCTGAATCACTGGGTTTTCTTACCTGTCTGGGCAGAAATACATCACAGGGCACTGATGTCAGCCGAGGTCCTACTCTCTGTATAAAGTCTATGATCTGCCTTTGTGGGCAGGGACTGGTAGATATGTGGATATTTTCATCTGTGCTTTGGCTTTTGAGCCCTGACTAAGCTTTTCTCTCTCTTTGCTATAAATACATAGCTTGCCATGGAGAATCTGTCTATCTAGATGAAATCTGAAACAGGTAGAGCTCAGTATACTGTGTACTGCCTCTCGGTCACAGACTTTATAAAGACTTCTCAGAGATGGAGCACCGTATGTACAGTTTTTACAGCACAGGACTATATGTAACAACACTGATCCCTGGGAGAAATTGGGTTAAGTTACAGTTGTTCCATATACAATATATATATATAGAAGCACAGAGAAATATAAGAAATATGAATGTATGCATTGTACTACAATCCATAACGATGTTTACAACCTAACTGTCCTGTGGAAACTATGCAATGACTCTTTAATCTGCAAAAGTATTCGGCAGCTAGTTTATAGTTATTTTTGAGTTTTGTGAAATTACCATGTGCTCTAAGACAGTGGTTCCACATTTTTTTATATCAAGGACCCCTAAATTGATGAAAGCTAGACCATGGACCCCCATTTGATAAGGTTTTGTTCCAGGATCCCTCATCTGATAGGATTTTTTTTGCTTTTAGATGTTTCATTTCTGAAAGCATATATAAATATATATACAGTATATAAAATACAGAGATCAGCCAGAACATAAACAACATCATGACCACTGACAGATGAAGTGACTAACATTGATTATCTTGTTATAATGGCACCTGGCAGTAAGTGATATATTAGGCAGCAAGTGAACATTTTGTCATTGAAATTGATGTGAAGCAGAAAAAATGGTCAAGCGTCAGGATGTGAGCGACTTTGACCAGGGCCAAACTGTGACGGCTAGACGACTGGGTCAGAGCATCTCCAGAACTGCAGCTCTGTGGGATGTTCCTGGTCTGCAGTGGTCAGGACCTACCAAAAATGGTCCAAAGAATGAAAACTGGTGAACCGGTGACAGGGACATGGGCAGCCAGGGCTCACTGATGCACATGGAGAGCGAAGGCTGGCCCATGTTGTCCGATCCAATAGAGGAGCTACTGTAGCTCAGACTGCTGACAAAGTTAATGGTGGTTCTGATAGAAAGATGTCAGAACACAGAGTGCATCCCAGGTTGTTGTGTATGGGGTTGCGTTGCTACAGACCAGTCAGGGTGCCCATGCTGACCTAATGTTAAGGCTGATCTGTGTATATGTATACTGTATGTCACTTAAACGACTTTGTGCATACAGTAAATGTATGAATGTAATTTCATCCAGTTAGATTGGAAGTATAAAACAGAAGAAAGTGGAACTGGTCCAATAAAATACCTCAAAATGTACTTGAGTACAGTACTGTGGGTACAGCCACTGTACTCCCAACATCGTATCGCAAATACGTCTCTATTAGCTGCTAAAATGTTGCCGTCGTTTATGTGGTTCTTGCTTCTACAAAGCTAATAAGTAATATAATTTGTGTAAACAGTTGGCCCTGCCTCTAGTTGTTGCTACAGAATGTTTTGTCTAAAAAATGAACCTGCATTATAATAAAGGCTTTACTCTCATGTGGTAACTTGTCAGGCAGCTACAATAATTGGTAATGGGATTTTTACTGAGCTCTAAAGGCAGAGTCAAAACACCGACGTACTATAAAATGATTTATTTCTTCAAGGGCCCCAATTGCAACACCTTTGTTATTCCACAGAATAAACTTAATACAAACAGTATGATATAAACCAGCCAGAGCTGTGCACTGAAATAGTATAGGATTATAAATGACCAGAGTTAAGGCCATTAAATGAGTAGATGCTAAGTTACTTTTTCTGTTTACGAGAGGAAAAGGGATAAATTGTTGAAATCTTAAATGAACTCCTTAGTCATGGTTTAAATGACCACCGTAGAGCTTTAACCTTATTTAAAAAGAGACAAATGTTGTCTTCTGAAGCTTATAAATATAATGTAATCCCATCTAAATACTATATTATAGGGGTGTGACAATATATTATGCTGTGAAATGAAAACATGACGATATGCATCGTTGAGACAAAAACCGGTATTGCAGTATTTTGGGGATGTGATCCTACACACTGCACCTTTAAGATCAGAAAGCTGCAACAACTAATGAATTAACTGATTAATCGCTAACTATTCTGATAATCAGTTAATTAGTTATAGTCACTTTTTAAAAGAAAAAAGTAACTTAAATACTGTAGCTACTTAAATGACAATAAATGTGACAGTAAATTGATTATCTTTGAGTTGTAGACAAAAAAAGTAATTTTAGGACATTATCTTGGGCTTTTGGGAAACACCGATTGACATTTTTTTTTCTATTTTCTGACACATTATGGACAAAATAACTAATCATTTAATCAGTGGAACTAATCATTAGTTGCAGCCCTAATCTTAATGAACACTTTAGTTGTGTAAACCCAATCCTAATCATAATTAAAGTTGTTAACTCGCCCAGCCTCATCATGTATTTGGCAAACAGGTGAAAATAAATTGTTTAGTCACATAATCTATTCATCATTGGACAAGCATGTTTATGTAATAAACCAGCTAATCTAAATCTGTGCTCTTCCCATGAAAAAGCGTATGAATTTTACATGAACCTCTGAATGCCGATTGGCAGCGTAGCACGCTCACCATCGGGCCGGGCTTCCCTCCGAGCTTTCACACCGTTTAAACTGTGTCCAGTTGGGCCTCGGTATCTTTAAGATATCACACTTCATTGACATGAGCGTGTCTGAGGCAAACAGCATTCATTCCCTGGGCCCCGATCCTTCTTCCTCCAGCACCCCTCGGTGTGTTACGCTCTGTTTGGGTTTGTCGCCCAAAGCTGCTGAGAACAAGGTGAATGAGCAAAGACAAGGCAATAGCAGAGAGCCATTCCAGCCTGGAGTACAGATTACACTGGGCGTTGAGTCAAGGAAATGTTGAAATCACATTCATTTTCTGCAATAAAGAGAGCCTCATCACTATTCCCACTCTCCTATTATAATATGTTACATAAACAGTGTGACTTAGTGAGGACAGGGGCAGTTTCTGTACAGCTTTTGTTTTGTGCCATGATTTGCGATGTTTCAAGGACCTGAGGGCAAACTTTTACATTATCATTAGCTGAGAAATGTGTGTTAAAACTGTCTTCTCATTCTGGCAGCTTCGTCCTTCTATGTCTGGTTTTTTGACATTTCTACTTTTTTGTTCTTCCTTCCTGATTACGCAGACGGATTCATTTGGCAGTGAGAGCACCGGTGCTGGTTATTGTTGAACTTGACTATTGTGTCTGTTTATCTTGAAGAAACAAATGTTTTAACAAAGGTTTCTGTAAAACTTTCTGGTCATATTGTAGAAAACAGTGCACTCAGTTGTATCAAGGCATTTTTAAAATACTGGTAGTGCAATATTCTGCTTGCAGACTTCAGCCTGCATGCACAGAGATAAGATTAAATGATCAGAGTCTCCTCTGTGGTCTATATGAGTGCTCCAAACAAACAACAAAAGAAGCAGCATTTTTTGCTTGTTTTTGCTATTTTTTGTTTCTTTATTTTTTTCTTTGTAAAATGTGCACATTTTTGCTGCAATTGTAATCTCCGAGTCTATTTCTATTTAATCTATATTGCATGCTGCTCATCTGTGTTAAAACGCCCCTCAGCGTTTATATACACAGTAAGCTAAAAGGTAGATTTCCCAAGGAAAGCAAAAAGTTTCCTGGCGTTTATGGACCTCGGGAGGATGTAACACTGCAACAGCAGTCTTGATTAAAGTAGCGAGACAATGCATCTCAGCATATGCTGGTTACAAGCTGGACATATGGGAGCTTATGGGTGTGTGTGGTGGATATTGTTTTACATTAGCTGATTTAATGTTGTTATATATAGGACTTAATTAAATGTGTTGTCATGGCTCAAGAAGAACTAAGCTTTATTGCAGTTCAGTGGAAAAATAATTTGATAATGTCGCTGAATGCAAAAAAAAAAAAACACTAGGCTAGCCATCTGAAAATATAAAAAAAATGTACTGCATTTTAGGCATTTTAAGTGTTTCCCCTGTATGCATTCAACAGCAGAGCATCACCACTGCTTAAAGATTAGTGTCGCTGCCAGATGATTAGATAAAAATATCTCAAACACAATGAACTCCCTATCTCTACTTTAAGCTGCAAGAGTCAGGGGCGAGTGAGATTATAAATCGAACAACACTGTTTATCAGCCTGTTATTGGTTATTGGTCTTTCAAATTAGCAGTTGGCAGCAAAGTCTCTGTTGTCTCATTACCTTCCTATTACTAGTTCAGCAAGGACATGAGCTGCAGAACAGCTCAAAGGTAGACCACTCCTCTCCAGCAAAGCGAGTACCCTTTTGTCTTTATGGAAAGGACCTAAATGTCCTTGCTTGTGCTCATACAGGGGATGGTCCCAGTAGAAATGCCAGGAGTGAATATCTGATCAAAGATAGTGCATCACAGGGCACATAGAGACAGACAACTATTCATGCTCACATTCACACCTACAGGCAATTTAGAGTCACCAGTTAACCTGCGTGTTTTTGGACTGTGGGAGGAAGCCGGAGAACTCGGAGAAAACTCACGCTAACAGATGAGCCCCAAACCAGATTCAAACCTGCGACCCTCTTGCTGTGAGGCAAGGTGATAATCACTGCTCCACCATGAGGCTATGTTTTCTATGTTAAACTTGCTTGTAATGTGTCATCAGCTAACAGGGCTGTCGCAGTGAAGGGATTTCCCCTGCAGTGATAATGGTTGGCTCAACAGCGCGATGTGCGATAATACTGCCATCACTGATCCTGATTTTCTTGCAAAATAATTTATCTTAGTTGTCATGCTGTTATTAGATATATTGTTGCTTTTAAAATGACAAAGCTGAGATGCTTTGGTTGCGTCTGGTTGCTATGATACCAAGAATTTTTACAAAAGTAAAAATGGCGGCGTAAGGTAGCGTACTACCGAAGCACGTAGGGAATCTGAACAGACCATCTGTCTGAATCTATTAATTTCTCCTTCATTGACACCTACATGTAGGATGTGACAGTTGGTCTTTGTGGTATTTGTCCCGCCCCTCCTCCATTGTGATTGGACAGCAGGGTAAAACGTGACAGCGACAAGCACAGCGTTCTACCCAACGTTCAACATTTTTCAACTCTCGGCAGCCTGAAAAAAAACCAGCAAGTCAGCACAGAGTAGATGCACAGTGTTTCGTCATGCTGCTGCCGTTTGTAGCATGATGTCAATAAGCATCGCTCCCATCACAAGGAATTCAAAACAGAAAGAACATGAAAGGACCTGGTTGCTTGCCACCTCCTGTGGTTGGCTTGTCAGTAGCACAGTAGTGCTGTATTGTGCTTATAAGCCCTTCTAAATGTTTGCTACCTCAGCAATTTCCTAACAGTGGGGGCATCAATAATCTCATTCCGGTCTATATGTTTACATGATTTTGATATGACATGATTTGATTTAACATTTGCATGTATTGTATTATATGTTCAATAAAAGTGCAAATTTTTAAGCATTTTATTAAACATATTTCAACATTTACCACTGTGTACAAATATCTGTCTCTGTCTCTATACAGGCTCTTGTCGCGTGAGCAGATTCACTAAATACTTTTTGGTGATGCAAAATAAAACTACTGGTTATGATCAGAGGGGAAACACTGACTTTTACTTTCCTTGAGTAATTATTTCAAATTTATACTTTGATTCCACTAGATTTGAAAGGGAAATACTGTAACTTTTTCCTCCATTTCCTTATGACTGCTACTTTGCAATTAAAGATTTTACATAGAAAACGTGTTGATTAAGTAGGATTACCTGTTGAGTAAACTACCAAACAGTATATAAAGTAGTTTAAAGGAGCTTTACTTTATCCCAATACAACATTAACCCTAAATCCTGACTGACTTCACTGTCTTTCAGAGGCTCTAGCAGGTTCAGTTTTAGGGCCAAAGTGAAGCTACAGATATTACATGAAACTAGAAAATCAACTGGTACCAACCATGTCATGCTAACATGTCGGGGAGGACGTTAAATAACGCTCCAAATTTGGGCTACATATACAGACATGCCCACTTTATGATAATCACATGCAGTTCAGGGCAAAAGTTTTTTTCAGGCAGTATAAATGTGTTATTTTCTTCTATTTTAAACATTTTGTGTTTGAATATTTCAGCATATTGGGGTCACTGACGTTGAGACTTGTGGATCCAAAAAGCCCAACTGTATTCATGTGTGATGATGTTAGTCCCTACAGGAGACATTTCTCTGCAGTGAGACCACTTCTGAAACGACCTCACTATAAAATGACCTGTGGTGACCTCTAGGATGATCACCGCCTCATGAAACTTTACATGTACAAACTAGAGATGAGAGCATTCAGAGGTGTTCACCATCCGATGCAAAACAAGGAAAAAAAAAAAATGCAAAACTTTCAAAATGTCAAAAGTTTTTGATCCCAAATCACAGCATGTCTTTTTCTATGGTGTTCCTCAAGGTCTTGGTGTCGTAATGTCGTATTCTGGAGGGATTATTGATCATTTTTATTAATCCTCGATTGGTAAAAAAAAAAAAAAAAAAAGTTAAATTTAGCACCAAATCTGTGTGACAAATGGTATCAAACCAAAAACGGCGGCAACAAATTATGAGACAAAATAGAGCATGAAGATGACCATATGACCAATGATCATATACATATTATAACGCTCTAAACCTTTATACACTTTATAACACTATATACACTTTAATTAAATTAATTAGTTAATTAATATTAATTTCTGATTTATGACTAGAACAGCTTGACACACAGAGCTGAGCAGCATCTCAAATTAATCTTCATGTTTCCAGCTTTCAGATGATGTTCACCACTTCTAAGTGACATCTACTGCTGACCTGCTATCTCCCCCTAAAGACCCCTGTAACCCCCTAAAACAGATAAAACGAGTCTACTGTGGGTGTCAGAAGGTTAAAAGGCTGCTTACAAGTTAATGCATCAGTAATAATAATAATCCAGTATTATAATACATAATATTAGAACACAGACGGGGCCCATTCTGCTGTATAATGAGTACCTTTACTTTTCTTCCACCGGCACACCTCCTCCGCCACATGAGTGTGTGCAACATACAACAATACAAAAATTAGAGCACACATTATGATTTATACTATTCATTACGCTTAAGTAATTGTACGGCTAAATCAATGAACAAAGAGTTATATTACATATACAACATTAAATATACAACACAAAACAGAAACCTTGCATTTATATTATCTTGTGTAATTCTACTTATTGTATAATAATGTCAAGTGTTTTTCTAAAGATTAAAGAATCAGAGATCCCTGCAGGGTTACAGTTTCTTTTTCTTGCTCATTGCACATTGCGTTCGATTAAGGAATAATACAGCAGAAACTCTGCTCTGCAAGTGATGGTCTATGACACTAAAGCATGGTCTGAGCTTGGGCTATGCCCTTTCAGAGTGAATAAGAAAACCAAGCTTTGAATCTATTGAACATACCGACAACCCCTACCATTAAAATGATTGCACACTGAAAAACAAATGCATTTACAAAATACCAGACAGCATTTTGATCAGTGATGGAAGCAGCGGCGTAAAATGATGGCGCTTCCTTTGACAAAGCCGTCTTGAACGCTTCTGTTTACAGCAGAAGCAACAGCAGATTAGGGTGTTCCTGTGTCAAAATCCAGCCATTAAACAGACAGACAGACTTTTTTATCCCTGTCCACAGCTTTTAAACCACTTACCGTACTGTAAGAATTTAGACTGCTCTGTTAAAAAGGATTCTCGCTCTAATTCCTGTTTGAAATGGAAAATAGTGACTCTATCAACATAGGCCAAAATGTGTGGAGCAAATTTACATTTCCTGCATGTGAAACATGCAAAAGAAAACACTATCAGTGTCCTCAGCAGCACACTGTACCTTCCTACCTAAATGTTAGGTAAGAATTTTATGATTTGTGTCCTTTATGCATTTAATATTTGAGGTTTCAAGCCTCTAAAAAGCTCAAAGTAGAGTAGATGTGTTGAGCAGTGATTAAGACAAAGAGAGGCCATCTCTCATTCTGCCACTACTTGTTGTAGCACTAGTGTGACTAACAGCAGGGCTGAATGTCTTTTGTCAGTAAATGAGAGTTTAATATGTTGCACCATGGAGATGGGACGTAGAGTGTGTGGCCCCTGCTGTTTCCTTCATCAATGCGCTGCCTTGTCACAGACCACGCTGCATGAACCCGCTCGCATCCTCAGCGACAGGAGTCTGAAGGAGCACAAACCTGACACGTCTAGAACGGGCTCCCGAATCGCTTTCTGATGCACATTCAGACAAACTTACCTAAAGGGATAAATCTCAATTAATATTCTCTCACAGACGGGGGAAAGGTCATTTGTCTTTTTTTTCCATTAAAGGAAACTGTTCTCAAAAAAATGAATGACTCACAATCATTTCCAGCTGTTTTGGTGCGATGAAAATGCTGATGCACAGAGCTGTTTTGTTTTTAGATTATGTGGTAAAAATACAGATTGATTGAGGCCACTTTAACAGAGATCAGCATGTAAGACAACAGGGTTATAAATGTACCGTTCTCCTCATCTGTGTGGATTACGTAAGATTTCCAGCCTGCAGGACCACCTGAAAAATTGTACAAATGTGATAGCCATAACTATATTGTTTTATGGCACACTTATTTCCTAGATGTGTTCTAATATTTAGCCAACTGTACTGTTCAATGTCCATCTGTGACCAATTTTACTAGTAAAATAGGTCACAGATGGACATTGGACAGAACAGCTGGCTAAACTGTGATACCTGGGCTTTGGGTATCAGCTGATACAAGTGTTTAATTTATAAGATGCATGCCTCACTGTGTGGAGGTGACTGGGGTCATTCTTCTATGTGTAAGGCCACATCATGTTGGACTTTGACTTGACGTTTTAATGCAGCAACAAAACCCAAACACAAAACTTAAACAGGGATTAAAATTCCAGTTTTCTATATAAGGTATGTGCTATATAAACATAATTGAACTGAACAGATTGGCCTCATTGTCACAGATACCCGATCCAGCTATTACCTGATCCATTGGAGCATCTCTACTCTACTTTGTAACGGTTTTAGCCAGATCAAATAATTCAAACTCTATAAAGGTTCTAAAGGTTCTAAATGTCAACGTGAGGACATTCGGTTGCCTCTCAACATGGCGACGACTGGGCTGGCGGCTTGCAGCTAACAGTGCTAACAGGTGCTAACAGTGCTAACAGGTGCTAACAGTGCTAACAGGTGCTAACAGTGCAAACTAAGGCAACAGTGCTGACAAAGCTAACCGAGAGCTGCTAAGAGCAGTCTTTACATAGCCAATAGTAGTTTCCTGCATCATTTGCTGCTATTTTAATGCTCTGAATGTCAAACAGAGAACCTTTAAATACAAAGCTGGCCATAATTTAAAGTTGTCTGACTGGATCTTGTAAATTTACTACTAAAGTGATGAGAGGCTTCTGAGCTGTCACCTGCTGTAATGAGGTGGGACCATGTAGCAGACATTCATTACATTTTGGTCCTGACTGGTTGGAGGACAGGGTCTATGGTCATGAACGTCTAGTCTGTGAGAGCATTTCAAACATGCCTTAAAAAATTCTTGCAGTTGAAGCACTATGGTGATTGAAATAATTCAAAAGGCTGTATCTTACACAAATGAAGAGTACTGTCAGATTTAGCCTCATTGACCTTTTTGAGCAAAAACTGAAGACGCTACCTTGCAAGGCTTTAAGAGCAACATCTAACTATACTTGGAAACTGGCTATGGTCTTTCTCACAAATGGCCAAACTTCATGACCTTTCATTTTGTTTATAATGAAGCGAGATCTGGTCCCCAACTTGAGCCTGACGTGTCCTGACTCAGTATCAGGTTTGGGATCTGGTCTGGGTAGTTTCAGCTTCAGTTTGGGTCAGGTTCATGTTTGGTTATTTTCAAAAACAGAAATGAATGTTCTCTCTCTCTTTCTGACTGCAGCAGAGGTCTGCATCAGTGTGCGTCATGTGTGCAAGTGGGGCATTCGATGCCCAGTAGGAAAAGAGCACTGGTCATATTAATTTAGTCACCCACTAATTTAGTGGGTCAGTATAGAAAATAGGGCTGTCACAATAACTAAAGTACTGCAATAACGCAAAATTGACAAGCCGACCGCAGGGGATGGTGAGCAACCACCACAACCGTATGTTCACCTGTCCGGGGTTTACCCTGCCTTCGGCCAATGCTAGCTGGGATTGGCTGCAGCCCTCCCTTCATCCAGAGCTTAGTATTCATTGACATGTTGATATGCCGTATCATACAAACCAGATACAACCAAGTGCAGCTTAAAAAAAAAAAAACACTGCACGTCATTCTTTGTTCTTTGTTCTGCGTTTAACAATGAACATATTTCATCTGTTTTAAAACATCTTTGTCATTTTACAAATATACCTAATAGCAGCCTAATGACAAAGCTTGTATATTTAGCACTAAAATCGTGCCCTCATATCGTGCTGTTGAGCCAATCATTATCACCATAGGGGAAATTCCTTCACCGTCACAGCCCTAAAAGAAAAATGCTTCAAAATACCAAATAAAAGTGTTTCTCCAGTAACCAGACCACAAACACAAAATCATATTTTTTATCTGTAAAATAAAGGATTACGTTCACACTCAACCATTTCTGTTGCACCTTGCAGCTTGAACTACTTCACGGCATAGTAGAAAAGTAAAAATTATAGGGTGCAAAGTGTAATATTGTGGATTTTTTTTTTCTGACAGGGCGGTGTGATGAGAAAAGGACCATAAGTGAGAAGCGGTGTCATTATCAGTCGAGTGAGTTTTACATAGCTTTAAAGCCTCTCACGAACGGAGCCATCAGATAACATGGACGACGTTTCATATATAGCTGACATGATTTCTTTGAACTAAATGATGAAAGGTCTTAGAAGAGTCACGTTTTCTTTGATGGATTATGTAATGATAATTATAGATGTCAGAGTTGATCCTGAACATGTATAGTTTATAATCACAGCTTAAACACTTTGCGCATAACAATGTCCAGAAATACCAGGGGGCATGTGTGGTACTTTGTATCTCCTGCTAGAAAATATGTCTTTGATCAGCTGTAAAACTATGCATCATATTGTACCATACAGAAGTTTGATGTACATGATCATATGGTGATATAGTTTTATGATATTGCCAGGGCTATTTTTGAACATTTAGCTCGAGATATAGTACCCCAACTAGGCAGGAAACATGTGTATGTGCATTCTCTGATAAATAGTCTACAAGTCCCGTCTTAACTGAAAGAGCCTGTATTTCTGTCTTATTAGTCCCTGTGTATCACCTTGTGCTCAACAGGCAAACTGACCTGCCTTTATGTTGGACCCAAAGCACCATGTAAGATCAGTGAAGCGAAGCTCACCTAAAATAAGGACACGCTTTACCGTGTCCGCAGAGTGACATCACTTTTGGATTTGAGCCAAGTTCGAGCTGGTCCAACTTTTGCAATGTATTCTTGCCATTTCCTTGGGGACGTGAAGCACAAAAGGGCCCCCGTGAAGAAAATTAACATTTTTCACAGTTCATTGAGCTCATTTAAATGAATCAAAAGACGCAACTGACTCATTTTCATATAATACGGCAAAGCTGATGGCAAGCACTGCTCGCTATCAGGCCATACTGTATTTACGTTGTTATGATAAATGTGGTTTCAAAGGGAGGTGGGGAGGGTTTTTAGGCACATTTATTGCCTCCACATGGCTCTCAACCTGCCAATGTTCTGAGCTGGTGGCTTCTAGCTAACAGAACCTAACAACAACCTCCAGAAGACAGAATAGCGACTGGGTCCGCCGGCATCACGTCAAATATTTAAGAGGTTCATTAAAAATTGTTACAGCCATGAGATGATTTGGAGAGTCGATACAGAGTTGTAAAACATAATATCGCAATATTGACGTGTATCAATATTTTCTTACACCCCTACGTATGTGAGCGGTACAGAGCAGCAGCCATGAGCTAGCTAGTGGGGCACAACAGAGAGACTAAATTTGCTAAAGTGCATAAGTGGCCAGCCCGGCTACATAAACAAAGCACAGAGAAGCTCAGATTACAACACACACAGAAGGGGTGAAACTTTATTCATTACTCCTCTATGTCTTTACATAGCTAATAGTTGTTTGCTGCTATGTTAACGCTCTGAATTTTGAATCTAGCACCTTTATGGTCAGGTCTGCTGACTCTAAACATAGTATATAGCTGCTATGATACCCATACTGCAGTATGAATTCCAGATTGTGCATATACTGCACTGTTACTGTGTTACTGTACTATATGTACAGTGCTGTGAAAAAGTATTTGCCCTCTTCCTGATTTCTTAGATTTGTCACACTTAAATGTTTCAGATCATCAAACAAATTTTAACATTAGACAAAGATAACCTGAGTAAATAGAAAATGCAGTTTATAAATGATAATTTCATTTATTGAGGGAAAAACACTATCCAAACCTACCTGGCCCTGTGTGAAAAAGTAATTGCCCCTAAACCTAATGACTGGTTGTGCCACCCAACAGCTGAAATCAAGCGTTTGCAGTAACTGGCGATGAGTCTTTTACATCGCTGTGGAGGACTTTTAGCTCACTGTTTTTTCTCCTTGGATCTCTCCCATGATGCCGTTTTTGCCCGGTCTCTGTCTTATGGCTGAATCCTGGACTCTGACCTTAACTGAGGCAGCGAGGCCTGCAGTTCTTTAGATGTTGTTCTGGTTCTGTTGGGACCTCCTGGATGAGTCGTTGATGCTCTTGGAGTCATTTTGGTCGGCTGGCCACTCCTGAGAAGGTTCACCACTGTGGATAACGGCTCTCACCGTGGTTCGCTGGAGTCCCAAAGCCTTAGAAATGGCTTTGTAACCCTGATAGACTGATAGATGTCAGTGACTTTATTTCTAATCTGTTCTTGAATTTCTTTAGATCGCAGCATGATGTGTTGCCTTTTGAGATCTTTTAGCCTCCTTCACTTTGTCAGGCAGGCTCTATTTAAATGACTTCATGATTCAGCAGGTCTGGCAGTAATCAGGCCTGGGTGTGATCACAGTTACTTCAAGATTTAACAAGGGGAGCAATTACTTTTTCACACAGGGCCGGGTAGGTTTGGATAGCTTTTGTCCCTTAATAAATAAAATCATCATTTAAAAGCTGACTTGATTGATGATTTACTCAGGTTATCTTTGT
Organism: Pterois miles; assembly: GCA_947000775.1. Lineage (NCBI taxonomy): Eukaryota > Metazoa > Chordata > Actinopteri > Perciformes > Scorpaenidae > Pterois > Pterois miles. The sequence goes on along the minus strand of CAMQGK010000308.1, from coordinate 3,351,898 downwards.
CTAATATTCAAATTTGTTTGATGATCTGAAACCTTGTCAAGTGTGACAAATGTGCAAAAATAGAAGAAATCAGGAAGGGGGCAAATACTTTTTTTCACAGCACTATATTCAAGGTCTATTATTCCTTTAAAATGAAGTCTGTGTTCAGCTTGTCTGGAGCACATCCCCCTTACATCATCATTCATCAACTGCACACATGCCAGGTTCTCCTGGACCACAACATTATATGTATAAAACAAGTCAGGCAGTTGAAGCATACTGTGATTTTGGTTAATTATCACCAGTAATCTAAATTTCTTATCAGCAAAAGAAGCAGCGGGTTTCATTCTCTTCGCGGTTCAGCATTTGATTTACAGCATATTTGGGGTATTTTGCATAGTCTCGGAATATTGCCACCAAACCAATCCCATGAAAAGTTATTTCCCTTGGAGGACCATTTATTTAGTCAAGGCCGGAGTAGTTTAGCGGGATGGCTTTCATTTCACGGTTCATACTCTCAATGTGATTAATAAGTAAAATGCTGTTGAAGAGAGAGAAAAGCTGTCATTCAATCCTATCTCTGGGATGGTAGGAAGACAGAATATCCTGGGGTGTTAGGAGCTGTTGTCAGTCACTGCACAGAAAATCAAACGTTTTTGGATCTGGCCTGACAAGTCCTCATCTGGCTGACAATTTCCACAACTAGCTGGAATAAGATACAAGGGATGGTACTTACTTTATATCGGCACAGCAGTGCAATCAGATTGACCATACTGGATTATCTGCAGGGATTTACTTCTTCTTCACTTATTTCAACACTGATGATGAATTAATTTGATGTGTGACATTTGTTAATTGATTTTATAATCAGCCAATATAAGAAGTGATTTGGTTTGAACATGAGTTCAGTTTCTGTTTAACCCTTTGAGCTCTGGGGCCAGGAGGTCCATCTAAATACTGCATCAGAATTTGCTGAAAATGATCATGTTTATTTTAGATAGATAAATATACATGTATGCAGGGCTCAACAATAAGGATTGCCCACTTGCCCTAGCCAAGCAAAATGCCCCATTCGGCTGGTAAATGTAGCAGCTCACATGCCCCGAAAAGTGTAAAAACTGAATTTCCCTACGGGGATTAATAAAGGTTCATCTTATCTTATCTTATCTTAAGTAAACACATTGTTTTTCACTGAAACTGCTGATGGAAGTAGCTAAGGAGTGAGCCATCTCACTTCCTTCTCCTCTCTGTGAGTTGTACATGTGTAGCACCGATCATGAAATCACAGGAAAATGGTGGCCGGTAAAGACAAAGTTTATGAGCTGAAGTGCAAGCAGGCATTTCAGTTATTCTGGAAACGAGTTTAGTTGGATGTTGATCGAGGATGTGGGCGAAACTCCAGATTAATTTACTTAAATGAAGATTAAATATAATTAACTTTGGTCCTTATTGTTATTTCATAACTGCTAATAAATATAACAATTTATATAGGGCCAAGTAAAAACTGACTTTGGGCACTTAGATTTCTGACCCATTTGCTGGGCAACAAGTAATTAAAAAAACAATGACGTTGAACCCTGGTGTGTGTGTAATAATGTCTTACCCCATTCATTCACCTTCACCAGTGTGACTGGGACATATTCTGAATAATTTCCCAGGAATCCATGACGAAACACGACTCTTTATTAACTGCATCAGGTTAAAGACTATACAGATCGGTCAGTCAGACCATTCAAATCTTGCCCAACAAAGGCAGCACAACTAGAAAACCACTAATCTACTACTTGTTTGCATCTGACAGTAAAAGACAAGACATCACACACTACAACACAGACTTTGAATATGCTGAACATGCTGTCCTGATGTTGGCCATCAATGCAAATGTGATATATTAGTTAAGAAATAAGTAATGACAGGATGTTGGCAATGGACACTCGCTGACTATAATGCAGCATCTTGTAAAACGTGCTGGCCGAGGAGACGGGTTGCTTTTTTCCAGCACACTCAGCAGCAGTCGCACGGCGCTCACACCTGGAGGCTGCCCAGTACGACCACGGCATGACAGTATGATCTCTTTGATAAATGGGCAATTTCCCTCCATCCTCTACCATGGGGTTAGATACAGTGTATATGTAAAAAAATATGTGAAAAACCTAAACTAAAAGCATTTGATCTCAGGTTGTTGTTGCTATACAACATACAGATTAAAGGAAAAAACAACGTAGTCTTTGTGCGGTGCCACCGTGAGCCCCCAGAAGAGCTTCGGTCCTCCCTGATCCTCTGGAGCTCTTCTGGAGCTATTAAACACCATTTTCCCCAAAGATGTTCAATCAGTCGGTGTCTTGATGATGGTTGTGGAGAGCACAGTCTAATATGTCAGTCTAAAACCTCTAATAGGTGTTCAACTGGGTTATCATACAGTACATGATATAAAATAGAACTTGGAGAATTTATGTTATTTCATATTATTCTGATAATTAAATTGTATCCAATGAAATAAATAAATCAGCTGATATATAAGAACAATTAAAAAAAAAGCCAAATTGCTTTCACTGACACATTCCCATACAGTATGTGGTGGTATGTACCTTTAAAGTTGGTTTGCTATCATGCAATCTGATAATAAATACAGAGGAGATAAAATATTCCTTTATTAGTCCCACAGTGGAGAAATTCAAGAAAATAAATGAATATTTGAAGAAGAGGTCGACCGATGTGGGTTTAGTGCAGATTTTTTACAGAATCACGATATACGACGCCGATTATTGTCGATATCTTTGGCTGGTTTTCTTTTTTTCCTCCATCTCATAAAACAAAACAGCTTAATAATAACAAATTATACACAAAATTTCTTAACTGCAGTAAACATTCATTGAACAACACTTGGTCTGTCTCTCCAGTCTGCGTTCTGTGTCTGCACATTTTTCCAGGTAGGACGCTGCTCTTCTCAACAGTCCTGCAGAGGTTAACCCACTGGGCTTCATCTAGTGATTGACATCTAGTGATTGACACAGGGGGCGGAGTCACACCTGTTCCACAGCAACAACACTGGGCTGCCCGCAGATGCGCCTGCTCGATAATCAGTTTAATATGCACCGGCATCGGCCAATTCTCTAATTTGAAGAGTCACAACTGTGGATTTGAAAATTCAGAGCTATGGAATATTAAATCATCCATCTTTCCTCACTGCATCTTAGCCTGAGGTGTGCATTAACTACAGCTTATAGGCTTCTTTTTAAAAATGTGAAATTATCGGTTGTAGTATCAACTATGAGAAGCAGGTTATTGTCGGTTATCGATATTGGCTGAAAATAATCCATATCTTGCATCCCTAGAAATTTATAAAAGAAAGGCTACAGTGTCTGCTATATAATATTTAAGTTAGTGTTAAAATTCATAAAGTGCTGACTACAATAGATAGAAAATAAAAGAGAGAAAGTGTGTCAGAACTTGCTGCTATATTTCACATCATAATAACTGACATGTTGGCCGTCTGCTGCTGTTCTTTATAGCTGCCTCCCTCAGCGCCTCCTCTCACCTCTGCAGAGGGCACTGTCACTGTAAACAATGGCCATCACTGATTATCAAGCTTCATTTATAAAACTGCACAAACCTAGCAAAGTATGGACATGAATATCACAATTATTTTATCAGCGGAAATTTAATTTTTGCGTTAACAGTTTGCAGCCACATAATTCATTTCAATGTTGAGTGCTCCGCGATAGCGAACTGATGAATGAGAGCCGACGCTGAACACCGTTAGATGTCATCGCTCTGTGGCTCGGAGCTCGGCAGGCTTTCTCACAATTAAAAAGAAAATAGCTGCAGCAGCAATGACAACAATAACACCTACTGTATGTTCATTATAATTATGATTATGGATTTTTGTACTTCAGCCATAAAATGGCACATCATTATGGTTAAATCTACATTATCATTGTCACGTTTAACCTCAAAACGATCATTTTTAATAATAGGTCTTTCTGTCTTGCTCAAAAATAATCTGTTTTCATTTTCATAGCTGTTAATCGTAGAATGCATGTGATTCTGGAATCATCATTGACATAATACCCTTTCTGATAAGTATTTATCAAAATCACCCAATCATGCAACACTACAGCACATTCACAAGTGCATGCTTGATGCTACTTGAACAACTATGCAGTTTATGATTATTCTGTATTTCCTACATGTTGCACCTCTGGCCAAGCAAAATGTTTATCAGCAGGAAGATACCGAGTTCAGCTTAAAACTCCACACACTCCCCGTGGCGATGTATGCATGATTAATACAGCTTGTGTGCATGAAGTACACTCACCATGTAACCAGTGTCTGCCGTGACTCATGCAGCCCGTGGCAGGTGGGACAATATCCATCTAATTTCTGAGGAGTGCGATGGTGCCATCCTCTGCTTTGTCATTTTTAACGGTGTGCGATTACCTGTCATTTTGATTAAATAACCTCTAGAATCTTCTCTGCTGTTATTGACTTCAATTTCCATTTTCCCGCCCAAACATACTCAAACACTATGGCTAGATGGAGAAGAGCAAACATGTGACCTCTTTTGAAGCCTGGACTCTAATGAGTTGTCAATATTCATACAATGCCTTGGCCATAGTGTATTTTGTTATTGTCATGTCAATAAAGCTATTTGAATTTGAATTAGAGAGAGAGACTGTAGCCAAACACAAATGTTGGATTCAGGGACTTTGTGCAAATGTCAGCAGGCGTCTCAGCACCTCCCAAGCAGTCTAACTGGAAATGGCACTGAGACACTGCTGACCATATGGCTCTTGTAATTAATCGTGCCGATTAATTTTTGGCTCGCCCTCAATGTCTGAACAGTCACTTATGTAACACCCGAACCCTATGAGCAAGCACTTCCCCGAGCCTTTCATAATGAGTGCTAGAATACGAACAGAAGGTTGTGTGGTGGTAAGGTTAACACTACAGCGGAGGGCTTGGTTTCATTCAGAAAAAGACCTTTGATCAGTCTAATAATTTTAAATGTCTTAAGTCATAACATCAACAGTATGGAATAACTTAGAAATAATGAAGGAATAGGTTATCATTAGAAATAATGTCCCCTCTTTGGCATTCAAAACAAATCCAGTTTTAAAAGAATTATTTTTAATGTGATGTTATTTTTAAAGTGATATAGTAATACTTATTTTAAGGAAGATAAAAGGACAAAATCTTTTACCATGTTACATATATAACATAAAGTATATGTGGCATCTGGCTAGTTAGTAGATACTATAGTAGGGACACTGCAGGTATAATCTAACTACTTAACGGAAATAAGATAGTACAGTAAGACTGTCAGTATTTAGCAGTGAGGTTGCAGACTGCGACCAACTGAAGCCTGTCCTGAGAGCCAAGCGTGTAGGTCTACAGTAGTCGATGTGAAAAATGATTCTCTCTACAGACAGTTATTGTATTGTGGAGTAGTGCAGGTTATTTGGAGCACAGTCTGTGCGTGGTGTATGTGGGAAGTGAGTGGTGAAGCAAGAGAGAGAGCGGCGGCAACGACAATGAGTAGCATTATCAACCCAAGCCATTGTGGGCTACTGTAGAAACATAACTGAGGTACAACATGGCTACGTCGATATAAACGACTCATTCTAAGGTCACAAAAACACAACTTACTTATTAATATTATATTCCACTTCTGTCAATAGATACCCTAAATGTTACACACTGGTCCTTTAAGAGGAGCTCCATCAATTTTACACATCAGTTCGGTTACAGATGTTGGGGAGTAAAACTACATATGAAAAAACCTTTTGTAGCAACAGAGGAAGCTGCGTCACATCTGATAAATTGCCTCAACTGATCACGTGAGTCAGCGTTGTCGGGACTGAAGACTACAAGATTGAACTGAATGAAGAATGAACTACTGTAGCAGCCACGGTGCTGCGTTCACTGTCTCCAGGTCACCATCAGGAGAGTTACTGTAGCAGCCACGGCGCTGCGTTCACATGTCTCCGGGTCACCGTCAGGAGAGTTACTGTAGCAGCCACGGCGCTGCGTTCACATGTCTCCGGGTCACCGTCAGGAGAGTTACTGTAGCAGCCACGGCGCTGCGTTCACATGTCTCCGGGTCACCGTCAGGAGAGTTACTGTAGCAGCCACGGTGCTGCGTTCACTGTCTCCGGGTCACCGTCAGGAGAGTTACTGTAGCAGCCACAGTGCTGCGTTCACTGTCTCCAATTCACTGTCCAGGAGCGTTAGCAGCCACGGCCCTGTGTGTAGTGTCGCAGACATGCAGACACTTTCCCAGTAAAAGTCTAGTTAGTTTAGCAGGTTGTCAGCTGTGTCTGCCCGGTATGAGGTGGACCAGCTTTTCTCCTTAAAGTGATGAGCCATTAATCTGTGTTTTTCTCAGCTTTTTAATCAATTATTAAAATTTCTTTTATCCGTTTCAACCAATAGCATTAAGTGGTTAAAATGCTTAATGTCGGTTAACAGTTAAACGGTTAATTATTAACATCCCTATTTGGGACCCGTTAAACTCCCTATGGATGTGTCCAGGCGATGCATTTTTCCCTGATAATGCGACATTGCGAACAACAGATCTGTATTGAAATCAGCAGGATGAGAGCTAGTTAACGTTAGCCGTTAGCTCTGTCCAGAACCGTGCTGCTTAGCGGCTGCTAACATGAACTAGCCCAATTTCAACACAGGAGGTGCCACTGATGTGAAAAAAAAGCGAAAAATTATAATAATTATTAGGTAAATTCTTACATTATCATACTGCGTTCAAATGTAATCTTGTAAAATGTAGATTTGACCAAGAAACTTAAATAACAATACAGTTGTTTGAAGATGTTTTCACATCAATATAAAAGACAAAGACAGAATTATGACCTGTTAAACTTCCCAACAATAACAAGTATGCAAACGGTAATAATGACGTGCATGTTGAAGTACATGAGATTTATAGTTTTACTTAATTTACTGTGGTATTTAACTGGTATTGAGAATCGTAGAACTTCCCTAGTATTGGTATTGACCATTAAATTCTTAGTACTGTGACACCCCTAGAGGTTACCAGACCTCTGTAGCCTGCTCCTCATCTCTGCTTTAGGCTAGCGCCTTGAGGCAAAATGTCTGATGAAAGAAAAATCATCACACTAATGTTTGCACTTGGCATTTCATCCTCCAAGAAAACGACACTGTGGGTATTTTCTGATACGCTGGTGTGTATTACACAACACAGCCCAGCAGAAAAGGAGGGAGGCACTGCAGCACTAAGTAAACACAGAAATACTTGTCAGTGTCGTTTCACATAGCTTGTGACGTGCAACAACTGCAAGTACACATGGCCTTGATATAGGCCAAAACACTTCAGAGTACAAGAGTTATCTATTATGTATTGTTTACCGCTCGGCTAAAGTAATGTATCCACGGGAAAGGTGAAGAATCGCCTGCAGGCATTTACCAGATGTTCATTCATAAAACACAAAATATATTCATTTTAGACGCCATGCTCATTTCAGCGCACCTATGCTGGATTTTTTTTTTTTTTTTTTTTTGACAACACACAGTGACTATGAATAATGCTGTCTTGTAAGATAACCAAGGTGATGCTATCAAAGTCATGTACTGGAGACACTGATGCATGTCTGCATGTCACAGTCTGTGAATCTCTTTCTGTATCTTTCATAGTGTTCTTCAGAGTGTTTATGCGGGGCATGCTTTTTCTGTTCTTAATTACTTCATTTATTTTCAGCTCAGAGATTTAAGGTGACCTATAATTGCGGTGTACAGTTTGTCTACCTAGCGCAGTAAAAGCCCTAATTTGTATGCACTGAGCCGTCAAAGAGGCTGCGTCACCTTCTGTGTCGTAGGGCACCATGCTAATCGTCCTTGGATGACTAAAGAGCTCGGATTATGACACTGTTTTCCCCCTTTTTTTACCCTAATAGGAATGCAAAGGTCGGGCCTTCAGAATATTAGTCGTACTATCTGCGTGTGGGGAGTCAGAGGGCGTCACTGGGGGGAGCCTGAAGGGCTCATGCTAAGGTTTTTCAAGCCTCATCCTCCCACTGCTCTCTCACCTTAACTCTGGGATTGATAAGACTTGTGCTCCTGCAGCTGTGCTGCTCTGGAGCGTTCCACGGTGATAACAGACCAGCGAGACGTCAAGCTGTTATCTCCTTGATGCTGACATTCACCTCATATACTTGGCAACATGTGTCCAGGAGGTACAGTGCTCTCACTGAGAGAGCTGCAGGGAGCCGAGGAGGCAAAACACAGTGACGGAAGACTGCTGCACATTTTGACAGCTAAACACGACATGTATTCACAAACAGACAGATCCACTTACTGAGGCGCAGATTTACGAGTTTGACTAATCCATTTTTATATTAGCACCAATGCATCTACTACTACTTATCATTATAAATACTGTAGCTGGCTTGTCAGACAGCAGCAAAGCCAGCCTACAGGGGTGGGAATCACCAGAGGCCCCATGTTACAATATTATCACGATACTTAAGTCACAATATGGTCTTATTGCAATTTCAAACATTTTGCGATATGCTGAGCATTAAAATAAGACATATTGCGATATAATGTGATTTTTTTTTTACCTTTTTCAACTTCAAATTATGCAGTTGGTCAACTGTTTTATCTAATGAGATACACTTTTCACTCTGTTCATCTCAGAGTTTTCATTCACATACCTTGAGGTCAGAGGTCAAGGGACGTCTTTGAAAATGGCCATGCCGGTTTTTCCTCATCAAAATTCAGCATAACTCTGAAGCACTACTTGATGCCTAAAATCCAGTGAACTATTTAGACAGCGTTTGTTTAAGAATTATTCTGTCCCAAGCTTTTTGATTCATTTCAGCAGTTGATCACTGTAACCATGATCACTATAAGCAGTTTCCACTGTGTAATTAAAGATCAATACAGAAATGTATCGATACAATATCCATGCAAAATATTGGGACACTATTTATTATATTTAGGTTGAGTTAATTGGATTAATATTTCTATTTTACATAAATCCTAATGACAGATACGCAGTCATCTGAATTGAAGATGCAGTTGAACGTCTAACAAAACAACTGCAGAGAAACTGTCCAAGTTGTTCAAAAACTCTCCTCAGTGAAAAAAATCAGAGGACACAATACACGCTTGGAAACCGTCGTTCCTTTTTGTAGCAAACATGACACAAGTTGGACAGGAGACAATGTGTTTTGAGACACTTTGTTCTTCAGAATTAAATTAAGTTTTACATTAAAAAGAGGTTTGCACTTCATAAGCGCCAGCAATGAAAGGGAAGGATGTACCTTATCTCTGCCTGTACTCTCGCTTGCTTTTATTACGGAGCTAATTTGCATTTTAATTTGGAGCTTGAACCTGTGCTTAATAGAATTAAACCAAGAGACACGTTGACATGGTTTTCTGACCCCTCTGAGGCCCGCTAGTACAGAATCACTCAAGTTGTAGTGAGGCATGGGGTTAACCCCAGCGGAGATAAGCCTTAGAGGTAAACATTGGCTCTTTAAATGCCAATTATTACCATCATTTTCAACAAACTCCCTGCACAGGCAGTGCATTAACCTGTAAAATGGTGCGTCACAGAGAAAACACAAATCTACCAGATATTTTAGATTTAGCTCTTCCCATAAAATGTTGCCTCTTTGGTGTATAAGACTGGAAGACCTCGCACACAAAGCAAAACAGCATTGTCTTTTTCTCTTTAATGAGCAGTGAGATTGTGGTCAGTTTTCCCATAATAACTCCCAGGCCTGTATCTGTGAAATTGGAAGTGGATTTGCCAGACATTTGAATGTTTACAGCAGCTTTTGGATTTCCTATTTCAGTCAATATTAGGTGAGGCTAAGGGGGAAATACTGTAGCTCGAGAGGGGGATGTGCCATGAAGCATGAACAGCCTAGCTGTTGACTTACACAAAGGAGGGCCAGGCAGAATGAAGTTTGGCATTTTATAATTAGAGATGAGGGGACGGAGCAGCAAACAATGCATTTCAACCGGCACGCGTCAGTGTCTTCTACTGTAAGTACAATAGCGGGAGTGAGATGTAGCATGAGAAGCCTGCCTCAAATAATAACTGCATGACTCCACCAAAGTACAATTGTTCATTTTATTATATGATCAGTTTCACTGCTTTCAGTACGTCAGACTTTACTAAGAGAACCTCTGTTGTCCCCACTGCTGACAGCGTGACGGTTGACTTTCTATAGGTTCTCCTCCTCCATCTAATTTATGTACAGTGTGAGTCATTTAATCACAGACAGACAAGTCTAAACACCGTGTTCCTCCAGTAGCTGTCAGCCTTGACCTTTAATGTGGTTTAAATACAGGTATAATTGACACTGCAAAGGCTGTTGTGGCAGAAATACAAAAAGCTAGAAAAGGTCTGAATCAAATATAATTTGCCTCAAGGCAAAATTAGTGCGATCTGAAAAGATCATGGTCATACTGAGCAGCACAATCAGATACTACAGACAGTATGTATGGCTTTTCTCAGCAATGCAAGTAAGTGGTAATGTCTGCATACACCCCTCAAATATCTAGCATACACGTGAAACAAATAAATAGGTGTAGGTGTGTTTTGACTCCAGGTGACTGATTGGCAGCACTGATTCATAGCAAAACATCTGATGTCAAAATGTCAGAGAAGAGATGAGGAGTTTTGTTTTGAAACAAAATTTCGAGCTGAGCCATGATGATTTTGAAAAAGCTGACTTTTCAGAATGAAATGGACCACTTTGTGGCAGCACCTGGAGCTCAGAACAAGAGTTAATACCAACAGGACAATACACTGTTTAACACTGGCAGAGCAAATTCCACGCTAAACTTTTTTAATATGTATTTCATCAGAGAGGAAAGTTCATCCTGAAGCTTGCTGCTGTATTTATACCCTCCACCTTAAAGAAGGGTGCCTCATTGAGCTGAGTGTGACTACAAACTGAGTGTAGGGGTGGACTGGAGTTGCGCCCATATGTGGGTGACTTTCTCTGATAAATCCTTTAAAGAAATGCTGTATTCTCCATCCAAATCTGTTAGTCTGCCACCTCCATCGAGCCTGTTTTACACTAACTGGCACCTGCATGTCAAACTTTGGCATCAAACAATACGCAGACAACCACTTACCAGTTAGCAAAGCACTGACGCTTTTAACCAACGAAGCACACTGACACAAACAATGACAGAGTGAGATGTCTTACCTTAAGCCAGGTGTTTGTTCTTGTCTGTCCTAACCACTGCAACCTCTGTGTCCTCTGGTGTCCCAGTGAGACGAAAAAACAACAACCATTCAGAGCTGATCTGGAGTCTGCATCTCTGAGCAGCTGCCAACTAGGCAGCGCTGAGCAGATATGAATCAATATAATGTTATATGTAATGGCTATTTCTCTCCTCAAATGCTGTCAGAAACATCTTGTAGTTTCTGTTCAGCTGTGAAAGAAAGTTTGTGATCCAGGAGCCATGTTGAGAACAGCTGAGGAAGTACAAAGCACCGCCCACCAGCTGGTGCACAGCCAATAGGAATGCTGTCTCTCTCAATCTGAAAACCTGTGATTGGCCAAAGTCTCCCCTCACAGGTTGGTTATTTTAAAGCCTGAAAACAGAGCTACGAGGAGGTGCAGAAGTCCATAAAAGTTCTAGAAAGCTAGACCTCTGCACCTCCTCATGGGTCCGTTTTCAGGCGTTAAAACATCCAGCCAGTGAGGGGTGAGACTTTGGCTAATGTCAGGTCATGTCAGACAGAGAGCGTTCTTATTGGTTGTGCTCAGGCTGGTGGGTGGTGCTTGGTAGTTCCTCAGCCAATCTCAACAGCAACTACAAGATGTTGCTGAAAACACCTGAGGAGAAAATTATGAACAGAATATTGATTCATGTTTGAACAAAACTGCCTTTTGACCTTTGACCATTTGATGAGAGTGTGAGTGATTGACAGCTGCTCAGAGGCAGACTCCAGCTCGGCTCTGATTGGTTGTTTTCATCCAGTCTGTGAAACATTAGGAGCACTAGAGGACACAGAGGCACATAACTTTTCTTTCCAGGTTTACCTGTTTCATTCACCTGTCAGAATATAGTGACCATTTCATAAAACTAACTTTTTTAATCATATTTGCTCCACTTTTACCCGGTGTAGCTCTACGTTACTATATACTGTATGTTTGGCATCATTGGCCAAAAAATCCATATTAACCTTTGAGTAAATTGTAATGCAAATGCTCTGAGAGATAACTAGACTTCTGCACCTCCTCATAGCTCTGTTTTCAGTAGAATTTGGCCAATCACAGGTCATTTCAGAGAGAGTGCTCCTACTGAGTGTTCCTATTGGCTGTTCATTCAACGTTGTAAATCACTTGTAAACACCGATCAAGTGGTCAGTCTCCAGCTGGTGGGCGGTGCTTGATATTTTCTTGTTGTTGATTTCAACATGGCTGCCGGGTAATAAACATTCTCGTTTTGCAGCTAAACACTAACTAAAAGATGTTTCTGAAAACCTTTGACAAGAGAAATAGTCATTGATTCATATTTGATCGGTGCTGCCTAGTTGACTGCTCAAAATTCACAAATAATTGACAACTGCTCAGAGACCGCCGACTCCAGAGCAGCTCTGATTGGTTGTTTTCCTCTGGTCTATGAAATTGCACAGATGCCGTTAGGAGCATGGAGGACACAGAGACACATGATTCTTTTCAGATTACCTGTCTCATGCACTACTGTCAGGATATGGTGACGTTTTATGAAAATAGCTTTTTAAAATCATATTTGCTCCATTTCTACCCTCCACTGCTTTAAGCAATATCAAGTCTCTCTTTGTCTGATTTTGTGATACTCTGATTGTTTAGAGGCAAAATGTTTTTCTTTCTTTCACCATTCAACAGGAAGGTCAAAGGTCACAGGGGTCAGTAAGTGGTCCAATAATGTAAAGCGGTCACACAAGCTGAAAATCTGTTATTACTGTAGTAACAGGAGCACAGCTATAGTGTATTTGCATAGAGACATTTATGTACAGAATACAACAATACAGTATAGTACAATAATAGAACAATACAACAATACAAGACAATAACAGAACAATACAATAGAAGACAATAATAGAACAATACAACAAAACAATACAATAATAGAACAACACAACAACACAATAATACAGCAATACAACTCATAGCCAGGTGGATTATTCCACTTCATCCTCCTCCATGTTGAACAGGTGAGGGCAGTGTTGAGGGCAGCGTACTAGTTGTGGCGTATAAGCGTATAAATTGGGGAATCTATACACCAGGCAGCAGCTCAGGAAGCAGCTCAGGAAGCAGCGGGAGATCTCCATGTGACGGACCACAGACCACTCATCAGCTCTGACATCAAAGCACTCGGCATCGGTGCAGGGAAGGAGTTTGTGGCCCCCGACCACAAAGAGGCGGTCATCGATCACTTCGATGCCGAAGTTACTGCGGGGCCTCAGCATGGAGGGAACGGCGTGCCAGGTGTTGTGAGGGCTGTACGTCTCAGCAGTGCACAGCCAGTCGTTTCCATCAAAACCACCAACCTTTAAGAGAAAAGATGAAATATGAGGTCGGGACTGTTTCTGCTATTTTTCCTCTTTGTTTCTCATTTTATACTCAATACTCTTGTAAGGGCAGTTAGTAATCAGACAGTGCATTTCAGCGGCCTGGGTTGAAAAAAATTCAACTCAGAGTGAAAAAGCTCCCGATGTCATTAGCATTTTTTCTCATTGCGGTGACTTTAGCTGGATAACCAGAGCTATGTGAGTTTACCAACCACAGTTACCATGATCTGAACAGAAAACAGCAGGAGGCAAATTAGTGCAGTAGTGTTGCCTGCTTTAGAGTTTGGTTAAATTTACAATCATTTAAACTGCAGTATTAACAGTGCACAGTTTATAGTTTAAAATAAGGTAATGTTAGTACTCATTTGGTGGTTGCCTAGCAACATATGAAATAAGATGCAGGAAACTGCAAAAAACACTTTGTCTTATGGGACAAGGACAACGCAGTGTGTCATGAGGATGAGATTTTAAAGACTCACTGCATCTATTCAGTGCATTACTGTATGTAGGGCGGTAACTAACAGCTATTTTCATTATTGATCAGTCTGCTGATTATTTTCTGAAAAATTCAAATGTTTGTTGTTTGATCCGACAGACCCGAAGATATTGAGTTTGATATCTTGGAAACAAAAAAACCCCATCAAACCTTCACACTTTAAAAATGGCTTAAACAATTACTGGATTATCCACCCTGTTCTCATTCCCAGGGCTTCAGATGCCGAGGCCTTGCCACGGCCCTCAGTGTCTGTCATTATTGCTACGCAAGGCCGCCTTTAGCACCAGTATGAGACGGGCTTTCCATTAGCTGCAATGCTTCTCTGTCTTTCCATGGAACTGTATGTGTTTATCTAACTGAAACCTCTGCCAGCAACATACATTTGTGCCTTTGTGTCTGTTTGAGTGTTTCTGTGTTATGTGAGTCAGCAGTGTTCAATGTGCTTACTGCAAAGACATGGTCTGCATAGGCGAAGACCCCTTCTCCACTGCGTCTAATCAGCGGCCACTGGTTGGTCTCTGGGTCGTAACATTCAGCCGATTACAAGGGCTCGGTCTCATTGAAGCCACCGCATGAACACCTGGAGAGAATTAAAGTATTAATATGTCATTTCTAGACTGACTTCCACACCTCTGGGGAGCAAACTAGCCATTTACATAGTTCAATAATCTAGTGATGTTTGTAGACCTCAAATATCTGTTTTTCTTAAGTCTAACTACAGATGTGCATCTTCTCAGCACAGACATCATACACCTCGATGGCGTTGGGGAGACTGGTGTCAGTCATGGGCGGACCAAGCCAGAGAACTCATTGGTCCGACCGTGTTGGTCACGCGTGGCCTCCTGGGTCCTGAGGACAATTAGTCAACACTCTTTGCTTGCCTTCACCAGTTCATGTTGCTCACATAGTCTGTCAGGTATTCAGGACTCGGACCTACACAGAGACACGAGGACAGCAGTTGGAACTAAATAGATTTCAATAGAGCCCAACCAGTACTTTTGACATGCTTGATTTTAGCTTATTAGAGATTATATTAACATATACAGTATGTTGTCTTTAAGTAACAAGAAATTGCAGTACAGAAATGTCAAACATACGTTTGAGGTGAACACTGTTGTGAATACTGTATATAGTTTGTAGCACTGACAACTTTGTTTTTTATTATGTTAGTTTTTGTCATATTTTTTAATAACATTTAATGAATTCTTCAACAAAAGACAAATATTGGCAAATATATCATTTAGGTATTTTTAATTTATTTATTTTTACACTCAAATATCAAAATCAACCAAAATATCCAGTAGCTCTCTGGCTCTGGTCTAGGACTGATTATTTGGAAATACATTATATTCTAATGTTCTTTACATCTACCCTCTTTGGTCAGTTTGACGTTTACACACACTATTTACTGTAAGTCATAAATTTAAGCTGATCATTTTTGGGGCTGTAGCCCTTCAATCCTGTGTCCACACCACTTCCCTGAAGCTGCAGACGATGTCACCATCTTTTAACTCTGATCCAGACCTGTCTGGGTTCTCAAGATGTAGCTACAGCTCTCTTCATCTTAACTCATTCAGCATTTTGCATTTGTAAAGACAGGAACACCACTTATTGGCTGGTCTAGAATAGGACTCTGTGTTGCTGAGTCTTATCCTGACCGCTTTACATCTGGCCTTGACTGTGCAGACTTTACTAAGGGGGTTTTGACTACAGGCCTGATCATACTGTTGTCTGCTAGCGAGATGTAAAATATGCAAATCAAAATTTAATATAGCTGCAGCTTACTAACTGTTTGTCATCCTTTACTTAATGTTGGACAACAGCAAATGGATGAATTCTCTGCGTTCCTCAGTTGCATTGGCGATCCAGCGAAGATGGCCTCAAACATTATCTTCTCATGCTTCACATTAAGTTGGTCATTCTCAATGATTTTAATAAGATCCTGCACAGAGAGCAGCAGGAAGGAGGAGGTGGCAGCAATCTCCTCAGAGTTCATCGTCATGAAAAGGAAGGCCTTCTTGTTCGTTTCAGGGGTCTAAAACCTGCCCGGGAGCCACCAGATGCCGATGCAGTTCTGAGGGGTCAGATGCTCCTCCATGAAGGGGCATCAGACGTGTACAATGATATAACATTGAACTGGTCCGCTGCTATTAAAAGCTCCTGTACATTGTCTAGTGTCACAGGAACACAGTCAGAGTAGGTAAAATCAATGATGAGCTTTATCATGTCAGCTGACACACTGGGGATGTCAAAGTCCTGAGTGTCTGGCATTGACCGAGGGAAGAGTTCTCTGTGAGGAAGGAAGGAAGCAAAACAATGGTGTGAAAATCAATGGTCCATGTTTTCCCTTCATATTCATTCATGGAACAATAATAGAAATATAAACCTCATATTGCACTTTTCAGAGCGGATGTGACTAACAGAGTGTATTAACCCTTAGAGACAAACAGAACCATTTGTCTTTTTTCAGAGGGGACAGGGGATCTATAGGGGGAGATAGCAGGTCAGCCATATATGTCACATAGAAGTGTTTGCATCATCATTATATATAGACTCTGAAGCTTAATTTGACACACAGCTCAGTACTGTGTTCCTGGTCCTCCTCCCACAAAAGAGCAGATACCAGTCAAGCTGCTGGGTTGATGCCCTTCTACAGCCCTGTTCAGCCCTCTTTGTGTAATGGCCGGTCTCCTGGTATCTCCATGCTCTTGAGACTGTGCTGAAGATACCGTAAACCTTCTTGAGACCTCATGCTACACATCAGGACAAGGACACTGGCAGAACACTAAACTAGAGGAGAGTCAGTCAGGAAGGGTCAAGAGAGAGCAACTGTCTGTGGTCACCACATGTAAAACCATTCCCTTTCTGTGGGTTGTCTTGCTGTTGCATCTCCATTACACCTGTTGTCACTTTTATTTGCACCAGAGCAGCTGAGAGTGATTCACAATCACTTGTGCTCCTAAATGGACAGATTGACATCTTTTGATTGACAATTATTTTGAGCAGTGTATATATTCATTATGGGAAATCAATTAACAACACAAAACAATGAAAAATACTGTCCAGAAACCCTCACGGGCACTGCATTTAACATAAAAAATATGTTCAAATCAAAACATGGCAAACTGCAGCCCAACAGGCAACAACGGCTGTCAGGGGCATGTCTATGAAGGGGAGACTGGTGGGTACCCATACAACCAATTTTCATTCACATATCTGGTGGCCAGGGGTCAAGGGACCCCTCTGGATACGGCCATGGCAGTATTTCCTCTCTAAAATTTAGTGTACAATTGGAAGATTATTTAACCTCCTTCACGACAAGTATGTCATGGTTGGTACCAATGGACTCCTTGGCTTTCATATGATGCCGGTATCTTCCCTCTGGCTTTAAAACTGGGCCCACTACAACCTCAGAAAGATTGATTGCTTGAATGTGTTAAAGAAATAAGTGGCCAATCCACAAACCAGCTTACCTGAAGTATGAGCTGCAGTTGGACAGGATGATCTTGTGCACATGATATTCACTGCTGTTCACTCTGGCCACCACGTCACACTGTTGCTCCAGACTGAGCTCATTTTCCACAGACATCTTTCTCTTCAGTATGAGGATTGTTAATCTTTATTTTTTTCTACATTTTTCAGCAGTGCAATGCGATGGACTTGAGCTTTAACATTTTTAGTCAAGTCATTTCATTCTTGCTGCATTTTCAGCAACGCTTTGCAATCAATTCCAGCTATCAGATGCACACATGCATTTTCAGCAGGAAATGCACTTTCTAGTTAGACGTCATTCAAATAACTACAGGCTCTTCGCATTTTTTATACTTTTATTGCAAATTACTTGTGAATTTAATAACTGTGGACAAATGTTTGAATTAGGGACACTGGGCCTGAATCAGATCCAGATACACAATTAGTGACTTCATTCATCATTTAATTTCACCATACTTTCTTTCTTATGTAAGTACAGAGTCTCAGTTTTATTTATGCTTCATTTTATTTTAATTTATTTACTCTTTTTAGTTTTTTTCCATGGACCTGTCTTGTAATGCTAGTGCATCATTATATTGTTTTTTTAATAACAATCTTAAAAAATAATAAATAAGAATGACTCATGAATTATGCATACACAACATATGCAGTATTTGCAATAGTATTTTCCATGTATTTTATACACCCAGTGGTACATAAAGAACAGAAAAATTAGAGAACAAAGAGTAAATGGATAACTGAGGAGAAAAGTAGAAGAAAAACATACATACAGTATATACACATATGGTATACACATACTGTATATACCGATCAGCCACAACATTAACAACATTATTACCACTGACAGTTAAATTACATTGATAATGTCATTACAATGACACCTGGCAGTGGGCGGGACATATTAAGTAGCAAGAGAACAATTTGTCCTTGAAGTTGATGTGTTGGAAGCAGAAAAATGGGCAAGCGTCAGGATGTGAGCGACTTTGACAAGGGCCAAACTGTGATGGCTAGACGACTGGGTCATTGCATCTCCAAGACTGCAGCTCCTGTTGGGTGTTCCTGGTCTGCAGGGGTCAGAACCTACCATAAGTGGTTCGAGGTATGGCTCATTGATGCATGTGGGGACCGAAGGCTGGCCCATGTTGTCCGATCCAATAGAGGAGCTACTGTAGCTCAAACTGCTGAAAAGGTTAATGCTGGTTCTGATAGAGAGGTGTCAGAACACAGTGCATCACAGTTTGTGGCGTATGAGGCTGCGTAGCCGTAGACTGGTCAGGGTGCCCATGCTGACCTAATGTTATGGCTGATCAGTATAAACACATTAACATACATATACACACGTACATCCATATACATACACATAGCCCATACACTGTATATACATACACATGCATACATATACAATATAAATACATATTATATGTATACAAAAAAGAGGAAAACATTACATTTAAAAACAAGTTCTACATAAAAAAAATGCATCAGGAAATACAGCAATAGATCAAGATCATTCATCCTCTCACACTTATTTAGGTTTCTAAGGTGGCCACAGTTATTGCACCCTGCTGTGGCCTATTTCTGCACTATTTATAAATTTAGCAGTTACAGTTACATGATATGAGCATTTCCCAGCACATTTTATTGAGGCTGTCCCTCACAATACATACTACTTCTTCTGCCAAATAATGGAAATGTGTTTGTTAACCATGTTACATCACCATCTGCAATTCAAGGACAAAAGTGAATATTATTGTGAGAAGCTATATTGTATTTGTATGATTTTGTGGAAAGCTTTATTTGTTTTCGCTTTGCCACAAACATCTTTGTCACTATTGCATTACACAGTACCTACCATATGGTTGTATGTTGCCATTTTCCATAGTGTTGCCATGAATTGCCAATGCATGCTTGAAGCCTTAAGGCTGTTTGCCACTAGAAAAGACTGATTAGTCATAGCAGAGGTGCTGCAGTGGCACTGAGCTGCTGGCATCACTGGGGAGATCCACAGTTTAATACCGATTAATTCAGACAGGCAAACTTTGCACTTCATTTGATCTTCTTTTTACCCCATGAAATAAAGTGCTGTATTTAGTGATATTGTTTACTTGACACTGCTTGAAATATGTTGCAGACAAAAACCCTCCAGTCTTAAATCCATGCAGCCTTTTCTCGCTGTTGCTTTTTCCTATTTTCCAAATGAATTGCTTGAGTGCGTACACTGATTTGTAATCCAATAAAAGATTTTCCCCATCATAAGCTTAAAGGTGAGGGTTTAACTGAAGCAACACTATGTTTTTAAGAGGTTCATAATCAAGTATGCAAACAGACATGTCCCCTGTGGAAGGTCACCCTAGCGCTCCACTAACTCTTAAACATGTGTTGAATGATTGATGTGACTATATGTCACTGACTGATCCAAGTAAAACGCTGACAGTCAGATAGTTAAAAGTTTTATTAGTATAAAGCTATGTAGATTCATATATATATATATATATATATATATATATATATATATATATATATATATATATATATATATATATATGTATATATATATATACATATAAAATTATATATAAAATTTTACTCAGTGTAGCTTATGTTAAGCAACTTCAGTAATATTTAGCCATTTTTCAGAAGCTTTACAACATATGTACAGTGCAAAGTCCTGCTCCAAGCAGTACATTGCTATTTTTATATCAATTTTCTATGCAGAACTGGTCCTCAAAGCAACATCTCATTAAGACGTTCCTTTTAAAAATACATTTCTCTGTGTCCTTCAGTCCCATTTATGCACTCAAATCACAGTAATAATAATAATAATAATAATAATAATGTGATGCCCACCCAAGAGTAAATCAGCTACCAAATAAAGTGAAAGTAGGTAGTAGGTAGTAAAACATGCAACTGAATAAAGGCATTTTCAGATACATAAAATAGATAAACATAATAAAATGCTAAAATACTCTGGGTAGATGCGCCAACGCGGAACCTTAGATTGTGGGGTTTTGTTCTCTCAGGTGTTAATTAATAACCGGAAGTGGCTTCACCGCGCTACTGCGGCCTAACTTGACCAAGCTAGCTGATGTAAAATCAGTTAGTTCAGCGTTAAAACTTTGGTTAAAGTTTCCGTGACCACGGGTCTCCAGCAGCGGGTGTAGTCAGCGAGTTCCTGAGGAAACAGATGTTTGTTGGCGAGGCGGGAGAAACTAGTGAAGAAGTTTCCAACGCAGAGACACGGATGCTAACATGCTAACGTGTTAGCAGCTATCATTGGTCAGGTGTACCCCCCCTCCGCTGCACCTACGAGCCGTTTCTCTCCCGGAACTCCAGCTCCAGACCACACCAAACCCAGTCTATTTACAACCGGCCCGTTTACATGAAGCTAAAAGCACCCATGACTTTGGTATTAAGACAGGTTGGATACGGCGCCGAGGACGATGCTGCGTATTCATGAATGAGCATCACAACATTGTGGACTTCTGGACGGGAAAGACCTTTGAGAGAAACGTGTGCAAGCGGAAGGAAGCTGTCCTGTGAGTACATCTTTATCTTTATACACTTGGCCCTGTTTTATATCTACACATCTGGCTATATGTTAAACTGTAAATGATCCAGCACACGTGCTTCTGTCTGCTGTGACATGTCAGCATAATGTCGCTGTCCATGGTGTTGATGTACTGTAACAGGGAGGAAAAACGGCGACATGAGATGTGCTCTATGTGGTGTTTTGGTGCTTGACGTCGATGTGTATTCAGTAGTTTGTTGTAGTTTTGGTCTCATGTCTCTTTGATTGCTTAGTAGTGGTTTGGTTGTTCTCAGTTCAACAAGCACTCGCCAACCTTGGTGCTATGCAGGTGTTGCATGTGGGAGGCTCTTCTTCCTTTTCTTCTTCTGAAGTTAATACTTAATCTAACTTTAATGTGTGAGCATGGTGCACTGAAGCAAGCTGCCACTGACACAGGTTTGATTAACTGACTGACATCATGGCAACATCATGGCAACATTTGTGATAATCTGTTAGTCATTTAAAAAGCAAATTGCAGAATATTTGCTGCCTATTAAGGGAGGATTTCCTATCTTTCTCTGATTTGTAGCTCATTATTGTCAGATGAGTATCTCATTTAAGACAAAACAAGTAAGATGAAGATGTCACCTTGAGATTTGGGAACTTGTGATGGTTATTTTTCATTGTTATCTCACAGTTTGTAGACGTAATATTAAATTAATCCATATAGGATACAATCATTAGTTGTGTGTGTATGAGTGTGTGAGGAAAACAGACAAGTGAGTCAACAGTTCATCATTAGGAGAGTTACTGCAGCAGCCACGATGCTACTTTCACTGTCTGCAGTTCACCATCAGGAGAGTTACTGTAACAGCCACGATGCTGCATTCACTGTCTCCAGTTCACCATCAGGAGAGTTACGGTAACAGCCACGATGCTGCGTTCACTGTCTCCAGTTCATCATCAGGAGAGTTGCTGTAACAGCCACGATGCTGCGTTCACTGTCTCCAGTTCATCGTCAGGAGAGTTACTGTAGCAGCCACGATGCTGCGTTCACTGTCTCCAGTTCACCCATGTTACAAGCTATAGTGCTGCGTGTAGTGTTGCGGCCACTGCACATTTATTTTAGCTTAGCAGGTTGTCACCGGTGTGTCTGCCTGAATAATGACAACAAACAGTGTGTTTTTGTGCTGTTAGCAGCTGCTAGCTGCTAGTGTTGCCAGTGGCTTTGTGCCCACTGTAAAGTAACTTCAGCGAGCGTCTGACAGGCCACGTGTGTGTGTGGCGGCGGTTACTTTGGATTTGTTGGTGGCGTTATAGCTGTGAATGTAGCTGTAGCAGACAGTGTGTGTACAGTTTATTTTAACTCCTCCGCTGGATGTCTTGTGCCAACTTCCTGTATCTGCGCCTGCTCTCTCTTAACATGGACCAGCTTTACTCCCTATAGTGACGAGCCGCTCCTCTGTGTTTTTGTTAGCTTTCTTAATTGATTATTAATATTTCTCTTAAACGTTTTAACCAGCAGTGTTAACTGGTTAAAATGGTTAATGTCAGTTAATTATTAACATCCCTAGTTGCAGCTCTACTACTTATGGATGAATTTAAGGTCTTATGTCCTTGTCTTTTGGGTAAATATTATGGTTGTCCTCAACCAAAGAAATTCTTAGTTGACTAACACATACAATTTTTATTTGACTAATCGATTAATTGATTGACAGACAGATCTGTAAACACAAAGAATAACTCAAGAGCATCACTTTAAATCTTGTATTTACCAGAGATCTGCTCAGATGTTTTTGTTCCATTTAGAAATAACTAATTCAGCATGAAAAAAGTATAAAAAATGGCTAATCGACTAAAACAATCTTAGTTGACTGAGACCAAAATGACAGATGAGTTGACTAATCGACCAAGAGGGGGCAGCTCTAGTAAACAGACCTGCAATGGTAGTGATATTTGGTGTCATACCAGAGGGAGGTGACATAGATCTGCTATGTTTACAAACTGATTGTTCAATTAAAAAGCAGAAGAGAGGGATGTTCCAGTGAGAACAAAACCAATTCATTCATTGCACCAGAGAGATCTTGACAGCATACACTATATTTCAAATTAAATAAGCTCCTGCTGCACTAATACAGCAAGGCTGTGTGACAAGGATGGCCTTTGGATTGTGTACAGGAAATACGCACATACAGAAATAAGCCAGATAATGCTAATAATAAAGTGTGTTATTCTGTTATTTTGCAGTGAAGCACTGTCCGAGAATAGCTCATTCAGGCCAAAATATCTATATTAACTCAGATTTTTTAAAGCATTATAAGCATGTTATCAACATCAAAGCCTACAACAGCCTGCTCTTAAAATAAGCCTTTTTAAAGTGCAGGATCTGAGCAAACAGATGGTAGTTTCATACAGTTATTCACTTTGAAGCTGCATCTTCACAGTGGGCCTCTCCCTCCTATGCCGGAGAGCTCTGGGTAAAACTATCTTCCAACTAGAACATACTGACATGATTTCAAATAGTCCCTCTCTCTTGCTCTCTCCGGCTGCTGCTGCTGTCCTCACCGCGAGCGCTTTAGAATGCGAATGTGTTTTGTGTTTGTTTTTGCTGAGGGAGAAAATGCATGCACTCCAGAGTATGATCTGAAGGAAAGAAGACTGAGACGGGCACAGCCCTGATCTATAATTGGAATCTGTTCTTGGATGTGGAGAGTTTCAAACGCCTATCCTCCAAAAATCTTTCTCTTCTTAATGGGAAAGGAGCACACGGACACATCTTTTTAAGATTTCTGCTTCTGTTTGGGACTCTCAATAGACGGCAGTGCTGTTGTTCAGAAATATTAATGCCGCAATGCAGAATTTCTCCTAGTAATACCACAAAAAAATGCTCTTATTTTTATGGGTGCAGATATGCATCACGCTCATGTGGACTATTCTGTATACTCAAGGGTCTGTTAGATATTTAAAGGGTGAAAACATACAGCCCACTTATTGTCCGAGAGCCTTGGATGGACATCATTAATGTGTACAGTTCCTTGTTTTTGTGCTCAAGTCCTGTGTTCCCATTATTGAAGACCCCAACATGGAGCAGCCTGTGGTGCTAATGGCATGCTCTCTCATTCATATGAACACTGAGCAATGGGAAACCATTACAACAAGCAGTTCCTCAGCGTAGCCTGCCACTGCAGCCACTGATTCAGCATCCATCCTCACCAGCAGACCTGTAATTGTAGTCGAGGGAAAATGATAGAGCTTGTTAACATTTTTTTGGAGGGAAGCCTGTGTCAGGTGTAATCCCTTTTGAAAACCAATAGTAGTAGTGAAAAACATCTCAAATATGGCCACCATTACAAATGAATCTCAGTGGATGAACTCGTCTGAAGGAATGCCCCCTTTGTAATGTACATCATTGCCGCGGCTAAAACCAAGGCTGACATTTATCACCTCGGAGAGGATAAAAAGTTGGCTTCTCCGAGGTCCGTCTTACTCTCTAATCTGTTTGGATTTCCTGCGATCCCCCGGCTTTGACTGTCTTCACTCAACAAGGACTCAGAAGGGAGCAGAAAGCAAAAGCAGAGGAGTGAAAAAGTAGAGAGTGCAGAAGAAAGGCGGAGACAAGTAAATGATATTATCATTACTAGAGTAAGGCAGAAGGGGTTAGAGGGAAAGAGAAAAGATAAGGAACTAGATTTAAATCTCCTTTTATTTGGATGTCACTGTATTTATCGGAATCCCCCCATTCCCCTGTGAATCAACATTTAAAAGCAAAGTTAAATTTCACGATCCACATCTCACAGATACTGTGTGTAGAAGATGTACTTGAAACTTTTTTTCTGTCATCTCATCACTGTGTCATTGACGGCTCTAAAGTCTCCCGCCACTCGAAAATGTGTTGTGCTTATTGCTACTTTGCTTGGATGTTTGACCTTCACTGTGCTGTGATGGATACGCAGAGTTTGACACTAGAAGGTTGTTTTAAAATTCATCTGCTGAAGGAAGAGTGTTTACCTTAAATCTGAGTTCAAGGCATCTAAGTACGAGTTTATTATGTGAGATCACGACTGGCTTGGAAGTCAGTGTTGTCAAGTATGAACCTTGAAGCAGTGCACATACACTGAAAATGGACTTTTCTGTGAAATGAGACATCTTGTGTCCTGTAGTGAAACTTTTGAAATAAACAATACATGCATATTCATAGATTCTGGATTTTCCAATGAAGGTGAAGGAGTAGATTTAGTAGTAAACTAGTTTAATGAATGTTTTCTAGGTCTAAAGTTTTCTGGACTTCACACAAAATTAACGTTGGATGTTTTTTTCTTTTGGATACTTCAAATACTCGACATTATGCATCGTGAGTATTTTGAAAATGCAAAATAGAGCTGGACCAATACTGCTTTTGTAGCCAGTACTGATTTGATTATCTGATTAAGAACATATTGGCCAGTATTTATATTTCAACATAATATAAACAGTCATTTTTGATAAGACGTATAGGCTGTCACAGTGAAGGAATTTCACCTGCAGTGATAATGATTTGCTCAGCAGTGTGATATGTGATATTATTGCCTTTTTTCCGGCAAATTTGCTTAATTTATTCTAATGTTAGAGCAATATAAATAACATTTATTGTTGGGCTGTTATTAAGTGTATTGTTGCTTTTTAAATGACAAAAAAAGACAATTTTAAAAGTAATTAAATACCTGTTTATTGTTAAATGCAGAACAGGGAAGGGCAATTAGGCGCAGTGTTTTTTTCAGCTGAGATGCTATGGTTGCGTCTGGTTGCAAACGAAAATGTAGGACTCACTGTCCTATGTGTTAAAAAAAAAAAGTAAAAGTTAAAAGCTGAGAAAAATGCAGAGGACGCTTGTCACTTAAGGAGAAAAGCTGGTCCACCGTAAGAGAGTCTGAGCCGGCGCAGATACAGGAAGTTGGCTCCCGTCTTAGTGGAGGAGTTATAGCTTGTAGCCTCGTAGCATTTATTCATTGACAAATAAACTGTTAACACTTTCTGATACAGCTACGTTCACAGCTATAACACCACCAACAAACACACACACACGGTCTGTCAGAAACTCGCCAAAGTTATGCTACAGCGGGCACGAAGCCATCAGCAACGCTAGCAGCTAGCAACTGCTAACATAGCACAAATCGCTATAATTGATCTGGGCAGTCACACAGCTGGGGAAGTGGCTGCATGTCTGTGACACTACAGGCAGCGCTGTGGCCACTAACGCTCCCGGACAGTGAACGCAGCACTGTGTCCGCTAACGCTCCCAGACAGTGAACGCAGCACTGTGTCCGCTAACGCTCCCAGACAGTGAACGCAGCACTGTGTCCGCTAACGCTCCCAGACAGTGAACGCAGCACTGTGTCCGCTAACGCTCCCAGACAGTGAACGCAGCACTGTGGCCGCTAACGCTCCCGGACAGTGAACGCAGCACTGTAACCGCTAACGCTCCCGGACAGTGAACGCAGCGCTGTGACCGCTAACGCTCCCAGACAGTGAACGCAGCACTGTGGCCGCTAATGCTCCCGGACAGTGAACGCAGCACTCTGACCGCTAACGCTCCCGGACAGTGAACGCAGCACTCTGACCGCTAACGCTCCTGGACAGTGAACGCAGCACTGTGACTGCTCAGTTGTCTGTTGTGCTCATATGCTGCAGCTGGAGCACCTCTGCATGCAAGGTGCAAATCTCGTCGGTTAAGGGTTAATAATCGGTTAATTAGGGGCAGTTATCGGTTAAGACAGTGTTGCAAAATTAGCATCACTGTAATGCTATGTCTTTTTACTCATCCACCAACATATATGGTGATGTGATATCTGTGGGAGCCTAAAACTGGCTAATATAGTTAGTTGGAGTTGAGCAAAATGCATTTTCTCAATTTTGTATTATTTCAAATAGATGATTAATCAACTGTAAAAATGGTTGCCAAATAGATTTTTGGGTTGATCAGAAAAAGTATGTACAGGATATGTTTAAGACTCATTTAAGTGTTGTTTATCCCATCTGTGGGAGGTGAAGTAATCTGGTGAGATGATGAGATGTGTTGCAGCGATCGACCTGTCTCACAGATGAATAGTGAGAGAGAGGCACTTCCTCGTCTGTATGCCCATTTACTATTGAACTGTACAAACTCAGAGTGGCCAGTGACAGCGATGGAAAGGCTGTCAGAGGATAAAGGCGCAAACCCTCTCTCCTGCATCACTATTTATAGCCCAGCGCATGCAAATGTCAATAATTTATGCTGACACATGTAAACGCCGCTGTCACATTAATAATTGTGTTGCTAAAATAGTCACGGAAACTAGCATACAGAGCACAATGTGGGCGGCCGTGAACAAAGGAAGGCTTTTTCTTCATAAGTGTAAATCATACGGTCTTGTGTTGGTGAATTATTTTAATTGCACGTAATGAATCTGGTGAAAACCAACAATGTGCATGCTCTGTATTGTCAAAATGTAGATGCCAAAGGAGTTACCCAACCCATCTCCCCTATATCTACTTGGTACACTTCGTGTCCCGATTTTCAATGGGCACATGAAGAAAAGCATCGCAATCAATATTTCCTGCGCTAATTGAAGTGCTTTTTATCTTGTTGGACTCGGTGTAGTGTGCTTGTGTGCGCGCTTGTGTGTTTGTGGGGCACTTGTATATTCCACCGCATAGCTGTCCACTTCTCTTTGTCTGGCCTGTCCTGCCTTTTAAACTCTGTCAGCCTGTGGAAGCGCCGGCCTCTTTTATCAATATTTATGCCAGACAGCTATTTGGACCCAGGTCACGAGGTTCTGCATTACTTACAGTCAACTGCCTGTGAATGCAACTCATGGATCACATCACAGATGTATGCCTTAATCCTCCGTCAGTTTAACGTCCCTTTTTCTTAGGTTAACCAAAATGGAGTTATAGAATAATTTCAACTAATCATTCTTTTCTACCTCTTTGATTTCCCCTGAGAGAAATGTAAGTGTTGTGCAGAGATAACCACGTCTGAAGTTGGTAAATGGATCCCAGATGACTCCGAGAGGTTTTCTCAGTCAGAGGCACAATATGTCGCAGTGTCTCAAAACAAAATTCAGAAAATCAATACAGGGAGACGCTGCAAATGGATATTGCCGTTTGACAGTCTAATTCCCTTTATCATGAGAAAGAGCCAGCCTGAGTCTTAACAATTAATTTAACGGACGAGGCCTCGAGAGATTTGAAACCTCAAGGGTCGGAGCAAAACGTCTGCAGTGAAGAAAATGACGAGGATATAAATGGGGGCAGTCTTATTTTATTCTGATGTCGTTATCTGCTGATGTTTCCACTCCACTAAATGACAAAACAAGTAAGGGCATCGATATTTGAAACTTCATCATGAAGCTTCTGTCTTTTCCTTCAGCCTTGCTAAGGCATATAGCAGGGCTGTGAATGCCCACCATGAATTCAAATAAGTCTCCACTATGTGAGTCTCTGTAGACGTTCTGTCCAACAATCACAACTTTCTCTGCTAAATCTTCAGAAAACCTTCAAGGCAATTGCATAGCAAATATCAAGTTTGCCAACCGGGAAATTTCGTCTGAGGCTATGCTTATGTGTGGTAATCTTCCAGACTTTCAAGTGCAATCACTCTCCAGTGGAAAGTCCGGCTCTTCATTTGACACGGGGTGTTACACTGGACCAGCGGCTAATTATGTTGGTCCAATGATTAACATTTAAAGGAAACAGTATCCTCCACAGTCAGGGCAGTGGTTGCATCACAAGGCACTGCCAAGATTTTTTTTTCCCCTTATGTCTGTGCTATCTCTGTTTGTGATAAATCACCGTGTTTGTGTGTATGTATATCCGCTTTCAAACCCACTTACATGCAAGTGATGTTAGATTACCTGGAGCAGAGCTAGCCTTGGTCCATCTCCAAGAACACCAAGAAGGCACAAATGTATGCTTTATCTAAAACGGCATATCTTTACGTCTGTAGCATTTTTACTTTTTATTTTTTATACTTTTAGCTCTTGAAAACAAAGAAAATTACACTAGTGATGTGTAATTTCTCACAGAACAAGTGCCTTCTGGAGAATGGTCTTTCATTTTACAAAGGTGAGAGGTTTATCAGGAAAGGTTGGACTCCGTGGTTCCTTTGTAAGCATTTATCACAGCATTAGAATACTGCATGTTCTCCATCTGGTCAAATTAGACCAATTATATACAGGTAGATATCCATTGATAAAACAGATCAGAGTCACATCATCAGTGTTGTTAGCGATTTTGTTATCAGACCCGTCTAGCGACGACTCTTTCAAAAAAGCGACCAGTGTTGTAGCAAAAATAAGACAAGAGGCAATCTGGAATAGGGTCAGCCTAGCGGGATAGCATTTATTCTAGCAATCATACATAAACAGTCAACACCCTTACTTTTATATTTACCAGTAAACACCACTATGTCACAAAACAGGATGCATCTGATTATCCAGCCTCTATACTTGTCAATGTCCGATGACCGTCCTGTTCTTCTGTGTGAGGGACTCTGGGGATTCTTAGCTGGGTCCGTTTAACCTATTCTTGTAAACACTTGAGTATGGTCAGATTCTTGGTAGGTCATACTATACAAACCCTAAGTGTTTTTGTAAGTTCGGATTCATATGAGGTCATGAAACCTACTTCACTAGCGACAAATCTAGCGACTTTGGTGTTACTGGAGACTTTAGGAGACTCTGCAGCAGTCCCTCCTAGCTGCAGTCAGTGCAGGAGATGTTCATCCCTCCACATCCAGCCTGCAAATGAATCACGCATGCACAAAGCTGCTGCTGGCGGGATGTAAATGTAAAACTTTTTGTCTTAAAGAACTCGGTGCATTTGAGTCACACAGCCTCAGTCATTTACTCACCTTGTCCACTGTGTGTGAGATACACATTAAAAAAAAACCTTGGCAAAAGAAAATTCATTTATAGTTATAAGCATATTTAGGATTTTTTTTTTTTACTCATTTTTTGTCTCTCCCACAACATTACTCGTCTCTGCTACAGCATCCATTACAATTTCAAGTAATGGTCAATTATGCAAATTAAGTGATGTCGTCATTTTGCGACTTCTAGCGACTTTCAGGACGGCTGATAGCTACTTTCCTTACTGAGAAGTTGGCAACGCTGCATATCATGTGTTAGAAATTTTAATACTGAAACCCTGATATTGGTTTCATTGACAACACACATCTTTTGGGACGTGTATGACATCCAACAAATGTCCTAGGGCCGGGTTTGAACCGGGGATATTGAGGTTATATGGCATGTGCTGTAACCACTCTGCTACCAAGGTGCTCCATCTGTATAAAATATAATAAGGTAAATGTTTGATTGTGATGTAGAGTGACATAAGCTCAGTGTCTATGCACAGTTTTAGCTTCATAATCATAGGCTTTAAAGCAGGGTTATGAAGTCCAGTTACTTAAATTTCCTCCTGCAATGGTCCACACAGTAATGTGTAAATTGTGTCCTATAGCCTGCCCTTGCATCTGTCAAATAAAATCTACAACATGCTTTTCCATATCATTTTAACAATATTTATTATTATCATGTTATTATTTATTATTTATTTTATTGTTAACATAGAAAATGTATCTTTTATGGAAAACAAATAAGTATATTTATTCAAAATAAAAGTAGCCCTAGCACAGTAAACTTAAGGCCTGCATACCAAGTAAAAGACAACAACACAGCTTCTTCTGAATAAAATAAATAAAAAGTGCCTCTTTTCGAAAAAGACAGAGCAAACAGAGCTTTCAGCATCCCCTTTTATATGTATTTATTTATTTGCATTTTCTCTACTTCCTTTCAAGTTTGAATCTTGGCTTAAATGGTGGTCTGAAATGTGTTTTCCCTCACCTGGCTGCCACTGCCACTAAACATTTCTACTGGCCACTATTTCTTCTTTTTGCTTGCCACTTCTATAATCTATGTAGAAAGCTTTAGAATCGTATGCACTGAGTCAGTGGTACCAGACAGTAGAAATATGGATTATATTGTGTATCATGATTTTCAAGTTAGGAATCGCTTTAAAGGTACAGTGTGTGATATTTGGCAGCATCTGGTGGTGAGGTTGCAGATTGCGACCAAGTACACTTTCACTCATTCCTCCTTTTCCAAGACTTACCCACCCTATGTATAAGGGGTGGGACGGTTCATAAAATTCACGGTTTGGGGTCATGGTTTTCGGTTTGGTTCGGTACATTTATGGTACAGCAAGGGGGCCAAAGATACATGACAAACTAACAGTCACTGACTAAACAGTCAGACTACAGAGTCTACTGCCAGCTTTAGTTTCAGCTTGTGTAGCCGAGGGCTACGTTGCTCCTAAACGTTATGAGGATGAATTAATAACACAGAGGCTCTGTAGTCTGAACCCTTGTCAGTAACTTCACTGCTACCATTCCACCCTTCACAATAAACTCCTTGGACACAAACACTGATCACTGCTCACTAGAGAAAACTAAAGTCATTCACAACTAAATAAGTGATACGTGTTTACCATACGCTGTTAGCCACCTAGCTAACATGCTGTGCAGAGCTGACAGCTGTGGTAGTGTAAACATAGTGGTCTGGTTGAGAGACATGAGCAGTAAAATCTGGTCCGCCCTCGCCGAAATTGAGCCAGTCACAACGCACGACTGCAGCTTCAGCTACACTGAGCATGTGTTAGACCTCATACCCCTGTCCACCGTGTCCCAGCCTCTGTCCACAGGCCTTGATTTCTGGTGTGACAATAAACGTGACGAAAAAAACACACAGTCTGCCCCATAACCTATTTCAAATGAACCGAACGATACATACACAACCTGAACCGTGACTAGCGAACCGAACGGTTCAGATTTTTACCCGAACTATTCCCATCCCATTTCTGCTAATAGATCCCCCTAAATGTTAAACACTGCTCCTTTAAAAGAAAATATTTTCAATATAAGGAAAACCTATCTGCTATGGCAGCAGATGACCTGAAATTTTTACCCGGTGCTATTTTCCATCTCTGCTTGAATGGAGTTGGTGCTATTCTCATGCACAGGGGTAGGTGCTCACTGGTGAGTCTGGTAGCGGGGAAAGCTGATTGACTCACAGCTGAAAGTCGACCCTCACATAGTCAAGGGGTGTAGTGCTACTTTGGTTGGACCAGAGAAAAACAGCCTGTAACCTGAAAGTAGCAGGTGCTCCATGCTGCCATTTCTCTCACATCTCTCTAACTCTCTATGCACAGAAAACAATGGATGTGATTGGCTCAGTTGACTGAAGTATATTGGCATATTAACTGGATTATCTGCACCTGTGGCCTAAAGCTGTGACCGTCAAGAAAAAAAACCCAACAAATTCACATTAATTCATCAGAAAGCGGTCATGGGTCTGGACATATCCACCACTCGGGCTGGGTCCGGACCACGACTCCCCATTTAGTGATGCCCGCTCTAAAGTGTAGGAAACTGGAACCATTAAAACGCACAATATATTTGTCTCGTGACCTCACGCTGGGATTCCCGGTTTATTTTTGCCACCATATTAAAAGGTAGCAATGATGGATGCACACAAGCAGAACACACTGAATCTCTCTTTGTGAATCAGGATGGAGCTAATGAGTATTGTCAAGATAAAGAACATTGCGACAATAACCAATGGCCACAGCTCACAGAATAAATAACTGTACATCTACAAATTACAACACTAGCAATTATTCTATGCTCTAAAAATATCCGAGTGTTTTGGCAAAGGTGAAAGATCGGCATCACATTTTAGGGAGGCTCATATGGCGTAATCGGGGCTGGACAAGACAGCATACAATTACAAGCACAAATTACAGGTCTCAGCATAGTTTTATGTGAAGCTACTGTGCTGAAACCATTATTCCTAGAGGTCCATTGTTTTCCAGAGTATAATGGCATTCACAGTTTAAAGACAGGACTTGTAAAATGCTAATTCGCATTGTCTTTGTTTCCACATTGTGCAGCAAATGGAGAATTCAGTCTGCAGTGCTGTGCTTTTATCACATATTCCTCTTTGATACTACATGAATAACAAAACTCTCTATTGTAAGTTTGTTAAGTTTTTGTAAATTGGGGATACAGGAGTAAGATACGTTGAGGTTACACGGGTTCAATGGAAAAATATCAAAATATTCTATAAAAACTCAGCTCTGCCCCAAAAAAAATCAAGAACTGGCTGCATTAGTTTCAAGGCAGCTCAGTGATGCATGAAATAATGTCCTGTGGCATGTTGCTAAGACCCATCCCCGATGGGAACAAGCACTGAAATAGCCACCGAGCTCCAGTATGCAGGCCGCCATCATCTCTAAGACTGGGCAAGCCAGTCGCGACTAACATCCCCGTGTTTCTTCATCTCATGCCACCATACAATGTCTCTTTCATGCCACACTTTAATGTTTGTTGTGTAACACATCTGTACAGTGCTTTTCACTTTACAGCAGCTCCTCTCTGTCATTCAGCCCCGTTCCCTTTGCTAACTGCACTTCTTCTGCTACTCTGAACCCACATGCTGTCGGTTTTTAATTGCTAGTGTTGGAGCAGGTTGGAAGGTTGCAGTGAGCAGTAGATGTCGGGCTGTTGAGTCGACCAGACTGTCACGAGGTGACAGGTTTTGTTTGAAGCAGATGCAGATATTCACATGGCATAAAAACTCTTAATTGTTACGTTCTGCCCTTTGATGCACTGCTACTTATTTACTGCTGCAAGTGGTCTGCAGTATAATAAATGTCCTTACTATGAAAACTGTTCCCACCAGTTTCATATCAAACATGACAAAAAGCTCCACTTCTAATGGTGCTGCCTGTTCAGTGTGAAACAAAGAATGGCTTATACATTACTGTGTGAACTGCCAGCACTTTATTCAGTGGCATATGCTCAGGTTCTTATCATCTTTGAGACAGTTTATGTCACTATAATTGAAAGGGACTTATTCAGCTTGACAAGGAAGCGTAACCGCACACTGTGCTCACATCTAGTGCAGCCTCACAATCATTTATGGCAGTTGTGTGCACCTTTTTTTCTAGCAAAGTGTCTTTTGGGAAAACTGTAAGGATTCTAGTTTAATTGAATTGTACTCAAATATCTCATTGCCCCATATTTTGCATGGGGCTACACAATTAATGTAAATGTAAATGACATTTTGTTGCCACACATTGTGTTGTATAGAGCACAGCACACAGTGAAATATTAGTCTCTGCATTTAACCAATCCTAATATAAGGAGCAGTGGGCAGCTACTATACAGCATCCAGGGAGCAGTTTAGAGGTCCAGTGCCTTGTTCAAGGGCACCGTAGCAGTGCCCAGGAGGAGAAATGGCACCCCTCCAGTTCCCAGTTCACAGTCCTAACTTGGTTTTGTGTGCGGACTTGAACCGGCTCCCCTTCAGTTCCCAAGCCAAATCCCCATAGACTGAGCTACTGCCGCCCCAGCCGAGGTCCAACAGTTTAAAGAACATTATCAACTGCGGTATTGACATTTAAAATGCATGTTCTGCTCATACAAAGCTCTGCTACACATCAAATCAAGCACTTCCTAAACTAAACCGCTAGCCACCAGGGAGGTGATTGAGAGGCTCCACTTTTGGGGAGATGTCCTGCTGCTGTGCATGCACCCTACAGCCTGAAGAACGATGGTTGCGTCCAAACTTCCACACTAACAGGCTACTTAGTACGCTACAACTGTATGTGAGATATTTTAGTGTGTCCAAAACCTCAGTATAAAACCAATAGTACAAGAAGTAGATACTATTTCTGGTGAAATATTACAGTATGCAACGCTGGACAGTATGGCACCATAAATATCCCACAATGTAATGCGGCAGTAACAACAACAATCATAACAGACACTGACCTGCTCCACCACCACACTCCTTCCTGCTCCCTCTGCTCCTCTGAAGCAGCCTCCTGTCCCCACCACTCCGAACCAAGCATCGGACCTGGGGCGACAGAGCGTTCACTATCGCTGCCCCCTCCCTCTGGACCTTGCTACCCAGACACATCATAGTCTGCACCAGCCTGTCCACATTCAAAACACAAACCAAAACTCAGCTTTTTACAACTGCTTTTAATGTGTGATTGATGCTGTGTGTTTTATACTGTATATATTTTTTTAATGATACCCATGTTTTATGATCATTTTATCTGTGTAAAGGGTCTTTGAGTGTCTTGAAAAGCACTATATAAATAAAATGTATTATTATTATTATTATTATTATTATTGACAGACAGCTCTGTAACCATATTAACACTTCAGTTTAACTGTAAGTTTGAGATTCCACTTTGCGAGGCGTGATATATATTTATTTATATATATATTAGATCAGACTCTCACAAACTGTTGTTAAGGCCACATGAGTTTGGCATGGGTTACCATGGTTACATGTCTCCAACTGGCAAAGATACGTACTATTTATTCACACAAAAGTACAGTATGTTTCATGATAGTACACTTGTTGAGTACGTAGTGCATAATATGCAATTTTGGACGAAGCCGTTATTTTAAGTCTTATGTTGATGCAAAGATTTGTACATTAGCAGTCTGTGAAAGCAGGCTGTTTATTTAAATGTGAAAATGCAATAAAAATATTTTGTCCCTAAATTGATGAATAATTGTGATAAATAATCGTGATAAATAATCAGGATCTCAATATTGACCAAATTAATCATGATTAGCATTTTGGATATAATCGTACAGCCCTAATATTGCAACCCCACAGACGAGTAATGGACTGATACTGTGTTTGGCTGTTTAAACAGGGACATCCTAGCTCAGTCTGTTTGCTTAGGGCTGACTTTGGTTGGGGAGAAACAGAGCACTCTGGACAGATGTAGTTGCTCCCAGCGGTCCCACCGAGTCTCCGTCCTTGTCTTCTCAGTCCTCAGTCCTGGCAGTTGTGTTAATGCATGAAGGTGTCGGTTTGTAGGTTGGGTTCAGGTGGTTGATTGTCGCATATCTTTTGTGAGATGGGTGGTGTGGATTAGCTCTCTTAACGGGTCAGGTGGGTGCAGATATTAAAAATCCCTAACCCATGCATCACTAGCCTGCTTGATAGGATTTGAGTGTGAACGTATCAGAATGGGAGACCTGTCCACTGAGATCCCTTCTGATACCTTATAGCTAGAGAGGGTGAGCCCCAGGCAGCAATTAAGTTGTAAACGTAGCTTATAGCCTGGGAAGAACAAAGCTAAGTACATGGTTTGAACTCTACACCAATAACTGACATGTGAGAGATTAATATGTTTAAACACTTTTACACCCAACTGACAGCATTGGGAAACATTTTGATCTGTGCTTTCCTTCATCACCTCAGGCGTGTGCATGCTAGCTACCGGATGGGGGTCAGTGTTTGAATTCATCTCTTCAAGCTAGCGAGACGGTGAGGCTCACCGATGACGGGTCTGTCTGCTAATAGAGAAAAGGGTTCTTCTACATATTAAACACAGCCCTGAAGAACGCCGTGTTAATGTCAGGTGTTCCCTACGGTGCAGCAGTGTCAGGAGCATCTGGCTCACTTCAGGGGGACAACGTTTTTCTTAACATGCAATGTGACACAGTGGCGCAAATTATAGGGGGAACGTCTGCATTTGTTACCTCAGGTACGAGAGGTGGGGAGAATAGCACTAGTATGCAATATTGATCCTGAGGAACAGGAAGTGGAAAGACAGGAAATGTGATGATCATCTCATTGTCATTGTTTAATGTTAGATTCTCAGGAGTAGTTGGGTCTGCCGCTAAATGAGGGGCGGTTCGATCCCCAACTCCTCCATATTGAAGGCAAGATAACGGGAAAGATGTTGAACCCCAAATTGCTCCTAAAGTCTTTGTTTAATGTGAGTGAACATTTCGGTTAGATAGTGATGAGCAGGTTGGCTCCTTGTATGGGAGCCGCTGTCATCAGTATATGAATGGATGTGTGAATGGGTTTTGTGTGATGAGAAGATGCTATATAAATGCAAGTCCATTAGAGTGACTGCATTTCTACATCGCAGGTAAGGTTAATTATTGACTCTAAACTGCCCGTAGGTGTGAATGTGAGTGTGAATGGTTGTCTGTGTGTCAGCCCTGTTATAGTCTGACGACCTGTCCAGGGTGAACCCTGCCTTCGCCCAGTGTTAGCTGGGATCGGCTCCAGACCCTCTACGACCCCTAACAGGATAAGTGGTTGCAGATGGATGATATATTTACTATCATACAAGTAGAAGTACAGCACAGTACTGTACAGAATACAGTACAGTTGCTTGAAAAATGACTCAAACTATTAACCGATTACTAAAATAACTGATAAATTTTCTGTAGATCGACTAATCAAGTAAACAGCTCATTGTTTCAGCTCAAATTGAAGGCTATGTTGATAATGACTTCAATTAAAAGTATTCACTTGACTACGTACTGTAGACTACATTGGAAGCCACTTACAGCGATCACATCTGCTCGGGTCAAATTGATCACTTTAAGCAGATGATGATTATTATGACCATTTTTTGTTGTTGTGCTTCTTTTCTCATGCAGATTACCATCAAATTGACATTTGTTTATTTATTACATGAACACAAAGTAATGAAACGGTTCGCTTCGCTATTTGCTGGCTCGCTGCCAAATCCTCTGCCTTCTCCCTCACCGACGGTGAGGATTTGCCATTTTTGGCCGACTACGCACCACAGTAGCGTGGTTTCCACTGTATAATGGGAGGTTGTGAAGATGTGGAATGGTTACAAGACAGACACAAGCATAAAATATTGAGGTTGAAATGTCTTTTCCAAATCTGTGCAAATGAGACTTTGTAGGCCTTTGTCAGCCCCTCATTAATAGAGTCAGTAGGTTGTGTAATAATGACATCCCTTTAAAGATGAGGACTGCAGTCGTCCTCTGAAAATACACAGAAAATCCTTAGAAAGCTGAAATGGTTGTCTTCAGCAGACAACTCTCCCTGATCAATCAACTGATAAGGATGTGGCAAAATGACAGCGACATGATGAAATTGCTCAAGGTTTTATCAAAAAGGTTTTTGAAAGAATCTTTTTTTTTTTTTTTTTTTTTGTCTTGATTACAGCCGCAGTCAACAATCCTCGGCTTGGAGACGAAACAAAGCGATTCTTAATTTCCAGCAGTTACAAATGCCAGAACCCAAGGCGCATGGAGGAGGCAGATAAAGTTGTTATTGGCAAATGTCCTTGGTGCAAGCAGAGTGAGCGCTCAGTAATCCTACTGTGTTATTAGTCTCCCGGGACCCTGGGACTCTGCGTTACTATCACAGGCTGGTCCCATGTAGATAACACCAGCTCCATTCACTCTCACATCTACTCATAGCTAAATTGACTGCAATTATCAGGACTAGGGAGCTTATTATTGCCCTCTTTTATTTACACACAGGCTCCCATATGAGCCCTAAAGTTTTTAATGGTGGGAGATGTTGGGCATTTCCTAACATGTCTTAATTCTCCATTAAATCCTCTGGAAGAGCAGCATTGATTTCATCTGCTTCCTTCCTAAGCCTTAATTGACCATGAAGCAATCAGGTATATTGTATAGTTTGCATTTTCATTTGCTTGTTGACCAATCAAGAAAGTTACGTAGGTGAACTTGAGGTTAATTCTCAAATGTCTGAGTTAAACATGCAACACTAGTCTATAGTAGGCACACTCTTTTATTAAAAATAGAAATGTATCAGTAAATTTGAGTTTATAGTAACAATAACTGTATGATAGTTGATAAGTGCTGCTAGTATTTAGGAGTGGGAAAAAATTGATTCACCTACCTGTATCAGTTTTTTTAATGATTTTGAAGAAGTGGAAGGAAGTTATACTTTATTGTTGTAGTCTGAGTAACATGATGCCATATTTGTTTCAAAAACCAGAACTAATAAGTAGTGAGCTGAAATGGGAAAGTAGAAGACTGCTGAGGGTTCGCATGGATACGACCTGCACCGTCACATTTTACATCCAAAGTGGTAAACACTACACATGTGGTAAAGTATGGAAACACTTTAGGTTAAACACATTACAGGAAAAGCATTAAAACGAGCCCGATGGAGCTGATCATGGATGTATAAAGAGAACGGAGCTAACGGGAGGAGTTCTGCGAGTGATGCACGTGTTGAAAAAAATGTAATAAATAATGCCTGACAATGACTGATATATTTGACTTTAGGACATCTCTGACTACGTACACGAAACGAATATCAAACTGTATTAATTTAGATATTTTCCATAGTAAAAGTGTATGATTTAACTTTTCCCCATGGTCTAGTGTTAAAAAAGTAAACAAAGATAAATCCCAATATTGAATTGCAGTACTTGTAAAATCACAATACATAATTGCAATACATATCGCATCAGCACCCAATTATTGCGAAAGTGTCAAATTGGGAGACAGGCGTATCGTGCCAGCCCTAGTGTTTATTATCAACTGTACACCAACCATTTATGTGAGTTAATAAGAGCAGCCTCGGACGCTCTGCTGAAAGTTATCAGTTAAAACGGTGAGCAGACAGTGAGTCACTACGATCTGCCACAGCACTACTGGCAGTGCAGCTAGACTGTGGAACACACAAAGCGTTCGCCCGATTTGTCTACAGAAGAGGCATTGTTTGAAAACCTTTAAAAGTTTGAGTTTATAGTAATATCTACTGTACGCTTTATGTTGATATTTGCCTCTAATGTTTACAGCATCTCCATCTACGTGTGTGTTTATTCAGCAGTTAGAGTTCACATAACTCTGACAACTGCTTTAAAAACAAACAAGTAAGGGCCAGCGGCCTCAGTGTCAGCTGCCATGCGCATGAGATGGGTGTAAAAAACCTACGATATGCTCCTGAAAAAGGCAAGCTGCCAAGTGGCAGGGTGAAGCAGGTGAGACCATGACCTTCT
Source organism: Pterois miles (assembly GCA_947000775.1). NCBI lineage: Eukaryota > Metazoa > Chordata > Actinopteri > Perciformes > Scorpaenidae > Pterois > Pterois miles. The sequence continues at coordinate 3,311,992 of CAMQGK010000308.1, read as the reverse complement.
CTATTAAAGGGATGACCTGTGGTCACCTGCTATAGACGAGGCCTTTAACCCTGCTCTCGCTCAAAATCTGGCTACACAAAGTGAGCTGTCAGTGATCTAAACTTTCGGAGGGCACCAGGAAAACTGGATGAGAACTTATCATTTCTCACACGCCATGTGTCGTAGCATTCTCATTTGTATTCTGAGTTTCCAGGGGCTTTTCTTTCCATTCATCCAAGCATGGCAGCTGAAAGGCTAAATAAAAATTAGGCTCATCCATATGGATAAACTGACATACCATTAGACCTAAAGCAAAGTACGCTGGAAAACATTTTCTTGAAGAAATGGTAAAGGGGCATATCACATAAGTGCACCCAAGTAAGAAACAAATTGATAAATGCTGCTTAATAACCAAAAAAAAAAAAAAAAAAAAAATCCACAAAGATAATCACTTGCTGACTCGCAGTAAGTTAGACAGTCATCTGTTATATCAAAGAAAAACAGACCTATATTATGTATGAGCTTTATCATGACTGTCCCAATCTTGCGTGCAAGTGCATGACAAAGCACAGAATAATCATCATTAATGCTGAAACAGCGCCGAAGCACCATCCCGCTTCACCAGGAGCAGGCTGACTGTGGGGTGCAGTTGGCCTCAAAGCCGCCCAGCTGAACAAAAATGGGCACTGAATCATTTCACTCTGAATTCTGGCCAAAAGACAGGCAGAACACTGACATTTTATCTGCATAAAAGGGTTATCTCAGTAATGGGATATTCATCAAAGACATCGCAGACTTGGGATAGATTTTAATGAAACAGCATGCGTTCATACATTATTGAACGTGGACCCTCCTGAAACGGTGTGCTTCAAGTTTGCCGTGGGCTGTTATTTCAACTGACCTTTTGAAAATTTAATCCCTGATTACTTTGAATGGAAAAATATTGAAATAAGTGTATAGGTCTCATCTGCAGCTCACATTTCAACTCACAGCTTTACATGTGGTGTGTGGAAATATGGCGTTGCTGTTTTGGCCAAATAGGCAATTTTGGAAACACATTTAGTAGACACATCTTCTCCTGACCTTTTGAGCGAGTATATATATGTGCAGGCCACTCACTGAAACATATGTCTGAGTGTGTGTCTTTATTTGCATGGGATCTCTTTCATATTTTACAAAGAAAAGAGATGAACTTCATTGATAGAATTTGGATAACATGAGATATTAATACAGGCTAAAGCCCATTGACTTATGGGCTTTCCCATATCCATGCTCTGCATGAAACAGAGGGGATTGCATGATATTGTGTGTTAAAATGAATTATTCAAGTGAGTATCTAAAATCTTGCGATCTTGCTGATACAACACGTGAAAGGACTTGCAGTAACTGTTGAAATATTCATGCAATTAAACACTACACGTTGAGTACAGGGGTTGAGAGGAGGTTAAGCCTCATATGCATCAGTCACACTTCTTCACTGAAAACGCCTTAAAGAACTCACCACAGAATACATTTCTAAGCATGACACATGTACATAGTGTATTTTTTAATAACACTAAATGCTCGGTCATTGCCATTGGCATACAAGGGCTGTTAATTGCCCAGTATGAGAATAAATTGGACCATTCTGATATTCGAGATTCTCCCCATAGGTGTAATTAGATGTGCAGCTGCCCAAGCATCCCCTATAGAGAACCTGCAGCGGGTAACGTTTCCTCCCTGTGGATGGCTGAAGAAAGATAATTGGTTTAATGTTCATGCCCGGTGTGGTGAGCTAATTAATGCTAGGGGCATTGGCTATCAGATCTCACAAACTTCATAGCAGATGTCCACTGGTACACTACAAAATGTTCTTAAGTGACTTTAGAAAGAAAGGGATTCAAATTATATTTTCCTTTTATTTATAAAGTATGTAATGCTGTCTGACAAAGTTATCCCAAACGTAGGTCAATTTTAGGTGGAATTGTGCATTATAAAACCAAAGAGCAACCTTACATTGACAGTGGCAGGTGCCGTTTAATTAGATTGTGTAGTTTTCTTTTTCAGCGCCAAATTTAAAGCTACAATGGGGAACTTTAATTTAGTGTTGATTGTGGTGGACCCTGTGGACAAAAGCTGTAGTGGTTATAAGCACCAGAGTCCCTTTAGAAAACCTCTCATTTTACTGCTGCAGGGTTTGACTGTCAGCCCCGCCCAGTCCTGGTCCTGGTCCTGGTTCTCCGTGCCTCCTTTCCCTCCAGCGGGCTTCAGCTATATAGACGTAGCTAATCTCCTCACTGATGGTCTTGTTTACTTATGTAGGTGATACAGAGTGCTACAGGAATGAGTCCTAAAACCCGGAAATGAGTTAGCGTTTTAGCACTTCTGGTTCTCTCATCTGGAAGTTGATGTTTTTTTTAATGAGTTTTTAGTTAGATGCCTGAAACAAGGTTTGTGGTTAACACAAGCTGAAGAGATTTTAACATTTTTGTTCTACGACATAAAATACGTCAATAAATCCACTCATGAATTTTGAAGCCTTTATGTGCCCTAAATAAGGCGGTTGCTAACAAGTGGCTAAATGATGTTAGAATGAATGTTAGCTTTTTACTTCTGACGATTGCGTTTACTCTTCAAAAATCCTAAAAGTGATGTTCATTTGTGAAGATTATTTTATTGAACAAAACATGTATGTATCATAAATGTGTGTTTGCCACAGAGGTTATGCGATAAGCCAAAACTCAGTGGAAAAATCCCATTGGCTTTTTGTCAGGGGAACCATGGCGATGCTTCCTGAACTTCCTGGTCAGCCTACAAGAATACATCATCCCTGCAGCACTCTATAGAGACATCAGTATTAAATTGAGACTGTTTCATAACCAGTTACAAGTTCCTCACAGTAACTTTATATGTGATGCCTTCCATTTCATTACAACTCATGGTTGACACAACCATTATGATGGTATTATGGTATTATGGATGGTATTATTCAAGGCTGTGGGTGTTTGACACAGGGGGCACACAAATCCATGAGAGCTGGTACAGACGGAAGACAGAGGAATGAATATCGAGATATTCAGCAAATCAGTGCACCGGTGGGTGATTATTATTATTCAGAAATGATAATACAGTATACACATAACAATCACACATCACAATAAGATTAATGACATCACCTGCGCTCCAGCAACACATTTAAAGAAAAGATTCATAAAGTAATACTGAGCTGCTTGGATGTGTTGAGTTGGATGAGTGCAACCTACAGATTTATGTGCAGCAAATGGACCCAGATAGGCCACACAGCTGAAACACAACACTACCAGTGGTAATGCCATTTTTATTAGCTAGCTCCTAACTGCATAGCAAAGTGATCAACAAGTGATCTGCTTTACATATTATACATATTATAACCTGAATGTCTTACACAGAATGTATAAGCAGTTTTTATTGTGTCACATTTTATAATGATTAACTGTTTTAAATTTGAATTACAGCGATAAGTACACATTTAAGATCACATTTTCTACTTAATTTGAAAAAAAATTGTTGGGAGGGGCACAAAATTTCTTTATGGCGGTTCCCACATAGCAACCCCACCTAACTTTGATCACATGTCAGATTTTTCAGTACCGTTGCACTTCAGTCTGATTATTAGGGGAGGATATATTTGTGTTGCATAGTGAGTTGTGTTTCTAGAACCTGTTAATCCCTCCCTTTAGATCCCCCATCAAGAAATTATCCACATTCCTTTCACAGACATGACAAATAATAACAATAAGAGGGTGGATGTCCAGTTTAACCTGCTCGACAAATTCAGGAGACCATTCAGGAAAAGGAGGTGCTGGGCTACAATTGCGCGAGACTGATTATAGCTTTTATTTTGAGGCTTTTTACACAGAGAATGAAAACAGAACACCATTACCGAGCCATGATTGGACTCTCCTTGTCATCAGCGGGATAATTGTCCACCAGTTCATGATCTCTCCATAGTGCTGACTGAATTGATTCTGGAAATGAAAATCGCTGAACCTCCCACATGGCGTTACCACACTCATGCACCTCAGCATTAATTCTTTGTTTGAGCTCTCCCTCTGAGAAAGACCATTCTAGTCATCTGTTCTTCATTTTAAGCTGAGCTGCTATGCTACGTCAGTGTTACGACTTATCATGGGAGCGGTAGAGACAGTGAATTGAAAACAGGGAAATGGGAACTTACACTACGAAGATAGGTGTCTGTTTGGTGTATATTTATTGCTACGTAAATCACTGCGATTTCTCTCCATAATTGGGGCATTTTTATCTATACTCATCATTTTTTCTTGGAGGTAATAATATGGCATTCGTGTCAAAACCAAAAATGGTTCATATTTTTCTATTTCGCTTTTGTGATGGTAAAGGGTCAGGGGGACACGGTTGTAGGTGTGGGTGATATCGGACGGGGGTCATCTCCAGCAGCCCAGTCTGATAGCAGGACTGATGAGGACAGCACACTGAGCCATTGCTGCAATCTGGCCTCCTCCAGACCGGCTTCAGGGACATCAGCAATGAGATCTCCATTACTCTGTTAAACTGTGTCTGAGAACGCAACCTCACTATTATGTCAATGTCAGGGGCTTAATGCTGATTCATACAGCCGCACAAATCCCAGATTAACCTCCAAGCTGGAAGACCTCTTTCAGCCGCAAACTGCATGGGCAACTTTATGTCTGGAAGGAGGAGGCAATATGATTTTGTTTTGATAGCAGAGGCAGACTCGCGTAAATCCAGGTACCTGTATTGACGCGCAGAAGTAGTCAAGCACACAGAAAGGCAGCTTCAGAATGGAGATTAGGGCTGTGTGATTATGTCCAAAATGATAATCTTGATTATTTAGATAAATATTGAGAAAATAATTATTTATCTTGATTATTCATAGATTTTAGGGACAAATATTTTTATTGCAATTTCAAATTTTAAATAAACAGAGCACTGCTTTCATTTCCATGTTGTGCTACATTCCATCCATCAGGCCCTTTACTTTGTTATTGTCACCTAATAGTGGTTATTTGCATAAAAACACACAATTCAAATTATTAGGAAATAATAGGATGTAATGATGCATTATAAGCTGCTTAGAACTAGTTTTAGGACGTTAAACAAGTCATAATTCCCTTTCTATTATCTTTTATGTATTGTTGTGATAACAACAAGTTTCTCACGAAAAACTACATTTTACAAGATTACATTTGAACGCATCATGATAGCGTTATAATTTACCATCACCCAATACCATTATTTACAGAGTAGGGCATGAATGCACCATAATGTAAGTAGGGATGTGACGGTGAGGAATTTTCCCACCGTAAATAAACTTGTGACAACACTGGTGTTACTGATTACACCAGATATTTCACAAGAAAAGATGACTGTCAAAATGCGTGCCACGCTTCGGTGATCTTCAGTGTCAGGTGGCGGTGTGTCTGACCTCTCTGGTCCAGCTTTCGCCTTGCACAACGGCTTTGACCGCGGTTTGCTTTTCCCTTTGGCCCAAATCCTCCGCCATCTCTCGGCCTGCCAGTCCTCTCTCGTCCTTCGTGTGCGAAATGTGAGTAAGCAGAAGACACATTCACTGTCAGTCTGTAGTGTCCGTCGTCTGACTATCTATTGATTACATGCCATTGATATTCCAAAATGAACTAAATGGTTTTCATTTCTGTTTAAAAAAGCAAAATGACGGTGGGGGCGGTGGGTACGTAAGTAATCAGTGTGCCTGACCGCCGAGGAACTAACAGCAGACGAGCCGGTCACTGTGATTACTCAGAGCAGCGTCGTGGGAATGAAGCACAGTATCTTAAGTCTGTGAGTTGTTCCAGATGTTTTTAAGGTTGATCCTCCGCAACTTATTTTGAACTTGCAGTTGTTGCTGAAGAGCTTCCACACCGATGACATGTTGGATGTGTGTGTATGAGGTGCGACTGACTGTGTTGTTGTGTGCGGATCATTTTCATTTAATTGTGGGAAACCAACATTGTGATTGTGATTAATTTTCGATTAATTGTGCAGCCCTAATGGTTACCATATACTGTTGCAGCATGCTGCTTTGGGCATTTCTCAAAATGTGAGTATATATACTGATTAACTGTCTGTAATCTAAAATATTCGAAGATATGACAAATTGTCAATGTAATTCAGCTGCCAAATTGTATTTAATATGCTCAGTGCCACAGAGTTCCATACACCATCCAATGTCAAATAAAACGCCTGAAACCAAATCGTCGTCCTTCCTCAAAGATAATAGAGGGAAATCTGAGTCACTATTGTTGAAGTGAGCCTTCTGTGCTGCAGTGCACCCCCACCCCACCCCACCCCACCCCATCCTGGCTGGTTGGGCACTAAGAGCCGCAGTGTTCCTGTAAGAAGGAGTATTAAGCCATAGTGGGGTGGAGGGCTGGCTGTGTGTGTGTGTGTGTGTGTGTGTGTGTGTGTGTGTGTGTGTGTGTGTGTGTGTGTGTGTGTGTGTGTGTGTGTGTGTGTGTGTGTGTGTGTGTGTGTGTGTGTGTGTGTGCGTGTGTGTGTGTGTGTCGGAGGGGAGTGTTCAGCTGCAAGCCCTTGTGTGCCGCCCAGTGGTATCAGTCTCCTTTTACAAAAATAAACCAAGCAAAACGTGGTTAATTATAGTTTTAGGAATTAGCAGGCATACAAATATACATACATTATCAGCTCCCTTTGCAGGAGCTGTTGTATTTCCCTTTTTCGAATGTCATAATTTGAAACAGAAAGTGCATTACAGATTGAATCTAAATTAAAAATTGGCCCCTGTGATACATTTCAGGATTACTGATGCCTAGCCTTGTCATTTCTGATTACTTGACAGTGTTATCAGGATGCCAGGACAGACATGCACAGCGGGGCAGTGTTGTAGATTTTTGCATGAAGCTGCAGAGCTGGTTGGACCAGTTTTGTGATTGGATCTTAAAAACACGTCGAGGCACGGCGCAGGAAATTGCATCATATCATCTGCGAATCAACAGGCTATAATCTCGCTGAAAGTGCGTGCGTTGTATGGAAATGGGTAGGTGGTGAGAGAAGTGCAATATGATAATCAAAAACATGAAGGCGGCCGATGAAAGTTTCTCTCTGGACAATGGCTAGGAGGGTTTATTTGAAGAAATTGCAGTTTGGTGAATGAAGGGTTATACTTGAAAGACTTGGCTTCTTCATCACAACAGCCACTTTCTCAACTCAGGGCACGGGGTAAGCATCAAACTCTGAAACATGATTTAGCTTTTGGAATTGATTATGAATTCGTGATATGGATTTTGGGTGGCCCGGTCGCTGAGCGGTCGTGTATCATCAACAGCTGCCTCGGCTCCTCAGTCGCTGCCTCCCTGGCCTTGGGTACTCTAAAGGGTTACATTGTCCCGGTCTGGTCTGGATCTGTATTGTCTGATGGAGATGAAAAATGAATAAAAAAAAAAAAGCTGCAGCCTGCTACCTTCTTCCCATTTCTACTTTTATTGTACATATTGTCCACAACCATACATGGTCTTCCCCAGGAGTTGTCATATCCTTGTAGGATAAAAGAACCGGCGACGAGGTAATTGTTCGCCAGCATCTGCAGAGAATTAGTGGATGTGCGTGTATCTGCCTCCTGATGATTTCCTGGGTTGATCACATCCATTTTCTTTTGAAACAGCCTCTTCATTTGAGTCAGCCGTGTTTTGAAGATCCCAGGTCTAAACATTGATTTCCACGATGGAGCTAAAATGATTACTCAATTAGTCGATTGACAGAAAATGAAGCTGCGACTATTTAGATAATCTACTATCATTTCAGTCATTTTTCATGCAAAAGCTTTTCAATTTTGGGTTATAGACTATTGGTCAGACAGAACAACGGGATGTCCCGGTGACATTTACACAAAATTTCACCAGTTGATTTAACTTGAATCGGTACTCCATAGTACTAATGTAATTTGGTCGGTACCCTTTAGAGAACTGACTTCAGTACCCAACCCTATCTGTGGGTGGAGGTAATACACCAAGATATGCTGCAGTACAATACAAAAGAAAATAAAAAAAATCAGCTTAGCAAATGTTTTACGAGGAATGAAATGCACTCAACTTTTGTTGGACCTTAAGGCTACACGCAGTGCATTTTGTTGAGTAAGACTGAACGTAAACATAACTTTTCTCTTTTAAAGGATGATTCAACGTATTTTCAACACCTAATTTTCACGGGTTTTGCCATCAGAATTGTTCTGAACTACATTGGCTTTATGCGCCTGCTTTCTGACATGTTCCCGTCAAAGAAGAGTGAAACTGTGTTGTTTCAACTTCATTCTTTCACTGGATGTGAATCGTTTCAGTGTGAACAGAACTGATAACTTTGATTTTTAGTACCTTGCACCGCCGTCATCTCATTAGCATATTTTAATTTTGCTCTTACCATTGGGAGGTTGCATTCTAAGGATTTTCCCCAGTCAGCAGAGGGCTGGCAAGAATCTGGTGATATAATGCGTATCATGATACTGGAGCAACAATTAAATATATTGCGATATATTTTGATACTGTAAGCAAGACGAAATACAGTATTGCGATTTTTCAGGAAAACTGTCATAGTAAGTAAATAACACACCACAAATACACCATTTTAGAACAGACAGTAATAAAACATTTGTACTGGTTTTTGCCCCAAACGTGGAATTAACATAAACTGGGCATGTCTGTAAAGGGGGAATGTTAACGTGATAATAATGCATTAACACAACTGATGTTTTGGAGGTTATAGGGCTCAGTGTTAAGATAAGATAAGATAAGATGAACCTTTATTAAAGCTAGAGTTCTGATCCTGGTATCATATGAAACTAGAAATCCTGAGGAATCCATTGGTACCATGTCATGCCAGCGTGTCAGAATGAATGCTAAATAATCCTACAAAGTTATTTTTGCGAAATAAAACTACCATTTTCAAAGGGGTCCGTTGACCACTAGCTTGAAGATATGTGAATGAAAATGCGTTCTATGGGTCCCCACGAGTCTCCTCTTTACAGCCACGCCCACTTTATAATAATCATATGCAGTTTGGATCAAGTGATAGTCAAATCAGGACACTGACACACTGACAGCTGTTGTTACCTCTTGGGCTTCAGTTTTCCATGTTATGATTTAAGCATACAGTATTTTTAATGCTAAATGTAGGTACATATTATTTAAGGTACATTTTGAACAGGTAAAAAATGTGTGATTAATCATAAACAATCATGATTAAATATTTTAATTGATTGACAGCCCTAGTTACTATTTAGCCTCCTGCTTGACAAGCTACTATGACATGGTTGGTACCAATGGATTCCTTCGAGTTTAACTTCACTCTACTTTTTAAAATCGAGCCTGTTACAACCTCCGAAAGATCGGACAGCGGCCAGGCTCGGCAGGGCCGTCGGATTTTTAAGTGGTTAATTAAAAATCAATACAGTGTTTTGGAGAATTGATCCAGTATTACACAACATTATACAATATATAGAGTATACAGTATATAAATTCATGGGTATTGATATTTACTTACACCCCCAGCCAGCAGTCCATATTGAATGAAAAATGTGATCAGATATGAACATGCCATACAGAGTCTGGATGGTTTACCCTCCAGTAAACAATATGCAGACGTTTCATGCAGTGGCTAATCTGATATGCAGGCCCCGTTGCAGTGTAAGCTGCATGTTGGAAGGCTGTTATTAATGGCCTGGGGTTCAGAAGTTGGAGATACAGTATATTGCTTTGGTCCTCTCAGTGAAGAGCTGCTCTCCCAGTGAACTGGAGCTGGATTCCCAGCTCAGACGAAGCAACCGAACACCATTCTTCTTCTGAGTGTCCCCTAACTGCTGAGCCCTTCACCTCAACCCTGTGTAAGCCACGAATAATAATGACAGGAACCTGTCTTAAGTGCAGCTTTAGTTGTTCATGGGAACAATGTGTCTGCACCCTCCCCCCTTTCTTTTCAACATTAATTGAGAATCACAGTCCCTTAGAGTTTACTTCATTGATCTGAGATCTATCACCGTGTGTCTGTCAGCTACTTTACTTCCTCTAAAGCAGCACTACAAAAGTCAGCTCTGACTTTATATTCATCCCGATAAATCCAGGATAAATTTAAACCTAGGTTGACTACACTTTGGGAATATGTCCACCCTCACTTAGCATGACTTAATTTCAGGTAATAATAAGAAATGTCATTTATTTTAAATGAATTTCAGATTTATTATGACACGCTGTTCTTGTGATAAGAGTTCAAGAACGTGGTGTAAAATCCGCGCCTGCTGGTCTATTACTGATGTCTATCTTCAAAGCTCAGATTGTAGAATCAAAGACAATGAAAGATGGCCTCCCCCGATAGCACGGGAAGGTGAGTAGAACTGATCTGCTTTGACAAAAAAGATTGGTAATATTTTCTGACATGTATGTTGACATGCACTTTTTAACTACTACACATTTCCAAGACTGATTAATGAGCTAAGCCACTGTCATTTGATTTATTGGGTTGACTCTCAGTTTCTGCTTGAAGGGACAACCACGTAGCTTTTATAAACAGATGTGCAGCTGCAGAGACAGGTCTCCTCTGCATTGCATGCAGTGCGTCAGGCCATTAAGAATAGCAGCTACTCTCTTAACAGAGTGGGGAGTTAACCCATAAGAAGCGACTCAGCAAGCACAATTGGCACCAAGACATGGCATATCATAGGGCATGTGCTGCAAGGTCATGTGGGTCTTGGTTTTGGCATAAGCAAACCAGAGTGGAACAAAGACACATGCATACAAAAAAGAAAGTTGGCAGCAATTTCAATACAGTGGAGCAAACAGTAAGTTGTGCCAAAACAGCTTCCTAAGCTAAGCGGACACAATGGATGAAGTGGGAAGGAGCGAAGACAAAGATGTTTTGTTGAAAGTAGATTTTTGAAAAAAAAAAAAAATGCAGGATTAAATTCATCGGCATTGCAAAGATATAAATAATAGTATGCTAAAATCCCAAGATGCCGTTTGTACTTGTTCAACTTCCAAATACATGCAAGTTTTTCTCAAAGCAGCACAGTCTAATGAAATACCATGCACCTCTCCTGTTGCAATACTTTTCTACTTTGTTCTGCATGTTGACTTTCTACTGTATGCTTCTGAGCAGGTCACTTCATGCTAAATATTCCCCCAGCCTCAGTTAATTCTCTTTTTGAACATTTGAATGGCTGTTTTATTTCAGAACGAGCCATCTGTTCCAATAATGTGTGATTGGCAGTAAAACACTGTTTCTGAAGTTTTGAGCTCAAGCCAGGGGGGCAGGTCGAGCTATTAAACTGCGATTGCTGGTTCACTACAATGGCGTTTGAGAACTGCTGAATGGGAAGTTGAAAAGCAGCAGGACCAGCCATTTTTATTGGCTGTGTGGAAGTGAGACTGCCATTGTGTTTGAATATTTGAATCAGGACGCTGTGGAATGAGTTCAGCTGTAGCTATAGGTGAAGTCACTGTGGTTTACTGGACTGTAGGTGCTGTAAGTTTGGTTTGATCGGTGCCAGAAGCAGTGTGAGATTTCAGATTCTCTCAGGAAAAGCCAACTCTCTACGCAGGTTTCTTACACTTCATTAAAGGGACAAGGGACGGTTACAGCAAAGTGTATTTTCTACAGTATTCCTCTACCTCTTAAGATGTTATTCACAGCCATTTACTGAAATGTTTCGTCTTGTTCATTGTTCTTTAGGGATCCTGTAGTGTAGGCGAAGACACACTGTAATTACTTATTGATGCGGCTACAATTGTTCTTACATTGGTCCTTTACCATAATGGGAGATGGACTGGAAAAGTAGAAATTCAAATTCAAGAGATTTTATTTAACCATTTCAGCATTCTCGCCTTTGTAAATCTTGCTGCTGCTAGGGCTGTGTATTGGCGAGAATATGGCGATATGTATCATGATATAGGGGTAGCGATATTGCGACACTGTAAACAAGGTGATATATTGAGATTTTTTTAAATTAGATTTTTAGAAAAACTGTCAGTATAAAGAATACACAAAAAATACACAATTTTAGAATAGCCAAAAATAACACATTTATAGTGCATGCAAAACACTGCATGATTTTTACCTCAGACTGCGTGTGATGATCATAATCTGGATGTTTGTAAAGGGGAGACTCATGGGCAGCCATAGGACCCATATTCAAGTCAAGTGACGCATTTGAAAATTGGCATGCTAGTTTTCCTTGCCAAAATTTAGCATAATTTGGAGTGTTATTTAGCCTCATTATTATTATTATGTAACCATGACAAGCTAGTATGACATGGTTGGTACTAATCGATTCCTTAGGTTTTTTTTAGTTTCATATGATGCCAGTATCTTCGCTCTAACTTTAACACCGAACAATATTTTGGAGAATCAATATGGTATTGCACAACATAATATTGCGATACTCAATGTGTATTGATGTTTTCTTACACCCTATTCACTGTAAAGAGGACTAAACACACACAGGGTTGCAAGTAATTTTTTGTCCACCTGTCACTTTGGTGGATTCAAAATTTTACCAGCAACTCAACAGATTACCAATGTTTTTTTGGCTGGTGAGTGAAGTAAGTCTAGCAGCCACTTGCATGTTTTACCAGTATTTGGCTGTGCTAATTTCCAACCCTGCACACATCTACTGACAATATTAACACCAGATGTTGATAAGTGTGAATTTGGTCTGTTAAAGATAATTTCCAGTTCATATTCTGTTGCTGCACCATAACATCTTCCACCATGCTGGAAATTAAAATGTTTGATATGTTGAAATACTGTGCGGATTACAGTGCTGAGGATTAGGCTTATCCAGCTAAGCTTGCCTAATCACTACATGTTAAACAGGATTGTGCTCAGGTGAGGCTGTTTATTATTAACATCCATTTCAATGCTGAAAAATAAAAAAGATCCTACAGCACTTCTGCTCTGTACAAGCTACACTTGATGCGCTGGTGAGATGACAATACTATAGGGTCCAGCAAAGTCCGCCCATTTATCACTTGCTGCCACACACTATAGTGCTGTGCCACTAGCTAGATTGCTAGAAGACTGGCTGGAGTTTGGTTGTTAGTTATTAAAAAGACACGGGTTACAGTAAGCACTGAAAAGCCCTGCTTGTTCTCCTGTCGCTGGTCCTGTTGTTTGGTGTGGTTTTGGTGTGATAATACGAAAGAAAAGCATGTGGGGCTTCTCTAGGCTGTTTGTTGAAGCTTGTCAGATGACTTGTACAGACTGCAGAACCTGGGTTAAAACTGCCAGGAAAGACAAACCTGGCTGCATTGTTTTACTCGACTGAGCTAAAATATTCTAGAAAAAACCCAGTATTTTTGCCGAAACTCCTACCAGTGTTACATAACATACTGGGTAAAAAAAGGAAAATGGCCAGTGTAATTACCTGGAGTGTGTTGTCAGCCTCATGACTGCATGAACTCATAGAATGAACACGGATACAGAGAAATCATCAGATTATGTAAGATACGATGAACAGATCTCGTCAACCGTGTCTGTTATATTAATCAGAATTAAGCTTCCAGTTTTCATTTGAATGAAAAATAATATTTTGATGGATACTGTTGTGCAACATTATACTATAGCTATTGGAGGGCGGGGAATCACCAGCAGTCCCAAGATACAATATTATAAAGTTACGATATTATCACGATACTATATTATCATGATACAGTATTATCACGAAACAATATTATTTATCATGATACAATATTATCTCGATACAGTATTTTCACGATACAGTATTTTCATGATATAATATTATCACAATATAATATTATCAATATTATCATGGTATAATATGTTTTATCACGATACAATATTATGAATATTGTCACAATACGATATGAACATGATACGATATTATAATACAATATTGTCACAATATAATATGATACAATATTATCACCGTACTTAAGTCACGATACGATTTTATTGCGATTTTAAACATATTGTGATATGCTGAGTGTTACAATAATATATGCTGCGATCTATTGCAGTTTATTGCCTTTTTTCAGCATTTGCCAACTTCTGTTTTATCTGATAAGATACAGTTTTCACTCTGTTCATCTCAGAGTTTTCATTCATATGTTGAAGTCAGAGGTCATAGACTTTGTAAATGGCCAGATCAGCCTTTCCTCACCAAAATGTTGCATAACTTTGGATCGTTATTTTACATTTTTCCTGATAAGATAACATGATATGGTTGGTACTGCATTGAGTCCTTAGTTTCATAGGTTAGGTTCCTTATGATACCAGTATCTTCACTCTAGCTTTAAGACTGGGCCAGCTACAACCTTTGAAAGACCGAATAGTGAATAGATTAATAGTTTATATAATATAAGATCAATACTTGATGTCTGTGTATCGACACAGTATTGCCACACAAATATCAGATTTTTCCTCCACAGTAGCTATTATGTAACATAATACAAAATAAAACATAAATTTAATGCTTTAACTACTTCAACCAATGAAACCAAAAATGATTATAAAATTTCCATGAGACGTAGCTAAGTGACTACAGTAATTCAGATGAGTAGATGGGACTTCTGGATGGTGGAGTGCCCCAAATGTGAGATAGTAGTTCTGTTAGCTTTTACATATCTGCTTTGGTGATGGAAGGCTGCATAATGCCCTGTGACAGCTATGAAATAAAGTAAACCCAACCCTGCTGTGAGCAAGTATTTATCTATAAAGCCTTACATTTTGATGGCACAAACATTCAAAAGTGATGACAAGCGCTCTCTTTTTTCATCTTGAACAAAATATAATTTCATGCTGGATTAACTGCACATTGACCAGGAGTAAGGAAGAATAATCTGTGGGCACAATTGAAGCCCCAGGGCTTCAAGATCTACATCAATTCACAGTGTTTCAACACATTAGAGAGAGAGAGAGAGAGAGAGAGAGAGAGAGAGAGAGAGAGAGAGAGAGAGAGAAGTAAAGTGAGTCTGATTTTGACTTGTGACCTGAGGACTGTCACATGTTTAATCTAGACGTGTTACTTCTGACATTGCAGTATACATTGCCTCATATATGTACGATTAAATTTCACTATTTTACATTTTAATTGCTTTATTACCATGATAATTCAGAGTGTTGGAATGACTTACATACAGGTCTACGCCGGTAAGCCATCCCTGTCTGAGCTGCATTGTAAGAGGACAGACCGCTACAACCAGGCCGTGAACAGAAACCTGCAGTCATTGTCAGTCAGCCTTACATCTACATACAATACGATATGGAGAGCTGGAGACTCATCAGGCTCCAGCTCAAAAAATGAACACTCACTGGACATGTTGGCTGTAACACTTGATTTACATGGAACTGAGTTGATTTGGTAGCCCAGAGCAGTAAATATCAAAAAGTGCTGCACATGCAGGTTTGCTGTTATGAACAGAAATGAAAAACTGATATTGTAATGGGGATGGGCATGCCAGTGTTTCCAAGGCCTAAAAATAAATGGGCGCACATGCACCAGCTGGCATCAATTCTAAATTCAGATTAGAGAAATTGGCCTATCACTATTGAATTAATTACATTAAATGAGTATTTTAATAGTTTTTTCTGCGTTATGTACAGCAGATGTATGTTGCTTCCTGCAGCCACACTGCTGAATCTGATGCACGCACAGTTTTTAATGTACGTGGTACATCCTGCTGTTTTTTGTTTGTCTCTTAAAGCTACAGTGGGTAGAAATGGAGCAAATATGATTTAATTAGTCACTATATCCTGACAATAGTGCCATAGTGACAGTTAATCTTAAAAATGAAATCACGACCTCGGAGTCCTCCTGTGCTCCTAATGGCATCTGTAAGATTTCACAGACCGGAGGAAAACAACCAATCAGAGCTGATCTAGAACCCAGCTGCCATCGATGGGAGCCACAAGTCAATCACTCGCAAACTCAGATCAAATGTCAAACAAGGCAGCGCTGATCAAACATGAATCAATAATCTGTTACTGTGATGCCTTTTTCTCTCCTCAGATGTTTTCAGAATCATCTTGTAGTTACTGTTTAGCTGTGAAATGAGAAAGTTTGAGACCCATCAGCCATGTTGAGATCAGTTGAGGAAATACCAGCTGGAGCACAGCCAATAGGAACTCTCTCTCTCTCTCTCTCTCTCTCTCTCTCTCTGAAATGACCTGTGATTGGTCAAAGTCTCCCATCACAGGCTAGATTTTTTAAAGCCTGAAAACAGCCATGAGGAGGTGCAGAAGTTTACTTTTCTCTTTAATTGTAATGTGCTGAACGGATATGGATTTTTTTGCTCAGTGATGCCAAAATCTTGCTGCCTACTGAAGCTTTAAATTAAGATATTTAATAATGACAACATGAGACTTGGACTTGTCTTGCATGACTTTAGACATGAATTGGGTTTGGTCCAAAAAATTGTAACCCTTTAAAAACAGGCCTAACGCGAGCAGCTGAGTGAGATTGTTGTTTGCGTGATCCTCTTTAAATCAATCCAAAATATAAACCAGACTAGCTAGAGTATTATTTCTTCTTGCTTCTGAGTTCATCATGTTGTATGCTCATGATGACGTCATTATGTTATTATGTTATATTATGTGCAGCAGAAAATGTGCTAACAACACGCCGTGGCACCAGTATTATAGTATTGCTTCGTAATGGCCGCAGGAGATCGTTATTTGCATGATATTGTTTAAATTGATGTAGATAAAAACCATAATAGCTAGGGCATTCAGTTTTACAGCAAAAAGCTTGTGATGATCTCAAAATCTAATAACATGTGCATCAGGGTTCCAGACTACGTTTTTACATTGGTTCCTTATTTTTCATTTAGGTGCACCAGCACATAATTTAGGTGCACCCAAAATTTTTCACTGGACCTTTTGGCATCGCAATAACACATCTTAAGTTTTTTGTTAGTTCCCATAGGCCTACACTAGGGACATCACAATACCAAAAATTTAGTAATCGATACCAATACCACAGAATTCAACGATTCTCACGACGTTATGACGTCAAAAATTGAACTTCAACATTCACTACTTTATTACAGTTTGCATACTGTTTATACTTCTCTCTCTCTCTTGTCTGTTTTATGTTGCTGTGAATACATCTCCTTCAAACTGGATTTATGCAAGTTTCTAGCCAAAAACTACAATTTACAAGATTATACTTGAACACTTCATGATAACGGTAGAATTTACCTTTGCCCAGTACTCATCTTAGAGCCTGATTGCATCATAACTTTAAATCAATGGCACCTGCCGTCAAGCTCTTGTGCTGAAGATTTGTGGTTCACAGTGTAGCATGATCAGGGAAATAACAGGCATCACCTGGACGCGTCAGTAGTGACTTTAACAGTCTACCTGTTCACATATTACATTGGTATCCCAGCAGCATAATGTAATGTGTTCACGCAGCCAGAGTGGCTGAGTGACGGACGGAGATACGCTATGAGCGGATCAGCTGTTTGGCCATCATCGGAGCAGAGAAGAAATGAGCAGTAAAGTTGCTTCGTGGTATTAAATATACAGTAGTGTCACACACAGGTTGAGGTATCTCACTGCGGACCGGAGAGACAGGTGGAGGAGCGGTGCTCCACCAGTGATGCTGGTCTGGGCTGGACCGTTCAGGACCAGGTACAGGCAGCATTTCCTGATGAAAACAATCACTAGTTCTCTTCATTGTGAAGATATGTTAGGCGCACCGGTGCACCCAATGAAAACATATAACTGTACTGAAAATAGTTGCACCCCACTCTACCCGTGGTGTATAGTTCAAATAACTCATGGAGTCTTTATTGTTCACGTTTATACATTTACAAATATTTTGGATCAATATGTTTTGTTTATTTAGTAGCATTTTATGAAAAATATTGTTTGAGTAGTTTCAGCAGTTATTATAGTTCATTGACTGACATGCCCTTGTAGCTTATGTTGTACAGATTTTAGGGATATGAGGCATTTGAAGCTGACATGCCAATAAGCGATATAAGAATGTAGGCACTGGCAGACCATTTCTACTGTAGAGTTTGAAGGGTTAAAGCTGCTCTGATATACTGTAGAACAAAGTTTTTGAGCATGTTTTTCCTCAGTGATATCCTCTACTGACAGGGAAATCTGACGGGCTTTGACTTCAGTACACTGGGACTTTGGCAAGTGGATGGCAGCTGCCACGCAGGGTGGCATTGTGTGGAGCTTTCTGTCTATGTTGTGTCTCGAGAGCTCTGGCTCTCGGCCCAGAGATGCTCAGCCCAACCTAAGCAGTGTCGGCTGGGGCTCCGGGGTGACTGATTGAGCGCAGATTGTATTTATACTCAACCACAGCGTGTACAGGAGCTGATGCTTCAGCAACTTCAGGAGACGGACAAAATTATTGTCCATCATTTTTCATTACCGAAGCAAATAAGCAGCGCAATACTTCCATAATAAGAAATCCATTTTGATAAGAAAGACTTTTTTTAAAGCTGTAAAAAAAAAAAAAAAAAACAGACATAATTGGTTCTTTGAAATGTAACATCTGTATTGTCACTTCTACTTGAGCAGATTTGAATTATTCATGTTTAAATTTGAGGTCATGGAAGCAGAGAGCACAGTGTCTGTTAGCCGACTGCAAAAGGCTGCCTTTCTCATTTAGTTTGCATCCTCTAGTTGTGGTGATTTTAATAAAATCCCAATAAAGGGAATTAAATAAATAATTTCCCCACTTGATAAATGTCTACTTTCTTTCACAAGTTGATAGTGCACCATACTGAGTAAAACTGATCTAAAATGACATATTGGCTTAGAAAACATCGCTTTTTCAACCTCTGTGTTTACTTTGTCTTTAAACAGCTTCACTGAACGATGAAGTGTCTTATTTTTAGTGCAGCAAGCCATCCACTCAGGCCATATGTTCAATGCCAGGTGTTTTGCTGCTAAGATATAACCCGTTCCAAACATAACAGGAAAACAACAGATGTCAGCGTTTCATCAGAAACTTAGAGGCGCTGTCCAAAATGAGTTTTGACTCACTGGCTGAGGGGACTGGTAGATGGAGGAGAGGAGAAAAAAACCCATTGTCCGTGCATATTGTCATATTGTCCATTTTGCATGAAGAAATATGCTCAAATCATAACATGGCAAAATCAAGCCCAACTAACCAACTTTGATTTGCCCCAAACTGCATGTGATTATCATAAAGTAGGCATGGCTGTAAAGGGCAGACTGGTGGGGACCCAGAGAACCCGTTTACATTCATATATGTTGAGGTCAGAGGTCAAGGGAAAATGGACATGACAATTTTTCCTCGCCAAAATCTAGCACAAGTTTGGAGCTTTATTTACCCTCCTTCATGACAAGCTGGTATGACAGTGTTGGTACAAATGCATTTTTTTCTGTTTTCTTATGATGCCAGTGTCTTCACTCTAGCTTTAAAACTGATCCTGCTACAACCTCCGAAAGACTGATTACTCGTTAAAGAAATTAGTGGCGATAAAACAATTCTGTGTTAATGCATCAACATGAAATGCCCCGTGAAATAAGGAATAATCCCACAGCATTATTTATATAAATATTCACTGCACACTGTCCCAAACTCTGAAACGAGGGAAATGGAGACAGATAACTGCGAAGCTTCAAATACTGTTGAATATTTCCCACTGAAGCTTCAAAGCCCAAAAAATGGTATTCAGGACAGCTCTAATACTGAGTTAAAGTTATTTAAAATAACATACTAGGCTTAGAAAGCCATTAACCTTTGCATTCATTTTGGCTTTACTGTTACGATGAAGTGTCTTATTTTTAGTGCAGCAAGACATCCACTCAAGCCATATGTTCAATGCCAAGTGTTTTGCTGCTGAAATATAACCCGTTTCAAGCATAACAGGAAAACAACAGATGTCAGCATTTGTCATCAGAAACTTGGAGGGAACGATTTCATATAAGCCAAGCGCAATTCTCTTTTTAAAGATCTGTAATAAATGGAAAAGAAAGCGCTGCCCTCTGCTAAACGAGCGTGAGAGCCAATCAGGCTGATTGCAGCGATCCGAGCAATCTCAAGTTCATAATTGCTTCGCTATGAAATCATCATCATTGCTTCTTTTGTTGACATGCTCTGTTACGCCTCTCTTTATTCCTCTGCATCCGTTGTTCACACAAAATCACGTTGATGGCTCGAAAGCTGCAGACATCACGCACAGTAACAGATCATGACTGGTGATGGCGCCGCGAGAAGATGGAGAATATGGGCAATTAGCATACCTCTACCATCACGGTGAACAGTTTCCATGATCACCAGCTGCTGCCTGCTATAGCGTGTACACCTGTCTCGCTGAAAGTCACATGCGTGGTGTAAGCCACAGTGGCAGTCCGTGGCTCGGTGCCCTCTGATTACGCCTAGTTATCCCCGAGTTTCTGCTGAGCTGACAGGCAAGACACGCAGGCCAGATGGTCAGGGCCCCGAATCAGGACTTAGAGTTTACAAGGCCACTTCCAGAGCTGCTATACAATTATCATAAAATGGATGATTTATTAGAAGGTGTCCATATTACATCAAATGAATGTCCAATCAGTCCTAAACACTTGAATGACATTGTAAAATATTAATATCAACATTACCTACACCTATAATCCTGTAAAAAAATACAGTAAGGTGCTCTTTTATTGATCAGCCCATTGTTACAGGCTTGAGCGCACCACAGTGGTATCAGATACAATTTTATAGACGATAAGATAAATATAGATGGCTTTTATTAGTGCCAAGGTGAGCTATTATTCTGGTCTCCTGTCACTCTGCTGTTGTAAACTCCTGTAATTGGTCATAATGGGAAAAAGATGTCTGTCTAATCCAATTTAAGATGGTATTAAGTGGGGGTCATGACAGTTCCAGTTATAACCAGTTCATTAAAGAGAAATTTAAGGTTGAGCCCTCTGTCGACTTTACGTCACCATGCCCTTCTAACACTCGTTGCCTTTCTGCAAAAGTATCCCGTTCTGTTCATCCCACTTGATATGCTGTAGAAAAAGTTAAATTATCGCAATTTATTTTTAAACATAGTTAATATCTTTCATTTGCTTTAATAACTCTTATTTTTCCAGGAAATAGAAGTGGGGATATTGATGGAGCCATAAGTTATTCATTGAATTTCAAGTGGGCTTAATTTGGCAAACTTCACCTCACTATACAAGCTTGAAAACAGAGTTTCCCACTCAGATGTATTAATAATGAAAGAGCCACGCAGCAACACTCTTCCTCGACTCCAGAGACTTGAGACTGCTTTCCATGAGAAATGAAGGAAATCATTGGCATCTACCAGCCCCGGGTCAAACTCATCAACACGTCCTACATTGACGAAGGGATGATCTGAATGCTAATGAAGGTGTCCTTGACTTGCTCACACCACGTTAGGTTATCTGTCCTAAGATCATTTAAGTGCAGTTTGGAAGCTCACTTGTCAATTCAGTGCAGTTTTCTGTGCCTCTTCTGCCACATTTGCACTAATTGACCCATTCACTTCGTTTTTCTGCCTTGTAACTCAGTGGTCTGAGGTAAAATCTTGGATCATAAAGAACACTGTTACCAAATGCTTCAGCCACAAAATTGCAATGTGATGTAGATTTTCAACAACACATGGCTGGAACAGGAGTTTGCATGTTGTCCCTGTGTTAGCGGTTTTCTCCGGGTGCTCCGGATTCCTCCCACAGTCCAAAGACATGCAGGTTAATTACTGACCATAAATTGCCCGTAGGTGTGAATGTGAGCGTGAATGGTTGTCTGTCTCTACGTGCCCTGCGATGGACTGGCAACCTGTCCAGGGTGTACCCCGCCTTCGCCCAACTCCAGCTGGGATCACCTCCAGCCCACCGTGACCCCTAATGGGATAAGCGGTTGCAGATGGATGGATGGATGGATGGACGGACATGGTTGGAACAGATTCATAGTGTTTCTCTTCAGACTTGATTGTATTTGAGCATGAACACAGTTATTAGCAACATCACAGGGTTGCTAGCATGGCTTTAGACTCGTAATCTAGTTAAGTTACGGTCCATTTAAAACCTCTTCATAAAATTACTTTAGCTCTTTAGCTAGTACAGTAGTTGTTAAATGTTTTTTCACATCTGCAGACTCGTCATAGGTATTTGCTTATAGCATACAGTATATTCCTTCAAAATCATCTCCCACACTTGCCATGGACTGCACTCAGGTGCACTCAGCTCCCCTCAAAGACAATATGATGCTCCTCATCTGGGTTGTGTTCCCTGAGTGTCCACAAGGAATACCCATCTCTGGAGAGCCACTCAGACTGTTCTCTGAGCAGGAGGCCAGCAGAGCGTGTGATATCTCCCTGAGGTGCTTTGTCACAGAGCTATTAATAGGTTCAAGGGACATCCTCCATCACTCCAACCCCCCCAACACTCCCACCAACCCACGGCCCATTCGCAACTGTCCACACATGGGCGCGCCTCTCTGCTGGCGTTCCCGGTGAAACGGCGATGGGCAGTGAGCCGTGACGCTGTGTTTAGACGAGGAAGGACCGGCGTGCTGAGAGACGCCACGCTAGTGCCCTACAGGCGACGGCTTTTATTCCCTCTTGAGAGTTTCAAGAGGCTGTTTAACATACAATAGAGAGATAATACAGTGTAATATATTACAAGAATTATCAGGTCTATAATTGTTACCGTGTCAGTGTAATTTACTGTATTTTCTATTAAACAGGAAATTGCTCGTGCCTCTCACACAGACTGTTAAACATTTGTGGCTCTAATATCATCGGTGGGACTAATGATAAAGTACAAACAGTATCTCTTGAAATATGGATGTCTAATAAAGCATCCCATTTGATCACTTCTGCATCTCCCAGTTCACAAATTGGTATGCAGCCCACATCCAGTGCAAAGCAGGAAATAAACTGATGACATATTCCCTTTTCTCACAGTGTGTATAGTTCCCCTCAGGCAGGTAATATAGTGTGTCAGGAGCCACTAAGGAAATCAAGGCCTCTGTCCACAAAGCAGTGCAGTTTTTGAATTCCCACAACTTGTAATGCAGTATGCAACATAACTGCATACACATCCTTCCAGGACGCTTCACACTTTTGTTTTTGTAGTTTTATTTTTTTATTTATTTGTATCTTCGCTAGAGCTGTCAAAGGTTATGCAATAATAACATGTTAACAAATTTCTTTAATGCTTTAACTTGTGATTTCTAGATTGTAGCAGGTTCAGTTTATAAGTTAGAGTGGAGATACTGACGTCATATGAAACTAGAAAACCTGTCACGGCCATTTTCAAAGGGGTCCGTTGACCTCTGACATCCAGATGTGTGGATGTAAATGGGTTCTCTGGGTCCCCACCAGTCTCCCCTTTACAGACATGCCCACTTTATGATAATCCCAGTCAGTTTGGATCAAGTCATAGTCAAGTCAGCACTCTGACACACTGACAGCTGTTGTTGCCTGCTGGGCTGCAGTTTGCCGTGTTATAATTTGAATATGTTGTTTTACGCTAAATGCAGAACCTGTTAGGGTTTCTGGACAATATTTTTAGGTGTAGTTTTAGGCTGTTAATTGATTTACAATAATACATATACACATATATTTGCCCACTCCCATGTTGATAAGAGTATTAAATACTTGACAAACCTCCCTTTAAGGTACATTTTAAACAGACAAAAAAAGTGTGCGACTAATTTGTGATTATTGGTGCCTTCAAATGGAAGTTGGTTTTACGAGTTGGGAAGTTGTGAATGTGACATGCGTTGCGTTCAAGTGGGTAAGTCGTGAAGAACACCACTGCTAAGCACCGGAAATATTAATGTTACTGTCGGAGTCTAGAAGCCACAGAGGCTAACAGTTTAGCAAGCTAGCAAGTGGGAAACACAACACAGGCAATGCAAAGACATAACGACCGAGGAGAGAGATGAGGTCGTTGGGAATATCAACATTTTCCTCAGACATATGAATTTATCAAGAAAAACAATATATGACTAAAATTACAATATACTGTACAATATTAACTTATGAATTGAACTTCCATGGGCTCCATTTCATTTCCATTTCCCACAACATCAACAAACACGTCACAAGTCGTGAACTCGGAGCTCTCAGAAACTTTCCACTTACGAGGTCGTGAATACGACATGAAGGGGGGCGTTCATATGGGCCCAACTCGTAAAGACGGTAAACACGACCCCGTTTGAAGGCACCATAACTACGAACAAAATATTTTAATCAACTGACAGCCCTAATTTTCATACAGTGTAGACTGATCTGATGCCTGTGTGATTTATGTCTGTTCTCTGTTATGAATACAACATCACTATATGTTTAACATCTGTTATGTGTTTTAATACACCACAAGTAGCCAGAGGCAAAACTCCACATGTGTGGGTCATAAACTTTTCCAAAGTCTACTGACGCAACCGTGTTATTAAGTGAGTAAGTTATTTCCATTCCACCTATTTACTCACAACAGCAGCCTGAGAGAGCTGGGTAAGTCAATGTTTGTCTTTAATTTTCAATGTCGCCACAACAATAACAAATAAGGCACCTGAAATGCCTTTGAAATCACATTGAAATGGATAAATCTGACAAGTCTCCCATGCAAACTAAACCCAGACAATCGTTGAAACGTGGCAATTTTTTAAAAATGTGGTCAAACCAAGAGACAGAATGGATCCATACAGGGAATTACTGCAAACCGGCGGAGGGACAAAGGCAGAAAGTAACAGCAGAGGGAAAGATTAATCACTGTTACCCTGCAGCCTTTTCTCCAAACCGAGCAGAGTTAACTCCCCCGCCTCTGTCCTCCTGGACCCAAGCTCCGGTCAGAGAGCTCTGTTTGCATTTCACCTACCAGAACCCACGCAACATCACTAACTTCAGCTTAAAGCACATCAAGGTCAGCCTATGTAAAGGCTCTTAGCATCTCTTCATTGTCGTTCCATAAGTAAACAAACCGACCTTCAGCTGAAACTATATATATGTAATATGCCGTAAACACCAACCATGCCGTCATAACTGTTTTAGCTGGATGTTCCTTCAATAACACAACAAATGTCACCCTGTGTCATTTTCTTACAAAGTTAATTTATCGACTGTAACATTTCTGCTCCGTAAACGTCTGCTGTGCTTTGTGAGAAAATTCTTTCATTAAACAGGAATTGATTGGATGTGGCTTCCATTACCGCCTGGCCTTTTAGTTATCAATGGACATAAGACTGATAGTCTATGAAGTGGTGTTCAACTGTCGACTGACCGCATGCTACACTTGTTGTTATAGTTGGCTCGAGAATATATCTAGTTTTTCAGAAAATGATTGGTAATCATCAATCAATTTATATCTATTTAATCCTGCATTTGTGCATTTCTGTTGCATTGATTGATGCTGCATGGCATTATAGTGTTACTATGCTATTTATTCAATCAATCAATGAAACCTTGTTTGTATAGCACCTTTCATACCGGTTAGTGCAGTTCAAGGTGCTTCACAGATGACTGACTAGCAGAAAGTAAAGCAAGTGTGAACCGTGAAAACAACAGAAAAGACAAAAACGATTCGACAATTTCACCATGAAATAATTTTTTGACCAAATGCACGTGAGACAATAAATTACAAAAATGTCATAAAATAGAAAAAAATAAAGAAGGAAAAAAAAGAAAAACAGTGATTAATAAAACAACAGTAAGATATAGTATGATACAATTTTACAACTTAACAACAATTAATTATTAAATTCTAACTCAAATTTAACGCAAGTTTGAAACGTTATTTAGCCTCCTTTGCATCGAAATAGTATGACATTTGTATCAGTAGATTCCTAGTTTCATAGTATCATCAGTCTGACTTTAAAACAGAGAAAGCTACAACCTAAAAATCGCAAGTTGAAGAAGTTAGTGGTGTTAAAATTCAATTAGCGTTAACGCAGAATTATTGTTAACTTTGTTTAAAGATTTCAACCCTTCCAGCAGCTCTCATTGTATGTATTAGGATTTATTGTGGTATGTTTTAACCCCCAAAGGCAGATTTTTCCATTTGTGGATTATTATTAACCTGTGTGTATGAAAACTGATACGAAGGTAAACAATACATCACTTTCCAATCAGACATCTATTCCAAACTACAGTAGGTTGAAATTGTCAGGTGGGCCATTAAGCTGCAGATGAAGAGGGCCTGCAGGAGCCGAGGTGTTCAGTCATTACTCATATTTTGCTGTAGTGCTGTACGGTATATTACTTTCCTTACTTTGGGAAATGCATAGACATACAGCTTGTTGAGTTACTGCGTGATTTTTGTCTAGCCTTAAGGCTCTGGTAAATCTATGCCAACTCAAGTCCTTGAACTACCTTCGCCTGAATCCAGATTTAATTGAGTAACTTCTGGCCCTGTTTCACGTGAAGTCACGTCCTCTGCCTCACATGGTACACACTGTTGTTTATGTCAGTGCCAAAAGCAATTACTGTTGCTTTTCAAAGGCATACAGAAATCATAAAATCAGTTGCGATGCTGAGCCCAGAGAGAGAAAGATACATCGTTATATTAGTACGTCTTTCCATGGATGATCTACATAAGTGGATGTTATCTGAATACTAATAATACATTACAATAAGCCCAGGGAGTACAATGGAAATTGTCTCCTTGGCGAGGTCAGGCCACATGATGATGAAAACCAGCGACTCAATAATTAAGTATATCATTAACACAATAAATCCAGAAATATAATTAAAATAGTCTATTGCAATACAACCGTCAGCTGATCATTGCATAGGCTAAGGTTAGCCTAATTTGTCAGCGAGAATCCGTCAGTAATGACAATCCTAACCTTGATGTGCTCTTCTTGAAGTCCAATTAAGTCTATGTGATTGCTCATATTGTTGCTGCATGTAAATCATTCAGCGCTCTCTCCGCTTCCTACTCTGCTGTGTGGGTGAAGGACGCTGTAATTACAATCTTACTGTATTGCATCACACTCTGGTTTCACTACAAACACGCTATCTGAATCTTTTTGAGTGTACTGTAGACTTTGCCTCAACATTTGGCCAGATTTGTGTGCGTATCACAGGTCAGGTCAAGTACATTTCTCAATTATACCGTCCCATACAGTATATTAAGCAGTGGGGACACTCCTTAACCTTGCCACTGTCGTCTGTCACATTGTGGCTTGTTTTGGTTGGGCTCGACTGCTCTCCTGAATGACACCGTTAACAGCCGTGTTGCCGTAATAAGCCGTATCCTTCCCACATATTCCTCCTCTGAGAGAGACGGTTGCGCGGTACCTGTCTGCCCATCAATCTGTGTCTCTGTAGTTATAAATCAATCACACATCTGCAGTGCACACACACACACACACACTGAGCCTGTTGGAGGAATTGCTAAGATTCAAACAAGCCAAGCAAGAAGCATGGCTCGAGTTTAATAATGTCACCGTCGGGTTTGAAAAATCAATGTCTTCACAGGTTTTGTCACATAAAACAAGCTACTGTAAATGACCGGTGTCAAAAAATATAATGTTTGATGTGATAAGAGGCCTTCACTGCATCGTACCATCTTATGTCAAGCGGAGTTAAACGAGTAGTCCAGCAAAGGGTCATAGAGCAAAAACACTGCACTTCCTGATTAGTTGACTAGTTGATTAAACCTTTCTGCCCTCGCTATTCTGCACCAGAAATGCTAGTCTGTAAAACTTGTCATGATTTTATTAATGTACACGTTTGAATTATATATTGACATATGCTGTCTCAGCTGTTGCTGTGGAGATCTCGTCCTGAACAGCAGTGGCTCTCCGCTCTGATCCCAACGCATCAGTCCCTCCTGACTCACTTCCACCCTGCCGAGTTCTCCCGACTCCCGCCTGCCGCCACCTCCTTTTTCTGGCTTCAGAAGTCAGTCTGGTTTTCTGCTAACCGGTTTGATTGGCCAGCAGCACACCGACACTGGCTTACAAGTTAGCCGGCTAACACGTATACTACAGACATGCACGCTAAGATACTAATGGTAGAAGTAAAAGCAGTGCTAAACCATGACTCTGCTTAGACACAGTCCCCCCTGGCATTTCATCAAATACTACAACACACCAGGCTTGTGATTGGCATGTGATGGTGAAGAAATTTTCCCACCGGTTAATAAACTTGTGACAACACCAGTGTTACCAATTTCGCCGGACATTTTACCAAAAAAAGGTCAATATAAGTAGCACACTAACGTTGATCTGTATCGTTGGGTGGGGGTGGGACTGTCCGGTAGAGCTGCAGCCCTGATGATCACTATCATGCCATCAAGCTCCTGTAACTGTCCCCACAGGTTTGAGTAGTACTAACCATGACTAGTGAGTGAATTGGTGAAGTGCCCCTTTAATACAGCTGTAGGCATCCTGTGATGGCCAATACTTTCAGGTGTAGGCGGTTGTCACTACAACAAGGGTAAAACATAGGTTTTTATGTAGAAGGACAATCGTATGTACTCATAACTATTCTCCAGCTCAGAGTAAAACTATGTGGACCCTCAGTGTGTGTGTGTGTGACCTACAGATAGAGTATAGCTGACAAGCGTACACCACAATGCAGAGCTGTGACAATCCCAATGACTTTTCTTTGTAATCCAATGAAAGGGGAAGCACTCTATCAAGCAGAAAGTGAAAGACGAATGAGTCAAAAATGGTGAAATGGTGGAAACGGTCTCAGGAATAAAGGGGGTTGACAAAGGGGGCATCCATTTCAGAATAGGCCCTGTTATTTTCATTAATGTCTAAAGAGGACAGATTGGTAGGTGTGAAATGGGAAGGCGCGGGGCGGCTCCGTGCACGTTTGCATTCCCATCACTCTGTCATGCTTGTTTCATGGCAGACTGAGGCTCAAACCCATCAGCGCATTATCATTCAAGTAGAGCTGCTGTCTGAATCAAGGACATGGGCATTATCATGAGAATGGATTGCCAGCTGACATCAATGAAACACAGATATCTTTCACCACCAGTACGCGACCTTTCCCACTTTTCCTTTTTGAAAAAGTGTCATGAGATTTTGCTTTTCATATTGTGGTTTCAGCATTGCAACACTTGTACCATATGACATGCCCTTACGGAGAACACAGTAGTCATTCAATCACATGTGCAGTAATATAATTCATTCTGCATTTAGAGGGATGCAGCTGTGGTAATGCTAAACCTATATTCCATCATTTTGCTGAAGAGAGATGCTGTTTATGTAAAATGTATGTTGGGCACACTGGTATTCCAGCTATGTGGGTGGGAAATGCTCTTCTCTGGTTTGAAGCAGTTTTGCTCGGAGAGAAGGCACCCCCTGTGCTATTAGACATGTAAATGTAAATTGCAGGTAGGTGGTTATGCTTTTCCGCCCTCTCCACAAGCTGCACACTCTCCAGATTAGAAGGCCAGTGCCACCTAGTGGTGTGATTCGGAGCAACTTCAGTTTTGCAGCATGAATGGTTCAGTTGATTAAAGCTCAGTTGATGCATCATTATCACATTATTAAAGTCTTTTTAAAGCTAAGTTGTGCATGAGATTTAACAGTATTTTACATCTATCATAGAGTAATGTAGATTATAGTCATTTAAAATATGTGTTCGGCAATCCGTCATACAATAAAGAGCACCGTAATGCTGCAAAGATGTGTCAAACACTATTAATGTTACGCCTATCTACTGTAGGTTGTTGCCTTGACACTGCAGTAATGTGACCATTTCATTGTACAAGACAGAACAAGCTTTATAATAGGGTATAGTGTCTTATAAGCAATAATGTTCAGGGTCAGTGCTTCATGTCCCTCCCCCCATTCCGCCTTCATCTCTACGTAAATAAATAGCTTGGGTGCGGGTTCATGATTCTGCACAGTTGTGAACTCAGGAAACCACTCACCCATTCAGTGTTCATCAGAGTAATTATGTTTTGTTGTGCCCACAGAAGTGACTCACAAAAGCACAGCTGCATGTGTTGTTGCAAAATCCAGGCACACACAAAACAGACATGCGCACATCTGTGCTCCATCCAAATGATGTCAGGTCATACAAAGTGGAAAACAATTATTAAGTTAGGAAATATGTAGAATTACATGCAAAACTTTAAAGAGTTTAAACATGTAGGGGGATTTATTAGCAGAAATGGAATATAATATTCATAACTATCTGTATGATCACCTGAAACTAAGGCCCTGTCTACACATATACAGATATTTTTAAAAACGGATATTTTCCAAATTTTGCGTTTTGGCTTCTCATCTACACGCAAACACAAAAATGGGTCACAAAAATGGATATTTTTGCTTATGAGGTGCAATTTACAAAATTGGGATGATTGTGAATTTCTCCACTGTGGGACTAATAAAGGTATATCTTATCTTATCTTACCTTATGATGTCCGCTCCTCGTTTTGTGCATGCCCATTGTTGCTTTGTGAAACGATCATGCACCAGAAACAATAACCAAGATGGCGGGCTGCCAGCGTTTTTACGTTTTGCTAGCACTGCCCGGACTAATTACTACTTTATATTTGACAAATGTTCCAGTCACAGGAGGCCAAAGCAAGGAATGCATTAAACATGTCGAGGCTGAATGGTGATTGAATGTGCTTTTGGGCGACTGAAGGCGAGGTTTAGAGCACTCAGAAGGGCGATGGACGTAAACCCGAATGACCTCCCTTTTGTTATTCATGCATGTAAAGAGACAGTGGAGGACACCAGAGTGATGACAGTCATGCAGTCCGACCAGGAATCCCAGCCGCCACAAATCATAGCTGTAGCTACCGAAGGAAAGGGAGGAAGAAGGGTGGTAACAAAATTGCTTCACGCTTAACTTGTGATCTCACTTGTGGTGACATGTAAATATCATTTGTCTACTTTGAATATTACGGCGAGCGTTTGCAATTGGTTTTGCTTTTGAATGTGGATGGAGATCCCACCCATCCATCTGCAACCACTTATCGTGTTAGGAGTCGGGGGGGCTGGAGCCGTACCTAGCTCGCATTGGGCAAAGATGGGGTTCACCCTGGAATCGCAAGGCACATAGAGACAGACAGCCATTTCATTTAGAGTCATCAGTTAACCTGCATGTCTTTGGGCTGCTATATACACACACACACACACACACACACACACACACACACACACACACACACACACACATTTTTTTAAAATCTCTATATCAGTGTAGGCAGGACCTAAAATGTTTTTGTTAGCTATAAATGAGCTCCTCTTATCTACATATTGAGCAGGGGCTCTTCACAGAGTCAGCCATGTTGCTCCGCCTGGTTTCTACAGTGGCCCAGGACAGACAAACCAAACATTGGCTCTAGAGAGACACTTTACTGTTTTTACGTTACCTGAAGGCCACTGCAGTTCTTTGACTATTGTAAAACTGCAGTAACGTAAGCCACAGCCGGCTAATGTTACTGCAGTTTTGGAAACAGAGTGAGTGAAGGTTCACTCAACTGGTTGCAGTCTGCAACCACACCACTAGATGCAGCTAAATCCTACACATTGTCCCTTTGAAATAGCTTGATCCTCACTCCTTTGTGTTTAGAAATCAGACTGAAAAAATTTAAAAAGTGTGTATAAATCAAGTTTTGGTCACAGTTAAAATAAGAATACAGATCAGGGCCTTTGCTAAAGGTACACTGACAAATACAGTACAGTCAATGATATTAAGCCCAGGAATCCTTTCACACACAGGCACTCAAAGAAACCAAAGAACAGTACAACTTTGCAAAGACACAACTCAGAAATTATACCTCAGGTTATTTCCTCTTTTAATTTAACCGTAGTGTTGACACTTGACTAGGTCCAGTAGCAATGACTTGGTTCAATGGCTGTAACAGAAACGCTTCAGCTCTTCAACTACAAATCGTCTCAGAGTGCAAATCTGATGATTCCATCTCCAACTATTGAACATTGTTCAGCCAAATGCATCTGCTCAATAGCACAGAAACATTTGTCAGCAAAAAATCTCAATAAACGGCAGAGCAGCGAATTAGAAACTATGTACATTTGATCTCGTTTTGAAAAATTAAAGGTGCAGAAGCATCAGTCAGCGGCAGAGCCTCTGCTGAGAGCGAGGCCAAGGCTTGTGTTTGTTGCTGAAATGAATATCCTAAATGAGGAATTGATTGGCCATTATGAGAAACTAGCACTCTTAATTTGCTTGTAGAAATGTGTCAGAAAACAGATTTGCATATATATTACAAAAGCTTCAAGATATAAGTAGCTTGGGCAGAATTCAAAGCAGCACAGCTACAAGATTGAATTATGTACTAATTGAATCCATCAGTTATTTTCGAATACATGAAAGATTGAATTGTGTTTCTGAATGGCCAAAAAGTTGATCAGAGAACCAATTTTATACCCTCTCTGGCTGTGTGTAAGCGTTTTGGAGCGTCCAAAGACATCGTTTTGGAATTATTATAATAATATTACAAGAGTTATTGTAGTTTTTTGTATTTTTTATTAATGGGATTACAACAGATTTTTGCAGACATCTGAGATTCCTTAGCTTTGACAGAGGCTGTACAGTGTCTCCCTCCCTCTCTCTGACTCCTCTCTCTTTCCATGTTTCTTATCATACCCTCCAACATGCACTGTATTGTTCAGCTGATGATGAATGACCACGGCACTGGAAGCCAAAATGAGCTCTCGCTGAGACCACACGAAAGCCACACTTTCAATACCTCTCCAGAAAGATTCATTACAGTAATTAAAGTTGTGTTTTCTCACGTTCTCCCACAGAAGTCACTCCTCGCAATCACTCCAGATTCTCAACAGAATAACAAAGCCCGCCGTAGTCCTCTTGGCGTTCGGAAGTGGGTGGCTATAGACTAGGGTTTCTATTTATATCGAGGTGGACATCACCATCTTGGATAATCAACTCCAACAGATTGCGCTCTGAGAAACAAATTGCTTCATTTAAGCATGAAAATGATTGAGCAAAAGGATGACAAACACAGCGGAGTGCATTTATCAAAGCTGTTTACATGAGGCACACATCACGGCTGCTGGATCCACTTGAAAAATTGCTTTGTTATAGTTACAATTTGTCATTGCCATGTTATATTTACTGAAAAACAAATCTGTCAGATGGTAGTCAAGATAGATTCAAAATGTCAATTATCACCACTGAGAAGAATTACTGAGAGGTCTCGTGTGTGCTGCTCATAGTTTGAGGCATATCTTCTCCGCACGTTGTCTAAAATATGAGGAACAAAAGTTTTGAGAGATGGCTGCATTGCACCCATGCCCTTGTCCAGGTGGATATCAATTTAATTTGACATGTTTTGTATTTGCATAGGTGACAAATTAAAGGAAAAACCATAATTTTGATAAAGGAGTGGAGAAACATGCTGATGCATCAATGCAGGGCAAACATGTGAATCATTTACTATCGCCTTCATAGTCACCAGATCGTAGCTGAGCTCGAATGGCAGACTTTGGAGCAACATCCCTCCAGTAGAGGACCAGACTTGAACAGTATAATCAATGGCAAAAAGTTCTCATTGTTTTAGGGTGCTTTCACAAGCTGTAGTCTGTTTTGGCGATCCGAATCTGTGAATCTTCCAATCAGTGTATGAATGTGTGTGTGAATGAGTAAATGCTGACATGTAGCGTAAAGTGCTTTGAGTGACCATGAGTCTAGAAAAGTGCTATATAAATGCAAGTCCGTTTAACTTAAGTACTCAGAGTCCTGCTCATTGTTTGCTGCCGATGTAGTCTGCGATCCTCTTTCACTGCCGGGCCTTACTGAGCTGAACTCGATCCGGTTGCTGCACAGCGTGGGCACCGTCCGGAGGAAATCAGCCAGCTTTCGGTTCATTATGAAACTGTTCCGGTACATGTAGCGGTGCATAGCGTGGCTTTGACAAATGCCGACTGCCTTTTGTAATGAGACTTGGCATACGTTATAACACAATATTAAAACAACAAACATTTTTTTTTTTTTTTTTTTTGCTCTGGAGGCAAAGGCATTACCACCGGAAACACTGTTGTGCCCACTTTTCAGCTGTCCAGCCAAAAAGAGAGCTGGAGAAGATATTCCTTTATTCGTCCCACAGTGGGGAAATTAAATTTTTACACTCTGTTGTTAACGTATACACAGTACATGCAGACTCGAGACACACACATGCACAAACAGGCCCCATATATATGCATCAATGGAGAGATGTCAGAGTGACAAGCGCCCTGAGCAGTTGGGGGTTTGGTGCCTTGCTCAGGGGCACCTCGGCAGTGCCCAAGAGGTAAACTGGCACCTCTCCAGCTACCAGTTCACACTCAGTTCTTGGTCCATGTCGGGACTTGAACCGGTGACCTTCCGGTTCCCAAGCCAACTCCCTACAGACTGAGCTACTGCCGCCTACTCTGTGGCGGTTTTGGCAGCGCTTTTCCCGGTTCACCGATAATGCTAACACACCGGCGTATGTCACATTTGCAGTTACAAATGACAGAAATCCACTAAGTGCAATGCTTGTTAGACAACAGTGATGCAGTTATGTGGAGAGCTGGAGGTGGAATGAAATGTGACGGAGGTCATTGCCTCGTAATTCTCTTTGCAGGAAAAGCTTTGCCAATATTGCATGTTGATAAAATCACAACCAACAAAGGTTATTTTTACTGGGTTACTACAAAGCTCTAGTTGTCTAAACTTAATAACAGAATGGATCAGACATTTTTCTTTTCAGTGACTCATTTTTGGAATGGTAAATTAAATTGGTAAATTAAGCTTTTATAGTCTTCTCACCCTTCAAAGCACTTTACACTACATGTCAGCGTTCACCCATTCACACACATTTATGTCCATTCACACACATTCATTCACCGATGGCAGAGGCTGCTAAGGTGCCAAATTTGCCCCTAACGTAAATACTCATTCATCTCAGTCACACACCGATGGCTATGCCTCCGGGAGCAATTTTGGGGTTAAGTGTCTTGTTCAAGGACATATCGACATGTGACCGGAGCAGCCAGGGATCG
Source organism: Pterois miles (assembly GCA_947000775.1). Classification (NCBI taxonomy): domain Eukaryota; kingdom Metazoa; phylum Chordata; class Actinopteri; order Perciformes; family Scorpaenidae; genus Pterois; species Pterois miles. The sequence goes on along the minus strand of CAMQGK010000308.1, from coordinate 3,277,083 downwards.
AACCGCCGACCTTCCGATTGGTGGACGGCCTGCTCTGTCCTCTGAGCCGGCAGCTGTGGCACCCAGTGGTCATCAAATACTGTAAGGAAGTGACAATCTATTTCATTTATGTACAAGGACACAAAATTTAAATATCACGGGACTGTTCACACTTTGAATACACTGTAAAGTTGCACAGCTCTTATATCATGTAGGAAGACAATCCCTTGCACATACAAACATTAAACCAGACAGATCATTGATCTATTCCCTCGCCTTGAAAGGAGGCTTAACACCAAGGCAAGCTCAGTGTGATCGTTTTCCCATTACGGCTGCATTAACCCCACAGCTTTCTGCTCTCACAGTATACAGTAACCATAACAATTGCTGGGGGCCATCTCAAATCAGAGATGATAGTTTAATCAGAGGAGAGTTTAGCCTGCTGCTCCCTGTTTGTCTTCCACATGATCGTCACGCTACACAAACTCTCCATCCGCACTTGGTACAAGATGATTATAAAACATGTATGAGGGGGTCTACGTCTTTGAGTTTTTCCCCAGGTTTTCATGCCAGCCCACATGGGCAGACACCCCAGAGCCTGATATCCATACATGCCAGGCTTAGACGGCTGTAGAGACGCTGATGTAAAGAGACTGAAGGTCAAATGAATGAGAACTGTGCTGCAGTGAATCTGCTGTAATTGCAGAGTTGCCAGATATTTCCAAACATTTCAACCAGCAGTGAAGTCCACGGTTCAAAGCAGTATCACTACACATTACTGAGTTTGGTAATTGCTGTCGGACAAAGACTCCTCTGTCGGATAATTAGTTGTTCCATCGGGACAGGAAATAGGGCCGGGGGGGGGTCCTAATATCTGTGTCTTCTTCAGCCTCATTAAGAGGACCACATCATGTGGTCCGCTCACTTAAAAATCGACATTGGTTCGATGCAGTTAACTTCCTTGTTTATCAGAGCTTTCTCGAGTTTACCACCGTTGTCTTCTGCTTGAGCGAGATTTCAGCCGACATTGTCTGTTTGCAAAACAAAAGCTTAGGAAATTGGCAAGGAGATCAAAGAATGAAGTGTGTGATTTGGAAAGTGGTGTGGGCATGCTTGAGAGATTTCCACACAAGTCTCTTCATTTCTCTGGAAGCAACATTAAATCCTATTCAGCCAGGCCAGCCATATTTTTTGGATTTTCTTCCAAGCAAGAATTTGGAGAGTGCCCAGTTGTAACCCTCATCAGGATTTATTGGCTTGCCGTCAGTCAGTTTTTAGGTGCAAGATGATAATCTTCCCATCAAACTTAAATTTGTCGTTGCAGCCACCACAGATGGCACTAAATGCATACAGTACGAGTGTCTTATATTAGAGATATACAGTATAGTGCATCTCAACCTACAGCTTGTTTTGAGTCTTTTGGGCTGAATAAGGTAAAGCTTCATTTATGAGATATTCATACTTAACAGCACTCTGCTTATATTAACTTTCATGAGAAGTTTACTTCAACTACAGAGAACAGCAGTAATATTGTATGATAGCAGCCACTCTGCCCGTGATTAATGAACTTGTGGTATTTGAAATGATTTTCCTGGAGAAGAGTAGTGTCTGAAACTAACTTTTTGAATCACCAGCCAGTGGGACTGAAAAAAATCCACCGGCCAAGCATATTTTACACTGGCAAAAATAATAAACTTTTGTCACGTATATATTTGTTAATAAGGTATTATGTTCAATAGAAAACTAAGAGAAATTAATCAGTCATTAATTTGCATGTTTGTTTTGATTTTGATCTTAACTTTAAATATACTTTTTATGTGTAAAAAGTAGCATTAGGCAAAAACAGCAAGATTTTGCATCTGGGCCCCCAAAAGCTAGAAGTGGCCCTGCTAGCTGGTGTGTCTTAAGTGGTTCATCTTATCTTATCTTATCTTATCTTATCTTAAAGCTGGAGGAGCTAAGAGTATGTACTCGTTATGGGGAGAGGAACAGCAGGTTTCCACGGACAAAATACGATGGAGAGATTTCACTGCAGCCTTTTAACTCAACGGGGATGAAGAGTGCTCAGCTGCTTATTGGTTAGAGAACGTTTACTTTAACATTACCATTAACATCAGTTTACTACACATTAATACATTAATACTAGCAAGCTTACCTCATTGACTTGGGTTGAGTTCCCCGTTGCCACTGTGACTGTTGTGAGAGTTTATGTTGTCAAGAAGGTTCAGTAGGAATTGTTTGATACACAAAACATTATTTTCATCGCTGTTCATTGTAATGTTAGCAGGGCACAACTCCTATCCCAAATTCGTCCCAGAGTGAATTTGCTCCTATCCTATCTTTTTCCACCCCTTGGACAATGGGGTGTCCTTAAACCTGCAGTAGGCAGAAAGTTTTTGGCATCATTTGTCAAAAAAAATCCACAATAACTTTTCATCATATTGTTATTCAAATGTTCTGGGAGAAAACTGGACTTCTGCACCTCCTCATGGCTGTTTTCAGGCTTTAAAAAATCTAACCTGTCACAGGAGACTTTGGCCAATCACAGGTCATATCAGAAAGAGAGCATTCCTATTGGCTGTGCTCCAGCTGGTGGGCGGTGTTGGGTATTCCCTCAACTGATCTCAAGCTGGCTGCTGGGACACAAACTTTCTCATTTTATAGCTAAACAGTAACTACAAGATGTTTCTGGAAACATTTGAGGAGAGAAATAGCCATTACAGTAACAGAATATTGATTCATATTTGATCAATACTGTCTAGTTTCACTTTGTTGCTAGGAGCACCGGAGGACACCAGAGGAACATGATATTTTTAGATTACCTGTCTCATGCGCTACAGGGCCGTCAGGTAGTCAGGATATATTGACCGTTTTATACAAATAACTGTTTTAATCCTATTTGCTCCATTTCTACCCACTGCTGCTGAACTGTGTGCTATACAAAACGTCATTGTCATCGCTGTTCATTGTAACGTTAGTAAGGTATTTTTGTTCATCCCAAAATTAATTTGCATCCTCCTCGATCCTATTTTTCGTGACCCCGGGACGACGGGATGTCCTTGAGCTCGAGCCGTTTGAGGAGTTGTAAATGATAGTCTAAGCTGTACACACACTGCACTGCTACGTTCACAGCCATAACGCTGTAACCTCATCCTCTCTCTGACTCTGTTCATGTGTGTCAAACGCCAACACAAAGCAGAGGGCAGCAGCATAAATGACACCAAAACATAGCAGCTTGCGTGTAAGCAAGCGTATAGTTTTTGATATGAAAAACTCTAATATGACGCGACTATTTTGGTACAACGTATATCCACCAGTGTGGTGGATAGAATCCTGAGATTTACTCAACAAATGGAAAATCTACCTGCATTTGGCGCTTGGCGGGTGTTCATTTTGGACCCTGGAGAAGAGTGATTAATAGAGCTTGTAGGCATATTGGCTGTCAGAGGAACGCTGTAGTTTTCAAGCATTTATTTCTTGTTGTTTTCCTGCTTTTGAGCTCATAACAACCTGAACTTGTTATGCAAGCGGCATGTCTTTTGGTTAGAGTGTTATGCGCCTCAGGTAGAAATCTACAGGCCTGACACAGCACAATTTGTTACCGAAAATATTTGACAGTGAGCGAGACTATGTTTCTCTCAGGCCTCAGTTGGCTTAGCTATAAATTGCTTTTTGTGAGACAAGACCCAAGCTCGATTACCCTCGGTGGAAAAGCATCTCATGGAAGGAGTTGTCACCTTGAGGCCGATGGGTGCTCTCGGCTGACTGACAGCGCTCCGTCTCCCTCCCTCTCTCTGTCTCTATTCCTCTATCTCCCTTTTCTATCACTCCTACCTTTTGCGCTGCAGTCTGTTTAGATCAAACCACTCCTGCAAGCATCTCTGATTTTCAATCAATTTCAGGAACAGCACTTCTCACTGCTGTGTGCTTGTCTGTCAGCCTTCAGAGCACCCACTGCTGGAGGGAGTAGAGGCTGAATCCACGAGAGACGCAAACTGATAGCGTTCACTATTTACACATACAAGACTGAATAATAACACTCCACTGCCCTCTCTCCTCCCCCTCAGTCCTATTTTAAGTATACTGTATGTCCAACTTGGTTGAAAAAGCACAACTTAAAAAGCAAAGCAAGTAGAGTTTGTTTTATGAGAGGAATTCGTCCTGGTCGAGTATTCACATATCACTGCATGTGATGTGAAGCTGCAGCAGTGTCCAGCTCTGTGAGCCCAGTGATCACATCACTCCTGCAGCCTGATTAGATGCCATGTGAAGAGCACAGTGGCCCTTGATGCATCAGACAGGCCTGTTCAGGCTGACCAATTATACCAGATCGCCTGCTGGAGTCACTCAGGCAGCAATGCCAAACAAGCAAACAAACAAACCCTGATGAGACCTGAAAAGCACTGAGAATTTAGAATAAAAAACACAAGCAGGTTGTTAAAGTCTGCAGACATGTATTAATGATTCAGTTCTCTCAAATGATCAATGTGTAAATTCAACAAGGCTAGTGTTGAAAGATGGAGGCTAACTTGAGTCTGAAGTGCAATATATATTTTGAGCTTGTGCATATTGACAAACCCTTTTCATCATAAGAAGACTGAGGCTACATTTACACCGTATCAGTGAAAACGATAGTTCTCCCATTCATTTGATTGTGGGTGGTGCCTTTAGGCTGCAGTGGTGGAGGCTGCTGGGGATGCTGGAGAAAAACACCTTTAGCGAAAAGTTGAAACAGAACCAACTTTTGGGGATGCAACCCGACGTTGCGTCACGATACAGCGGCCAATCACGTAACAGGCAAAATACTCATCTGTGAGTATTACATGTCTAGGGCTTTTATTGTGAAAGCTAAGAACAGAAGGAGTGGATGTGGTTTGCCATGGTTGGAGTAATAACGTTTGCTGTCTTGATTCGAACTATGGAGCCCCCATATATATGTGTGTGTGTGTGTGTGTGTGTGTGTGTGTGTGTGTGTGTGTGTGTGTGTGTGTGTGTGTGTGTGTGTGTGTGTGTGTGTGTGTGTGTGTGGAAAGCTCAGAAAATTTACCTTGCTTTAGGGGAAAAAATACATTTTGCTGCTTTTTTGTAATATGTTATATGTTGTAAAATTTGCACTCTGTAATAGTATTCAAGACAAAGATAATAGCACTTATTGATTTGTGCTTCATGTGTTGAGTGTCCACACAGCCAAAGTGATGTGGGGGGTTCTGTGAGGCAGGTTTTAGCCCATTCACACACTTTCAAATTTCTGTAACTACGAGGATGGGTAGTGAAAATGGAGAATTTGAGGTGCTTTGAAGGTTGCTGCGAGGAGAAGCCTGCATGGAGTATAAAAGATTTCTCGTCATGATTCCACGTCGGCTCATGTCCGTGCAGCCGTCCGTAAACGGAAAGTAACCAAAGCCTTAGTTACAGTGGTGCTTTGAGCTTAATGCTACCGCGAGCTGGCAGTGCTCACAGCGACAATGCTAAATGCTAATGTTTAGCTGGTATAATGTGCACGTTGTCCACCTTTTTAGTTTAGCATGCTAGCTAGGAATGTTAATATTTAACTGTTTGACCAATAACCGATATTAAGCATTTTAACCTATTAATGATATCAGTTAAATGGTTAAAAAAAAATTAATAATTAATTAAACTGAGAAAAACGTAGAGGAGCGGCTCTTCACTTTAAGGAGAAAAGCTGGTCCACCAAGAGAGAGCCTGCACAGGACCAAGAAGTTGGCTCAGGACATCCAGCTAAGGAGTTGTAGCTTATTTATTTATTTATTTGTGTGTACAAATAAACTATACACACACCGTCTGCTACAGCTGCGTCCACAGCTAGAACACCACCAACAAACCCACACTCACCACCACACACACCGTCTGTTGGAAACTCGCTGAAGTTAGGCTACAGAACGAGCCACCAGCAACGCTAGCAGCTAGCAGCTAGCAGCTAGCAGCTGCTAATGTAGCATAAATACAAACATTGTTTGTCAGACAATCGCTATCATTAATCTGGGCAGACACACAGCTGACAACCTGCTAAACTAAACTAAATGTCCATTGGACACTCTGAAAGTGGCTCAATGTCTGCGACACAACATGCAGCACCGTGGCTGCTACAGTAGTTCATCATCAGGAGATGATGACTCAGTTGTCTGTGGTGCTCAGGGTCGGTTATCGGTTAAGAGGGTTTTTTTTTTAAATTAGCATCCCTAATGCCAACATTTGGTAATTAGCTAGGTGCAGCTGAGGCTGATGCAAAAAAGTTTTAGGTTTTTAGTCATAAACCAAAGTATTGGAAAAATATCATTTTGGCCTGCTGGCAGTAGGATTCACCCTGTGGTGACCATGAATGTCTGGACAAACAACCATCCATCCAATAATGGAGATATTTCAGTCTGGACCAGAGTGGTGGACCAACTGACCCACAGACTGCTGAAAACATCCTAATCCAGCATCCAGGTACTGGATTAGTAGGTGCTGAAAATGCAGATTTTAAACAGAATTTGAGCAGACTGTTGCAGCCTGTATTAAGTATTACCCTCTCCACCTGTGTGACGCTCTGCAAGAGCATGCACAGTGATAAGTAAATACACAACCTGCTCACACAGGATGGCAACATTATGCAGTGTAAAATGCATTCAGTCCACACTGAATCACACATAAATGTAACTGTGCTCACATAATGGAGGCCATTTTCATATGTTGCTTTTAGGTAATGTCAGAGCAGTTAGCTACTTAATCAAGCAGACTCTATGTCGTATTAATAAAGCCCCAGAGAAGTAAACAAATATGGTCTCCACTCTCATTAGAACTATATCCGCACTGTTAGAGCGGGAGGACGCTGCTGGGTAATGACAAGATCGCAAGGTAATAAATTAGACGCAACCTAGAATTAACAAAGCGTTATATTTCATGGACAGAATATTATGACTGAAGTGTGAATGTATATCTCAGTCTCATCAGGGTATTTGAGCAAAAGCACCTTGTTTGTATTATGGAGTGAAGAAGAATTGTGGAGATAATAGATAAATAATAACCAGTAAAAAAATGCCCTCTGAGGTTGGAGAGAGCATAAATATAACAGATTTAATGTGTTTTGTGGCTGTCATCGACGTCTGATAACAGCAGGAGAAAGCACTGCGAAATAATAGGAGAGAAGAAGCGGAATATAAGGTCATGTTTGTCACGTTGGTGTGCGGTAGTTAAAGATTTCAGTTTTATTAGAGGCTTATAACTAGAGGAAGGGGATTATGTACTGAATCCTTTGTAATTGGCTCCACTGGGGGAAAGTCTTAGAAAGAAAAAGCTCCAGAAGAAACAAAAGTCAAGGTGATTGGACATGGAGGAAAAAAACATGTTTACATGCTGGAAGGATGAGTCTGCATTTCACGTGTTGCACAGATCTTGTTACTCAAGATTATTACAGGTTCGTCTTTGATTGTGTTTTATAACACAGAGGAAAGTCAGTCCTCCTCTTTACCTTTGTGGACACCATCACCGGTCTGCCATGAACAAGACATCCTTCTCCCTGTGCTCCATCTCCAACTACCTCAACCTCTGTGCCTCCTCTAAAGTCCTGCTTCTGGTCCCCGGCTTCTGCTTGAACATCTTCATCCTGGTGTCGCTGCTGTCCTGTCTGCTCAGTCGGCGGAGCAAGATAAGGAGCAACGTGGCCATATTCATCCTGGGGAGCACCAGCTGCAACCTGGTCAACCTGAGCCTGTGGCCCATGACCATCCACTGGAGGCAGCACGGCCGCTGGCTGCTCGGCTCTCGCTTATGCGAAGTCATGGTGAGCGCCAAGCACCTGACGAGCTCCGCTTCCTTCCACTACGTCTCCTTCATCACCTTCTCCGTTTACCTGACGGTGGTATGTGGCTGCAGGCACCTGGTGAACAGCAGGGTGTTCCTGGCCCTGCAGCTGCTGTTTCCTCTCCTTCCTGTGGGGCTCATGGAGCTGAGCCTGTGGCTCCTGGGCAGCCACATGGATCACCTGGATCTCGTCAACCTCACTTGCTTCTCCTTCATTAATGACCAAGTGATGAGGGTCCTTTTGCTGGTGAAGACCGCTGTGTTTCTGCCATTAAGCCTGTATTTCTACGCTCACATTCTGCACACCATCTTCCAGAGTGCTAAAGTGATGCACCGAAGCCAGAGAGTCAACATGCACCTGGCCAAAATGTTCAGCCTCATATCTCTCATCACCTTCACAGCACATGTACCTGGTAAGTAAATGTTGCTTTGATTCACTAGTTTGACTTATTAAACATTTTAAAGTCTGTCTTACAGTAAAACAATATTCACACATGCCTGTATGTACTCTAAAAGAGTTATTAGTCACTGTGATTCTTCCTCCAGTCTGTGCTAGCCAGGAAGCGACTCCTTCTTAATGTCCTAATTTTGATTTAGATTAAGCACAGGCTGCTAAACCTTATATTAGCTCCAGTAAATCAGCAAGTCCTCCATTACTTACATTGAAATCACAACAGATAAGTTTTTAAACGTATATTCTGTCCATGTGAACATAATTTAGAGGTTGATTCAAAGATGTCAATGCTTGCTTTAACAGCGGCTCTATTATTGTACGTTTCTAATGAGAAAGATAATTGATATTTTAAACCTACGGGAAGCAATGATATATTTGAATACTTATCTGAAATCATGTATAATTACTAAAAATGTACATTTGCAGAATGCATTTGCATGCACTCAACATGTATACATACAAATGTAGCACTATATACAGTACAGAGCCCATTTTGAAGCAGAAATACAGCTTTGCTATATAATTTAACTTGTTAAACTTTCCAGTGTTGTAGGAAGTAACTCAACCATATGTCTAGTGATGAGATCCAGAGCTTCATATATACAGTGTATTGTCATTTAAAAAGTATAAGAAAGGGCTCTCAATCGATTCAAACCTTTAATTACAATTAATTGGACCATAATTAATCATGATTAATCAGACACTTTATGCATTCAATATATACCTTAAAGGGATATTTGTCAAGTATTTAATACTCTTATCAACATGGGAGTTGGCAGACATGCTGCTTTATGAGAATGTATGTATATATTTATTATTGGAAATCAATTAACAACACGAAACAATGACAAATATTGTCCAGAAACCCTCACAGGTTCTGACTTTAGCATAAAAATATGTTCAAATCATAACATGGCAAACTGCAGCCCAACAGGAACAACAGCTGTCAGTGTGTCAGAGTGCTGACTTGACTATGACTTGATCCAGACTGACTGGGACTATCATAAAGTGGGCATGTCTGTAAAGGGGAGTCTGGTGGGGACCCAGAGAACCCATTTACATTCACACATCTGGAGGTCAGAGGTCAAGGGACCCCTTTGATCAACTGTGGTAATGTGTTAAAGACATGAGTGGCATTAAAACAAATTTATGTTAATCATCGCTTTAACTTTGAAATGAGGCTGAAGTTTGAGACGAGTTTAGATTTTTGTTTTTTAATAAATGGAGAGTTTGTTTAATGAAAAATACATAATCAATAAATCAAAAAGGTGTCCATAGCAGTTGAACTAGAACTTGAACTAGAATTACCAAGGTTAATTTTACTCTTTACACAAGCCAAACATTTGTAAGACTTCAGAATGTCTCATTCAAAACATGGCAATTGATAAATAAAGTACATATTTATGAACTCAGCTATATTTTGTACCTCCTTTCGCTGGCTGGGTAAAGCTAAACTGAACTTAAACATATATACCTTAACTTTGTTTGTTCTGCTTATTTTCATAGTGAGTTAAATGTACCCTCTTAGTGAAGGTGATAGAGGCTTTTACCGTTAAATAATATACGTTTGAAGATGATTTAAAGACTTATTTGTGGTTCTACATGACAGTATACAGTACAAATATAAACATTTAAAGGTGTTGCAATAACTACTAACCATACTTGTACGATAATGTGCTGTAGGTGCTGTGTTTGCGCTGACGGAGCACCGGTCTGTGTGTCAGGAGATGGTCAGAGATCTGCTGCTGGACCTGCCTCTACTCTCCAGCCCCATAATCCTGCTCTGTATGAACAAAGAGCTGAGGAACCAGTGTGTGCTGCTGCTGCAGCGCAACCCCGCCAACCACGACATGGAGAGGAAATCTGTCACCAAGACAGACAACCAGCACAAGAACCCAGCTATGGCAGAAACTGGCCCCTAATCACAAGTTCATTAAGTCAAACTTGTCACAATATGCTTAACTATATGTTTATATATGCAAAGATATTGAGATGTTGTTGTTCACCATTAATTTGCTTTCTGATTGGTCAGTGAGGAGGGTATATGTTGAAGTAGAAAAGACAAACAAACAAACAGCAAATAAATATATACAAGAGCAACACAAGGTTTTGTTTTGGGATTGTTTATGATCGACATGCATGTGTGCTGCGGGGTGAATGTAGGTCAGACTGTAACTTAACCTCCTTTAAAGTCTCGGTGAGACCAGCATTACTGCCCACGTGCCTGAGATCGATATGTCTGATTTGTAGTGGTTCATATGCAGCAGGACAACATTATTATTTATTCATGATTTGCTCCTGTTGCGTTTTCCAGTCATACAGCTGAAACTCTGCCCATGATGAACGGTTACGCAGTGACATCTAGTGGCGAACTACTAGACCGCATTTACTTATTTATCTATCTATTTACAAAACAGGAGGTGTTTGGTCATGAGTATCGGGAAAATCCATTTTGATTGCTTATATCTTTATTTTTCCAATGGCATCAATTTCTAGCAACCATTAAAGTGGCTTTAAACAATTCACAAAAGAACCTATATGCCGAATCAATGCCTTTAAAGTAGAATGTGATATACTTCCAGTAAGCAGGTCCAATTCTGCTGTTTAGTACTGCTTATAGCCAGTAGGTGGTGCTGTCTGCTCACATTTGAAAACCGCTGCCTACAGTAAGTCATGAATGACTGAATAATATTCATTAATCTTCATGATGGATTCAGTGAGAAGGATGCAGCACTGGATAATGAATATGCATATTTATGAGCTTCCTCAGCCATGATTTAGATAATCCGAGCACATACAAGTTATGTATGTCCCTGCAGCCAGTTTCCCTTCATTTCCAGGGAAGCTCCTCGAGGTCACCCACAGGATGCAGCTCCCGCCACTCGACCTTTAACCCTGGTAATTTCCCAGAGGTCTCTGCGGCACGGAGAAGCATATAGAAAATGGTAATTACTAGTGTCTCAGACTACCCACATATTATGTTAACTAGATGAAACACAATTAACATATTACTGAAATAGTCTTGTGTTTTGTGCAGTGGATAGCTGGTGCAGTGCAGCATTGCAGCATTTTTATTCTTTTTAACACTAACTAACGTGACAAAGAGTGACGGCTCGTATATTAGATCATTTTTGCTGTATGGAAATGTGTGGAAATATTAGGGATAATTTGAAAAGCATGTTTTAAAAACAACACTTGGGGCGCGTACATGTTGCGTGGATTTTTCGCTGACCTTTAACACCATCTACACACATAAACACATGACCGTGCACTAAGTTATATGTTCCTATAGTTAATACAATATTCAGTATCATGCATGAAGTACATTTTTTTCCCATTCATAACAGCAAAACTACTTTATGAAAACTTAATCTTGGAGAGCTGTGCATCTCAGTAAAGACCGTTTCATTATGAGTCAACTCATGCTGCTATCCAGCGTGTTGTGCCAACCAACATAATATTACATTAATTCTAATTACTAAGACAATTTTTATGCAATTATATAAAATTTCTCCCCTGTAAGGCATTATATAAGATCTTTCCTTGAATCAAAGAATCATTTCAGTCTGCAGCAAGTGTCTTCAGTTGCCTAGCAACTCCAGCCCTGGTGCGGACTAATGCTGTCTGGTGTGTGGAGGTAAATCGGGGGGCAATCTGATTTCAAAATAGGTTGCATGTAGGCGGGGGTCAAACTTTGCTGATGCTCTAGGACAGTTGCTAGATTCTTGTTGTGCTGTCTTGAAAAAGGGGGGAAATGTAGCTCACTGGTGTGGTGCAATTAAAATAAGATTAAGAGACTATAGTCCGAGGACAACGAACCAGATAGCATCTAGTGATGGGAACGTAGCGTTTAGCTGCTGACCATGTAAAGTAAAGCTTACAAGTTCTCCCAAATGGTGAAATTAACCATGCTTGCCACCTGAGCTGCCAAGTCCCCAGGCAAGCTGTGGCTCTGTTCAAAGCATGGGGAATTTGCTTTGTGGATTGCAGCCATGTCCTTACTCAGTGGTATGTATAATTGCAGAGGTGGCGCTTACATTCACATGTGAAATGCAAATGCCTATAGCGATTGTTCTCCTTCTCCCAGGTTTCCTGTGACTTGTCCGTTCCGCTTCGGTAAAACAATTCCACATCGCCTTCAGCGAATCAGCTTCTCTTTTTCGCACCGCTCCCCCTGTTCATTAAAGTTTCATACCAGATTTTTTCTTTGATAACATATGCATATTGTATGTCATGCTGCTAAATGCAGGTAGCATCACAGGGGCTGTAGAAGTCTGAAAGAAGTCCACATCCTTTATACCCAGGCTCTGTAAACTGTCATATGCCTCCGCTGTTTCCTTCACATCTTTACAGATGTGTCAGTGCAAGTTATGACACACTTTGACAGCAAGGAGATACATTTTATTGTGATGTTAAAACTCATCCATCCAACCGATCAGCCATTATGAAAGGGCCTGCGTGCGTTATCAGATATGCTATTTGAATTTCCATAGGCTGTCATGCTTCCCATCCTATCTGGCTGCATTTCCAATGTACATGCAATCTGTGATGTGCCATTTCTAAGACTTATGATGAAGAGAATAACATATGAGGGATTCTATATTCAGACAGATGGGAAATGCAATTTTTCATACTCAACCATATGTTCAGCGTTTTCCATTTATTGATTTCTAATCAAAGACTCGAAAGACTCGTGTGTCAGGAAAACACACACAAGACATACACGGTAAATGACGTGATACCATACGCGAGGCATATTACTGATTTTATTGTTGCTGTGTTTACAAAATCGCCCATTGCCACTGATTTCCACAATCTTTTTTTTTTTTTTTTTACTATTCATTCCTTTATGTGCAACAACATCTTTGCTCCGTGTTGCAAATGCAGCACATACAGTAAGTTCCTACTGTAACAGGTTTCCCCTCTACCCGTGCCTTGTCAAGTCAAGTCAAACTTCGTTCGTATAGCATGTTTAAAAACAAAGCGCTGAAAATGCACATAATAAAATGAATTCAATGCAAATGACAATAAGAACACTGCACAAACAACCATAAAGTGCACATAACGGGAGTAAAAGAGCAGCAGCACAACAGGAAATAAACTTAATCAAACAGCAACATGAAGAGATGAGTCTTCAGCAGCGACTTAAATGATTCTACGGTCTGAGCAGTTTTAATATGAAGAGGTAAGCTGTTCCAGAGATTAGGAGCAGCAACCACAAAGGAGTGTAGTTCTGGGCACATCCAGGAGCATCTGATTGGTCGACCAGTGCTCTACCTGGAGTATGGAGGTGCAATACTTCTATAGCAATCTCTAATAGCAATCTTAAAATCAATCCTGAAATGGACAGGAAGCCAGCGTAGGGAGGCCAGAACTGGTGATATGTGATATGTCGTGTGCTGTCATTGGCTGTAGCTCGTGGCCGGCTCGCCCCCGACTGGACCAGATATTTAGCATGCTAGGTATCTGGAATGTGTCTGCGAGTTTCAATACAGATTTGCCTCTGATTTGAGGCTTTTGACAGGGAGCTCCAAAACCTGTTGGAGATCAGAAAATCAGGGTTAAAGTCATGTAGTGTGAACTAGGCATTATTTAGCCAAGCAAGACTCTGCTGCCCACTGGCTGCTAACAGCTACCGGTAAGGGATTTGTGACTGGAAAGTATTAATGCCCTCACTTCAGCTTCACGAATCAGCCATTCCTCGTCAGTAGCGGGGCTTTCAAAGCGGCCAGTTGGGACGCTCCAACAGAAAACAATGCAGTCAAACTGATTTTGTCGCTCACGCACGCTCGTGTCGCTTTCAGTTAGAACACAGACACCATAATGTCATTGAGACATGCAATCTCGTTCTCAAGAGAGACCTGATAAAACTTAGTGTCGAACCCTGCAGCTGATTTACATCAATTACACAAACCAAATCAATACAAAAAATAAAAGCAGACCAAGTTCTGTGCAGTGAGAGCTAGCTATGTAAAAGTGTTTGAATAAGTTTCAGTCATTCAGCCCAGTGTGAAGGAAAAGCAGAGCAGTATAGACATGATTTATAGCACCCCGATTGTTAAACAATTAGATCAAATACATTGGTGTTTACCAGCATATCTGAGGCGAGGCCTGACAGGAAAAGTAATTTGATGCTGTCAAAGTCAACGTGAAAAGTCCCAGCCTCTCTCTCTCCTCTCTCAGTCTCACTTCTTTTTTTTTCATCTAAAGCTTTCTGATGCATTTGCGCTACTCTCTTCTTGCCCCGAAAAATCACTTTGTCACATAGCGACGCATCATTTCATATGCTAAATTTTTAAAAACTGGAACTGGAAATCCTTTCTCAGCATGCAATATCCATTAGGGAGAAAATTATTCATATGATTCCCTCTGCATTATTTATCACTTAATGAAGAGAAATATGTGCCCCTCACGCTCTCGCCATTGTTATCCGCCAATGCTTTACCTCTTAGGATTTCAGGCTCGTCTTTACAGGATCCCACTGTGCCTCCACTGGATAATCTAGAGTGAGAAACGACTTTTGATCACATAGTAATGAGATTTAAAGTGCCCTCATTCCTCCATCACCTATGGAAGATTCACTTGGTGGAGGTCCCATAAATCTCCCCTCTAGACATTGTTGGCGTCCATGTTGCTGCTTTTTACTACGCGTTTGCTTTATTGTTGGATTGAGGGGAAAGGTTTTTTTGGTCTGTCGGGCAGACACACATGAATAACTAATACCATACCAAAAACCTACACTCACCCTCTTCAGCTCTCTCTGTGCTGCACCGTCTCTCACTGATGCACTGCAGACCACCAGCTCCAAGAGCTGAGATACAATAAAAAACACGGGTGGAATGTAATTTGGAAAGACAGAAAAAATATCTCAGAGCGCCATCGAGTGCATTTTATTCTGGAGACAATCATTGCCGCTGAAAATAACTGCAACGCATCAGGCGGATATGGCTGTGTCAAATACAAACTGTCATAGGGTATTACAGTCAAGGTTGGCTTGGTTGTGTGTTGGGTTGTGGAGCTTTTTTTGTTGTTGTGTTGTGCAGCGGGAGCAGATGGAGACTTTGCAGGTGGGAGAATCAGGCTTCTGTTCCCAGTAGAAACAGGGATAGGATGAGCTGTATGTCTGCCGCTTGCATCCAGCCCCTCCAGGGTTCCTAATATCACAGTGTTGAGGGTGATAAATGGACCCACAAACGTGACACTAACCAAGTTCATGGTTCAATGATTTGGTCACTCTGGGTTTTTTCCCCCTCGTGTACACATTCAAACCAAATATAGATAGTAATTCTTATAGGAATCCTTATCAAACTGGAGCTTGCACATGTCAGTTTATGTTCTTCAGTGTGTAAATTTCATGTAAATTACATTTTATGTATGCAAACACGGGGCTGTATATGTTTATAAGGTATTACAGTAAAGGCAGTCAAGTTTGACTGCCTGTGCACGTGCTTACATGTTTGCAAATTGAGGTAAATACCAGAGACATTGTAAACGTGCAGATGCTGACCTTTTTCCACGAATAAACAATGCTACAGATGCTGCAGGCTTCTCTGCACCCCGCAGCTTTTATGGGTCACAAATAACACCAAAGTCTGTATACACATGTAGAAACGCTAATGCTTTTGGCGGGAGTGTGTGGTTAAACAAACAAAAGAAGGAGGAATAATTAGAATGTGAACCCAGAGTGAGTATGTAGTACAGTATAGTCAATATATTTTTACTGTTCTTGTGTGTTTGCGCAACGTGTCCTCATATAACAGTTTGTTTCTTATGAAAAGTTATTCCTCATTTTTTTTAAGCTTGCCAATGATTGTTCAGCAACACGTGACAACTCAGATGTCCATTTCCACTTAAATGCAATCACAGTCTTTTAAACCATAAACATCCATCTTCACAGTAAACAACTTGGTTAGGTTTAAGCAACGAAACTACTTAGTTAGGTTTAGGAAAATGATTGTGATTTGGGTTAAAATAACTCTGGAGGTGGTGTCACTTACACATAGAAGTTACAGAATTAAAACTACTTAGTTGGGCTCAGGAAATGGTCATGATTTGTGTTATAATAACTCCAGACGTGGCATTACTTAAGTATGGAAGTTACGTGGGAAAAACTACTTAGGTTTAGGAAACGATTGTGATTTGGGTTAACATAACTCCAGAAGTGGCGCTACTTGTGTACAGAGGTTATGTGACAAAAAATACTCAGTAAGACTTCGGAAATGATCGTGGTTAGTTATGTGATAAGTAAATCGACGCTGACTTCTGGTTTCACATGGGACACGAACAGCGGTCGAACAACACGAACATCCTGGTGTTTCCATCCTCCTGATCTCCTCCCTGCACGTTTTTCGTCGCTCTTTGTGCTTCCTGGTTCATGATTATGTAAATTACCTACAAATTCATTTTGTGGACATTAGAGAAATTATAGTGCGTTAACTTTTCATAGGTATAGCTATGAATGCTGTATGAGTACAGCTCGGGTTGCCGGACGTTGCTTTTGAGCTGGCCTCAATTCGCCCCTTCGTTTCTGTTTCCAGCACCATCCTGCAGAACCTCACCTTTGTTTACGCATCTGCCTTGTGGTTTTTCCTCGCTTTGATAAATAATTGACATGTTCTTCTCCTTTGATATGTACTTTAATGCTTTTTTCACCAACCTTGTAAAAGTCTGCACTCATAGTGCTTCTTTTCCTGCTGAGTTTAGAGTGCAGCATCTCAGCACAGTCGCTGATTTCACGGTGACAGTCCCTTTAATTTAATATTCACATACGGTTCAATCAATTTTTTATTTTCAGGAAGAAAAACATATACATGAAAACAAATTGTGCGCCTGTTGTGACACGAGTATTGCTAATTTACAAAAGCAACAGTGGATAAGTGTCTTTCTCTCGGCATCTTTTTGTACCTGGTACATTGCATTATTGTTGGAACAAAGGCGTTTAATGTGGTTGCTTCATAGGATGTTGTTAAACTACATACTGCACATCTATAGCTCATAACATTTAGTGTGTTGTTGACAAAAGTTATTGCCTGCTCACCGGAGCCTCATTTATTGTATGCTTCAGGCAAGAAACATTTCAAAGTGAGAAATTGTCTCTCAAAAAGGTTTTTTTTTTTTTTTTTTTTTTTTTTGCTTTGGCAAGTGCTGTATTTTTAATAGAATCACTTGACATACAATACACGCTGCATACACCCAAAACGGTTCGAGAGCAGCCTTTGAAATGTTTAGATTTTCTCATTGTAAACTCACATTAAGGTTTCAAAGTCTGGGGGAAGAATCTCTGATTCAATTACTGTCTCACCGCAGAGTTACTCAGTATTGCTATGCAGATCCATCTGTACTGTATACACGGGTATTAGTATATTTCTACTAGGGCTGTCAATCAGTGTAAATATTTAATCGCGATTAATTGCATGATTGTCCATGAGTAATTGTGGTTAATTGCAAATTACTGGTAAGTGCACATTTTTCATTTCATTCATTTGCTCAAAATGTACCTTTTAAAGGGAGATTTGTCAAGTAGACATAACAGACAGCTCATAAAATTCACCGTTCACAGTTTTGGGTCATGGTTTTTGATTCGGTTCGGTACATTTATGGTACAGCAAGGAGGCCAGTTTCCAACTTCAATTTGAAGATGCTTTTAATTTATTTGGCAAAATAAGTCAACGACTGTTTGTCTTCACAACAGTAGACTAACATCAGGATCTGATGGCTGGACTTCTGATCTAACAGAAAAGTGTGTTATTTAAAAAGAATTAATAAATAAAAACTAATCATCAACAGAAAGGTCAGCATCGGGTCTGCAGCACTAGAGCTTTTTAAACAACAGTAACATAAACTAGGCAGCACCATATGAGCAATAACACTGATCAGTATTACAATGATGATATGACTTGTGATAAATAAACAAATATTGAAGTGTGCATATTAACTATATTTATGTCAGTCTGGTTGTTTTTAAAGTCAGAACCAGATGACGCGGTCGGTACCAACGGATTCATTAGGTTTTGTAGTTTCATAAGATGCCAGCGTCTTCACTCTAGCTTAAATCTGATATCTGATATATCCGATACAACCTCTGGAAGTTCGATTGCCTTATTGCCTTAAAGAAATTAGTGGTGTTAAACCGAATTTGTGTGAACGTTATTATTGCATTAACTCTGACAGCCCTAATTTCTACATGTTTATATAGCTACTAATTGCATTCATCTGCTGAAAGTACTGCAAAACCTCAGTTTTTTTAGAGAGCAGGCTATTTAAATGAGCAAACAATGGAAATAACGAAAGGAGTTGAGAAAGCAAAAGTGAGAGAGACCAGTGGTTTCTTCTTCACCTGTGAGACCTTGCTTACGCTCATCTGCTGGCAGCACCGACAGGAAGAAACGTCCTAATTAGTTCCCTCTGTAAAGCTGTCATTACTAGCAGTGATAACGGGAGGGGGGTGCAGGGCCACTCAGGGGATACCCTGCTCTGATTTGTCCTTTTGTATGAGGAGAGTTGAGAATCCATTTTGAACGATGCAAATCATGTGATTGAGTTTTACAATAATTCCTCGTACAGCACGAGGACACCTACGTTTAAATCCAGAGAGTGACGACTGTTATCTTGTATTTAATGAGGAATATAATGCATAAAAACATGACATTGTACACTCGAGGAAATCCCTGCAAGAAACAAGAACGTCAACTCTCAGCTAAATTTTAGGAAGTGTAATCAAGAAAAAAAAAAAACGTTTCTTTCCACTGGCATCTTTTTCTGCTTATTACAACTCAATGGAGACAATTTGACACAAAAGTGATTATGCATCCAGGCTAGGAAATGTGAATTAGGAGCACCGACGGGACGCAGATTCATAAACAGGCAGTGAAAAGTGATATTCTGTCGAAATGCAAATTCTTTGAGGGTTTTGTTCCAGAGGCATGCAGGGTGAAATTGGCCTTTAAACACACTGGCATACTAATGTCTTGAGGTGCCTCCACCTTCAGCCCGCTCAGAATAACCACGGTGCTATAATTGATTCGTAGTTCGCTGTGGCAATGCATACATTTGCATCAGATGGAATTAGACATTTCTGTGCTCTGAGGTACGTCTGAGTGTGTGTGCAGGCGTGGAAACAAAGAGTGATGCGTCATGCAGTGTTGAGGGAGGATCTACTGTACGTATATGGAGGCGCTGCAAACTCTGACAAGGTTCTGTTCGTTTGCTTTGACCGCCGGCTGTTTGATTTACCACACTTTATTCCCTCTTGTCTTTAGGCTCCATTCTTCAGCTTTCTCTATGTATTAACGGAATTGATCACAGAAATTAGACATGTAGTGTAAGACAGGCACCCCTGGACAGTGTTTCTATTCCAAACAGTGTCTACTTGTCATCAGTTGCAGTTTTTTTTCCTTTTTACGGTCCTGAAGAAGTAAAATTACTTAGAAATAAGAAATGTATAAGCTTATCTTTGCGTAGCATAAATATGTTCATTTTTCTGGTTTCCTCTTCCGTTGCGACGGCTCAAATGCATCTCCTATGTTTGGAAACAGGGCTGGGCAATATGATAAATTCTCATCTTTCCATGTCAGTGTATCGACATATCGTACATTGTCTGAACTGATAATAACAAGCACATACTAACTACTAACTACATACTACTTACCCACAAAATCTGATGAAACTCAGTTAAATCGAACTATTGATCTCATTACTCGGTGTTCGTGTACATGCATGTAAATATAGTCAGTGTATAGCTTTTCATATTTACTCATTTGTTCTGTAATTTCATTTGAACCGTTTTGTTCATATATTAATATATATTAATATTATATAATTATATATAATATTAATATATATTAATATTCTTAATTAAAAATGTGGAAACCCTCAGTGCTTTTCATTTGTCAAGTATTTAAAGTAAGTATTTTAAGTATTTCATTAGTACAGGCGTATACAAAAATAGGCTTTACCATGTGGAAAGTTCATATATAGACTATTTATGCTTATTCATGCTATGTCGTGATATATATACCTATCTGAAACACTGTTCTGATTAACTCATGTCTTTTCATTGATCTTATGTGAACCATCTGGTTAAGTCAGTACTGTCTTTTAAATAAGTTCTTAACTTTGACCTTATCCTTGTTATACTCAAGTTTTTAAGTATTATTTATTTTTAGATTACTGACATTTTAAAAATCTATTTTATTATAAAATCTATTGATTTTATAGTCCATTGATTATTTTCATTGTCGATTAAGCCGTTGATTATATTCTCGATTAATTGATTCGTTATTTGGTCTCTAAAGTGTCAGAGAATTGTGACAAAAATGTAGATCAGTGTTTCCACGAAGATTTTCAGTTAACTGTCATAGAGGAGTAAAGAAACCAGAAAATATTCATGTTTAAGAAGCTGAAATCAGAGAGTTTTTACTTTTTTCTTAAAAATTACTCAAACCAATTTAGCAATTATCAAAACAGTTGGCTATTAATTTAATAGTTGACAACTAATCAAATAATTGATTGATTGTTGCAGCTCCAGTTGATTTTAATTTATGTGAAGCACTTTTTAACATTTAAAAACCGCTCTATAAATAGAGATTACTGTTGTTGTCTTGTTATAACAGAAAGAACAGCATGTGTTTCAGTGCTGACACAGCGAGCTACTTATACTATAACATTTAACTTGAAAAGGTAGATTTGAATCAATCAAGCGTCATACAGTACGGCAGTCTGCGTTGTGCTGTGCAGGCTGCAGATGCATATTTGTTTCAGTGAGTCAGCTCTACGATTGGCATTCAGTTGAACTCCCAGCAGGATTTCAGGCAATAAATATGGAAATCTGAGCATGAGAGCCAAGCTCTTGTCTAGCTGCTTTTTGCCTATTGCACAGTTTAGTCAAGTATCACTTCAGCATAAACAGACTGATAGCAAACAGTTAGATTGCAGCTTTCTGAAATGGCAACTATTTCCTTCAACACGATCACTCTGAGAGCATCTTACACGTAAACATTTCAAATTTGCACAAACCTGGTTACCTTATTTTTAGTAATTATATGTAGCAGATACGATAATGGCTGGAGGAGACAGTGAAATCATCTTGTGCATGTTAGATTTAGGCTTTTTTTAAAGGCTTGTGTGAGGGAAAGACCAGCAGAGCCCTGGGCGCTTGGCACAAAAATATCCCTAAATCCCCTTTCCCACCCCTGGGCTCTGACACACGCTGTGACTAACCCTTTACCACGATAATGGCGTTAAGATTATTGTACATAAAAGCGTGTCCTAATAAATACAGTGTGGTGGCAAACATTAAACCAGTGAAAAGTGTGTCTGATGAAGACATTAGTATTAAAAGCATGCATCAACAGCTTGATTAAAACTCTTTGTTTCCTCCACTATTGGGGTCCTGGGGAGATCTCCTGATTTCCGAGGCTACCTGGGAAAGTGCCTGATGTGGTGCGCTGTAATCAGCCTCTGCCTGAGACCCAATCACCGCGAGAGCAAAGTGTGTCAAAATACCACGAATGTGTTCTGAAAG
Organism: Pterois miles; assembly: GCA_947000775.1. Classification (NCBI taxonomy): domain Eukaryota; kingdom Metazoa; phylum Chordata; class Actinopteri; order Perciformes; family Scorpaenidae; genus Pterois; species Pterois miles. The sequence goes on along the minus strand of CAMQGK010000308.1, from coordinate 3,255,325 downwards.
CACAAAAAGCAGTTCAACCAAGCTGAAAATGGATGTTTACGAGGAGAAATGATGAAAGGGTATGTACAATATACAGGGGGATTAACGTGAGTTGACTGTGTACATGGACTGTGAGTAAAACCATGAAAGTATTACAGAGCCATCAAGATCCCTGAAAGACTGAAAAGCTGAATTTCCAAAACAGCATCTTAATGCAGTTTCTTGACATCGGATTTTATTCATTTCGCCAGTGTTTCTTCGTCTTTTTAACCTTTCTATCTCAGGATAATTTGGGGGTTTTGTCACCTTGTGACCAGCTGCTGCACCACCACATTTTGAATTATGCACTTGACTTGTTAATAGATCCTTAATATTTTTTAAAAACGTGGGGTTCATGTCTGTATGAGCTGTTTGACTCAGCCACTGCGATAAACAGGAAAACAACAAGCTAAATGGGAAAGTAATAAACTACAAGGTCATCATCATCCCATCGTATTTTCAGCCCTGCTACGAGGATGAGAAGATTGCCGGTTAAAGTGGAAATCTTATTTTAATAGTTGTCTGGCACAATTTCACAGCCAGATAAGGATGTAATATGAATAGAAATCCATGCCACGGTTACATCCACCCCCTCTTCACTTTCTGTTTTTAATATTCGATCTGCAAACCAAAAGGTTGAAAGGTGCTGAGTGAATTGGTCAAGCTCCAACAGAGATTACAGTGTTGATCTCTGGGGTAATGCTACAATAAGGGAAGTAAACAGGCTGCAAATGACGCAAAGTAGAACAGGAGGTATTTTATAGTGCCCATGTGAGAAGTGTGTAATGCCTGCACTACCCAGCTATTACAGATAGCTGACAGAAGTACTCAACAGGGCTGAGCAGGACATCGGGATTCATTCGTAACAGGCTCAAATAAAAACACATGCTGTCAACTTTAAACAAAGAAAGTTTGCTCTGACTTTTATTTGGGTGCAACGCTTGATCCTGTAAAATTACAGACAGTGTGTACATTTTGTGAGCTTATGTAGTCATCAGTGTCATTTGCGTATAATAGTACTTCACAGTATTTTTCTTTATAGGATGTACATTGAGTATGTTGCATAATCATTGTTCCTGATTTACAAGTAAATTCTGTATTGATCCATACAGGAGCTTATGAGTGACATGATCCCTGCAGTACACAGTGTCTATAAAAATATTCACCCTCCTTAAAGTATTCACGTTTTATTGTTTTACAACACTGAATTAAAGGCAGTTTAATGTGACTTTTTGGACACTGATCAACAGAAATAAATGTCAAAGTGAAAGAGACAGAGAGAGAGAGAGCGAAATCTACTCTACAAAGGGATCAAAATTAATTACAAACAAATTAGAAATGAATCTGAAATAAGTAAGACACACTTAAATCATCACTGGTGCAGCCAGTGGGGTTTAGAAGTCACCTAATGAGTTATCAGTAAATCAGTAGATACTCATGTGTATCAGGAAGGTCCCACTTCAGGTGAGTCAGTATTGTAGCAGAAGCTCCAAACTGATGACAAACGAAATGCTCCAAGCAGCTCTACGTCAAATCCCTTTTGATTCAGTGTGGTAAAACAATAAAATATGAAGACTTCCAAGGGGAGCAAATACTTTGTGTAGGCACTGTATATACAGTATACTGCAAACGTTTAATACAACACTGCCTACACTGCAACAGACATCTTTCTCTCTTTTCTCTCTATCTCTCTCTTTATATATATACTGTGTATATTTCCTCAAACACCATTCGTAGCTGTACCTATGAAAAATAAGTGTAATTCATATACAGTATATCCTACAAAATCAGTTCATATGTAATCCACACAATTGTGAACCAGGAAGTATAAAGAGCAACGAACGCCACACAGGCAGGAGGTCGGGTGGATGGGTGGGCTTTCACCCAGGGGACAGCAGCAGCATTGATTTATTAGTCACGTAACTTCTGTACTTAAGTTACGCCACTTCTGGAGTTGTGTTAACCCATCCACTGTCTTTTCTTAAACCTAACTAAGTTGTTTTGTTGCCTAAACCTAACCATGTTTTTTCCTGTGAAGATGCAAGTTTATTTTGAAAGGACTGGACGGAAATTGACGTGTGTCACGTGTTGCTGGACATTCAGAGGAAAAATGAGGAATAACTTTTTGTAAGATATCATACAAACTGATGTATAAGGGTGCATTGATATATTATAATATTTACTTGAACTCCATTCCTTCTTCACCCAGCAGCGTCTGTTAGCTGTCTGCTAGAAGTTAGCTGTGCCCCGTACCCCAACAATGTTGCTGTATATACAGGTACATACATGAAATGTGACTGATGTATTTACCCATCGTGAGCACTGTAGGAGCAGTGGGCTGCTGTAAAGCCCCCGGAGAGCAACTTGGGGTTCAGTGTCTCGCTCAAGGTCACATTGACATACAGACATGAATGCAGCGATTCCCAACTTGGGGCCTGGGACCTCTGTTGACCCAAGTCGCCCCAAAATGAATGCAGACCGTCCCAGATTTACAATCTTTGCTTTTCTACATTATCATGGGTAGGCATGCTAATTTTGAAAAATTTAACTTAACTTATAACCGACCCTCGTTAACCAATTATTAACTATTAACTGACAAGGTCAGTGCCTCGCGTGCAGCAGTGCGCCAGCTGCAGTGTATGAGCAGAACAGACGACTGAGTCAACGGTTCACCTTCAGGCGAGTTGCTGTAGCAGCCACTGTGCTGCGTTCACTGTCTCCAGTTCAGTCCAGTAAAAGCCTCCACCACACTTTTAGTTTAGTTTAACAGGTTGTCAGCTGTGTGTCCGCCTGGTGTGATGACACTCACTGCCCAGCTTTGCGACTTTTTAACGTTTTAAAAAGCCTTTTTTTTATTATAATTTGCATGTTGGGTTTGATTTTGATGTTAACAGTGTATCTAAGGACTGGTCTGCTAGCTGTGCATCCTAAAGTTGGAGGAGCTGCTGGACAAGATGCTGCTGAGAGAAGCAGCATGTTGCCATGGACAAAATGTGATGGTCAGATTTCATTGCAGCTTTAATACTCATAGGGGACAAAGAGGAGTAAGTAGCAGAGTTGTGTGTCTGAGCATTAACTACCGTTAGTCTACCGTTAGCTCACTGGTAATGTTAACACTAGCAACCGTGGGTTGAATAATTCCCTGTCGGCGCTGTGGCTGCTGGCAGGCCGGCGTTATATGCTGTGTGTGTACATGTGGGATGGATTGGACACTGACAGTGTGTGTGTTTATGTTGTCAAGGAGGTTTAATAATAATGGTGTTTATCCTATTTTTCTTTCAACTCACGTCCCAGATTTGTCTCAAATTAAATTTTCATCCTCCCCTATCATATTTTTTCATCCCCGGGACTGCGGGACAGCCTTAAGCTCAAGCCCTGCCCTTAAGGGAGCGCCCAAGACCTCAGGAGGTGCACCAGGATTAGTCTGCTCTGAGGTTGTCAAAATTAGATTTGACCGTGTGTAAATCATCACACTTACTGGATAATCTGTACAAAAGTCTCTATAAAAAGCTATTTAAAATTAAATATTTATTTGATAGGGCTGCATGGTGGTGCAGTAGTTAGCGCTGTCGCCTCACAGCAAGAGGGTCGCAGGTTCGATTCCAGCTTGCGGCTCTTCTGTGTGGAGTTTGCATGTTCTCCCCGTGTAAGCGTGGGTTCTCTCCGGGTACTCCGGCTTCCTCCCACAGTCCAAAGACATGCTGTTTAGGTTAACTGATGACTCTAAATTACCCGTAGGTGTGGATGTGGGTGTGAATGGTTGTCTGTCTCTATGTGCCCTGCGATGGACTGGCGACCTGTCCAGGGTGAACCCCGCCTTCGCCTAATGCCAGCTGGGATCGGCTCCAGCCCCCCCGCGACCCCTAACGGGATAAGCGATTGACGATGGATGGATGGATATTTATTTGATACTTAATAGGCACCATTCTGTTTGAACCTTTTATTTGTACACAGTATTATTGCCTAACAGTAGTAAAGTACTGTCTGTAGAATTAGAGTCCAGCTTTGTCTACGAAGGATTGTTTTTGACTTGTGTGAGCCAAACATTTCCAGAAACCCCAGAGCCTTGTAAAGTCTAGAAGTCAATATTTATTGAAACTAGATCACTTCCAAAATTCACTACATGTTTTTATCTAACTAAATATTGTGCTTCAGTCCATATTTGTTGGCATTTAGCCTTTCAAAAGCAACCTCTTCACTCCGGTCAAAAACCAATATGCTCCACAGGCACTGTCTGTCTGCACTGGCCATATCTTGCCTTGTTTGTGTTTTTTTAAATAGGACTCTTCTATCATTGTGTGGATAAAACCAGGCTCTGTGGATCCATTTTACTCATAAACAACAAGCTACAGTAGCGAGAACACAAGGACATTGCATACAGCAATGAAGTGCCGCGGTGAGGTCACATCACATGTTTCAGCATTAAAAGTGTGAATGAACTGTAAATGTGTCACTGTAGGGACTCTGTCTCTCTTCAGCACTTTCATCCACACAGAGCCGTCCTTCGTCTTCAGGGATCCAAAATATATTAGTGTGTTTTTGAGAACCCATTTATCCAAATCCTTTGAGAGCACCTGACCACACAACAGCACGAGCCGGGGGCTTTATCTGTGATCACTAGCAATCTGAAGCTGCATTATCCTGATCATTATGCGCCTACTTATCAAACACATTAATCGTTTCACAAAAGATATTGATTGTAATGATTTTATTACAAGCTGAATTAAATTATGAGCTTCTGGGGAAAAGGAATTTAAATTTAAACTACAGACACACTAGAGACTACCATCCATTTTTGCCATTTATTAATATATTGTACAACACTACTGTAAAAGCCATATTTGAATTGTTGTGCATGGGTATTGATACTTTTGCTTGGCCAAAGCATGGTTCTATTAGAGGGGATATATCATGAAAACTCACTTTCTCAGTGCACATACATTTGGTTATCTGGGGTGCCTACCGACCCACAAACTGTGAAATCAAACAGTCAGTTTGTTTGTGGGCTACCTAGGTCAGAAACCTTGTGATTTAACATTCAAATTCGTTTCCCCTTCCTATGTCACTTTCAAGCTTGTGAGAATATATTGGCCACTGCTTGAGAACTACCTTTGCAGAGGTGCACCATATTTTTCTTGCAGGCCAATCAAATGAAATGAGCATACTGTATGTCCCCTTTAACAATTGGCATTAATGTGAGGAATGTGGAGTGAGCACCAGCACAGAGAGGCACTGAGGCAAATAAATGTTTTAAAGTGGAAGGGTTACTGAAAGCCACAGGCGTCACAAGACCCAGGCACAAGGCAGAGCTTGTAATCAGAAACCCGACTGCTTGATAAACTCCCTGCAGACCTATGAATGCAACAAATAGCAAGTAAGGTTGTGACCCAAACTCTAATAATTGAACAGACAGAGAAAAATAGTCTGAAAACAAGTAGATCAACCGGATGGTAGTCTCAACTCAGATTTGTGGGATTAGTTAGACAGATAATTATGGATTAATCTGAAATGTGTTACCTGGCTAACTGCTTCCAGTCAGGTTAGGGTCATCTCTATAAGGTAACCTGCAAATTACAAAACTGGCAAAAATTCTTGCCTGACGACCTATCGTAACCTTAACTGTTCAAAGTCACTGCCTCACCTTAACTATTCAAAGTCACTGCCTCACCTTAACTGTTCAAAGTCACTGCCTCACCTTAACTATTCAAAGTCACTGCCTCACCTTAACTGTTCAAAGTCACTGCCTAACTATAACCATTCAAGGTCATTGACTAACCTTAACTATTCAAAGTCAGTGCCTAACCTTAACTGTTCAAAGTCACTGCCTAACTATAACCATTCAAGGTCATTGACTAACCTTAACTATTCAAAGTCAGTGCCTAACCTTAACTATTCAAAGTCAGTGCCTAACCTTAACTATTCAAAGTCACTGCCTAACTATAACCATTCAAGGTCATTGACTAACCTTACCTATTCAAGGTCAGTGCCTAACCTTAACCATTCAAAGTCAGTGCCTAACCTTAACTATTCAAAGTCACTGCCTAACTATAACCATTCAAGGTCATTGACTAACCTTAACTATTCAAAGTCACTGCCTAACTATAACCATTCAAGGTCATTGACTAACCTTACCTATTCAAGGTCAGTGCTTAACCTTAACCATTCAAAGTCACTGCCTAACCTTAACTGTTCAAAGTCAATACCTAACCTTAACTACTCAAGGTTAATGCTCAACCTTACCTATTCAAAGTCAATGCCTAACTTTAACTAATCAAGGTCAAAGTCTAACCTTAACTAATCAGTGTCAATGCCTAACTTTAACTAATCAAGGTCAAAGTCTAACCTTAACTAATCCGTGTCAATGCTTAACCTTAACCATGAAGCGAGAGTTTGTCAATTTGCGTCTAGCCACAGCCTCAGGTTAGGTGAGGTGGAACAGAGATCAACATCTAGGAAACACCTGCTTACTAATTCCAACCAATCAGTTTTCAGTTGAAAAACTTCATGACTCCCTCAGGACTTCAACATGAATGAAGACACTGCATTCACATTAAAGTGACAAGATGCCTAAAGTACTGTGGGCGTTGTAAAATACAGGCATGGGAATCACTTTGCTGTCCGTGATAATTCCTCAGGGATGTAATAAATGTCAGATGAACGGCCCACTCGTACTATAAAACATGTTTCTAACAAATAGCAGGTACTTGACCACAGCCCGTGATAATTGTACTTAAGTTTTTCATGGATTTCACAGCAGCGATTGGTCCGCTGAAGAGGCAGCTGATGATTGTGTTGTGCCCACTGCGCCCTGATGATGGACCGTCATAAAGAGCCATTTTTTGTTTTTTGTGGGAGTTATCCGGCGTCATTTAGCCCAACACAGACAACTCTGTCTGGATTTCCTGATCCAGCTCTGAGACCGTTTACATGAAAAGATTGGGGAGGTTAACAATCACATGCAGCATTAACAGATTGAATTATTGATCCTCTTGTGTAAATGATTGCTGTTTCAACAGCTGGAGGAATAATATGGATCATCTGGGTGAAAGATGTGCACATTAAAACAGAACAACAATTATAGTTAAAATTAATAGCACCACTGATGCAGAAGTAGAGAGTTACTGGAGAGCTATTGCAGATCAGGGAGGTGTGTTTTTAGTGGGGCTGGGATGGATGCTCCCCTTTAGGAAACACTATCAAGGTGGTAATATACGTACCATTCCTTTACCGTGCAGCTGGAATGAGTCTTTATTGATATACAGTCATGGTCATCAGGATGTCAGCCGTCTCCTTCGCTGCTCTGCTGACTGTCTTGTCCTGCTGACCTGTCTGCTTTATTTATCTTTCCCTTCCTGCTTGACATTCCTCTCTTAATCTTGACTGTACACTATTTGACAGATTGCTCTGTTTTCTTCTTTTTTGTGTTCTGCTTCTCTCTGCATCCTCTACTGCAGTCTGTGATTGTGGAGCTGTGCACTTTTATGATTCACAGCTAGTGTTATTATCATTTTTAATACACGCCATTTTAATGTACTTTTTAACATCTGGCCAGAGACAACTAAAAACATTTGCCATTTAGGTCCTTAAGTAACTCCAGCTCATTTACATTTTTATTGTTCATTAATGGCCGCTCTTCATAATTAACAAGCTAGGAAATTCTAATTAATCGTATCCAAATATGGAAATCTTCAATCACAAACCAAATTATTTTTCTGGCAGTGTATCTTTGTTTTGTGGGGGAAAAATAGTTAAAGAATATATATTTATATATCTTATTGCGATTATTTTGACTGATATTGCACTTGTGAAATCAGAGGGAATGATCATTTTTACATTATTATTCTCATTTTTATTGAAAAACATATTAAAATGATAATGGGGTGATTTCAGCAGTGATCTGTACCAAGTAGTCTGTAGAGTCAGTACAATATGATGTGTAGGCCAGGACATCAGCACAATAGTATTTAATTTAAAATGGTATTTGACACACATATTTGATTTTAACAAATAGTGCACCTCCTGCGATTTAGAAATTGCAGTAGACCATTTTGAGATTTTGATAAAATTTTGATTAATTGTGCCACTTAACTAAAAATGATTCAGCTCCACCTGTTTTAAATGTTTTCCCTCATGAGTTTTCTGTGCAGAAATATTGTTTGATTGAACATTATCAAGAAGGCTCTTTATTGTGATCCAAGATTCCTGTTTTTTATTCTACTTACAGTTTTCTGATCCAGATGTGACTTTTTCCTTGATGGTGATGATTAATTTACATTTACATGATTAATTTAATTTTGGGCTCCGCATTCCACAAATTTAATCTTTGGCAAAAATTTCGACAGCATTCAGTGTTTTCACATGACATTGTAATGCTCACACTCACTCGTAAGGCATAAACATTATTTATGGCGGCCACAACATTCATCTGTTTGTGACTGAGCTGACGCTCTCCTTGAAAGAAAAATTGTCCTTGTGGGCATGAATGACTGGCCTGTACCCACCTGTGAAACTGAAACATGCCCCATGTGTTGCTTCTGTGACCCACAATATTAGACATTAATGGTACGACTATGACCACTTTTAGATACTCGTGCATTGTTCCTTTTTTTTTTTTTTGAGTTTGTTTGTGATGTTACTGACTGCCTGGCTGCTTTCAGTCACAGTTGGTTTATTATGAATATATATGAAGCTAGCAAGTTCATTGAGCATCTTGTTAAAACACAATATGTGTTACAATATGGCTGAATTGTATTCTGGAGATTTGTATCAGTGTCTCTGTCTCCTTTATGATATATTTTCTACATAAATGCAGCTGTAGCATCAATCCCTTGCTCCTCAGTTGTGACACTTGTCAACACTGCTATAAAGGTCTTGTGTGTAACACTGAGGAGGCTCTGTTGCCAGAAATGAAGTATAATATTAAGAAATAGTTTTTGTTAGCTTAGAATGAGCGTTTTATTGTCTACATACGGAGCGGGTCCTCTTCACTGAGCCATGTTTCTACAGCAGCCCAGAACGCTGGCTCTAGATCGGGCCGTTGGCGGTTTCATTTCATCCACCGTAGTTCCACATGCTTGGCACATGGGAGAGGTTTAAGCTGGTTGCAATCTGCAACCTCAGCTCTAGATGCCGCCAGATCCAACATACTGCACCTTTAAATTACCTCTATTTAAACTTGGACTTTAATATTTATTTACTGTGGTACATCTTGATATGCAGTTTATCAGTTGGATTGTGTTTAACCTTTAAAGCAGTGTTGTTATTTGCCTTTTAAACTCTCCTAAAATGCACTTACTTTATTTTAATGTAGCTTGTTCTTGATGATGAACACCTTCTAACGATGAGGGACATTTTAAAATGCTGCTATTCAGATTCATGGCAAAAGTAATGCCAACTTTATTTATAGAGGACATTTAAAAACAAATAATGTTGACCACAGTGCTGCACAACTTCAGTGAACAGATAAGCACATAAAGGACACAAGGACAATAGAATGACGCAGAAAAGACAAAGAACAGATCACGCAGTATTGATCTCAATTGGATTTAAAGGCCAAGGAGGAGAGATGGGTTTTCAACCAAGATTAAAAAATGTCAACAGAGGGAGCAGACTTAATGTGGAGGGATAAACTGTTCCATAGTATCATACTGTCGGTTTAAAATCACGTATTCATATCATGGCTATCTCTACAGAGCATTTCAATAAATACACTGTTAATCCACAGCCACAAACATTCGAGATCTGTTTCCAAACAAACAAATCCATTAAGGAGTTTCAGCTGTGATTACAGGGTGCTTCTCATAGTAATGTAGAAATAAGGTTTATTGGGGAGGTGTGGCGGAGCTGCTGCACAGCCTGATGAATGACACTCACCATCGGTTTTAAACATGCAGAACACTCACCGGTAACCACACTATGCATAATTACACAATTTATATGAAAATGCAGCGAAGTGAAAGCCCTCTTTTATATAGATTTAAATTTAATCATTTTGATCAAAATTCCTGATGATCCCTCACAGAAGTGGATAAGTTATTCTTTTATGATTCGAGGTGGAAGAAAATACTGACTATCGCCATATTATGTTTTATGATACTGTATCGATTATCGGTTATTAATTAAATAGGACCTACAATGCATATTTCAGGCACCTACTTCCTCTACCCCTGATTGGTCAACTGAACCAAACTCTTTGGACCGCTGTAACGAGCTTTGTTTGCAAGCGTGCTGAACTAGGTGACATCACTATGTTACAGGAGGAAAGGCGGGACTTTATGTCCCTTTGGCGTGAACTTTTCAGACCTTTTACATGCACAATATTACATGCACAATACACAATAATTATATATTATATAGTAATAATAAATAACATAGTTTCCCCCCATATTGTAATTCACTCCAAAATAAAAATCCTATTTTTTAAAAATAATTTTATATCAGTGGCAAACATAGAACATGTATACAAGACACAACATAAAACTCACAATACAGTAGGCCAAAATGTAACAGTACCCCCATTTTTTTATATAAATTGCTATAAAATCCGCCATCTGGATCAGATCTGGATCAGCCTTTGGGATTTGATAGAAGTACACATTGTAAATCCCTGAGTCAAATTTCATGAGCTTTGGGCAACAACAGAAACAATTTTTTGGGTCCCATTTACCCCAATGTTAACGAAAATTTCAAAGTGATCCAGAATCCAGGATAAGTTTTTGAGTTATCTTGAACACAGACAAACAGACAGATAAACGCCGGCAAAAACATAACCTCCTTGGCGGAGGTAACTATATAACACACTAAAGGAAAGGGGAAAACTATTAAAAGTTAATAGTTCATTGTTTAACTGCTAACCAGCATTATGCATTTTAACCGATTAACACTAGCAGTTAAAGGGTTGAAGGAAATATTAATAATTAATTAAAAAGCCGAAAAAAAAAAATGCAGAGGAGCGGATCGTCACCTAAAGGAGAAAAGCTGGTCCACCTCAAGAGAGAGCCGGTGCAGAAGCAGAAAGCTCTATGTAGGTTCACAGCTATAACGCCATCGACAAACACACGCTCACCAAGTTACGTTACAGCAGGCACGAAGCCAGCGGCAATGCTAGCAGCTAGCAGCTGCTAACGTAGCACAAACACTCCCTGTTTGTCGGACAGCTGCTATCATTAATCCAGGCAGACACACAACTGGCAACCTGTTAACGAAACTAAATGTGCAGGTGACACTTTTACCGGGAACAACACTACGCGCAGCGTCGTGGCTGCTAACGCTCCTGGACGGTGAACTGGAGACAGTGAACGCAGCATCGTGGCTGCTAACCCCCCTGGACGGTGAACTGGAGACAGTGAACGCGGCGTCGTGGCTGCTAACCCCCCTGGACGGTGAACTGGAGACAGTGAACGCGGCGTCGTGGATGCTAACCCTCCTGGACGGTGAACTGGAGACAGTGAACGCAGCATCGTGGCTGCTAACCCTCCTGGACGGTGAACTGGAGACAGTGAACGCAGCATCGTGGCTGCTAACCCTCCTGGACGGTGAACTGGAGACAGTGAACGCAGCATCGTGGCTGCTAACCCTCCTGGACGGTGAACTGGAGACAGTGAACGCAGCATCGTGGCTGCTAACCCTCCTGGACGGTGAACTGGAGACAGTGAACGCAGCATCGTGGCTGCTAACCCTCCTGGACGGTGAACTGGAGACAGTGAACGCAGCATCGTGGCTGCTAACCCTCCTGGACGGTGAACTGGAGACAGTGAACGCAGCATCGTGGCTGCTACAGTAGCTCTGCTGATGGTGAACTGAGGACTCACGGTGCCTTCAAATGGGGTCGTGTTTACCGTGTTTACCGTGTTTACGGGTTTGGCCCATTTGAACGCCCCCCTCATGGCATATTCATGATTTCATAAGTAAAAAATGTGCTGATGCTGTGAAAAATGGGGGAGCCCATGGAAGTTCATTTATCAGGGCATAATAAGTTAATATTGTACAGTGATTTTAGTCATATATTGTTTTTGTCTGATGAGTGTTGATATTCTCAGTGACCTCATCTCTCTCCTCTGTCGTTATGCCTTTACATTTCCTGCGTTGTGTTACCCACTTGCTAGCCTGCTAAACTGTTAGCCTCTGTGGCTTCTAGACTCTGACAGTAACATTAATATTGCTGTTGCTTAGCAGCGGCGTTCTTCACGACTTAACCACTTGAACGCAACGCTTTCCCATATCGTGAACACGAGTTCACATGTTCCATTTCAAGGCACCATACGCTGTGCTCATATATCGCAGCTGGTGCACCACCGCATGCAAGGCATCAGTTAATGGTTAGTAGTTGTAGTAGTAGTAGTAGTAGTAGTAGTAGTAGTAGTTGCGTGGTTAATGTGGGTTGGTTAAGAACATTTTACAAAATTAGCATCCTTAATATATACATGCATTAGCATAAAGCAGCATATTCGCCCACTCCCATGTTGATAAGAGTATTAAATACTTGACAGATACTTGATCAGATAAGAATGTGTGATTAATTACAAATCAGTTTAACTGATTCATATTTTCGCTCATCTGCATAAGCGAGTCCTCTGTAAAGAAGAGCTGACTGTTAATGAAATGAACACCAGCCCTTATGTTTCTTTTTCTACCTCTAAACCAGCTTATTCAGCATTTAAGTAACATTTGCATCACCTCTTCGTTCATTCATTTTCTCCAGCCTCATAAAAACACTTTATCTTTACAAATCTAGTTTATCTTAGTAGAATTCAATTCAGTGTTGATTAAAGGGGAAATCCGTAGAAAACACTGTAAAAGCCCAGCGCTGCTCCTTCACTGAAACACGGAAACATCTTCAGAGACGGGCGGAGCAGCTGGAGGTAGAAATCCTCCGCTCCTTCTCGTGGATGCGTGTGCCCTTGGTTACCTTAGTAACTCTCCTCTCCATCTCCAATCGGCGCTCCCGAAGATCCAGCCCGGGATCGCGCCGCGCGCTCCCGCGACGCTCGCGTTGAGTCGGAGAGTCCAGGCAAAAAGCATCCAAACGCACCCGGACCTGGAGGAGAGCTTTCCGCTGGGGGAAAAACAACCACACAGCAACACGGGAGAAAGGCGTTAAACCGAGAGGAGGACCATGAGAGACGGCTCCGCTCCACAGGAAGGTCATTCAAGAAAAACATAAGCAGCGCGCAGACTGGACGGATATTTGGAGTATACCCGACTGCAAGTGAACACCCCGAAACACTGAAACATTGTCCCGGCTTGGTTATTTCCAGAAAAGCGAGGCATGGGGGGATTTACATCTCGACAAGGCAGGTGAGTCATTTCATGATACTTGAGGAGCAGCTGGGGGAGAAATCTCGAGCCCGTGTGCGTGGGGACTGAGTTCAAGAGGAAGAACCGGGCATATCGGGCTACTTGGGCTCTAATTATACGACTTGAATATTTTTTTTTCTACGTATAAAGAGTGGTATTTTTGTGATGCACCGACGCAGCGCGGCACACCGGCACGAAGCACGTATCACGGTACATAGTTCCAAAACGCATTTGGATTTCTGTGACTTGATCGGACACTACCCCGAGTCTCATTAGAGGGAGGGGAATTGGACTCTGGGTAACTGTGTGCGCCTTTTACCCACGCAGTCATAGCATATGTAATGTGTTAAAACACTGCGAAACGTTAATGCATGAAATGGATAATGTGATAATAGCTCGGAGCACTTGTTACTTGGACATAAAGACATCTTGTGAGCGTGATGGAGCAGTGACGCGCAGGCTCGCTCTCTCCCTCCCTCTCACTGTCGTTGCTCTGCATTTAACCAAATGAAACAGCCCGGTGACTTGCTTCAGGCAAATGAATTTGCAAAGCTGTAAAGTTGAAAGGAAATTAAACACAAGATTTACTGATGGGAGGAGGAGGAGGAATGATGAATGATATATATATATATATATATATATATATATATATATATATATATATATATATATATATATATATATATATATATATATATGGTACCAGGTGGATCTGGTACCAGTTTGCAGCAGGCTACCTCCATCTGTCGTGGTGAGGAGCAGAGTGATCTGTGCACAAGCATCAAGCATACATGGGGATCCCCATTTTACTCCTTAATTATTTGTTTTTGCCCATTAATTGATTCTTTTGGAGGTTTCTGGATGAATAGATATCTCGTGCTCAGTTTGAATGCTTAATTATAATGATCGGCGTTCAATGGGAGTTCCTGGTTAATTATGGATATGTCTTTCTGTCATTTAGAGTGACAAAACGAATGTGTTAAATTATGGATTTGGTGCTTATAGGTGTTATTTTCATGCTTGCTCATCGCTGAAATTCTTTCAGCTGATAAATCGACTACTTTTCATCGTTGATCTTTTGACTTGATTCCATGACTCTGCTGAATTCACATCACAAACCACCTCACTTTCCCGTCTTTGTAATTCCTGTGACAACTGTAGCGACCTCATGCACAAACTGAAGAAGAGAATTTGAATTCAAACCCCGCTGTCGTGATCCTGCAGGCCCGGCCGTGTGTCTACTTTCTTCCCATCTTGAAATTCCTGGACACATGGCAGACGCTTCAGGATTAATAGTCTCTTTGTCGTCAATGGTATAGAGAGAATAATTAACCGTGAGAGTTGAATCCCGACAAGGGAAGAGGGAGTGAAAAATGTCGAGCAAAGAGTTGTCATGGTGATTGGTTGAATAAGCAATGTGTCCCTGAAACCTAAGCATTTAGGAAGCGATCCAGCCTTTTATTTGGCATGCGCACCACACTATTGATGAAAGGAGCCCTTAATGGGCGATAATAACGCAGACACATAGAATTCCTAGTTTTTGTGGCATGCTTTTTAAAAACCACCCTATGAAATTTGATTAGCACTCTTTGGATTTTGATTTGCAGGCAAATTGGGTTCCTTTATATTGTATGTATGTCGTCAATATCATGTGAAGGATTAAGTATGCTGCTGCTGCTGCTGCTGCTGCTGCTGCTGCTGCTGCTGCTGCTGCTGCTGCTGCTGCTGCTTGTGGATTCTCTCTCTGGCCCTTCAGAGTTTGTATTCCAGTCCAGCAAAGTGCTATTTTTCTGGTTCCCTGCTGTTTTAATATCCATTCTTCACTCTCATTTTTTTCCCTGAAATTATCTGGCCTTGTGCTTGAGCTGTCTAACAATCATGAGTTTCTGCTTTTGGAGAATAATTACCAGGAAACGCTGCATGCTGGATGTGTTCATTAGCTGGACATATTGGATGTGAAGCCTTGGGGGTCACGGAGAAGAAATGGTCAACGTGTGATCACACGCACTAGCATTTCAAAGTGCAGCACTGAGTCCATTGTTTACCCTGCGAGTCTCAGGACTGCTTGAGAAAAGCTCCATGAGACTCCCCGTCTGCTGCAAAAGGTCAGCAAGACTTCGTCCTGAACTGAAGCGAATACACCTGAGTACGTCTTGGCCCGACTTAACATGGATGAGCCGCTCGTCGGCCCGAGAGTCCTCTTGTTCTGTTAGCCTTCAGTTCCTCTTTCCGCATGCTCTCGTTATTGCTCTCGCATCCCGACGCATGGATGGCGGGAAGGTGTGCGAGTGAGCGTGTGTTCCAGCTCCTCTGTGTATATGCAGAGGCGTGTTGTTGCACATATGAGAAAGGCTGTGGAAGGTTATTTGGTATTTTCTAATATTCTTCGTTGTGTTTGACGTGTTGTCTTGGAGCAGCAGGAGCGGGAGCTGAATAATTTCCCAAATGGATACCTCTGACCTTCTGAAAATATGTCCCATCACTGCCCATCCCACACCCGAAGAAAGGCCCATCATTGTTCTAGCACTGTTTTCACCACTTCGCAGTGTCATACACACAAAAAGGAAACAGGCAGTTGTGGAGGATTTTGATTTAATGCATATTAGTTTTCACTATGTTACAAAGCAAACACGATTCATAATGACAACGGCCTTGATGGCTGATGCTCTTAAAGACAGTGTTTAGAAATGTCTTACAAAGCACACATACTGTATATGCAGACTTCCTTTAACCCATTTGTGCCCAAAGACTATATTTGGTATGATAAGGAAAAAAATGCAACAACATTTGTTCTGATTGGTCAAAAATCTTGACATTTGGTACAAATTGGGGAAGTATCTACTTGTACAACTTTAACATGTTTAGATCAAATGAAAAATCATACTATTATTACACTGCATGTGTGTGAAAATATTTGATATTAAACTAGTTATAAGTTGACAGACACGCTGGGCTGTGTATAAAGATCGCCCCCTGGTGGATAGCTGCAGTATAGGTCATAAATCCCGCCCCCTCCATGTTAGTGGATGGGACATGTGCCAAGCTAAAAAGTCAAAATACACATCAAATATTTTTTTTTCTCAGAGATGGATTCTGTCATTTTAGTAGTTCTTATCACGCTGATTTGCATCCAAGGGTTTATATTCCTGACAAGTTTGGTTTTAATTAGTTATTTGATGCTATAAAAGGGAGGTGAGACGTCATGATTGACAGCTGCTCTGGGGGAAGTAGTCGCAGCTAGAGGAGATGTAATTATAACTCTCCATAAATGTTATTATGTAAATATAGAGATATTGTTCTTAGTTGTGTCTTTTTAGCCAAATAGTTATTGTGGAGCTAACTTAGCAGCTACGTGCCTCACGGCTAACAAGCTGTGGCCGCCCTCGGCTCGTGATTGGCTCAGACGGGTGTGTGGGCAGGACCTTGATACCGTGGCTCCAGTCTCCCAATCAGAAGTGCAGATGCCTTATATACTGTCTGTGATAGATGCCAAATACTTGATTATGCTCTTTGTAGTTTCTGAGATACAACCATTTTCATATCACACTATATCTAGTCTTTGTGCACATGGGACGACTGTATTTTCCTAAAATATAATGGAGTCTATTGCAAAAACGGTTGTCCCATGTGGCCAAATACTAGATATAGATTAGGGTTGCTAATTTTAATAAAAGATTTTAACCAATAACCGCTCCTCCTTAACCGATAGTTAACCGTTAAACGATTTGTGCTTCTCATGTAGCGGTGCGCCAGCTGCAGTGAATAAGCACAACAGACACAGTCATCAGTTCACCCGTTTAGCGTTAGCAGCCATGATGCTGCGTGTAGTGTCGCGGACATTTTACTTCTCCAGTAAAAGTCCGCCATCACCAGCATCATTTAGTTTAGCAGGCTGTCAGCTGTGTGTCTGCTCTGTATAACGATACTCTGTCACCCAGCATAACTTTTGTGATTGTCCAATAAACAGTGTGCGTTTGTGGTATGTTAGCAACTGTAGCACTGCTAGAGGCTTCATGCTGCCGTAGCCTCACGGTGTAACTTCAGCGAGTCCGACAGACCGTGTGTGTGTGGCGGAGGTGAGTGTGGGTTTGTCGGTGGTGTTATAGCTGTGGATGATGGTGTAGCAGACAGCAGTGTGTGTACAGGTTATTTATTAGTGAATAAATACCGTGAGGCGCAGCTCAAGTTAGCTCAAGACAAGAGCCAACTTCTTGTATCCGGCAACTAAGGCTCAGACTGTCTTGAGGTGGACTCTTAAGATGTTGGTTAACAATTAAACGGCCAATTTGACCAATTTTCAGTTGTGGGCACAAATGGGTTAAAGTAGTAGAAGTATCTCTTCTTCTGTTAGTGCAAGAGAAAGATTCATTTAGTTGAGAGAACTTTGTCTTTATGTTACCACTTCAAATGTAAATGATTTAAAGTCCTTCAGGTTTTTAATTGGTAGTAGTATAATAGTAGTATGGTAGTAGTAATAGTGCATTTTACACCCATGTCAAAGTGCATCATGATGTGTGAGCTGAGCTCTGGATGTGCAGTGACTAATGAAGGAGGATAAACTTGTTTCTTCGTAACTGCTCGGGAGGATGCGCTTTCTTCATCATTAAATCACACCTTTTGTGACAGATTTTTTTTTTTTTGTAAATATTACTCGAATCGAGCGACAACTCACCAGATACACTTGTGTCACATTTGTTTTTAATAATGAATAAGTCGTATTTGTTAAATCTGTGAAAAGATGAAAGAGGCTTTGTTTGACTAACAAAATGGTTTGGCCTGAGGCACAAAGATACGCCTCAAGTCTACTGCACATAACATATTTAGCAGAGATTTTACATTGTTCATGGCCCAAAAACATCTCCCCTGACTAACAGGTTTCCCTGCCAAAGACCAATGTCTGCTTGGTAAACAAGATGCTTTTGGACATCGCCATTCTAACTACAAAGCAGATGTCACACAGTATGTCTCCACTCACTGACTGCCAGAAGTTATCTATTTATTATTTAATTATTAATTTATAAAACTAGCACTCGATAACACACAGAGGACGAATCCTGCTGAGTTAAAATCACGATGCGTAACCAAATGTGCGGCAGCGCTGAGGAGCTATTTTCAATTGTTTTCCTTTTTAAAGGGGACTTTTTAAAAATGCATAGCATGGAGAGAGACAGCGAGGGGTGGAGGCGGCCATGATAGGGAGAGAGATGCAAAACTGTACTGTAGATTTACATAAACTCAGATTGGGATGAAGCTCAGCTCATTTCATTCATGTGGAACACGCCAACGACATGAATGACCTTTTAAACCGGCGCACACGAATCAATCTGCTGAAGCAGTGTGTGCAAGTTTGTTTACATCTCATTGATTTTACTTTGTGAAAGTGTCATACTTATTTGCAGACTATGATTTGCATAGTTCACTTTAGAGCTGCAATCATTAATCGATTATTTGTCAACCATGTAATTAATCGGCAACTATATTGATAATTATAAAAGCTGCAGTGGAAGAAATGGAGCAAATATGAATAGAAAAGTTATTTTTATAAATCGGTCACTGTATCCTGACGATAGTGTATGAAATAAGTAATCTGATAAAAAAATCATGTGACTCTGTGTCCTCCGGCGCTCCTAATGGCATCTGCAAGAGTTCACAGACCGGAGGAAAACAGCCAATCAGAGCCGAGCTGGAGCCTGCCTTTCTGAGCAGCTGTCAATCACTCCCAAACTCTGATCAAACAGTCAATCTATGCAGAGCTGATCAATTATGAAACCGTTTTCTGTCACTGTAATGTCTATCTCTTCAGAAACGGTTTAGATGTGAAATAAGAAAGCTTGTGACCCAGCAGCCATGTTGAGATCTGTTGAGGAAACACAAAGCACCGCCCACCCGCCGGAGCAAACTTTCAGTACACGACAGCTAAACAGGAAACAAGAAACTACAAGATGTTTCTGAAAACATTTGAGGAGAGAAATAGGCGTTACAGTAAGAGAATATTGATTGATGTTTGATCAGCGCTGCCTATTAAACTGTTTGATCGGAGTTTGTGAGTGATTGACAGCCGCCTCCGTTGAATGAACAGCGAATTGAAAGCTCTCTCTGAAATGACCTGATTGGCCGGAGTCGGTTTTAAGCCTGAAAACAGCCACGAGGAGGTGCAGTAGTCTAGTTTTCTCTCATGAATTACAACATATTGAAAGATTATTATGGGATTTCTGCCCAATGATGCCAAAAATATTCTGTGTACTGCAGGTTTAATCGATCTGAGTACATTTTTAAGAAGAAAAAAAAGTTTCAGCTTCTTCAATGTGAATATTTTCTGGTTTCTTAACTCCTCTAAGACAGTAAATTGAATATCTTTGAGATATGGACAAAAAGGTCGACATCTTGGGTTTTAGGAAACACTGACACATTTTATAGACCAAACAACTAATCGATTAATTGAGAAAATAATCTACAGATGAATCGACAATGAAAATAATTTTTTTTCTAGTCGTCTTGCACATGCAGTACAATATGACAAACAACTAACTTTCAAATTTATGTATAGATATCTGTGGTCCTGTGCCCTCTGTCCTCTAAAATTCTGCAGCTCTGCCAGCTCATTTGAATTTTAAATGGTCTGTCAGAAAGCGTTTAAGGTAAGTCTGAGAGGAACAAAGAAACAGTCATTCTGTCCGTACTTTGCGGCTGATGGGGGGTGAAGCTCTCCCCTGTTTGTTTTTTGAAAAAAATCACCTTAATCCATATGATTCAAATTGCATTTTATTCCGCTTAATCCAGCCAGAGAATAGACAGACAAGCGACAGGGAATCAACACTTTTAAATCCAGAGGATGAACGTTACTGTCCAGGTAAAGTCGACGTGGCAGAGCGTGCCTTCTCCCCCGTCACTTCCCCCCCAGCTTCTTATCCAGCCAAGCAATCGCTAAGCCCCCTTTCTCTCCTCATTCTCCTAACATGGAGCGAGTATTGTGTGAGTCTTGCAGGACACAGGAGCGAGGGCCCCGTCTAATTCATGGGCTAAATTAGTGCAGATAAGGCTTGAGTCAGTACCTCCAGCCTACCATAGATCCCCCTGGGGCAGGCTCTTAAGGAGCTTAGTAAAAGCCTGTCGCATGAAGACATGACATGGAGCTGGCTAAATGGGCTACGTTGGAGTGTCTTCCATCAACCTAATATTCACATATGGGTCACTGTCGTTCAGGCTTTAATCCCATTCAATTTATTCATTCTTGGTTATTAATTCAGAGTTTTAGGAAAATAAGGCAGTGTGTAAGAAAGGTGAGACAGGCTGTATTAGTGAGCCTCTAATGCAGCTGTGCAACCAAAGTGACAAAACACGTCGGCCCACTCATAAGACCGTGTTGTGTAAGAGTCTGTGCCACCAAATCAATAATGAATGCTGGTTTATCCGTAGTAAAAGAACAAGGAAGAACTCCTCCAGAGTCACTGGGTCACATACACTGGGGAAACAATTAGAGGCTTCCTCAAGCTTCGCAGTGCCGCAGCTTGTTTTTTGTTTTTTTTTTTGTTTTGTTTTGTTTTTGTACTGCGCGCATTTCCCTTAATTTTTCTCTGGGGTCCGTCAGCGTCTGTGTACTGCTGTTGAGAAATCGCAGACACCAGTCGCCAAGTCTTTTCTCAGCCAGAGTTACAAAAAGGGCAGCGTCAGGTTCCTGGTGATGTATGCAGGGGCCACATGAAGTAGAAAGCATGGTGACGGATAGGACGGCAGCGTTACGGGTGTGTGTGTGTCAGTGTGTGTGTTAACCTCATAATGCTGACAGATTACTGATTTAAATATTTTAAATCTCACAGAGAGCACATGGTGCTGTGATGAAGAGAGTGGAAATGACTGCAGTAATGCAGGAGATTAATAGAGATCCTTCCTCACTGTCTCTGTCTCACAAACTCTCTTCTGAAACTGGTCGGCCATCACAGTCGCTTTGTAGTCTTTTCTATATTTCTATATTTTCTATATTTGTTGCTTTTCACTTCCTTTTGCCTGTTACACACACACACGCACACACACATTATTGAAGAGTTGTGATTAGATATTAGATTTGAAATCAGTGTTGCCTCTGAGTCTAGCGTCTGTGTCATGCTGCTTTATCGTTCTTTCTTTCTCAAGGCAAAATATATAAATGCAGATTTCATGATAAGTAAATAATGTAGAAGCGATTATTTATAATCTGTTTTTAGGCAGAGTCTCCACCGCACTTTTGACCTGTTTATGTGACAGTACACGGAGAAGGCATTAGCCACAGATGTGATTTGTTCAAAGCTCTGGCCGACTGAGACGTTGTCCATTTAGCTTTTATTTTTTCATCTCAGTGTTTTGGCTCATGAGGATCCTGGAGACCAGATAAAATTATTATGTGTGAAGCAAAAATGAATGTAAAGCACAGGATTGTGATGGCTCAGTCAACCAAAGGGCCTCCCCTCTCAAAAAGCAAATTTTCTTTTACATTTTCTTTATTAATCTGAGGGTTGGGTGATATGACCAAAATCTTATATCACAATATAAAGGTCATTTCATATCTCGACACGATGTGTATCACAACATAGCAGGTTTTCTGGTAATTGAATAAATAAAAAACAGTCTATATGAAATAAACCTACTTATGTTTACTTCTGTGTGAATTAAACACTTAAAAAAAGTAAAAAAAAAAAAAAAAAAAAAAAGTATTTTCTCATTTTCAAGACAAAGTGCAGAATGAACATAATGGTTTTAAGTGAAGTTACAGAGGAGAATGATATGAATTTAGGTCTAGCCTATATCACATTAGAAATGATGTAGAAAAATATATATGATAGACATTTTTATATCATTTTGACAACACACATATATCGTCATATTGAGTGTTTATAAATCAGTCGCTGATGCCAGGGATACAAAAAAATACTAAATCCTCCTTTTATTTTTTGACATTGAACAGTCCATTTATAGAATATAAACTCTAAAAATACCAGAACCAGCCCTGAAAATGTAGAATGTAAACTAAGGTTTTAATGACCCGAGGAGGGGTCATTAAAACTCCCAAACTCCCCCCAACAGTAGTGTCCTTGGTGTCCTCAGTGGTATCTCTTTCTTTACTGATGCTCACATTTCCTCCCACATACCACATACATGCAAATCAGGTTGACCGGAGCTGCTGAATCGCCTGCAGGTATGAATCTTGAGTGTGAGTGGATGTGTGTGTGTTAGCCCTTTGATGGATGTCCACTGTGTCCTGTGGTAGTTGTAGTAGCCTTAATAGGATATGTGAGTAAAACAGTGTATGGATTAGTAAACAGTAAGCAATCAAACCAATCAGAATCTCTTAGTGGGTCTTTTACACCGTGGAAGCTTTTTTAAATGTGCCTTAATGACACTGTAAACCATCTATCTTTAAAAGGATAATACCTGCTTTGGGATTGGTTTATTTTGGTGCTTACATGTAGACCTGCTCTTGACTGTAGTCTATTTATATCTCTTGCCAGCTTGGCAATGCTTCCTGATAGCCTTTGAGGACAGAGAAATACCTTCATCAAACTCGGGGCCCATCTGTGCCCGTATTCCTCCCAAAAGCAGCCATCCTCTGCAATTACAACGTCCTCCCAGCGATACCATCATCATCATGCCATCGCTTTGTGTAAGAACAGGCTCCAGGAAATTGACTTGATATTAATCTGACAAAATTACCAAGAAAGGAAATTAGACTGGGGAGTTTTCTCTGACATTGATTGGGTTTTAAAGGCAACACACACTTTGCACAGCTGTAAATAATAGAACATTTAAGTTATTGATTATTTCTGAGTATTTTGTGAGAGCGTACACATGTCAAGCTTTTCTAAATAGAGTTAATTTGACCTAGTGTGTTCTGTTTGACTCGCTGCGGCTCATTACATTGATAGGGATCCAGATCCACCTGAAAATCTGGGTCACTACAGAAATAGCCTTGTGGCTTACTCTCCCAAGACGACGGCTCTGATGAATTGGTGGCTGTAGGTCACTGTGACAATGGTTTGAGTGGAAAAGTGAGTGTGAGGGGCAGCAGCTTGAGATTTTTGACGGGTTTCTCCTTGTTGGTTTTTAATGGAGAAAAAGTTTTGTTTCCGCAGAGTTTGGCGATGTGGGCGAATGCATAAGACTAGAGCGATCCTCGAGGCGCTTTTCTGATCCTTTAAGTAGCACAGATTTGAGGGTTTTTGCTAAAACTGCCCAAGTTATGCGCTCCAAAATCCATAATCGCATATTATTTGTAGAATGCTGTAACTATGTGGGATGCAGTTTAAACTGTGATTATTAATATACAGTTTTTCCATAGGCTAAAAGTACTCGTGTGACATTTTAAATACAGTGTGTTCTCCGGAGTCTCTACGACAGGAAGGTGGATTTGGGACAAGAGACTCCAGACTTTTAGGTCCTCTCATAGGGTCCTTTCAGCCTGCGCCCACTCTGAGTTTCAGCCAGGTTTAAGTGCAGGTGTTGAATGACATAATAGTGGTGGGCAGTTCAGTCCTGAAGCTGAAGAGTGAAATGATACTGCTGGATAGAAATGCTTCTCTGAGAGTAGCAGGAATGGAGCAGGGATCAGAGAGGATAAGAGCAAGGACAGAAGGAAGAGTTGAGATTGAAAGGAAACAAGAGGAAAATGGTTAGGTTGGAGAAAGGTAAGCCCGGATAAGCCTTTTGACAAGTGAGCTCTGGGCTGGAGAAAGCCAGTCAAAAAAAAAAAAAAAAATCTGCCACATTTGTTTTATTCATGCTGTGGACAACGACGACTTCGCCATCTATTTTTTACAGAGAGACACAAACAACAAGCGGAATACAAATGCTACTGAATTGTATTCGCCGCTTCCTCTTTTATGTGAAGATTTTTTGATTGAGGCAGATCTCCCTGCCATGTTGGAAAATTACTAAATGATTCAAGGTTTTCTGACATCCCAGAATCCACTGGCATCTCTTATTCTCTTTAATCACATCCTCTTTCAATCCAGACCTGCCTCACACATATTTCGTGCATTTAAAATTCTACAGAAGCTTCAACTCCAAAGCAAAAAGCAACAATAAGCATTTATTGTTGAGGCTTTTTGGTCGTCTGGCACCCAGTAATATGTTAACTAATAGGATGTCGAATGGAGTTATTTGCTATTGCTGCTGAAGAATAACAAATCACCAAACGGGATATTGAATTTACATTCTTTGAGACTGTTTTTGATTTGTATGACCAAGATATCGCCCACGTTTACATGTGAAATAAATTATTGAAAGGAATAAGTATTGTGCGTTTCACATAGAGCTGTGCATTAGCAAGAATCTGACGATACGCTACGTATCATGATACAGGGGTAACAACTCAATATATTGCAATAGTGTAAGCAAGGTGATATATTGTGATTTTTTTTTAAATCTAATCTATTACTATGGGGAGCATCAGCATCACACATGGATAGAGGTCAACCAATATGGGTTTTTATGGATGATGATGATGGCTGATATATGATACAGATGTTTTTGCTAATATTGTTGGTTACTTTTCTTTTTTCCTAAAATATAACAGCTTAATAATAACAAATTATACACAACATTTCTTACCTTAAATAAACATTTATTGAACAACACTTCGATCTCTGTCTCTCCAATCTGCATTTTGTCTGCAGAGTTTCTCCCAGTTAGGACGCTGTTCCCGTCAGGCCCTCTGGTAAAGGTTAGCCCACCGGGCTTCACCTGCTGAGGTCTGCCGGCAGACGGCAATTTGATTGACACAAGGGGTGGAGTCGCATGTTCTACAGCAACAACACTGGGCTGCCCGCCGATGCGCCTGCTTGCTAATCAATGCTCAGGCATCGGCCGATGCCGATCATTTGTACTACATGCAAAAAGCTACATGGTTTATGCCTAAAACTGCACATGATTAGCATGAAGTGTGAATGTCTGTAACAGGGAGACTGGTGGGTACCCGCAGTGAGACCATTGTCATTCACAGAGGTGAAGGGACCCCTTTGAAATGGCCTCGCCAGTTCTTCCTCACCAAATTTACTGTCAATTTGGAGTGTTATTAAGCCTCCTTTATGACATGCAAACATGACATGGTTGGTAACAATAGACTCAGGTCCAGGGTGGCAAACATACGGCCCGAGGGCCAGAACTGGCCCACCAAAGGGTCCAATCTGGGCTAGTGGATGACTTTGCAAAGTGTAAAAATTGCAGAAAAGTGTGAGATTTTACTTTTTCAAGGCTCAATTCTGAAATATGTTTTCACATGTATGACTTTCAATGGGAATTATGTCCAAATTGAGGTTAAAATAAAGTCATGATTTTGATAAAATGTTGGTAAAATTTGTAATTAGTTTTCATAGAAAGTCATAATGAAGAGAGTTGAGTTAAACTTGTCACTGAAACGTGGGGAGTCAACCTTCAAGGATGCGACTCAGAGCTTTAATGTGAAAACACATTTTCATTTTTCAAGATTTTCAGATATTTTGTCAGTTATGACTTTTTATGAGATTTAATGATTTTAAGTAAATGATATCTAAATTTAGACATAGTGTGTCAGAGTTTTGAGATATTAAGATGAATTTCTGACTTTTTAAGTCAAAACACAAATATATTTTCTTATACTCCTAACTTTACAGTGCAAAAGGCAGCAGAACTGTAAAATACATTTCTGCCCAACTGCTACACATTCTAGTTGATTGGCTATTGAAAAAGTACCTAAAGGAAAGTCATTACCCAGCGTACACACACACTTAATCCCTGCTCCCGAAGACTCCTCAGGGTTGATTCTAATGATACCCATGTGATTTATCCAGCAGATCCCCGATCAGTGTGTAAAAACGAGTCCAGAACTGACCTAATAAGCCACGTCTTCGCCTCGTTTCCCACTGTGCTTTTTGAAAGAAGACATTAGAAGCGGGAGTGTGTAAACCTTATCACAAAAGAAGTCGGAAATGTGACATATTTCCTCGGGGATAATTGCATTTTGTGTCTCGGTGGCCCACTTTTCCGTCATATTGATGCTTTGCTGCACACGAATGACAAACAGCTGCGTCACGTGTAAAGGTCTTTTTAGTCAAATCCATTAGCAAAGGTTCAGAGCAGAGAGGACTTGAGAGCAGAATATCCTCCATTGAGGAAATGTTGACTCTTTGCGTTTTAATTGTTCTGCACACTGTGAAAGGACTTGTCAAATTGGGTTCAGTGAAGATCCTCAGTTTCCCTTTTAATCTGAGACTTGCACCCCGTACCCACTCAAAAAACGCACAACGCTGCTAAAGATAAAAAGCGACCAAAACAGTAGAGCATGGATATAGTGGCGGATGGCTCATAGAGGATATTTATGTAATCTTGGGGCACCAGGGCTGACTCAAACCCGACTCAGAGCTGCTGTTGCAGAGAGAGGCCCAAGGACAGTAGCAAATTTTCTAAATCCCTGGTAGACACAGAAAGTTAAGACAAGCAGTGCTGCAATAAAACAAAGCCCATCCCATTTATCTGAGCATCCCACACAACCCCTGGCCCAGATTTAAAGCCCCGGGCTTCCAGAGCTACCAAATCTTCTGGCAGCCGCCGCCGCAGATATTGATAGGAAGAGCGAGAATCCCACCAAGGAATTCTGAGCTTCCCAAAACATGAGCTGTCCTTCAATGGTTTCCGAGTCCAACACCAAAAAGTGTATGACATAAAATGGTATAATCACATTGTAAATTGGGATGAATTGTCTCTCATTGATTTTTTGCTCTTTCCCTGAACTTGTCTAGCAAGTACCTTGTGCTATGTGGCATTAAGAGTTTATGGATTGCTTGACAAAGCCAGGTCTTTGATGAGCATTCGTACCCTCCGGAGACCGAACACAGGCGGCGTTCCATCAACAGCAAAATGCCTGTTTGAAAACAAATAAAAACAGGTCCTCTCTCATCATTAGATCTAAAGCACTTAATCCTGCACAGAGGCGGCTCTCCTCTTCCACTGGAAACCTTTTCTTTGTTTCCATCACATATGGAGATCCTTCGTGGAGTACGTCTGCAAACCAAGTCCTGACGCTAACATCTGGAGTTGGGGGGGCAATCTTTGCCATCGTGACCCTCTCCAGATCTCCCCTGAACTAAGGCTGACTATCGATTAAAGTATTTAATTGTGATTAATGGCATGATCGTCAGATTAATCGCACATTTTTTATTTGTTCACTATGTACTGTAAGGGGAGATTTGTCAAGTATTTAATACTCTTATCAACATAGGACTGGGCAAATATGATTGCTATATGCAAATATATGGATGTATTTATTATTGGAAATAAATCAACAACACAAAACAATGACAAATACTGTCCAGAAACTCTCAGAGGTTCTGCATTTACTGTAGCATAAAATCTGCTGAAATCAGAACATGGCAAACTGCAGCCCAACAGACAACAACTGCTGTCAGTGTGTCAGAGTGCTGATTTGACTATGACTTGATCCAGACTGACTGGGACTATCATAAAGTAGGCATGTCTGTAAAGGGGAGACTGGTGGAGACCCAGAGAACCCATTTACATCCACATATCTGGAGGTCAGAGGTCAACGGATCCCTTTGAAAATGGCTGACAGCTTTTCCTCACCAAAATCTAGTGTAAGTTTGGAGCGTTATTTAACCTCCTTTGTGACAAGATAGTATGACATGGTCGATACCGATGGACTCCTCGGGTTTTCTAGGTTCATATGATGCCATCTTTTCTCTAGCTGAAAAACTGAGCCCGCTACAATCCCTGAAAGATTGATCGCGTTCATACATTAAAGAAATTCATTGTGTTAACTTTGAAAGTCCTACCTACCTACTACTCCTACTACCCGGTAAAGCTGCTTTTTAAATTATTGAAAGGATAAAAAAGAGAAAAGGCGTCCTGCGCTGAGATAGAGAATTTGTCATATTAACAGATGTTTTTGTTCCTGGACGATTGCTTCTGTCTTATAAGCAAGCTTTGAACGAAAAGCCGGATTCTAGTCCTGCTGTGAAAAATTTCTCCTGATTTATTTCACCATATTTTAACTGCCAACTCATAAAACATGAAAAAGGACAATAAAAATCTCCCACACACACACACAAACACAAACTGAAAAACCTACACAGGCCAGTATTTCTGCCAGCCAGGCCTTTTTCCTCACCACAGGGGTGAGTATTGGTAATATGTGACGTACCGTTGTGGCTCAGAGGGCTTTGCTTTTAGTGGGTGTAAAAACTGTGGCGGGGCCTTGTAGTCACATGAAATTTTACAGCAAGCAAGGAGGCACTTTCATTGTTGTGTTTGCTCCTCGCTGAAGCTCCAAGGCTCCTCAGCTAGAAAACAACAATGGCCTCGTTGTTCCCGTCTCATCTGCGTTCATGCCTGGTAAAAGGAACATAAAACCCTTCCCTCCGCCAGCCCCTCATATCGGCACAGTTCAGGCACAGAGGAATAGTTTTTCAAAGTGTCACCGTTTAGGGCATGGCTTGGATGTCAGCTGCTAAATGAATAAATAATGTGCCCTCAAGTTGGATCTGATGTAGCGGGATCTGATCCGATGTGACTTCTCACTCAAGGTAGCTAACATCCAGATGTTAGAGGAAAACCCTTTCCGCCCCCTCAGGTTGCTAATGAAACATGGAACAAGAAGGATGTTTGTAAGTCGCTCCCCCGACAAAAAACAAGGCAGATGAGAAAAGTTGTTTCATGAGAGTAAAACTGATTCGGAAGTGATGCATCTCTGGATGCACGATGACGGCTACAGTATCTACAGAATGTGTTGTCATTGCTCTGGGCCCCTTTTGCTGCAAAGTAGGACCAGAGTAGGAAGTGAGATACAGTAGCAGCTCACGGTGTGCGCCTGTGTGCAGTTTTTGAGGAAGTGCAGACAACCCAAGGCCAAATTAGCCTGCAGTGTTTGGACGTGGCCTACTTCTAAAGCATGCAGTCATTAATGTGGTCTTCCACTCGGTTTAAAGTACACAAATGGGATTTTAATTCATACCCTTATGCAGAGCGCTTCTACCGAGTCCTCTCCCAAGGAATTCACTGCTATAGTTCATGCATGCGATGCAGAAAAAACATCATGGATTTTTTAGAAAGCGGTGACAACCCTGTACGTGTGGCGCCTCGCTGTATGACCTTGAGTGCCCTCAGTAAGCTGCAGTGTCTGAGGATGTGTGTGTACCGTAGTGGCCTACTCCTGTCTCGTGGATTTTGTAGCGGCTGTGTGTGTGTTTGAATAATGTCCTGCAGGAGACACTCTAAGTGCAACGTCTAGGACTCAGGCGTCAGCAATAATATCAGGGCAGCCTCTCCTCTCCTCTCTCCTCTGTGTGCAATGGCATGGGGGATATTACAGCATTAGATCTCATGAATTATAGCCATATTGGTAGCTCAATGTCATGGGACATACAGTAGATGTGTTTGTGGTTAGTACCACCGTCGTTCAGTCAAGCGCTAGAAAAGGAGGAATGGGCATCGTGAAATGTGTTCAGATGTATCACTCTGCATGTTTTGGACTCTGGTGAGCCAATTTCGCTGAATAACGAAACATGAATTAAGATGCCGCGTTACAAACTGTCGTGAGCTTAAGGCTTCTCCTCGTTTGATCTGTGCTATCACAGGGGTACGACTCAGTATTCTGTATCATAGCGAATGGATCTGTGCGTTTCCCAAAGATGGGGGGTGCAATAACAAAAGATGCATTACCTAATAGATTTGGCAGAAATGCAGAGTTCAGGGTGGTCTGATAAAGCTGGGTTACAGTACTTTAATCAATCACTAAGAACACGAGCCAATTTAGGAAGAAGCCTGACATTCAAGATAGGCTTTCAGACAGGATTAGAAACAGTGAATGGAGAGCAGACATATCTACCAGGGCGAGCCCAGAGGACTGTTGTCAGGGGGACAGTGTTCCCTTCTCCATGTGTGATATTGAGGCATGTCTCTGCCTCGCCCCCCCCCCCCCCCCCCCCCCTTATATTTGAAAAGTCACATCCTGTCTTCCTGGCCTTGCCCCTCAGTTAAATGCAGATGAGTATTAGTAACAAGACAGCGTTGGTCGCTTCTGTTGTTTACTCTCTCCCTTCAAGAAAGGGCACTGTCATTTAAAATGTCCCTTGGAGCTCATCATCATCTGGAGTCTCCGGCCCTTACTAATAATATCTGGAATATCAATGTGAACATGCAATGAGCAGAGGAAGAGGGCTGCTTTTCCCTGGAGGGAAACAGACTCTTTCTTTGCCTCCAGGACATTGTTCTGGTGTTGTTTTTTTACCTAGCTACAGCAACGCAGCCTGTTTATCTAATCCCTAACACTCAAACATCTGGACACCTCAGTCTCAGTCCAAATTTGTAGATAAATCTAACCCTATCTTCAACTTTAGGTATTTTCCAAAGCTCTAGGAATCCCTGAAGGGAAGACGTAGCCTTTAGCTGCAGCCCTATAGCCTGGGATCAATGGGGGAAACAGCCACAGGCTGTGATGCCGCTGGATAAAGAGGGTGCTTCAACTGTGGTGATTGATATCACCTCACTAATCCCTCCACATCTCCTCTAAATCCACCTGGCTGGAGCTCTGAATGAGCCTGTAATGTGATGAATTAAGACGAAAATGCTCAAACGCCGTTTACATTTCCCACTGTCACATTTTATAAATGTGGATTGTTTGTTATTGAAATGAATAATGAAAGGATTATATTTTTTTATTATGTTTGGATCTGTATTCAGACATTTTGATGGTAGTTAGAAGGGGAGGGAATCACCAGAGGAACCACGATACAATATCATCACAATACTTACGTCACGATACAATCTTGTGATTTTAAACATTTTGTGATATGACGAGTATTGCTATAAGATATGTTGTGATTTATTACCTTTTTTTTAAATGCTAATTATGCAGTTTGTCAACATCTGTTTTATCTAATAAGATACACTTTTTTTGTTCACATATCTTGAGGTCAGAGGTTGAGGGACCCCAGAATTTAGCATAACTTTTGAGCGTTCCTGCGTAGCTAACATGACGTGGTTGGTACCGATGGATTCCTTCAGGTTTTTAGTTTCATGTGATACCAGTATCTTCACTCTAGCTTTTAGACTGAGCCAGCTACAACCTCTGAAAGACAGAATAGCCGCCGTCAGATTGTTCATGTCAATAGATTTTATAGTAAGAGATCAATACTTGACGTCCGTTTATTAATACAATATTGCCACGCAAAGTATCGCAATACTATGCTGTAACGATTCCCTCCCCACCCCTAATAGTTACTGTTAGGGCTGTCAAAGTTTACGCGCTAATAACGCATAAACACAACTTTGCACAGCAGTAACACAATTGATCTCTTGGAGGTCGTGGGCTCAGTTTCAAAGCTGGAGTGAAGATACTGGCATCTTATGAAGCTAGAAATCCTAGTATGTAATGTAGACATGGTACGATTGGTACCATGGCGTACTAGTTTGTAGCGAAGGAGGATAAAATACCGCTTCAAACTTGTCCCAAACTTGTCCCTTGACCTCTAGCTGGAGAGGTGCCAGTTTACCTCTTGGGCACTGCCGAGGTGCCCCTGAGCAAGGCACCAAACCCCCAACTGCTCGGGGCGCTTGTCAGGAGCAGCCCCATCACTCTGCAATCTCTCCATTAATGCATGTTTGTGTGTTTCAGGTCTGCATGTACCATGTATGAGTCTAACAGAGTGTAAATTGAATTTCCCCACTGTGGGACTAATAAAGGTAGATCTTCTTCTTCTTCTTCTTCTAACCTCAAGATATGTGAATGGAAATGGTTTCTATGGGAACCCACCAGTCTCCCCTTGACAGACGTGTTAGTTTGGTATGTTATAATATATAATATGTTATGTTAGAATTTGAGCATATTTTTTTATACTAAATGCAGTACTTGTGAGAGTTTCTGGACAATATGTCATTGTTTAGTGTTGTTAATTGATTTCCAATAATAAATATATACATACATTTGCTTGAAGTAAACATATTTGTCCACTGTTGATAAGAGTATTAAATACTTGACAAATCTCCCTTTAAGGTACACTTTAATCAGATAAAAAATGTGTGATTAGTTTGGAATTAATTGCAATTAAATATCTTAATCGATTGACAGTCGTAGTTACTATAAATCTTGTGTTCAAGATCAAATTACATTTTGCAGGAAAACCTTTATCTGACCTGTCAAAGCTAGTTTGTTATATAGTCCTTCTGGATATTAAAGTGCTATTCATTTCTTTAAACAGCTCTTATTAATGGGTGATAGAGGCCATGTGGTGCGATTTATTTGCTCTTTGTTTACGGAGAAGATGAAGGTCACCCCCTCATTAGTGCAGCAGCATTTTATTTTTTTTTTTTTTTTGGGGGGGAGATGTTGTGATATACATAGTAATCAAGTGTGGCTCACATCACTGCTTACTGTTGACCTTTAGTTAAAAGCACATCACTGTCGGGTCGTTTCCAAACTTAATTATGCTCTCATACAGCTTGCAAGCATCATGTACAGTGGACAGACCTCATTTAATCTGTTGTTATTAGGCCACAGTAACCCTTTGCTCTCTCTGTAAATAGGGCCCCTTTCCATAATGTTCATGAATCCATTATTGCCTTTTTTATATAAGAAAATAGATGCTGAGGGCTTTTGCTGTGTCAAGCACACTTGTGTACAACTCAGCATTCGGCTATGTATTCAGAAATCCTGCTTGTCACACAACAATACACTTTGGCACCTCTCACTTCTGTGCAACTACCAGGCATTTGCATGTCAATAGCATCAGTCTACCACTGTGCTTTTGGCATTTGCGAATGCTCTGAAAGGAAGCCAGGTACCGTAGTGGAGGTCTTTTGAAAAGAAACATCAGAATAATATGTTTGCCGTTGTTGCCTTCATTAACATGTTACTTTCTCAAAATTCATCTCGGCCCATTTGATCATCAATCGCAATTAACGACTGCTCAGATGTATGGCTCAGGCCAATTTTTAAGGTACATGCAGCATTTTAAAGCACACGCCTCGAGGGAAAAGGCAAAGCTGCAGAACTGCTGTATATGATGCAACGCACTGTGATACTTTAGATCAGATTAATTAAACCCTGTTCTAACATCAAGTCTAGCACCATATTTTTACCTGAATATCTGTGTTTGCACATTACTGTAACTGCTGCAAATGCTAAGGCACCTAATGCATTATTACCTCATTAATTTTACAGGCGGCATCTGGGTCATGTCTCTCCGTGGTATATGTATTATGCTGTGGAGCCCTTTCACACCCAGTGATAAAGCTTATCTTTCAGTTTTCACTGAGAACCGCTACCTACTTACCTTAAATGAAAGCTGTTATTTGGCTTATTAGGCCACAGAAAGATTCATTTTCTAAGCACGCTTGCAGCACATGTTGTACATGCTCACACACATGCACAAGGCTATTATATTTCACATGGAAGGCCCCCAAAAAATAATTTCACATTCTTCTGGACAAGTTGATGTGAATTTTTAATCTGTGTCTGCAGAAAACATAATTCAAAATGCATTGGATGAAAGTGGTGAATTACATGCACTCAGTACAAGGCTTCACTGCTTTTTTGAAATGGTGCATAGTTAAGTGTTTGTCCTCAGGATGATCAGCTCTTCAAAGGCCTGGCTTCGTATGCTTTATGAGGATGCTTCTGTTTGTGCTTTAGTTTCTGTAATGGATGAGGAGGGAGGGGACATGACAGGACAGTAAAACCACAGTGTTCTTAGCAGGAAATGTCGTCTAAATTGTAGATATTACTGCATCATAAATTACCCACATAATAATAGTTTTAGATGTATGTTACTCACTGCAAAGACAATCTAAATCACGTTATCATGAAAGCCATACTTCTGGCCCGGAGGAACTGCTGTGTTCTGTTTAGATAATTGGCCAACAATGTCGGTTACTCATATCTGCAATTGATACTGGCTCTGCAATGATTATTCAGGCCAAGGACGACTGCATGGTCTCTTTAACCCAGAGCAGAAAGGTCAATACTAGCCATAGGAGCTGATCCATCTAAGTTTTTGCAGTGCGGTGTCAATGAACTTGGAGCCCTGATTGTGAAAGATCAGCTCCCTGGTGTAATTACCAGCCAGACCTCAATTAACTCACAGTAAACCTTCAGTTCAACTCTATATGTTTGTGAAGCGTTAATAGCTGCTTTAAGAAAAGTATTCTCCCACTCCCTTCGCTGTCAATTCTTTGGTACACTTGAATCAATGTTCAATGCACTGCATGTTGTCAGATGTATTATTTGAAATTAGTTTAAAGAGGAAACAAGCCATTCATCCCTCTCATTATTCTCAAACCGTAATCAATCAGTATAAATGTTGAGTTTTCTTCTCAGGCAGTAGCTCTTGATAACTGGCCGCTCCATGACAAGCAGTACTTCGACCAGCAGGAGTAATACACAGCAGTTCACATTTGAAGTGATTGTCATAAACTTTGATTTGCTTTATATACATAGTGCCATGCCGGCGCCGTTCAGGTTCCTTGCACTTGCCCGAATTTTATTGGGGATGCATCCCAGACGGCTAAAAATCCATCCTCCTTTCAACTGTAAGCCAGAAATTGATGTTAGCACTGCCATGTTATACGTGCCTCCCTCACAGTGGAGGAGATGAGAAGGAGCAGCTTGAAATATCTGCTGAATTCTCCTTGGTATGCTCGAGTGTGTCCTCTCTAGGAATCCAATCAGGTTTCACATGTGCTCACCAATCAAATGTGTTTCCACATCGCAGATGTGAGAGATGACCAACAACTAGGAAACACAGCATTCAAAGAAGTGTCTATGTTCATAATGCACACGGCGAATATCTGATTCAGCTGATCACTGACACTCTGTGTGAGAATACGCCTGATGAAAAATGCTCTTTCGGATTTTTACCCGGTTATGATGCTGAATATGAAACACAGAAAAGCCATAGATATTCTGGTCTGCTCTTCTTTTCTTTGATTTTTTTTTTTGCTCTAGTTTCTTATGAGCAGCAGTCTTGCAAAAGGGGTGTCAAAGATGAGAAGGACAAGAAAAAAAAACATCACTCAGGCTACATTCACACTGTAAGCCTCAGTGCTCAAATCTGATTTACTGCCTGCATCAGATTTTGTTTTGTTTGTTTGTCTGTTCATATTATTTTTATACATTCTAAATGTGATACCAGGGCATTAATATAGCATCACACAACTGTTTGCTATGTAAAGATATAGAGGAGTAATGTCTACCTGAGCAGAGGATGAAGTCTCTCCCTCCGTGGGTTGTAATCTAAGCTTCTCCTCACTTTGTTGACATCGCTGGGCTGATGTCAACAAAGTGCATGTTTGTGCATGTGAAGCTGCCTCACCGGCTAGCTCATGCCCGCTGCTCTGCACTGCTCCTATACAGCAACGACACCACACCCACCAATGGCAGTGGCGCAGAAGCATAGCACCCACCCTCCGGTTCACCCTCACATTAACACTGTTGTTTGCACTGTTTTTAGCACCATTAACTATGAGCCATGTTGAGAGGTAATGGATAGGCTCCCAATTCCATATGTAGCACCTTTAAAAGTGGCCAGTATCAGATTCCAGTGTGAACTGGTCACGGTTAGCAACTGTCTAGAGGGAAACGAAAACAAACAAAACAGATCAGAGTCATTTATGTGCAAAAATAAAAAATCAGATTTGGGCCACCTTGGCCCGCAGTGTGAACGTAGCCTGAGAGTCTGCAGCCATGCTAGCAGCTCTGTGAGGTTGTGTCAGGTGCTCTGAGCTAAATGTGAAAGTCAGCATGCTAACAGGCTGATTTTTAGCCGGTATACAGTTTACCATTGTCACCATTTTAGTCTAGTGTGTTAGCATGCTAATGAGAAAGACAATTAGACATAAATCATAAAAGTACATAAAATATTGGACAAATTTTTACATGTTAAGATGAACTCAGTCAATGTTTTATTTCATTTGCTAAGATATATGCCCTCTCAAATTAGTGCTGTGATGTTGGATGTTACAGGGGCTGCCATAAATGCAGATCACACTATAAAGTAGTACTAAAAAGGTAATTTTTTTCAGTTTTTATGCATTTTAGGGGAAGGAAAAAAATCAATGTTTTTTGTTTTTTTTATGCCAGAATCAATATAGTCTTCTTATTTGAGTCTATGTGGAGGTAGAAGAAGTTACTGCTTTTATTGTTGTAGTCTGACTAACATGACGTCATGTCCATTCTGTAATTGTCAACCAAAGCAAACCACAGCGGAGGGTTCGCGTGGATCCAACCTGCGCCCTCACTTTTTAAATCTAAACATTCAGTAAAGTCTGGAAACACTTTGGGTTTCACACATTGCCAGGAAAAGCAGAGCTAGACATCACGGCTAATGGCTAAAGCTGATAGCTGAAAGCTTAGAAATGAAAAAGAAAATACCACTAATTTGTGAGGGAAATGTCTTTATTCTTTGATTTTTGGGTTGTTGAAAAAATGTAATAATTAATTCCTGCGAATGATGTCAGAGCAACTTCATACATGCTGAATACCAACATTTTAATGTATTAATTTAGATATTTCCCACAGTAAAAGTCCAGAGAAGTGTATGATTTAACTTTTCCCGGTGCTGTAGTGTTAAAAAAAAAGTTAACAAAAATTGCAATAGATCGCAATATCAAATCGTAATACTTAACAATCATAATACATATCGAATTAGCACCCAAGTATTGTTAAAGTATGTAATCCATAGATAGGTGTATCATCACAACCCTACTGTATATGCTGGTGTGTTCTTTATACTGTGACGGTTTTCAAAAGTTTAGATATAAAGTAGTGATGCTAATTGTCAAAAAGTTACACACATGCGCTCTGTCAGCACGGCGTAACTTTAGCGAGTGTCCAGTTGACCGTGTGTGTGGCGGCGGTGGGTGTGGGTTTTCGTTGGTGTTATAGCTGTGAACGTAGCTGTAGTAGACAGTGTGAGTACAGTTTATTCCTGAATAAATGCTACGAGGCTCCAAGTCCTCCGCTCAAGACTGGAGCCAGCTTCCTGTATCTGTAACTCCGGCTGAGACTCACTTAAGGTGGACCAGCTTTTCTCCGTAAAGCGAGATTTGCTCAGCTTTTTAATTAATTATTAATATTTCTGTTAACCATTTAACTCATAGCATTAATTGGTTAAGTTGCTTAATTGGTCAGTTAATTGGTTAATTATTAATATCCCTAATATAAAAAAATCACAATATATTGCCCTGCTTACATTATTGCAGTATATTGAATCATGACAAATACAATACAATACAAATACTAATATTCTTTCCAATACACAGCCCTTTACATTTTACAGTGGACGTGTAATACTGTGCTGAGAAGTCATATAATGTAACAGCATAGATGTTGCTCGATGGAATGGTCTGTAATGGATGATGTGCCCTATTTTAATTATGGTCAGTGATTTGGTTGTTTCTGAAGACACGACAGAGGTCGTCCTCCTCGCCTTGTGCTCCTCCGTCAGCAGCACTCTGGAGCTGCGTTGGCTGGGTGATAGAAATAGCAAACAAAACACTTCGTCAAGAGAACAGATCCCACCCTGCAAACGGCGTCTGTGGGAGGGTGGATAATGAGTATGCCATGTGTAAAGCCTTAATGTGTTTACATACGGCTAGATTAGAGACGGACCCAATACTTGCCCCTGCGGTTTCTCCAAGAATCCCTGTGGGCGACGTTGAGTGATTAGCTACTTTGAGTTTTTTTTTTTCAGTGGGAGTGTCTAGTGGGACTCTGCAGTGGATCAATAGGAGTTAGGATGATGAACTGTTGGGGAAATTTCTTTATTTATCATTTTTTTTAAAGCTCTCCAGTCCTTTTCCATCTAATTGAGTTGGTTTGCTTTGATTAATATCCCCCACATATTGTTTCACGTATCATATTACTGCCTAAACTGTATCTGACACCCAGTCAAGAGAAAAAGAGCTGACATGGGTGTAGGGCCTCCACTCGCAGCTTTTAGGACTTCGGATCAAATCTGTCCCCATCGTTTTGGTCACGAAGAGCAAACAGTTGTTTCAAGCACCGTCAGCAGTTAACAGAATCGCCTTTATTTATTGGCTGCACGGCCACAGGATTCATCTCAACACCTGGAATCTGTCTTTATTTGGCCCGCCACGCTCACCCCTCCGTGTTTCCTCTACTGTTTGGCTGGTAATGATACTCGCAGGCAGCATTTATCCAGCAGGCAGTAGAGGGGTGGAGACACACGGCTTAGCGGGCGGCCACAGCAGCCGGCAGCGCCGCCGCTCCTCGCCGTCTCCCTTTCTGCTTCTTTAGAAATATGTCAGCATCGCCGCAGTGATTAGCAGTCAGAATGTGCTGCGTCTTTGTCCTTGATTTAATGCCAAATCTCCTAAGTAATAATGACTGCACAGGCTCTGTGTCTGACGAAAGGAGGGAAAAGGAAAAGGAAGAGTGGGCCCTCATCCCTCGTTGTTACAGTGGCACTGGTTCCCAGCAGGAGCCTTATGAAGCCGCGCTTTGGTTTGACATTTTGCGAATGTTGTTTTCTGAAACATGCCAATCTCCGTGATTTAATATGGCGGGCTGTTGTTCGTCAAGCCCGGGAGCTTATATACGGAGCGTGCCTGCAAGAGAGGAGCCGTGCAGCATGTGTGTGTGTACATTCATTATTGATTTTGCTGCGTTGAAATCCATGTTTGCCCATTTGAAATAAACATGTGTAAGCAGACAATTTACAGATATATCTTCCACATTATTGACACGCAGAGGCCAGGGAGCAATCCTATCATGAGCTGAGCTCGACTCAGAACAGAGTCGATGCAGATCGGTGTCTTTCTGGAGCACAAACGGGAGGTGAGGACGCTAAATTAAGTTTTTTGCTGGTGCCTCTCACATTTTAATGAGTTCAGCTGAGGTAACCGCCTGGGTACATAGGTTTCTGTCTCCTGCTTCCTGTCTCATTGCCTGTCTCTTATCGTTTCCATAATGTCACTTTCAGCCTTTGTTATAATGTAACAGCAACAGAAGCATTTGTAATCAGTGATTACACTCTCTCCCAGGTCAGGACGGCTCACTTCATTTGAATTTAGATGTTCCAGAGGACTAATGCCTTTGTCGCAGTCGAGCTACTATAATAACAGAGCGGGGAGAGTCAGAAACTCCATCTACTCAGAGCTCTTATTGGTTCCTTTTTTAACGGAGTCCATTCAGCCTCTCTCTAAGGGATGTCAGGGCGTAGGAGTACATTTGGCTCTGTGCTCAAGACTTTTATTGCGATGCAGGGATCTCTCCGCCGCAGGAGAACAAAGGGTGTTCGACAATGAGTGTACATGGCTGTGGGCTCAGACCAAAATAAAGAGGAAGAAAGTGTTTACTTCTAAATGTGGGATCTGTATGGGGACAACTCACATGTTGGGGTGCTTTTGAATATTGATGAATAGGGATCTGGCAGAATTGAATGTGTCCTGTTAATCAGGGAGCGGAGAATTGGGGAGGATGGCGTTTAACGGCTTGTACTTGGTGGAGTGCTGTCTTGCATTAAGGGCTAATAACCTCTCTTAGACTCAGAACGGTGCCCCTCTCTCCTCCTCCTCCTCCTCCCCCCGCCTCCATCACCCCAGTTGTATTTATTATGGGCTGCAAGGCCACGGTGATGAGACGATCAATATTTCTGGGATGATGAGGGAGAACTCATGCAATCTCTCTCTCTCTCTCTCTTTCCCTCTGTTCCTCCCTTGGCAGTGCTTCAGCAGGTAGAGAGATCTAAGCCGAGAGGACCTCTGAGATGCTGTTGGAGGGGAGACTGATGAAGTCCTCTGTGCTGTGTGTCCTCTAAACACACACACTCCATCACGCTGTCCTATGTCCTTGCTGT
The DNA here is from genome assembly GCA_947000775.1 of Pterois miles. Taxonomy (NCBI): domain Eukaryota; kingdom Metazoa; phylum Chordata; class Actinopteri; order Perciformes; family Scorpaenidae; genus Pterois; species Pterois miles. The sequence goes on along the minus strand of CAMQGK010000308.1, from coordinate 3,215,177 downwards.
GTCCTGATTAAAAAGTTTGACCTGATGTATTTTATCTCGACAAGAATTAGTGTTATTCTGCTGCTGTGTGTGCAGATCTAAACATAAATGGCCTCCCTTCAGCTTGAAATTGAAAATCTTGTATCTATGGGGAATAATAAGATGCCCGGTCATCTTTCTCTGTTCAGGGAATCAATATATAGAACTCTCATAATGGATCATAAATGTGATAAATTTCAATTTAAGCTGAAACCATTTTTGAAGATGGCTCAGACACATAGTCAATGATCATCAGGCACCTTTTTTGTTTGTTTTTATGGTATTTTAATGTTCTGTTTCAGGGGGAGTTTGCCACTATTTTGCATTAAACATATTCACAAAAGCACCCACATCCAGACTAATAGGTGCTTGACAGAAGATGTAAAAGAGGGAAAAAATAGAGTCCGCACACTAGATAATGCTCCCATGACCATATATTTAATTACCACCAGGCGAAACATTGCTTGGTGGTAATTAAATATATGTCATGGGAGCATTATGTAGTGTGCAGACTCTATTACTATTTTTCCATCTTCCCCGTTCTGTGTTTCCATTTATGTTTTCTTTAAAACCCTTTCATGTGTAGTGGTCATTACAATAGACAGCTACGCAAAAGCTGCTTTCTCGAATATGGATGGGGGTTTGATGGTATAGATGCACATTAGCCACTACAGTGGACGCTAGTGCGTCGTCCCGTACGCTGCCAGCCAGCCGCTGTAAGTGCAACGCAAATTCGTCAAAACCAAGATGGCCGACGGTCGGCCAGAAACGTTGAGCAGCTCAGGAGTGTCTTGCCAGTTCGTCTATAGTGGGAGATGTTTGCAGGTAAATAAGATGTGATAGCATCAAGTTACAACTAAGGAGTAATACAGTTGTTAAAACCTCCAAGTATTGATTTTATGTTGGGAGAAAATGCCGATTAATCATCTGTCCATTAAATTGGACATTTTGCATCACTGGCTATATTTCAGCATTAATGCTAACACTGAGTTCTTGAAAATACTTCATCTGCAGTAACTGTTATGGCTGTAAATCAACTGATTTGTTATTAGGGTGCAACTTGCAGTTTTATTATCGCAGTTTTACAATATCCTTCTATTATTTTTGAAGAAAATGTTCATTGAAAAACGATACAGTTCAACAGGGGACGTCGGGAGAGGCTGAGGAGTGAAGGATGAGGAGCTGAATGAGGGAGGGGGGGCAGGATGGAGGAGAAGAAGGAGAGAGGGGAGAGGATGAGGAATCAGGAGCTTCATTCAACATTTTATACTTTCACATAATATGTTATTTTGTTCATTGGTTTATTAAATTCATATTTCTCCTTGAAAAGCGAACATATAAAAATGTCCTTGAAAAAAGCAAAAAATGTAGTTAATTTTTTTCATGCCTAAAGAGGAATAAGGTCTCAGAATTAAAAACTAAAATTATATTCGTAATGTTACTGAAAATAAAAACACAGGACAGTCCCGGATGATGCAACGATCCTAAAGGTTTATGTTATGGCGTACAGGACAAGTCTAATTACTACAATACCCAAGAGTCCTGGCTGGCAGTTGCCATGGAGAAGAAGCCAGTCTGAAGCAATAATCAGAGCAGTAGCAAGTACAGTTGGCAACCAAACCATGATGCCATTGTTGCTGAATTCGTTGTTAAACATCAGTTAATTAAGCTTTTGTTTTTCAGTTTTCTTAAGCTTCCACTGAATTTTAAGCTCAGCTTGCCAAAATGCACCCTGGGAGTTGTAGGTAACTTCTTCCTCAAAGTTTTTTTTTTTATGTACACATGCTTGTACCCTCAAGTTTTTTAATCAAAGAAGCAGATCTTTTGAGTTCATAATCTCTTTTACTGTTGATCTGAACTGGAGAATTTCATGCTGATCCGATCTTGTCTCTGAGAAAAATGAATGGGACTTTTTCTTCCACGACCAGCTTCATGATCATTTTGTAGGCTGTAGTTTGTGGCTCTGTTTAATTGCACAGCATACTGAAAGGTTTTCTCAATATTTATCCACTGATCTACTGAAAATAGGTTTTTATTAATAGAAATGGAGAGTATGAATTATATTCAACAGCGCAACAAACTGCAGCATCTAAAATGACTGCTTGTGTTTTGTGGTGTTTGTAGGCGTTTTCTTGTTGAGCAGTGTGTATTCTTATAAAGGTCCATCCAAGTTCAGGTCTTGCACTCTAACTGAAGCTATAAATACTGTAGTATGTGGTACAGGTCCATGTTATGTATCTTGTATAAAAACTAAACAGGAAGCACTACACAGTGTAGTTCCTAGCGTCTTTGAACATGGGGATAGGTAGTAACGTCTGCTAGCTTTTCGGCTCCTGCTGCAGGAGTCCTCGTGGACGAATCGGACTTCGTCGGTGTGACTTTTCTGCATTTCGAAGCCTTCCCCAGCCCTCAGCCCCCAGCAATGCATGCCTTTTACTCCCCAGATTGGATATGGATGACTTTTCATGTATTAACATGTAGCAGGCGCTCAGTGTGCCAGAGTCTCCGAGCAGGATTGTCCGCCACACACATTTCATTTGCACAAGTATCAGTGAAGGTGGGCTCATCTGTAGTATTTACAAAATGTCATGTATGTTAGGGCTTCCGTGTACAACTACTACAACTACAACTTTCCTGTGATTCGCATTTGCAGCAAATGGGAAAGCTGCCTAGCGATAACAACACCTCCAGGAATGTCGGGATTGCTTTCTCTCGGTGGTTAGTGGCCCTCCAACGGCTGCTGATACATTATAAATCATTTACACAGTCATTTTGGAATGCAATATCCTCCTCTAAATGCTGGCTTTTCTTCTCCATTGTTATTAGAGCGAACGCTGCAGTAGGCGCACAAGGCTGAGGGCGACCCTAAGCCAGAGAAATTGAAAATTGATCAGGCAGTGTGCGAAGGTGTTGTCCCTGGCACCGCTGGTTCACCGTGGGACTGCTGATAAGCATTTACAGCGCTGTCCCTGGAGGTCCCTGCTGCCTGTAGCTACTGTACATCCTCTGGCTCTTCTCCTCTTCATCCCAGAAAGAGAGCTCTTGTAAGAGCAAACAAGGGAGATGAAATTTAAATTCTGCCTTCATCATATTCATATCTATACTAGTGGGGGATGAGTGGAAAATGCTGCATGACATTAAGCAGGGCATGTAATTTTCATCATGTTATTATGTTCTTGTGTAAGACTCCAGCTGTTGGGTTTTAACTGTGATTTTCCTGTAAACATAGCTGATCTAAAGGATAGCTTCACAATTGTTGTCCATGTATACAGTGACACGGTCCTCCCTGGCCTTTAAAGGAGCAGTGTGTAACATTTTGGGGGATCTATTAGCAGGACATACAACCATGGTCATTTAGCAGCAGCATACAGGGTGCAGTGGTGTACGATATTTCCACAGGCAGTAATAAAACGTAACACGCAGTGGTATATAGTGTCCAGCCTCTTTAGGCTCTGGTCAGGTACATTCATATAGAGCAGATCACAATAATCCAATAAAGGTAAAAACTTTGCTGAAGTCAGATGTTTCCCCACCTGGAGGGAGAAACAGGATTTGTTTCTGAAAATGAACATTTACGTTAGTTAAAGTTGACCAGGTCAGTTCAGTGACTGATATCTCTCTGATTGGATTTAATTTAGTTTTGGTATTAATAAACCATCCAAACAACAAAGAGTTTAAGAAGCACCAGGAGCGATTGAAATCTGGGCTTCATCTCTTTCAAATACCAAACACAAGACATCAACCACTAAAACCTGATCAGCTGAATTAACAATCACGTCACACAGATGAAACTGGTAAACAGAGTTGATTATCATGAAATCAATTCTATATGTTCTGAGCATGTTTAATAAAATGAGTCAGTTTGTGGATGTTCACAGTCAACATAAAATGGTGTAATACTCTTCAACTAGATTAAAATGTAGATATTAAATATCACATTAACTAGACATTAGTGTGCACCCAACTTTATGTGTAAGATCACATATAATACGTGTATAAAATACACATGTAGAGATATTGATGCAGCCAGATAGAATCAAATGATTAGCATAAAAGAGAAGGTTTTAGTCTACAACCTGCAACTATTTTAACCTGCTTTGGTTGAATTTGTTATGTCAACAGCTTCCCGCCAGTTAGTGAAGCATCACACATCAATTCATGTCGACTGTAATGTTAGTGAGATTGTTCTGCCTCCATAATGTGTCTGTGTTGACCTGTTGACCCGTTGAGCTGTAACTCATAAAAACTTCATCTGGTCAGGACCGTACTGGGTTTTTATCTAGTGAGTTTAACCAGGCTGGTTGTAATTAAGAGTCCCACCATTAGCGCTCCCCAGAGGTCAAGTAAACAGTTTAAATATATTTTTTACCGCCAAAGGACTATGGATGGTGTCCGTCAGTACTTCCATTTGAAGCATGTTAGGAGCGCATCTTTGAACAGGCGGTATTAGGGTCGGCCGATGTGACGCATGCTGTGTGATGGTAGAAATGTGTCCACTGTTGGCAATACTGTTTCCACTGCAGTAGCTTTTCTCCTGTCATCTTATGACCTTGTGAAACCAGCTGCCTGGCAAGCTAATGTGAGTTGGACGGACATGGAGGAGGAATGTGAAGGAGAGGAAGAACTCTGGTTACATGATTACCAGCCATTTGCACTCTGTAGTTTATACTGACAGTGTTTGTCAGCTCTTTGAAAAGAAAGATGAGCAAATCCTGCAGGAAACACCTTTTCTTTCCTATTTCTGTTGCTAAAGCCTAAATCCAGATTTGTGTGATTTTTACACTGATTGGCTGAAGTCAGGCTGCCAGAAACCTTAAAGCTTTCATTTTGAAAGAGTTTTGGTTTTTGAGTCTTCGTTTTAAACTCGAGTTGTCTCATTGAGGCAGATGTTTTTGTTTGTATGGAAGTTCCAAATAAAAGACGAAAGTAATCTAACGTTCAGTATTGTTGTTTTAAACTTAATTGAATTTATAGAGCATTTACAGTATTGTGATATAAAGTAACATATATTTTGGCCATATCACCCACCCGTAGTACAGGAGGAATGGTTACAACAAGCAAAACCTGTTTCAGTGTTCATATGGGTATCTCACATTTGTTTTAGGACAGGATTTAAGAAAAACCGTGAACATTGGCCTTTAAAGCAAAGACTATTTACCCACCGGCAGTTGTCCTTTCACATTTCACGTGTCCCTTCAGCATTATTAGACTCATCTTGACAAGTTGCCCGGCAGTTAATTGCAATATCCAAGTCAAAGGCAGCTTCTTGATTATGTGGATTGATGATGGCGCTGAGAGCTCTGTCATGTTTATGTGAGCTGCGTTACGTCACAACAGAAAAGAGCTCCACAAGTCAATAAGAGTGACTGACTAAAAACGGTAGCTGCAAACTGGTGGGCTGTCGGGGAAATGTCATTAATTTTGCTGTCCTCTCCCTGTTGCAGCACGGGATAGAAGATCTGACGAGTGGAGCGAGGACAGCGAGTAAGAACCTCGCCGCGGGGAGGAGCTGCGTTAACTGCGACTGTTTCTCCTCGTCGCCCGTACGCCGGCGGCCTCCAGTATCACAGCCGATGACTCTCCCTCAGGTGGCTGGACTGCAGGGCTGAGCGGGAAGTTTTCGCTGAGGGGGAGGGCGCCCCGGCTTGTATGTTGGTCACTTAGCCGTTGCACTCGCTCACAAGGACCATGTGGTTTTTTCCAAGGAGAAGTCGTCTCCCCTCGCAGAACTGGCACGGTGCCCACGGTTGCACCAACGTGTCCTTGTGGGTATTAAGCTTTTGCTGGTGCTTTGCGGCCGTGAGAGGCCAGAACTACCACCCCACTGTGAACACGCAGTACGGGAAACTCCGAGGGGTGAGGGTGCCCCTGCCTAGTGAGATCCTTGGGCCGGTGGACCAGTACCTGGGGGTCCCTTACGCCGCCTCCCCAGTGGGAGAAAAACGCTTCATGCCCCCGGAGCCTCCGTCTTCCTGGTCGGGGATCAAGAACGCCACTCACTTTGCACCCGTCTGCCCCCAAAATATTCACAACGCCGTGCCAGAGATCATGATGCCTATATGGTTCACCTTCAACCTGGATATAGTTACCACGTACATACAGGATCAACACGAGGATTGTCTTTACCTAAACATCTACGTTCCAACTGAGGATGGTGAGTGCGTCGAGTAAACAGGACGAAACCTCCTACTATTCTCTGTCTCTGCCTTCTCCTCTTTCCTCTTAAATCTTGTCACTTCTGTATTTTTTGCGAGGAGCATGACCTGTTGTCTGGCGCATGTCGTGTCCGTGTCCATCATCTCAACCTCTCATCTTGACTTGATCTTTCATTTAGTCCTTTCATCAACTCTCCCCTTCCATGCCACTGTTAGAGGTTCCTCTTTTGATGACATAATGACTTATTAATATGACTGAATAAAAAAAAAGAAAAAAAAAATCTAGTCATACTAGGAGCAGATTGGAAATACTCGGTGCACCTTCCTACCCTCACTGTCTTGACTGTTCTGGGGATATTAGCCATTAGCCTGCCTCATAAGTGAATGATCTACTACTGTAGGGTTAGTGAAATATTCTGTCTGGTACACGAGAGGCCTGTGGCATCAGCCTGACCTATGTAAGACCCTTTACTCTCCTGGCTTTCTCCAGTTTGTCCCTGCACAAAGCTAAAAACTAAGGGCTTTGTGCAAGAGGCAAACATAGATTGGACTAAAATTCTCACAAGTTTTACATTTCTAGATCCTTTTAAATGGCCCCCCATTACTTCACCATTTGAAGGAGACACACAGAGAAAAAAATGGGCTTGAAATGTTAAGTGCTCTGAGAATTAAATGGGCAATGTCAAATAACACTTTCACTCATCAGATCACAATGTGAACTGCAAAACGTTTGGGAATCCAGCCTCTGCCTGCTGTGTGGCTGTAATGGGTCTTAAATAGAAGTGCATGTGAATATGGGCTTCCTGTGTCCCAGGATGCAGCAAATTCATTCCACCATTTTTGGAATATTTCTGCAGCAACACCCCCCAGTTACTTTCTCAACAGGTCCTCTGTTGTTCTTGTTGTTGATGATGACTGGGAGGGAGGGAGGGAGGGAGGGAGGAGGGAGGAGGAGGGGACGAGGGTGAAGATGGTGGGGAAGGGGGGGTCTGACTCAGTCTGAGTTGTTGCATGTCACATGGGATCTTTTTCCAGAGCTCTCTTGTTATTTTGTAGTTTTTCCATTCATTTTACAGTCAAAAGAATATCCAAGGAATGTGCCAGGAAACCCAACAAGAAAATGTGTAGAAAAGGAGGTATGTAAAAAAAAAAAAAAGAAAAGAAAAGAAAAAAGAAACACGGAACGAAAGAGAGGAATTGAAAGAGTGAAAGAGAGAGAGAGGAGAGTGATGGGCGCATCCTTCCAAAGCCGCCAATATCACCACCTATCAACTCCCAAATCAAAGTGCTAATTGGGATGAACGTGGGACTTGTGACTCAGATCAACCTTGACACGAGTGTGAGGGGTGAATGAGTGCTTGTGTTCGTGGTGCACGTGTGTGTGTTTGTGCATGCTGGAGTGTGGTTTCACTACGAGAGTGTGTCAAGGAGTGAAAACGCAGGTCCCTAAATAAATAATGCCGCTTTGACAAGCAATAGATGATGATGTTTGAGAATAACATGTATTTCTTTCTTTGTACGTGATTGTATGGCTTGTTCATGTTTAAAGTGTAATGATTTAAATACTGCTGATTAAATCAGAGGCATAAGTGCCGCTTTGAAATACTAGATAGAAATTTGACTTGGTATGGAAAGAACTTTAGTCATGTTTCAGACGGCTCTGACAGCACTTAAGACACCAGCTTATTGGAAGTATTTGTCAAACATGACACCTGAAAGCGTCGGAGCCTCAGCCGTTGATTAAATTTGCACTTAAAAAGCGGAGGGCCACCTCTCTCTTAAATTTATGATTCACAATTGTTCAAATAGAGGGAGGTGGGGGTGTTTTATTAGCATGACAGCTTTCATATATCCATGTGGCAAAAAAGCTCAAACGCACAGCCACGGAGAAACAGTCCAATTCCATTAGCAAACAGCTGAAATCTCGCTGTTGGTAACAACAGAGGGCTATTTTTTCTGAAGAGGACCTTACAAGCAGCCTTAAGACTGTGATCCCGAGCATATCTCGGTCCACAGCAGAGACTCAGTTTCAGCTGGGAGACCTCTGCTGTTGATTTTCACCGAGGCAGGAGGCAGCTATTGGCCTCACTCTGCTCGCTCATTCATTCTGCTTTAGTAAACCAATTTTGTTAGAGACAGACTGGCCCTCCAGGCACTTCTGCTTCTGAATTAGTCCCAGTTGTGGAAAACACACAGAAAATATCTCTTTAATATTCCCCTTCCACTTGGAATTTTTCAATTATCTTCCCCATGTTTGGTAATGAGAAAACGGTTTATCATGAGTTTCATATGTTGGTTTTGTGACACATTTATTGTGCAGGAAGCTGATTGTTACGTAGCTCCCCTGTTGCTAGAAACCACAAAGGTTGCTGGAAACTTTATTTCATTTGCACCGTTTCTTTTTTTTTTTTTTAAGTGCTTCTACTAATCTTGGCTTATGTTGAATTAGCTGTGCAAATGAAGCATAATTTATCCTTCTTTGGCAATGCAGAAAGCAAGCTGTGACGCACACTTTGGTTTTGGTTAATGTTTTTTTTTGCAAATACAAAGTGAATGGGTGTAACTTTAACTTCCCTCATTAAATATCTGAAGTAGTGCCATTTAAACAGTTAGATCTGCTCCATAAAATTGGTAATAATGACAGGGGTATATGTTTTCTATTTAAGGTTTTGCAATGCTTTCAATAGAGACCTGTGTAGTGCAGTAGAGTCATACACCCACCGTGCATATTCAGTACTAATAACACCTCCACTACCAATTTTACAATCTGTAGCTCTATGAATGCGTTTCCTCCGGAGGAAAAGAGTGATTACTTTTCAGAAAGAAGTATGGCATTTGACTCTTGATGAAAAGGGTTGCGTAATTGTTGCCAAGCAACAGCATGCAGTTGTGACGGGAGCGGAGTAAATGGCCTCTCTTACCTTAGCGTGAAGCACCTTTGATGCAGCCGTGATGCATATCGAGTGAGAAACGTGCGTCACCCATGAACCCTGTAGAATGCATCACACGAGGTCTTAGGTAGATTTCTTCTGTTTCATGAGACAGGAGGTTAGTGCGCCGTGATCTGCACAGTGTAACACCATCTTCAGTATGAGTTAGAAGAGTGTTAGTGAGAATGTATATGTACAATTTGAAGAAATAATTCTCCTCTTACTTACTTAAGGATTGAGAATTATTGAAAGAGTCTGCCTTATAGATCCAGCGCTATTAGCATCCTACTGGGCATTGTGGAAGGAAACCACTTAATGCTCTGATATCAAAGATGTGGATCATTTTCCTCCATTAAACAGAAGGAAAGCCCTTAAACCACACGGTAGTGCCCTGACAAAAGATCAAAGACAGACTCTTTCAAAAAATAATGGAAGGCTCAAGACAAAATTCTAGTAGATGTACCTAATTTCACTATCCGTGGTTGGTCTTAAGAGCTGGACTTGGTCGTGCGGCTACATTTGCCTCTGTAAAATCAACAGAGTGTTGGGTCTTTGTTCAGAAACAAACTGATCTTTGCACTGACTAAAATGCAATTTAGAGAATGGCTGCCTCTTCTTTTACTAGTCTAGTGCAGCACTGCGTGTCCAAGTTGTCCAAGCAGGTATAGCCTAATGTGCAAGATCAGCACCGTAGCCCAGTGCTCTCTGTGAAGTGGCCTTATAGTGTGCTCACAGGGCACGAAGCAGCAGACAGCGGGGCCTTGGTTTTATCACTCAGTCATTTTCTCTTCTCTTAGTCAGAGTGAATGGACTGAAGAGAGGGGTAATGATGTGCGGGGACTCAGCTAAGCACTATTCAGCCTCAGAGTGCCGGATTGGCTCGAGATGGGTCAATTTTGCGAGGACGAACCCTGATGAGGTCAATCTTAGTCTTATAAAAGAGGTTTACATTGTTAAATTGATTGACAAACTTTAAGAGATCTGTAATTTCACATCCCTCTGCCTGTTTATACAATATGCACATTACTGTCTACGGGGTTTTACAGCAATCCCTTTCACCGCCCGCTTATAAAATACGTCCTCAGAGTCCTTCACTGTGGTCTCTCTGAATAACAGCTTCTGAGAGACACTCTGAGATCAACTTTCCTGACACCCTAAATTCGTCCCTCATCATGAGTCTATTTGAGATAAGTGCAGCAAAATCTGTTGTGCGTTTTGGCTTGATTTGGACCACTCAACTATCATTCTTATGCAGCCCTCACAGGCAGCAGGCTGCCATGTGTTACGCAGCCTGGTGCCAGTGCTGAACAGCCCGATGAGCTGCCAAACCTGTAGATTAAGTACCCCAGAGCAGAAACACTGGACGTTTTTTTTTTCTTCTTACCAGATGACCTCCAGATGCTAGAGAGCTGCAAAAACTATGAAAGAGCCCCAATCCTGGTTAGACTGTGTCTGGGCCTTGGTAGACAGTAACACACCATGGTAATCCCGTTGCTTGGCCGTCTCCAACTCTGCCTCGGGGAAGGAGGGGCTGCTCCCTGAGTGCTGCCGAGGAAATCTGTACGCCAAGCAGACGGCACAAAAAACTTTCCAAGAAGACAAGAACAAATATTGGCTTGTGTGATTTGAAAACAGCGGATGTCCGCCTTTTGTTTGACAGAAAATTACTTCCATGATCTTCTGTGATCATCTATGTGGGACAGTTTATGACCCCAGTGAGTGAAGGCTGTAGCCAGCTCAGCCAGCAGCAGATCCAGGCCCACTGACTTGAGATGCAAGACGCGACCTAAGCAGGAAGTCCCCATTCAGAAGCCTCCTGCTGCTGTGCTGTCCAGCTCCCCAGTCAACCCAAGGCTCAATATCTCTGCTCTGTTCTTTGTTTGTCTCAAACTACGGAATAGAGGACATGGCCTGTGGAGTCTCACAGCCTTGTTAAAGGGGAAATTTTATTTGTTTGCTTCTGGTATCTCAGTTGGTTTAGACCAGGCCTATTCAACTGGGGGCCCGTGGGCTGAATCTGGCCCATTCACAACCTCAATCTAGCCAACTCTTCATTGATAAATATGAAAAAACTATTTAACCCTCTTAGACCATCGTAAGACCAACTTTGCTGTCTTTAAGAGGCTGTAACGGGCTCTGTTGGTACCAGTCATGTCATGTTAGCTTGTCGGAAAGAAGGTTAAATAACACCCCAAAGTTAGGGTAAATTTGGTTGTGGCAAGAGTTCCTTTGACCTCAAGATATGAGTGAAAATGGGAAGGAAACGGAAGAAGGAAATAACTCTGGATTTGGGTATTAGTGCATTTTACAACTTTTAGGACCTAATGGTTTAAATAAGGGCTTTGGTAGGGCGTTGATTTACCTTAAAAAATCTCATGAACCTCATGAATCCCGATCCCGATTTGACTGTACCATAACGTGCATAATTTATGTATATTTTCTTCCAATTCAGGCTGATTTATTGGGTATCTTTGGGATTTTGGCATTAGCGTTTGGCATGGAGGTTAAAGGTCCCCTGTGGAGTTGGCTTGTAAACAAACAAAAGTTATAATTTTCCCTCCCCAAAACACATTGCTTGTATCCTTGAGGTTCAACACGTGTTTTGTGTGCTGATTTCTTTCATATTTTAAATTGTTACATCCATGTTTGCTTGCTTACAGAATTACCTCTTCACTACCTGGTGCTGTTTTGCCAAATTATCAGTGTATATCTGCCACCAACTGTGTTGAAAGCTACATGCCTGCATTGTTCCGGCTTTCAAAAGCTTTGAATGAATCTGAAATCACTAATGATGCGTATTCAGTTACTTAAATGACTGTTGTGTCTTACAGAAGATTAAGAAGCCTGAAGCCTGGCGAGTCTTGATTGCTTTTGTACAGCGTAGTCTTTTTTCCATAATATGGGGAATAAATGGTTCATTAGGGATCCAGAGTGGAGGTAAGACGACCCCAGTGTGTGAGGCTGCCACCATACTCAGAAGCCTGTGGTCTCTGTTAAACACGTCTCTTTCCATTATCGAGCTGCAGACAGGCAGAAAGACAACTTGGCTGCCTTTTATTTGTTTTTTGTGTTTTGGGAACAGCTGAAGCGCAGTGTGAGTTTTGGCTGTCCTTTACTGCAGGATTACAGCCTCCTTAACCTTTTAGCTGCATTCTCCATCATTCTCTCTTATGTGTCCCTCCCAAGCTGTTCCTTAACCTCTACACTGGGAGGACGGAGACAGACAGAGAGAGACATGGAGAGCAGAGAGACAGGAGGAGAGGCACTCTGAAAGAGAAAAATGGCCACCTGAGGATTCCACACTGAATAAAACTGCTCTAAATTGTCAAGGCTGCAACATTTCACATTTCACTAAGTCCCTTTCCACATTGTGACCTTTCTGATATTTAACTCTAAGGCCCATCTATTGTCAGCGAACCTTTTTCCAGCAAAGGAAAGGCAGTTAACATTCAGCCCTTCCACGATGTATTGAGTGAATTTTGAATTCAGTCAAGAAGTCCCTTGAGTCGGAGAGCCCTCTACAGTATATCTGTACGTATGTGTGAGTGTGTCTGTATTGCCTAGGTTTATTCACTCTGCAGCCGAACACTAGTGTCTTTTGTTTGCAATTCCATCCTGCTGAAAAGTTTAATTTCAATAGCCTTTATGTAACAACAAGTAAGCCCATCAAGCATTGCTTCTTTGAACCTGATTTGATAAATGCAACAGGTTTGCTTGTCAAGGAACGTGAATAAGAAGCCGTTATTCCAGATGCCGCCTGCAGATGTCGACTCCTGGAGGCCGGCTAACTTGTCAGCTCGTTGTAGTTTTATTTTAACGTCACAATTTCACTGCGGCATCACTTCAAGGTCGAATATAAGCTCACTTGCTGAGTCACTGAGGGTGTCGTGTTTGAAAAGCTCCTATTATAGATCCAGAGTTTGACACAGACAGGACAGGTTCGCAGACAACACGATTCATAGTGACAGAGCTTCTCCGTCGACGCCTGCCATCCAGTCTACGCCTGTCCGAAGCACCATCAGTCAATAACACCTCTGTTTTGCCACGTCAGCAGCACAGTGATCGCTAGAATAACGTAATCGCCAACAAGACATGAAGAAATAAAGCAGGTGAAGGATCTGTGTTTGGGTGCTGGCTGCTGAAACACTTTTGTATGTTCCCTTGAAGCCCACATGAGAGAGACCTGACATCTGATAGTTTAAAGGCAGAATGAGTTTGATATGTCAGTCTCTGCCAACTCCAGGTTCCCTGTTATTTTGAGCGATCTTTGTCTGCCTGGTGTATCGCCTTGCTATATGTGTGGTATTTTTTGGCGTTGTGTCTGCCATTTTCGTAGCTTCGCCTTGAATGTGTGCTCATGATCTGGCTCCTGGTCGCTGCATTTTTGGAGAGGCGGACGCCCAGAATCATCCTGAACACAGCAAAATAAAAAGACTCAAACAGAGGGCAGGGTCGCTGAAGGTACAGCCACCGCCACATACTTCCCCACCACTAGTCGGTCATAAGAGATGGATTCGCTTGTATGACTCTATACGTATTTTTTGGCTGCACTGCACAGGGTTAGCCTCACACATGCAAAAGTCTGTCACTGACCGAAATTACACAATTGGCCAAATAGGCCAATTTGCCATTGCTCTTTCAAAATTAAAAGACAGGGTATAGTCCATTATTCAAATGAGCCTGTCCCGCATGTCCAGCTCACGAAACTTTGACCAAGCTGTCAAACTAGGTGATCTAGTTCTACAATGAAACGAGATTCAGCATTGGCATAGCCTAGTTCTCGATTAAAATGTCAGATGGAATAACAAAAAGTTCACGAGCAGGCCGCCATGTTGTCAAACAGAAAACCAGGAACCAATCAGGTGCATTCAACAATAGCGTGCTTCAGCTCTTGAACATCCAGTTGAGTGGAGCAGCACATCCCTGGTGTCCTCGCTGGACCTGGTGGACATGTACTGCTGGATTTAACATCATAGACATCACCACTGACAATCTGGGTAACTGTTGAGCCACAAATTCACAGAGTGACCATACACGGTCCAGACATTTACTCGGTTTTGACCCAGTCTTATTTAGGAAAATTCTACTCATTCAGCCGTTAATGTCAATTCTTGCACAAGGAAGATGCTTCTGACTGACCTAGTGCTGTTATGAAATTTGTTCAGTTTTAAAGTGTTGTACCTGTTAAACTCTGAGACTAAGGCCATCCTTAGTTTGACATAAGCACTTTGTGAAAGAACGCCGCCCTCTTATTCACTTCAATGAGATCACTGTGTTGGCATAAATTTGGTGCCAACGCTGAGGGCTTCAGAAGTATACGTTGGGTTCAAAACAGTTGAGTCTGGCTCAACTTTTGCTGCAAAGTAATGCAATGTTATCTGGCAAGTGCTGCATTGGCAAATCAAATACATGCAAGCACACATTCCAGTTATAAAATCCAGTCTGAAACAACACACCCCCATCAGTGCAGCAACTTACGCTCTATTAAGCACTAATATCTACATGACAGATTTGGCTTGATTGTCATTAAGTCAAGGGAACACATGCAAAATCTTTTAAATCGTATGTTAATGGATTACACATTTTGATTACATTAGCCAATGGCTGAAGAGAATGTAGCCTAGCACACCTGTCGAGTCATTCACCTTACCCTTTCCAATGGCCAATACACATTAAAAGTCCACCCAAACATCCATAATAACTTCCACAGCTTGCTGCAGCAACATCAATCCATCAAGCTGCTACTACTCCAAAAACAGTGACACAAAAGGTATGCATGAAGCTTGAAGTTGTCGTAGGCATTATGATTATGTTTGCCTTTCTAAAGCCCATACAGACTGCATTATTCATTACGCCCAATTATTAGACTGAGGTCACTGCACAGACTGTGAAATCAACAAATTCAAAAGGCTTCTCCACTTTAAGAGCTTGAATGTACTTAGTAAATGTCATGACACTCAGCCTGTTACATTATGCAATACATTGCATCCATCAATTAACAATGGATGAGGTTTTCAAGCACGGCGGTGCATTCGTTCAAATGAAAGCTGTTTAACTAGTGCCTATGCCAAATAGGTTTATATTGCTCCTGACTGCACCCGACTGACTGGTTTGCCCACATGAATGAAAACAAATTAGATTTTAAAGTCTCTTTGTGACTTTTATGGAAATATTAAAGATGATCTATTAAGCTTTGATGCTCTTTCTACTTCTTTTTCAGTATATTATATTGTTTTTGTGCATGTAAAAGGTCAGCAAAGTTACAAAGTCCACACCAAAGGGAGTTACTCTCCCCCACAGACACACTGCTGCTGAACTTCCTGAAACACCTTGTTGAAGGTCTGCCTCTTCTTCCGTAAAGTAGTGATGTCATCAAGTAACATATTTGCATAACACCTGGCCAAACTAGTTTGCCGCGTCATCAAATAAAGCTAGTTAGTGCAGAGCTGGTGAGAGTCCGAACAGTTTGATTCGGTTGACCAATCACAGCAGTGGGCCAGCTGACCAATCAGAATAGACTGGGCTTTTCAGGAGGGGGAGGAGCTCAAACAGAGCGTTTCAGACAGAGGGTGAAAAGACGTCATGCAGCCAGTATGAAAAAAAATAAAGCATTTTTTTTTAACATTAAAGCATGTAAATTTGTTCGAGTAGAAACCTAAAATACAAGTATGAGCATAAAAATTAACATAACAGGTCCTCTTTAAAGGCACTTCTGTTTTCCTTGTTGTGAAGTCAATGGGTCTTTTGAATGGGTTATTACTTAGATGTCCTGATTGAGATCTGTGGTCAACACAGGCTGAAGAGATTTTAACATTTTGTTCTACGATATAAAATATATCAGCGAATTTTGAAGCCTTTAAGTGCCGGTTGCTAACAGGTGGCTAAATGTGACTACAAAATGTTATCACGCCGAAACGTCCACCCTTACAGTCTTGTTGTGTATACTCACACACCTTGGCCGTGGTATAGTTTGTTCATAGCCTTAACGTTAGCTTTTTACTTGGGACCCATGTGAGTCTAACTTCTGGATTGGCCTATAACAATATGTCATTCATTCATTGCACCACTCTATAGTGATCATTCAAAGAGTCTTGAGTACATCGTGTGACTTGCAATTTCAAATTTGGCCATGTCCCAAAATTATTTCATGCAATAGCCCTGTTTGTTTGCAACATCCAGACCATGAATATCCATAGCAAATTTAACAGCCTGCAGGCTTGAAGAAGCCATCTTAAGAGATACTTTGGTCGAAGGATGACAAGAGGAAAGACCTCATAATGAGTACAGCAGACAAAGACCTGGGTTTCCGGTTGTTTAGCCAGGGAGGCACCCAGACCTTCACAGATCTTGTCTCGTGATCAGTGTAGTTAGCAGATGGCGGCTTAAACAACACCCACATGATATTAAATGAAGCCATGTTTGTTTCAACACTTTGGGTAATGCTAGACATCTTATATGGAAATCCTGAATGCTTCAGTAAATCCCTTGACAGTCGGCCCATTAGATTTTGATATTAATTTGTATTCATAGTAGCCTAGTGATTGCAGCAGAGGAAACGTCCAAGGTCACGAAAACATTGGGATTTAGTGTGTCAGGAATTGCTCGGGAGGAAAATCTGAACTGACAGTGGAGCTAGCTGAAAGATCAGGGTATCACCAAAACTTTCTTACTACCAAAAAACACCATATTATTAAAATTCTCGTCGGGAGATGATGGATTGTTGAATGGACGGACTGATGACCAACTGACTAACCAGCATTGATATCTGCTTCTAACGGGCGTTAAAAACTGATCAGAGATGGATATCATGTTGAGAATAGCACTGTGTAAGCGGTAGGTCAAGATAGGGCTGGTTCACTATATTTGTACATGATGTACAGGCGCCCTACGGGGCTAGAGTCTCATACTAACATGTAGCACGAGGACGACAACACATTACCTACTGTTTAGAGCAAAGAGGCGAGCTGAAGTCACTGCACACATCACTCGGTATACATAACACATGATCTTGTGATTTATTTAAATCTCTACCACCTCCAGGGGAGCTGCAATCCTGCACATGCTTCTGCTTGTAGTTTAACCCCAAACCACTTTCTGTTTTAGATGGATGGGGACCAGGGAGGTTCAGGGGTAGATAAACAGTCAACAGTAGATGTCACATAGAAATGGTGTACATCATTTCAACGCTGGGAATCTGAAGATTAATTCTAGATGCAGCTCAGCACTGTGTCAAGCTGTTTTAGTCATTAGTAAAAAATACAAATTAATGAATTGATTTATTGATTAATTCATTAAAATAAATTGTGAAAGTGTATAATGGTTTAGAACATTATGATAGAAGGACCTATATATGAAGTCCATCCCCATGCTCTATTAGGTCTCATAAATTGTTGCAGCATTTTTGGGCAGGTTACACAGATTTGTTGCTTGATTTTTTTACCACTTGAGAATTGATAAAAAAATATCAATAATCCCTCCAAAATACCACATTAAGTAGAAGTAGTAGTAGTAGTAGAAGTAGTAGTAGGAGGAGTAGTAGTCAGTCTATCTAGGAAAACCATCCATCCTCTGAATGCTCTAGGTCTGTAGTTACCAGGATGTAGTAGTAGTAGTAGTAGTAGTAGTAGGAGTAGTCAGTCTATCTAGGAAAGCATCCATCCTCTGAACGCTCCAGGTCTCTAGTTACCAGGATGTAGTAGTAGTAGTAGGTCTCTAGTTTGTTTCATGAGGCTGTGATTATCCTAGAGGTAGTAGTAGTAGTAGTAGTAGTAGTAGTAGTAGGTCTCTAGTTTGTTTCATGAGGCTGTGATTATCCTAGAGGTAGTAGTAGTAGTAGTAGTAGTAGTAGTAGTAGTAGGTCTCTAGTTTGTGGTTGTAAAGTTTCATGAGGCTGTGATTATCCTAGAGGTAGTAGTAGTAGTAGTAGAAGTAGTAGTAGTAGTAGTAGTAGGTCTCTAGTTTGTGGTTGTAAAGTTTCATGAGGCTGTGATTATCCTAGAGGTAGTAGTAGTAGTAGTAGTAGTAGTAGTAGTAGTAGGTCTGTAGTTTGTTTCATGAGGCTGTGATTATCCTAGAGGTAGTAGTAGTAGTAGTAGTAGTAGTAGTAGTAGTAGGTCTCTAGTTTGTGGCTGAAAAGTTTCATGAGGCTGTGATTATCCTAGAGGTGGTAGTAGTAGTAGTAGTAGTAGTAGGTCTCTAGTTTGTGGTTGTAAAGTTTCATGAGGCAGTGATTATCCTAGAGTTAGTAGTATTAGTAGTAGTAGTAGTAGTAGGTCTCTAGTTTGTGGTTGTAAAGTTTCATGAGGCAGTGATTATCCTAGAGTTAGTAGTATTAGTAGTAGTAGTAGTAGTAGGTCTCTAGTTTGTGGTTGTAAAGTTTCACAAGGCTGTGATTATCCTAGAGGTAGTAGTAGTAGTAGTAGTAGTAGTAGAAGTAGGTCTCTAGTTTGTGGTTGTAAAGTTTCACAAGGCTGTGATTATCCTAGAGGTAGTAGTAGTAGTAGTAGGTCTCTAGTTTGTTTCATGAGGCTGTGATTATCCTAGAGGTGGTAGTAGTAGTAGTAGTAGTAGTAGTAGTAGTAGGTCTCTAGTTTGTGGCTGTAAAGTTTCACAAGGCTGTGATTATCCTAGAGGTGGTAGTAGTAGTAGTAGTAGTAGTAGTAGTAGTAGTAGTAGTAGTAGGTCTCTAGTTTGTTTCACGAGGCTGTGATTATCCTAGAGGTAGTAGTAGTAGTAGTAGTAGTAGTAGTAGTAGTAGTAGTAGGTCTCTAGTTTGTGGTTGTAAAGTTTCACAGGGCTGTGATTATCCTAGAGGTCACCTCAGGTCATTGTATGCAGTGAGGTCACATATCAAAAAATGGTCTCACTACAATGAAATGATCACTATGGGGACTAACATCATCACACCTGAATACAGTTGGGTTCATGGGATCCACAACGGTCTCAGCTTTAAAAGGGGAGACTCGTGGGTACCCATAGACCCCATTTATATTCACATATCTTGAGCTCAGAGGTCAAGGCACCCCTTTGAAAACGGCCATGCCAATTTTTCCTCACAAAAATTTTGCATAACTTCGTGGCGATCTTCCTGACCCGCTAGGATGTTTAGTGCCAGTGGTTTCTTTCGGTTTTCTAGGCTGTCATATGATACCAACATCTTCACTCTAGCTGGAAAACTGAGCCCACAACAATCTCTGAAAGACAAAACAGTGAGCCGTCGGAGTTTTAACTGTTCTTTGCACAGTTAATATTGTTTTATTTGCCTTTTTCATGGTCTCTTAAACTGGATGCCAATTGATATTCAGTGCCAGAGAGAATAGAAAGTCGCTAAAGTCTTTTAAACATGCCAAAACCCTGCTCAAAAAGCCATTTCCAAAATGCAATTAAAACCAATCAGAGTTATATGTTGTAGCTGTTCATTAATTCAACAATCCTTTACGCTAATAGTGTTTATCCACCAACGTATAGGACTGGATTCAGAGGAGGTTCCTACTAAATCTGAAACTGCCAGCGGTGTATGACTCTGCTCCAAATATGCTTTTAGGACAGTTTTGTTGAGGTTACCTTCTACAGGATGTTTTGATTTGTACCCAGTGTTTTTTAATCTGTATACTATTAAAAAATGTTTATTTTTCTCTTACTGTATGTGCTGTGAATGTTAAAAAGAAATGCCCTTGACAAATGTTCTACTGGGAGTTGTGTATTTAAATTAACATTGTTATTATTCACATGTGGTCTCAAGTACTGATTTTTATTGAATTGCCTCTTTACCCATCTGTGTGTTGCCAAACGTGCTATTTTGAATTTCCCTGTGCCTCTCTATGTCTCTCCCTGCTTCAATAACAGGGGCCCATGCAAAAAAACAGGGCGAGGATTTATCGGATAACGACGGTGATGAAGATGAAGGTATTTTCCATGGTGAACAAAGATGGTGCATGATTTTTTTTTTTTTCAAAAAATGTCACTGTTTCCTGATCATCTATGATTTTTTTATTTGATTTATTTTTAATTGCAAATGCAATCATCAACACCCCCTTGTCACATTCAAATGTGTAGAAACACATTGATGAAATGTGTTGAGTGTATGTGAGTGAACGTGAGGTCTCCTGTTCCTGAGCATCGTAGTTCATCCGATGAGTGAAGTGTCAGATGAGAACTAGTAGCTGTCCAGATAACCAACCTCGGGTTGAGTCAATTTTAATATCTCACACAGCGACTACAGCAACTGTTATTACAAGAGGTGGTGGTGAGAGCCCTTCTTAAGGTGTGGCCAGCAGCTGTCTTTGTGGCGATAATGGCAGCAGGAAAGAGAAGCAGCAGTGTAATATCAGCCTGTTCACCAGGTCTGCCAGCAGATTTAGATGAGGAGCGGCAGTTCAGGAGTGCTGCTGGAGAGGATTAGAGGCGAGAGGTGTAGAAAATGGGAAGTTGCTGCTCAGCAATCGCATTGTTCACTTTCCATATTTATCTTGGGATATTCCTGGCTCAGGGTAGATCTCTGCCGAGATTAGGATGAGAGACGATTCTTGTGCTGCAACAGAAACAGCTTAAGTCTCTGAATCTAAATCAAACCCTTGATATATCGCCCCGCCCTCATCTTCCTTTGCCACAGTAGGGCAGGTGATGCAAGCATGATGTTGGATATCAAGGTTAAAGCCATTGATTTCTACTCTGTTTGTCACAGACAGATTGGATTTTTTGGCAAACAAGATTGTATGTGTGGGGCGAAGCTGTTCTGGGACCTTAGCGTGTGTTTAGGGGCATATGGATCTTCTTGTTGGCAGGAAAACTGACACGTCACACTAAGTTACCTTATCCCTTCACTTATGAATGTTGGCTCAATTAACGGTGGCTTTGCTGTGAGGTCCGGCGTTGGGTTTTAAACCCACCGTGATGGCCAGGCTTCTCTCCAGATGTTTAAGGGTTTGTACTGAAGCTCCTCCCTCGTTGCCAGTGGGCTCTTCTTTCAGAAAGAAACCTCACGCTGGCCTCGATCACAGAGCGGGAAGCGTTGCCATGGCACCACTTTGACACACAGGTGTTTCTTCATTCAAGCCCAGGGCGAGCTGTTGCAACTGAAGCCAAATTGCCTTTGGTTTTCAGCTTTTCTGTGTGTACACGTGCGCGCGTATGCAACGTGCATGTTTGTCTTCCCTCGAGCAAGCCCACATGCGTCAGTGTATGTCGCCCTAAGTCCATTCGAAATTGCTGACAAGTGCCGATCCCTTTGTCTGGCAAGTCTTTGCATGCGCTCACAGTGGCTTGGTCTCCAAGCTGTTGTGCAAGACTGGCCTCACTGAAAATGTGACAAGTCTATTCTTCACTGAGCGCAACTAATGCTATTTACAGAGCATCACCGTAGAAGCACAATACAGTCCCGGCACAATCTCCGCCACGGCACTGTAACTAATGCGTGTGTGACAGAGTTGGCCATCAATCCCTAAACATGATCCAGGAGATTTTCATTGTTCTGGTGAATGTTTTGAAGTGTCGTGGCCCGTCACAGGGAGCCAGTGTTCAGTAACACCCCTCTAATTCCCCCCAAAGAGAGCTGTTACCTCTGTGAGAAAAAAGACTTCACTCCTAACAAAGTCCTTGTAAGCTGTCTTACATGCTACCACTCTCCCGGGTGGCTGTACTATTATTGTGGGTAATAGCAATCTCCTTGTCTACAGTAAATGTACTCCACGCATTACCAATGAAAATCAAACATTTGTATTCAAGTTAAAGGCTAAGTAGAGTCAGAGCACGAGCAGAACTCCCACTCTCTGGCTCTCTCTTTAGCTGCATGCACCTCTTATCCACATATTCTCATTCAGTCCAGAGAGCTGCTGTCTTGTCTGGTTTCTCTGTCTAACCCCCTCCATCTCTCAGTCTGTTCATCCCAACATTACCATGCTGTCTCAGTTGGCAGTCTGTCTATCCTGGGCTAATTCCCTCCTTCCCTCCCTGCGCCATATTTGAGCCGCCCTCCTGCCTGTTATAACCCTCGAGACACGCTCTTAAATTCAAATAAGTTTTATTGGAACAATAAAGGATTTCTCACATCACCAAAGAAGTGTAAGTAACATATGTAATGGAATAGTAATATATAAATTTACAATATAAAAAGGCAGTGGAAGAGCCAATAAAAACATTCAGCTGAGACGAGGAGATAAGCAAAATGAAATTTATAGCAAGGAATATAATGACCTTTTTTTACACGGTATATCTCACTCTGTGTCGGCTGGCTGTCCCGGAGGCTCTCACTCTTAGCCATTCTGTCTGTCTGTCTCTTCCTGAGTCTTTGTATGTCCGCCTGTCTGTCTGAGCCTGAGTCAACCCTCCTGGCAGTCCCAGAGCGCATTCAAATTCTACGCAGCACTCCCTCCAGCAGCACGAGCATGTGGGCCAAGTTGCTGTGATTTACATCGGCCCACAATCAAGACTCAATTTTACAGAGGCTGTTATTGCACTGTAAAAAAAAAGGAGCTTTCAATCACCTACCTGCTGTTGTTAGATAAAGGTGGGCATGTAAATAGAGGGAGTCAGGCTGTGTAGGAGCTAAATCTCCCAGGTGGAACGTGGCAGCGGTGCAGAGGTACCATGCCTGGTGTTAGGCAGTCGTCCCTACGCCACCTCCAGAGCGTCTCGCACCACTGCCGCCTCGGCCCTCTCCCACTGATGAAAAATAGGTGTGTGTGTGTGTGTGTGTGTGTGTGTGTGTGTGTGTGTGTGTGTGTGTGTGTGTGTGTCATTTTGAGACTCTAGCTCTGCTTCCGCCCAGCGTGAGCGTGCACACACTCAGACATGTACACCCTGCTTCCATTAAACCAGTGAAGCATGCACACACATGCACATATAAACAATGCTTCCAAGCTCTCGAATCAAGCGCCACACACACCCCCACCCCCAGAGAAGCTCTCCGTCGCTGCTGTGCCAGGGAGCAGAGCTGAGCTCCACCTGCCTGGGTATTACCATTAATTCCATTGCACAGGCCTGACTGGATCCCCATCCAGCAAAGCCCTGAGCTCAGGCAGGCTGCAGAGACTGGTGAATCGACAGTGGGGGCGATTCACACACCATTCTCTCCGTTCTCCCACTATCCTATTCTCTGTGATGTGGCAGGGCTGAGGAATCGTGCCCCTTTGAAGCCCATTTGTGCAGAGATATTTGGAATGCTGCCACTCAGCTTCTTTCCAAGATAAGCATTGCTGCTAATGGTGGATCCACAAGGGCATCATTTGAGCCATTTCAAAGGATAGGAGACCCAGACTGTTGCTGTCATCTATTTCTTCTACCCCCCTTGTCCTTTACTCTTGAGTGGCACAAAATAATTGGCAAGGCAAAAACATGTAAAAACGCGCAGCTTTTGAAAAAATCTAGAGAACGTAGCTTTGAATTAGTTCCCTAACGTACTTTCTGTACGCTGCGCCACAGCATGTCTAAGGGCGGTTGTACCTGTAATGGGTTTATTGGTGCGCTGTCCTCAACCCTTCAGTGGGTTCGTACAGCATAATGTCAGGTTTTGTGGCTTGCACCGAGGACAGCAGGCTTCCCTGGAAGACTAAAGGGTTAGTCTTAGTTCACTCGAGGAGTAAACAGCTGTCTGTGAGTCTTAGAGATGACAGCACCTCCACAGCCTCCTCTTCTCATCTAGATCCAGGCCAGCTGTAGGGGGCTTTGGCTAATAGCCTTGTAGGCTTCTCACCGTGTCTTCCCTTTTATTTTACTCAGCCGGAGTCTATCCCCGCCTCTCTTTTCTCGCTGTCCTCACACACTCTGCTCGCTGTCTGCCAACAGCATATTTAACACACAAACACACTCGCAGGAAGTCACCTTCACACAAAGGTCACTCCTCCCATTACTTTCACCGTAGCGATGTCAAGATTCATACACACTCTCACACACGTCTCCTATTCATATACCCAATGCCACATTCATATTTTCCTCTATACATGTCATACCTCAGTTGAGCTCAGAAATGTCAAGTGGTGTGGAGAACACGCCTGACACTACCCAACCATAAGGTGCTCTTTTCCTGCCCATCCCATCACTCCTGATGATGTGCAGGCTCGGCTTAAAATAGCAACCGCTTTTTTCTCCCTGTGGTCTCCTTCCACTGTCTTCTGCAAGTCCAAAATAGAGAATTTGTCACCGTGTTCCTTCACTTGAGCCTTTTCTTTCCCATCCGAGGCCCAGTCACACAGTGCTAGTTCATTTGATTCAGCATAAAGGGAATATTGAGCAGACGCTCGGTGACATTCAGAATACTGTCAGCGACTCGTACAGCAGCACAAGCCGCTGTATAATTCGGTGTAATTACACTGCCTGTTTTGCGAGGAGCTCCCCAGTTAAACTAAATGCACTCCTTAAATGTGAACATGGGCCAGTAATGGACTTGTCGTGAGTGAAGCGTGAAGCTCGGCCTGACAAGAGCGCTACAGTAGGGTGCATGTCATGTCCTGCCACATCAGGACATTGTCACCCCCCCGCCACACACATACCCCCCACCCCCGCTCCACCACCACCTCACTGATAGCCGCTGACAGCCACCATGTTTCACCAAGTGTTGACACAGTGAATGCCACCGACACTTATCTCCACTTGCCTTTGTCCCGTCCCACTCCAGAGTGTCAAGGCCGGTTTCTGGGGGCGCTTAACGTCAGATGTGTGACTGACTGTTTTTCAATGGAGTGAGAGGCAAAAGGACAAAAAGGTGGACGTACAGTCAGGGGAGAGAAAATAAGATAGAGGAGGACGGAGTGAGCACTCCCGGCCCCCCTGGTGGGTTTCACTTGCAGCAGCAACACTTAGAGGCTCAGCTCTGGCCTGAGTTATGCCTCCCACTGACACTCCAATCAGTCCTGAGCCGCTGTGATGCACCTCTGAAAGGTTGTGTTCCTTGGGTCCTGCTAAAATTCATGCCCTGTGATGTATTTGTAGGTGTGACTGTCCCCAGCGCTTCTAGCCGGTGCAGTGAACCCAAAACTTTTATTCGTTCTCGCTACGATGTAATTATTTGCCATTCATACGATATGTCAGGGTTCCTACGCAGTATGGAATTAATTTTAGTGATTTCCAGGTCTGGATAAGCGTGGATAAAAGAAGAGAGTAGTAGGAGAGAGTATGGAAAAATATTTCTGTTTCCAGACTACTGCCCTTGGTCTGTTTTTTTTAAATCTAAAATCCTGAATGTCTAAAAGAAATTGATCATACAAACAGCTGAAATGTTTACCGCTGTGAGAGAGTTTGGGCCAGAGGCAGCTCTCAGCTCTACGCCAGGGCTGGCACGTCCATCCAGGTGAACTAGGAAATTGCCTGGAATGTGGGCCAACTATTCATTATGCACAAAATAATAATTCTAATATAATAATCAATAGCAGTAACTGCAGGTTGACAGCACAGAGTCAGACCGGACCGTTTTTGTTGTAATCTGATTGGCTCAGTCATTTTCATGGTGAAGATGACGAACTGTGGTTCGAGGTCCAGCTCACCTCGGTGTGTCTGGCCCGTCTTGTTTTGATTCAGCACAGTGATGACATGCTCATACAAACTGGGGATGCACCGATCTGACTTCTTCAGTGCTGATACTGATAACGATACCTGGGCTTTGGGTAGCGGCCGATACCAAGAACTGATCTGATACCAGTAATAACCAGTAGTAACCATATCAGTGATTAATAACCTGCATGCCTGACCCTGTGGAAGTGACTACATCAGACTCAACTTAAATATTGTTTTCCTAACTGTAAAACAAAATGTAACAAATAAAAAATTATAATGAATTGTATAAAATAATTAAATCGTACATCTGCAACTTGGTAGAAAACTTCAAAATGAACAGGAATTACAGTTCAACTGTAAACCGCTTTAAAGCAGCTAATTGGTCAAAACTTAAAATTTTCAGCATCATATGTATATTGTATACAAACATAGAACTGAACTGAATAGATCAGAGCCATAGTCACCCGGTCCAGCTGTTTGAGTCAGTATTGGCCCGATATCTGATCTGGTATCGGTGCATCCCGAATACAAACTGAGCAGGTGTCATCAACTATGAAATGCCGTTAAGATCTTCAGCATCATCAGATTCTCTTTATAACACAAAAACTTTATTTGTGGTAAAATTACTGACCCAAATTTCGGCCCACGCCCTATGGGTGCCTGCTTCAAAGTCATCTCCATTTCAAAGTCCCAGGATGGATTTCTGTCCCAGTTCATCCCTGTTGCTAATTGAGGGGCAGCATAATTGTTTTTCACCTATTGCGGTAGAGTACAGATCTGGACACAGCCTGCAAAACAGCTCTGCCTCAAGTGCAAGATGTGTTGCAGTAGATCTTCCAACCTTCAGTGTAGGGCTGAGGACTGAACACCTACAGTGGGTGAATGGGGGTTTTCTGAGGGCTGGCAGGACGATCCCAAATACAGAGCCTGGCTGGTCCTAATGGGAAAATAAAGAAGGACGCAAACTTATCTAGTCATAGCTTCCTCCCCACAATGTCAAATATGGTCTGAAAAATCTGGACTGGAAACTGGGGTCAAGAGAAAGTATGAAATGTGTAGGACCCTGATATGTGCTGGGAGTGAATGTCACTGTTTAGGAGATGCTGCGTGATCCCACTCCGAGAAATATGTGAGAAAATGATGTGTTTGAATTATTTTTCTCTTCATTTCACATCAGCTGTCATCTGCATTTCTATCATGTACAAATTTCTTTGTTCATCACCAAAACATGACTTTATTTGTCCCTTTTTTTATTTTCAACTCATGTGCATGTGAGTTTTATTGCAAATATGTGCATTAATGAACCTCTGTTTCTTTCCTAGCGCAGAGCTCTGTGCTACATTTTGATTGCTGTGAATATGTGTCGATGTAATGATGTGCTCGCCTCGGAGAAGTTATGATCAGGAAGAATCAGGAAGGCCGCTTTTTTCCGAGGTGGCCACTTAGACACCTGTTAGACCAGACTAGGCCGACCGATAAAGTTCTGATCTGATTGGTTAAGAAGAGCTGCTCACCTCATTACCTCCACGTCATGCTGAGCTGATTATTTCTCACTTGAATCCGCAGTCCAATTGGAATCTGTTGCATTTTTCCTCTGACACAAATCAGTGAGAATATCACATCTGTGTGACACCTCCCATATCAGATCAAATCAATAAATAGATTAGAACAAGTGCTTCCATGTCTCGTCTCCCAAAGGGATTTAAGTGTTGTCATGGAGACCCGATGTGAATCAGCAAAAGAGGTGACTGATAACATTGACATGACTAATCTCTTTTTCTTATTTCTGCCCTGTTCCGTCTCCCTCTACGCCATTCTCCTCGTATCTGTGGCCCATTTGTTTGAGTAGCTCGTGTAGGATATGCTGTGTTTTCTCCCTTTCTCCCCCCTCTCCCCTTTTCCCCTCTCTGACTTTACCTTTCCTTTCATGCTTCCTCACCCCATGCATCCCCTCCTCCTCCTCCTCCTCCTCCTCTTGTCTAAGATAAGTGTGTGCATAGAGAAGTGTCAGCTATAAATCACATTTCACTGTGTAGCCTTCTCAGATACCAGCAAGATAAAGAAAGCCATAAATAAGGCCACATCATACGCAAGTTATTGCTTTGCTTTTAAGCGTAACGGGGCCATGAATAACCAAGGGAATAAAAAAAAAAAAAAAAAAAAAAACAACAACCTGTGAATCGAGGCTGAGCGCTGCTATAGGGGGTTACAGAAAAACCGTGTCTCTACAAAATGCGTTAAAGTAGTTGTCGTCGGTGTTAGGCATGCTAATGTGATGGGGCGCATAACGGCGAGCGGCGCCTGCAGATGGATCCAGATTGGGCTGTGCACGATATGGTCTGCGATTAGCTGTTCTTGAGGATTTTGAATTTTGCCTTTCAGTCACCATAGCAACCAGAATACAATACCAGTCTTTTAAATCTGAACCCATTGCTTTCATTTTTCTCTCTTTCTATTTTATATCTTTCTTTCCTTTGTATTTTTCCGTTCCTTCCTTCCGGTCTCTCTCTCTCTTTCTCTGTCTGTCTTCCTCTCCCTTTGCCCTCCCACCCCCCTCTCTCATTCTCACCACTCTCGGGGCTTAGGGAGAAAAAAAGAGAGGCAGGGAGTTGGACAGAGATGGAGGGAAGGCGGGAGAGAAACAGGGAGAGACAGGGGAGAGTCTGTGAGCGAAAGCGATACAAAGTGAGGGAGGGGAAGGCGAGAAGCTCCACAGAACACGGGGGGGAGCAGGAGTGAAAATGAGAGAGAGTTTCTTGTCTTGTCTCCCAGCTCGAGCTAGCCAGCCAGTAATTCAGCCTATTCCTCAACACAGAGGCTTTTTTCTTCCCCGCTACCTCTGGATGTGCTTTATCTGGCTGGAGTGTCGCTCCAGCTGGGTATCAAGCCCTGGTTCAGGGAATAGAATAAACAACCAAAAAACTGAAGCACAAATTTAACCGTGCAAATAAATTGTTGCACAGAGATAGGCCTGTGTATAAAGGGAGGCGCACGGTAGCATTGTGTAATTAGCCGGTGCGTTTTCCCTATCACTGTCAAGCCAGATTAGCCTTCTCCCTGGTTAGGAGATGTGTCACAGTACCTCTCTCTTTATTCTCCCTAATGGCTTCCTGCATGTCTATATTGGAAAGTGGGTCTGCCTCCTGGAAGGCAACACGAGACCAAACACAACCCTAATAGTTTGGTTTATGCGATAAATATTTTATCTTGTAAACGGCGAGCCACATTTTGCAGCCGCAATGGCCAATTACTATAATAGAGTTGAGTCGACATAATGAGTGGACATTAATTTGTTTCTCACCGAGCAGATACGAAAGATTATTGCCTCCATTTCCATTAGCAGGCCAGCGGACTGCGTCCTTACAGCTGGTATCTGAGAGGTGACCGTCAGCTTGTCTGTTTGTGGCCACCATGCGCTGTATCTGCTGTGTCTGACCCCTTTGAACGGAGTGGGTGGACGACAATGTGAATGTGTTAATGATGGCCGCTCTTGCAGACATACGAGACACTGGAGCCAAGCCTGTGATGGTCTACATCCACGGGGGATCCTACATGGAGGGGACGGGCAACATGATCGATGGGAGCGTCCTGGCCAGCTACGGAAATGTCATCGTTATCACTCTCAACTACCGCGTCGGCGTCCTCGGTAAGCTTTTTTCTCTTACTTCACCTCCTCCTTCAAGGACATTTTTCTGGGCCATCTTTATAGGCCAGCTAGGTGTTAATGAGCCCCACTGATTGCCACGTACACTCCAAATAAGGCCGAGGGAAAAATCTGTAAATACATGGACTGGTTCCCGCGCTTCTTCATGTTGATATGGTGTTCGTGTATCAGAATCACAGTAATTGAGTGCACTGCTGAATGTGGGTTTGTTGTTGTGACTGGGGTTTTGAATAAATTAAGAAATTATTGTAATGAAGTTGAAAAAAAATGATGAGCTGGGCGTGATGCTGGAGAGAGATAGAGGAGAAGAGTCTGTTAGCGAGAAGGAGGGATTCTGTCGCCGAGTTGCAGTCGGTTGCAGATTGACTCACAGCTGAATCCTCTTTCAGACACGTGTGTGTGAGAAAGAGAGAGACAGGAGAGGCAGAGAAAGAGGGAGAGAGAGCTCCATGGAAACAGCTGCAGCAACACAAAATGGAGTTTGTTAGCACACTACCCAAGCTTTGCACCTTTTTCATCCATATCTCTGACACAGCTGATTTCCCTCCTCACACATTTTTGTTTTTTTAACATCTGGAGTGCTCCGACTGCAAACACTTTGAATATAAAATTGCATTTGTGGAGAATATTGCCTCAGATTTGAGACTATCACTGGCTGCTGTTAAGATAGAGGATATGGAAAGGTCTTATTCTATGTTTCCTTCAGCAAATCCCATTAAAACAACAATTCAGAAATCTGTCATACTGTCAGACATCTCTATACTGTCTGTGGCTCACCGCACTAAGCATATTGGTTGTAACTGAAAATGTAAATCTTTAAATCTTCACGTCACAAATCCATTTTTAGCTGCAAAGCTCTTAAGTTTTTACTCAAACAGAGGTAAATATTGTGTTTGTTGGGGACAGTTTTCAGCTGCTGATTAAATAGAAAATTTGCTAGCAACGGTAAAAGTGAAAATGTAATGTAAGGAGCTGATCACACCGAGAAGTGTTGCTAGAAACATGTTTCCCACTATACCATTGTTTTCCTATGACGTGCACTCCTCTCTTGTGCTGCGCGTCATGTTTTTCTTTTTTTTTTAGACGTAATAATATTCTCAACTTTTCAGCGCCATGCACAGCATCACACTTGGCCCAAGCAGCCAGTCAAATCACGCAAGAGGCCGGCTTTACTACTTTGCTACTCACATCCTGTTTTGATACAAGACCCACTGAGTGCACGGATGTATAAAGAGAACTGGACACAGCGTCGGCGGCGGGGCCTCGGTCATTCAAGTGAAGGTAACTCAGTGGTGCAAGAAGGCAAAATGGCTTGTCGTCCGTCTGGAAAAGTGTCCGGATGTTCTGGGGTCTCCGTGGTCTTATTAGGCCCTAGTGTGCATGTCCAATATGCGCAGTAGTGGCCGCTCAGTCACATGACTCGGTCACATGACTCGGTCACATGACTCAGTCACATGACTCGGTCACGGGGTCTCAACGTCATAGTTTGCACCGTTATCACGTTCTGGGTCTCCATGGACATAAACAGAGGAAGGAAATAACTCTGGATTTGGCTGTTGGTGCATTTTACAACTTTTAGGACCTAATGATTTAAATAAGGGCTATTAGAGTGTTCGTACTCGGGAGTTGATTCACCTCAAAAAAAAATATTCACTGAGTTACAGACGTCTGATTCACAATATAAATCTATGGGAGAAATCTTTTTTTGGCCCAATGACGTCATGTGACGGATACAGAAGTTGTAGAACCACCGTTTGGCCACTACAAACATTGCGATCAATGACCAGCACTGATTGAAATTGGCCTGTGGGAGCGTATGGGGGAATCTACTCTCATTGGCCACATAATTAGGTACACCTTGCTAGTAAAAGGTTGAACCCCCTTTTTTCTTCAGAACTGCCTTAATTTTTTGTGTCGTACTTTCAACAAGGTGTTGGAAACATTCCTCAGAGATTTTGGTCCATATTGACATGATAGTATCAGCAGTTGCTGCAGATTTATCGGCTGCACATCTATGATGTGACTCTCCCGTTCCACCACATCCCAAAGGTGATCTATTGAGATCTGGTGACTGAGGAGGCCATTGGAGTACAGTGAACTCATTGTCATGTTCAAGAAACCAGTTTGAGATGATAAGAGCTTTGTGACCTGGTGCATTATCCTGCTGGAAGAAGCCATCAGAAGGTGGTCCACTGTGGTCATAAAGGGATGGACATGGTCAGCAACAATACTCAGGTAGGCTGCAGCATTTAAACCATGCTGAACTGGTACTAAGGGGCCCAAAGTGTGCCAAGAAAATATCCGCCACACCATTACACCAGCAGCAGCAGCCTGATCCGCTGATACCAGGCAGGATGGATCCAGCTTTCATGATGTTTACACCAAGATTCTGACCCTGCCGTCTGAATGTCGCAGCTGAAATTGAGACTCGTCAGACCAGGCAATGTTTATCCAGTTACTATTATTATACCATGTATCTATTACTGTGTTACTACTACTATAGTGTTGGTGAGCCTGTGTGAACTGCAGTCTCAGTTTCCTGTTCTCAGCTGACAGGAGTGACACCCGGTGTGGTCTTCTGCTGCTGTAGCCCGTCTTCTTCAAGGTTGGACGTGTTGTGCGAGTGATTATTTGAGTTACTGTTGCCTCTCTGTCATCTCCAACCAGTCTGCCCATTCTCCTCTGACCTCTCACATCAACAAGGCATTTTCGTCCACACAACAGACGCTCACTGGATATTTTCTCTTTTTCGGACTGTTCTCTATAAACCCTAGAGATGGAAAATCCCAGAAGATCAGCAGTTTCTGAGATACTCAGACCAGCCCGTCTGGCACCAACAACCACGACACGTTCAAAGTCACTTAAACCCCCTTTCTTCCCCATTCTGATGCTCGGTTTGTTGTGGCCATGTGATCAGCTGA
Source organism: Pterois miles (assembly GCA_947000775.1). NCBI lineage: Eukaryota > Metazoa > Chordata > Actinopteri > Perciformes > Scorpaenidae > Pterois > Pterois miles. Next base: position 3,183,004 of record CAMQGK010000308.1, on the reverse strand, counting down.
TTAGCTATTTGTATTAATAAGCAATTGAACAGGTGTACCTAATTATGTGGCCGGTGAGTGTATATTTCATGTAGTGATACTCTTATGTAAGCTTTTGCCTTTGAGACAGAGAGAGAGAACACATTTTCCTATTGATCATATTTGATCACCTGGTTACAAGCACACAGCCCTGCCCTACAGGCAGAGTCGTAGACAACTGACTCCGTCTACAATATCTTTTACAAGTTTGCTAACATTAGCAGTGTGAGCCACTGTGAGCTGCTGGTCATCCCAGGCCAAGTCAGACTCAGCAAAACCCTCAGTGGAGTGAAATGAGAGCAGTGACTTCTCTGTTTTATTACTTTTAAATATTTTATTTGTAAGAGAATGAATGTGCTATTTCTTCTTCTTTCTTCTGAAGTATTGTGGCTGAAGTAGTACGGCTTTAGTATTCACCGGTGTGCTAGTGAGGATTTACAGCTGCAGCACTGACTCAGATACACTACAGTGTCACGTTGAGGGAACATGGCACAGGAATAAACTACAGTATATCAGTGGTTCCCATCCTGGGGGTCGGGGTTGGTCAATGAATCTGAATGCTCACAGCCGGGGCGTCTCTAGGAGTTGACACGTTCTGGGGCTCAGACCAGACCATCAGGGGCTGAGGTCCCTGCTGTTCTGCCTGGCATACTTCTGCCCAAATTTAATTTAATTTTACTAAATTGTATGACTACTGCAAATATTATATTTCATTTTAAATGTAATTTTCAATATTAATGTTGAGGCAACTACTGGACCTCTGCAGGCCAGCTGAGATTCCTCAAACCTGAGGCACCGGCATTTAATCTTTATTTTACTTTGTTTAGTCCTTTTTGATCCTACATTTTTGTTTGATTTCTGTAATGTTTGGCACTTTGTGTTGCACAAATAGAATAAAGCAGCAGCCTGAGGAAAGCAGATTGAATTGAAACACCTGTTTATTTGTAAAACACTGAGGGAATATCAGGTTTTCTGACCATCTTCCTCCTCCCCAAATTGTGTCATCAGCAACTCCCCAAGTACCCTTTAACTCATGTCATCTATACTTACATGATAAAACCTAGTTTTACCTTAAACATTGAGCCCATAACTCATATTACACATAAAACAATATTATGAATTGTGCTGTATATAAGAATTTCATGGATATTCATGGATTAGATAGATAGACATATTTTAAGCTTCAGTTGTGTTTCCAACAGGACTGGTGCACGGACATGACCTGACATGGAATCAGGATGAGCAAATGTTTGAATCTGTTGTACTCTGTTTGGGCAAGCACAGGGGAAAATTGGCTGCTGAGAGCCCTGTAAAGGACCGGGTCTGATGGTGTGATATCACTTTGGCCATGTGGACACACATGCTGCATTAGACTGATGTCCTTATACAGTAATATATACTGAGAGTCAGTGTTTTGGTTGTCACTTGTTCCCAATGAGGAGGGAGTGTACTGTATGTGGAGAAAAAACGCTGCACAGCGGCTTCCAGCCACTCAGAGCGCTCCTAGTTGAAAATCTTTAAACTTTTCAGGAAGGCGCTGGTGTCATCACTGTGACTGAAGTGCTTCCCAGCACCCTGCCAGCGCTTTCTGCCAGAAAAACATGCTAAATGGACACTCAATGGTCTAAAATCAGGACTGCTGCTGCGTGAGCCTGACTTCCGAGCAGAAGCAGCATAGCACGCCGTGCAGAGTGCTGAGCATTGAAGCCAGTTTTCGTAGTGGCCAAACGGTGGAATTACAACCTCTGTGTCCGTCACATAATGCCATTGGGCCCTAAAAGACTTTTTCCCACTGATTTACATCGAGAAAGAGACATCTGTAAATCAGCAAAACGTTTTTTGCTTCATGTGACGCTGAGCAACTTTCATAGGAATAAACGGATCCGTGACCCCATTCACTCAGTCTGTCTACATCCACATACACAGGCAGCAGCAAGGGTTGGTGTGGTCGGGAAGTAAGTTATTGATATTTACATGTTAAGATGATTACCTTTTTTTTTCCTCTGTCAGAAAGATTCGATGCAGAAGCCCGATGCTGACGACGCCACCACAGGGTCACAGGATGATTACCTAGATAGGAAGGAAGAGGAGAAAATGTCTGCGACATAAGAGTAGTTAATAGTCATTTTCCCAGTCTTTTAGTTTTGTTGTTATACACTGAACAGTTCCAGGCCTCTAAAATGGTTGAAATTTACGTTCTGTGACAAGGTGTCGTGACTTGGCATTGCTTTGTTTTAAAGGGTCAAAAAGGTTTGGGGACACTGAGCTGTACCAAGGTTTTGCTTGTTAGTAGGATCAGTTCATTGTTGACGTTGGGTTTTTCATGGCATTTGTTGACAACGAGATAAATATGGGATACGAGCGGCAGTGTGCCTCACCTTGCTGCTCAGAGAGCTCCACTGTGACGGAGGAGTGGTGCCAGCTCATCCTCCAGGACATCGAGATGACTGGTGTGGTTGACTCACACAGGCACAACTCCATTCATCCACAGGCTCTTTTGATGGAGATGAGAGCGCTACGGCCTATTGATTTTGTCATCAGGATTGCTCTCCTTGAATGCGCCATGTTTTTCCTCTGTCATTTTTGTGGAGTATCATTTTGAGCATTGTAATCATCCTTCGGGGTGGTAAGGTAGTCGGAGCTCTGGCTGAGCGGGCGTGCCTCGTGCTGCTGCTGCTGCCGCCGCTGGTTTAAAGCTCAGCACGTAAGCCTAAAACAGATTCATGATCATATTTCTTTATGGCACTTCAATTATGAGTCAGATGTTTCTTCTCTCGCTGCCACATTGCGCTAAATGTCATTCTACATGCGTGCACACACACCCTCGAACGCCACATACGAGTGCTCCGAGCTCACGCACATGCTAGTAGTCACACAAACAAACACACAGAAAGAGCCATCTACCCATACAGATGTGCTTTTGCACTCAGAAACGTGCACAAACATACGCACATGTGGAGTTCACAAAGCAGCTCTCGGTGAGCTCCCCAGCAGCCATTCTGAGAAGAAGTGATGCATGTAGTTGAGCGATAATGTCCATCGCCGAAGCACGGGCTGATAATCTCCCCATGGTACGGCTTTAAACTGCTCTCACAGACCCACTCACATAAACCAAATAAAACCAAGGCCAGGGAGAAATCAGGCCGTGATGGGCCAATTAACGCTAAGCTGTCTGAAGATTCTCAGTCATAAAGTGTGAATTGCACTACTCAGAACATGAGAAATTGTAATTACATGTCTTCATTTTATTTTTGTTTGCCGTTTTTTTTTTTATTGAATACAGGCGCAGCATTAATCTAGTCTAGACAGCATTAAGTAGAGGAGCTGTTTGTGTTGGACACTGTACATTAGCCACTGCACACAGAGAGCGCCGCATCAGGTCATCCGACAGCGAGATGAGAGCAAATACTCCAGTTTTTACTTCTTCTTCAGCTCAAGTGCTGTGCAGCAGGACTCCCTTCGTTTGAATAATGGAGGGGGAAAAATCAGTAATTTAGATTCCACGCTGGGTGACGCAGTTTCATGTAGAAATGCAAGATAAATAAATAAATATTAATGAAAAAATGAAAGCTCATTTAATTAGGCTGCTTAAAGGGATGAGGGAATAATGGAGGCAGAGAGAATTAGACAAGATAATGAGTTTAAAGTGAAAGCAGACAAGGCAACAAACTACGCTTTCTGACACTAATATAGCTCTCCCACCATCCCCGGGCAATCTGAAAATGGCATTAATAATGCAGTAAACACCTTTGAAATACACACAACAATCTGGATAACACAAAAACAGCAGGCCCAAATTATTAGGCAACAGCAGCCCCTCACTAACAAATCTGCACCAAAAGTATTTTTAATGTGAAAAACATTTTCCCCAACAAATTGGACAGCGCCGAAACTTCTGTAAATGTCAGGCGGTAAATGTTCAAATGTCATTTCCGTTCGTTTTTTGTGGCAACACTATTTCCAGCAAACGTTTCACTCAAATGGATCAAAGTTATTGAAAGCATGTGCTCATTGAGTTATGAAATATAGATTTAGCATTTTGTTTGGTGTTTCCGTGGTGGATTTAGTTCATATTTCAGCGTGGTTTTATAATATGTGCATCTAACGCTACAGTGAAACACACAAAGAGATTTAAAAGAGGAGAAATACTGTAGAAAGCAGACGTAACATGGAGGAGAGTTGCACAGATTGTATTCGGAGACCCTCGGTCACTCCTGTTCCAATTAAAGAGGAGTCCACTAAGTATCTGCTGCCATTCTATCATCCCTGCAGCTCTTCGCCCTACGCCGCTGTAATGCTAATTATTGCTTCAAAGGGTGGACCGCTATTCTCCCGAGGCCCCATTTGGAAACTTTCATATCTGAACCTTTCAGCATTGAGATGAATGGGAATTCATTTCAAATTTAATCTTTAATTACTTATTGACCCACCACGGTGTGATTATCGCCAGATGAGATATGGAGTTTTACACATGTCCGAACCGTCCTGCTGGGACTCGTCGCACTCTGGTCTTCGGGTCAGGGCACCTGAACAGCCGAGTTTGTTTACCAAAGAGAGACAGTGTTTGGATTTCTGCTTATTGATCTGTGTGTTTGTGGCAGAGAAAGAAAGAGACGTTGTGTGTCTCAAAGTGTGTGACTTGTCTGCCCTTGCGCATGTGCGTGTGTGTGGGTGTGTGTGGTGTGTGTGGGTGTGTGTGTGTATGTGGTGTGGGTGTGTGTGGTGTGTGCAGAGTTGCCGCGCCTCTCTAATGATGTGTAATGAGTCCCAGTCAGAGGGGAGTATCTTGTATCACTGCTCTTTACAAATATAATTACTCACTGGCTCTCCAGAGCATGTCAATTTCCCAGTCCATTGGGGGGGGGGGGGGGGGGGGGCACTTAATTACTAGTTTCCAAATGCATTAAAAATTAACAAAGGCTGCCTCTCTTGCCAAAACTCAAGGTGAGATCCTTCTTCTCTCTATAAAAGAGAATGGTCAAGTACGGTCTGTACCTGTGGAGAGTTTTCACCTTTCGACGGGGTTTATTTGTGACCTTTGATGTCTATCTCCCGTATCGCTTTGATCGCAGCCATTTCATGGTGGGACCGTCGCACAGCTCTGGACTGTCACCTCAGTCCACCCCAAGGTATTCAGGCCTTCAAAAGAATGGTTTTAGATCCAATCAAAATAACCTCAGTCTATACTGTATGAGCACTGAAGCAGCGGCGCATTGATTTGTTCAGTTTTCCCGGAGTCGCTCTGTGTGGTAAGTGACTCTGCCTTCCTCTCTTACGCTCCTCTCCCAAACTAAAGATGGAGACGGTTGGCAATTCGGCCAGGGATCTGGGGAGCAGACGGTATGTGTGGCTGTGTGTGAAGAATATTGCAGAGCAAAAGATCACAGAAGTTTGTATAGTTGTTTCTCACTTCGTGAACGAATTGCTGCTGAGCTCCGCTGAGAGATGAGCAGCACAGTGTGCTGGTGGCCTCCTGACTCAGACGCTGTATCTGCTGGATGCTGGTTAAGTAGTAGGATATCATCTGGATACTTCCTGTCTGAGGTTTAAAAGCATTGGCCCCATTTACACGTGTCATTTCAAGTGTCTTATATCCGGATTAAGTCCAGATGTTATTTAATACACTTTCATTTACACATATATGCGTCTCAGTCGGCCAGATCTCATGGCGGTCCTGGGTTTTCCAGGGCTACAGGCAAATCACGGTCGGCCCTCCTCCTGTTCAGAAGGAGCGGTAATGCCAACCCGGACTCCCACAACATTACGTTCCCATACAGCTAAACTGCATTCTCAATTACGTTTCAAGGAAAACATATTTTTGGTTGCAGTTTCAAACAGTATAAAAATGTGGTTAACATTGTATACTGCAAAATAACAAAAACACAACAAGATTACTGGGTTAGGTTTAGTAAAAAACATCATGGTTTGGATTAAAATGACTATGTTTCACACAAGACATGCACAGCAGTGGACCCATCCACCCATCAGTAGTGGACGGTCTTGCTTGTTATACTAATTATTATACATAACGTTCAGTGAAATTATTATCAAAGCGTATAGAAGCAAACGACAAGACAAAACTCCTGTGCTTTTTTGGTAGGGCTGCTGCCATTTTGGACCGTGAACGCCAACAAGTCCATCATGGCCATGAGTGTATAAAGACTAGAGATGTCTGTAAAACTGAGGACAATTTTCTTCCCTGTATTAACACTTAAATAGTCCTCATTTAAATCATTATGTCCTAAAAGTTAGTCCTAAGAGTTATTTTCCTCCTACGCACCGTCAACCTGCACGCTCCTATGACATATCTGGTTCTGCCATCTTCCTGCTGCTGTATGCAGCTGTAATAATGGATATATTGGCTGTAATTCATCATCTTTTATGATCTTATAAGACACCCATGGGCTGCATGCTGTACGCCTGTGCTGTGGTGGATGTATTAATGTCTGTGCCAGTAGCTAGTAGTGCTAGTCACGTGACATAAACAGAGTTTGATGTAGTTGTAGGTTATTTAGTAGCACGCAGGGTAAAAGCACAGGACATCGTCTTACACATCCATAGTCATTGATTTTTGGAAATTTTTGACATGAAAAAGATTGAAAAAAGTTTAATAAATAAATAATTAAAGCAGCTCAAACTAGTCCCTCTCAGATGCATCCAGGATGTTTTACACTTAGTGTCCGAAACACATCAACTGACCATGTGTCAATCTGGTCTGTGTTATTGATGTATTCCCATTTGATGCAAAATGCTCTTTCTTCCATGATTTTATTGTATCATAGCTTTTATAAAATGAGTATGGAAATGACTCTCTTGTTTTAGTTTTACTACTACTTCATATGCAGGATATTATCTGTCTGGGTGCATCTCATTTGTCACATCGGATGTCTGGGATCACAAAAAATATCGCTCTGTGAGTTACTAGGGTATAAAATTCGGCATGACAACCTCCTGTGTGGCGAGGGTGAATCGACTTAAAATAAAGAGCCTCCCTCAGTAAGTGTTCCCAGTCTCCGTCATTTCGGTTATCATCTGATATATGAGCCTGGCGCCGAGCAGAGGAACTCTCAAACAGTAGGTGGAAGAAAAAGCGAAGGCAGAGTGAGTTCTCTTTGTCTCCTATTACCAGGAGGAGAGCTGAGATGGATATTTACTTGTTTTCATTGCCATTTGGATGAATTCATCCAAATTAAGCAGAGAACAAAAACATTTATTCATCCTATTAATGTCAGGGAGTGAGGGATTGAAGTAATGGTTTTCATGCTTCAGTCTGCAGCAGCTTGTTGATGCTGCTCTGCTACAAATCACTGCCAGGAAATTAACTCTTAAGCCTCTCCTGCCAGACACACTGCAACAACGGTCTGGCTCTGCAAGACGGGGCCAAGATTGTTCCCCAGCGCTCGGCTTTTCACCGTCCCCCGAGAACATGTTTGCTTTTTAGCTTGAAACTCTTGAAAAGTATTGATTAAAACTGAAGGGGTGTCGGACTCAGCCCCAAGAAGTAATGGAGCAGTTGATGTCAAACAGCACTTACTTCATCGTGGTTTTTAAATACAGCACTGTTCAAACATTTAGAGGTTGAGTGTTATCAGCTTTTCATGACAGTTTATCTATTGTGGATGTATTAAATCCTGCATGAAGTCGCGGTGCTGTGCTTTGATTGGCTCACAGCACAGTCTGCACCACATCCAGAGAGTGTGTCATTTCAAATGCTGGAGACGGCCCTGATTGAAAGAACGCAGTCTGTTGTTGAGGGTGGGGAACCAATCAAGACTAATTGTATTTTTGCACACTGATGGGAACGTCCAAAGTTTGGAACCTCCAACCGGGTTTCCTCACAGCGTTGGCTTCATGCAGGATATTTTAAACCCAGACAGACATGAAACAACATAAATACACAGGCATTTTGAAGCATAACAGGCTTATATAGTTAAAGGACCAGTGTGTAGGATTTCAGGGATCTACTGACAGAAATGGAGCATAATATTCATAATTAAGTTTTCATCAGTGTATAGTCACCTGAAACAAATAATTGTGGGTTTTTGTTAGTTTAGACTGAGCACTTCATGAAGTAACCATGTTTCTACAGTAGCCCAGAACAGACAAACCAAATATTGGCCCAAGAGAACGTTTTTACGTCACCTGAAGGCCACCATGCAGTATTTCTCCAACACTGTTGAAAAGGGAGGAGTGAGGGAGGGGTATTCAGTCGGATGTAATAGGTAACCCCACCACTAGATGCTTCAAAGTTGTCCACACTGCTGTCCACTGTTCACTCTCCTGCCGTCGTATCAGAGGTGTATGAAGCTGCTCCTAATGCAAACCAAACGCTTCCTCCTGCCACAAGCTCACATTAAAAACAGCCAACTAGCAAAAGCTGCAGTGGCGTGTCCAGTATGTGAAGCAGCCACAGGAAATGCAGGGCTGACAGGGAATCAATATTGTCAGGTAACATCACAATCTGCAGATTGAAAAAAATGACCACCTGATGGTTTTAGGTCACAGCTGTGGAGAATTCATTTGTTTAGATTTAGTCTCATCAGCGAAAAAACAAAACAGTTACTAAATTAGAAAGGGACATATGGACACAGTGAGACAGTCGGATAAAAGCAGGTTATTAGGTAACTCCTTTTCACATTTGATTTCTCAGAAACAGGCATTTGGACTGATTTTATAGATATTGACTCCATTCCAACTTTCACATGGTCAGGCCTACCCCACTGCTGACAGACATGCCACTTTATTAATTTTCTCATTTTCCATTGCTATGAAGCATAACCGGTCGTGATCATAGATTGTACATAAAGATGGACGACAGGACAGCTCCCCACACAAGTGAAACCAGGTTGTAAATAATAGGTCAATAAATAGCTCAATAATAATAGTTCATAAATCCTGTCCCCGCTATGTTAGCGGATGAGACATGAGCCACCTAAAAAGTGCAAGCCAAATACATTTTTCTCTTTTTTTCTCATAAGTTTGGTTTTAATTAGTTATTTGATGCTATAAAAAGGGGTTGACAGTGGCTCTGAGGGAAGCAGTCGCAGAGCCGGAGGGTTAGTCGTCGTGTCTTTGTAGCTCAACAGCTGCTGTGGTGCTAACGTAGCAGCTAGGTGCCTCATGATGGACTTGTGAGCGGGACGTTGATACCACCGGTCCAACTAATACTCGGACTCCAAATGACATTAAAACTCTTAAGATGGCAGCTCCCGTATCCAGGATATTTTGGCTGCACTTTTGTACAGTGGGAAGAAATGGAGATGTGTCGTCCATCTTTATATACAGTCTATGATTATGATATGTCGAACGGCTGGTACATGGAATACCTTCAACGTGTTTTGAGGTACTGTTTCTTTAAACGTAACCACCTGCTCTGATTTAACATAGCAGTGTTGTGTAAAGACTCAACACTGGCTGAGCAACAAATTTCCCCCTCACTGTTGTGACTTAAACTCAAGATTGCTGATGTATTTTTAATGAGAATTTGTCCTTCTTTTTCATCTTACAACAAATGGAAACAGGAACAAAGCTCATTATATTTCATAAGCATGACATTTCAGAAAACTGTGACATTAAGAAATCAATTTCTACGGTACAGTAGTGATTTTCACTATGCAAAACAAGCTTTGCCGTAGCGCTGCCCTGAGATGAAAACATCTTTAGATGATCGCAGTACTTCCACCAGACAGTAAATATGCATTACAAAGACATCAAAGAGCTAACCCAACAATTTGCTTTCATCTGGTCAAGGGTTCCTCTGCAGCGACTCTTGTAAAAATGAGCACTTCACCCGAAGATGGCAATATGAGGTGCACGGATGGAACGGCGGTTCACCGAAGGAAAATGTCAACTTTGTGTCAGTGTTTGTGGTTGAGATGCTTTATTGATGGATGTTTGACCTTTACTGCTAGTGATGGAAGATGCTCTTCTTGTGAAGCTTTCATTTGCATCCTGAACATTAGTAAACATTATTCTCACTCGGTCTAGTGGCACACACAAAAAAATAGTTTTACGGGTGGAGTTTTGAATGCATCCTCAAAGATGAATATTTATTGAGCAGCTATTTCGCTCGCGGTGACATGGCAGGGTGAAGCAACAAAAGATGACATTTCCATTTCCACCTCAGTACAATCTGACCTAATACTGATTCAGGGGTAGCGCTGCAATATCTAGGTACGCCGCTCGCTGCCAAAACTTTTTTTATACTTTCAAGTGGTCCTTAAATTGAGTTGTATTTAAGTGTGAGACTCAAATAAAGTACCCAATAGGCAATTCATAATGCAATGCATGCACAGTGGCAGGTAATGCCAATGCAGTGATTAAGCTATTCTCTCACCTTTGGGGTTTTTTTGTGGCAGAGGCTATTAACTTGCACAAATAGACGTTTCAGACTTTAGTGAATCCCTGGCTGGCCTTCGCCTTTTGCTTTCAGAGCCAGATGCCCTTTTAATAGCTGCACTTGTAAATCGCAAAATACATTCACAGCAACAGGGGCTTTTGTGTGACCTGCTATACTTGGTTGTGTTTGGACTGTTTTATTGCCCAGTAATTGGAAAATGACCTTGATTTCTCAAGGATATAAATTGAAGGTCGGGTCAACCTTTTATGCGTCATTGCATAACACAGATGAACGCATAATCAGCTGTATAACATCGCGACCGTGGAATGTGTAGCTGTTACAAATGATGTAGTATCGCACTCCCCGGGTCGTACTAAACTACATAAATACTGAACTATTATTTCCAAACATATCTGAAAAGTTGTAGACTCTTAATAAAACAGTAAATGGATCAGATTGGAGCACTAAATAATGCAAAACCATTAGTGTTACCAAACTAAAGAACATTGAGGGGCACAAATGCCACAGAAAAAAAGCATTGCAGCCTGGGTAATGGGAACTGCAAATTACTGTTTTGTTTCTCCACTGAGATATTGACTCCAGGACCGAAAATCAATTACATGAAAACAGTGCATATCATTGTACCAAGTCTTTGAACAAATATCACTCTGTCAGAAGATGGCACAGGCAAGATATATTGTATACCCGAAGGTGAATATTTGTATTTCTGAGACTTTTATAACTTTCGTCTATTCCCAACTTGTATTGGGCTTCTTGTTTATGGCGCCTGAAAGATCTATCTGCGGTGATTCATTGCTTGAATGCTTTGTTTTGCTTTATACTCTGCTCTAGGAGGGAGCATGGGGCTCCTAATGGCAGCGCTGCTTTTCTTCTTAGTGCATTTGTCCTTGAGGGATTTTTAACTTCACAAGCAAAAAAAACACACAGGCGCTTCTTCTTCCTCAGGGCAAAATACGTACAGGTAACAGCCTTATCGAACGGAAGCCAGCATGTACACCTTCCAGATGAGCCCGGTGTGGCATGTTTGATCATTCAGAGAAGTAAAAAAAAGCTCCCTCCTTTTCAGCTTCTTACTCCTCCTCAGCAGCATTGTGACGGGTAGGAAGGAGAGGCGGATTAGAGAACGGGTGCAGCAGGACGGAAGGACGGAGGTTAAGATTTGTCCATCATCAGGTGTGTCCTGAGACAGGAATGATGTGTGTAAGAAGATATATATTGGCCAGGCCGGTAGAGGTACTTGCTTCTTGTCGTGTAGAGGCATTAATCATAGCAGCGGCCGAGCCTAACCGCCAAGGTCAGCAGTCCTCGCATGTGTAGGAGGCAGCTGCCACCACAAAGTACTGCTGCAGAGGGGCTAACAGAGGCGGGAGTCTGAAGAAGGTGAGGAGCAGGGTGTTGAATTGACAAGGTGAAAGTGGGAGGAGAAGAAGGGGGAAGAGAGCAAGGTTGTATTAGTGAAGACCTGGGGGGGCGTGGTCGGTAAAGAGTGCCACTTGAGATGGCGGTGAAGGAGATTGCTAAGCAAAGGTAGGTGGACATTTTGGGATAATGGATTAAAGTGGGCAGCGCAGCTGCAGAGAGCGAGCAAAGTAACAGCGTGTGATGCACCAATCAGAGGGAGGAAGGTTGGGAGGGACGGCGTGTGAACCAGGTCTGGTCACGGTGCTTTTAATCACACCTCTCGAGTAGGAGTTTGGTATTATTAGACTAGGACAGAGGTGAGAATTAATGCCCATTTAGGGAAAATCGTGACTGCTTGGGAGCTTTGTGAAAGATGCCAGATGATAAAAGGTGCTGCTAATGTAGCAGAATACATAGCCAGACATCCAGCGTAGTGCTTATACTTAAACAAAGTATCCACAGAAGGACCATAGTGAGCAAATAGGTGGCAATATATCCACGACAGGTTATATTACACGTCAGGCTAGGACCATTTTTCTCATACGAGTTCATTTTATTGGGCTATATATGGTTTTGAATGTGTCATAACCCTACGGAGGACTATCAGGATGTTTGGGGGGTATTTCCACTCAACCACTATGAAGAAAATACAATAATTTTCACTGCGGTGTGAAACAGAGGTGCAATATATCCTTACATTCAGTAGCGAACGAAGCCATGGCTGCAGTCCAACTTAGTCCAACTTCATCTGGCTCACTATTTAGGAGACTTGATTGGTATAAAAGTGATCCAAGTGGGGATTTTCCAACCATTTCCTTTGCCCGTCCTTTCTTTTCAACCCCACGAACGAACGAGGAGGCACTCTGGAGGGAAATGTAGAGAATTAGAGCACACGGCAAGGCCTTTGTTGTAGTAAGCCAGTGTACAAGGAATTTTGTGGGCACTGCCTTTGCCTGACTTGCCTTCTGCTTATGTAACCTGAGCAGTCGTTTCAGGTCTGTGGGGGGGGGGGGCTGTCTGTATGTACAGTAGACTGGATATGAGTCTGGTTAGTGGTTCTTTATTGGTGATGAAATGTGTGTGTACTCTTCGTTAAAAGAGACCCATGTTATTTTGAATATGTACATACAATGTGTTTTGTGTTTTTTTCCAATGTTAAGACTGCTAATGTGTGAAACTATAAGGGAACGGTGGCTAGTTGGGAGCATTAAAATACGACGCCGAAGCACATTATACAAATCAAGGTATTTTTGTAATCAATGATATCAGTTACATTGACAAATCGCCCCAGCCCTATAGCTATACCAACGAAAAGTAATTTACTGTAATTTGTATATAAATCCCACAGAATCAGTTCGTATGTAATCCATGTAATTGTGTAGTTTTGCTGCCTAAATCTAACCAAGTTGTTTCCCATGAAGACAGAAGTTTATTTTGAAAAGACTTGTGGGGAAATTGACACTCACACAATTGCTGCTAGAAAATGCACGATAAACGAGTATTAACTTTTTGTAAGATATCATGCAAACCATTATATGAGGACACGAACAGTTACACAGTAAATAATATATTTACTTAATTTCTTCCACTACTTACTTTAATCACAATGTAAATATAGCTTGTACCATATCAGTATAGGCAATCAATATATGTTTTTTTGTACAAGCCAGTTCACATATTAAGAGTTTAGTCAGTTTAACAATAATATACTTTATCTTTTCAGTATTCAGTTAACTGGACCCGAGTGCAGAGAACGCACCACATGCATAATTTTTGACTTCAAATAAGCTTTATGTTTCTTTTCTTTGCTCAAGCAAACAAAAAACAAGAGAATCTGCTGCCAGAACGGGCAGGCAGACCTCACTGAAGTGGCCACAGACAAAGGCTACTGAAATAACTCAAATACTCTCTTAACGAGGCAGGATGTAGGGGAGTGGAGGGAGCTTGGCGTTGGCGTCTCCAAGACTCAGCAACTAGGATCTGGAAGAGCAAGGTATATATAATGAGCTTTGGCAGGTGAAGCAAGTGATGAGGCTGATCAGTCAAAGCAAACTATTAAGGATGAGTCCCCGCTCGTGGGATTCATGCCCATCAGAGCGTATGCTGGTGAACACCCAGGACAGCCTCAGATTCAGCACCCTGGACAGCAGTCATGACAGCCACGGATTTAAAGAGGACTCGTGCTTTTATGTTTTTCCTTCCCTTTAGTGTGTTATATGGTGTTTTTTGCATATTTATGGTCTGCAAAGTTACAAAGCCCAAAATCCTCACAAAAGTGAGTGAAAACACTGAAACGCTGCTCCGAAACTGCCTGAAACTGCTTGCTTGAAGTCCCGCCTTTTCTTCCATAATGTGGTGATGTCACCAAGTAACACATTTGCATAATTTGACTCTACAGCTGCTTACTTAAGAAATCAATGATTTGACACAGAAATGGTCCACCAGAGTCCGAGATCAGAACTGCGTCCATATCAATGGTATACTATTGATACTGCACACATTACTCAGTAATACTGAATTTGGTTTATGTTTATTAAAGGATTAAATGTGTTTTACCGTGGTTTGGATCTCCAGCACAAGAGCTCAAATACAACTGTAAACTGTGTAAATCACAGTATTGTAATAAAAGACTGTGATGATGGGTGAAGAAATGTCAAATATTGAACCAGACATTCTGTTTTTGATTAAAAAAATAAATAAATAAAATGCACATAACAATTTGAAATAGTAAGTTACTGAAGTATTATTTATTTTAATGTAAAAAAGAAAGAGGGATAAAAAAATATTTCCTTCAGACCTGGTTCTTTTTGTGCTAGTGCTAGTGGGTGCCTAATCAACAGCAGGGCTTAATTGAGATTAGTCCGTAGAACAGGAAGAGGCTTTGTTCCTCACAGGCAGAAGAAGTTCAAGGGATTCTAGTAAATATCATGCAGGACTGATGTGAGCAGCGAATGCCAATTTTCTCATGAATAATAGCAGCGAAATGTGTTGATAAATCCTGGATGTCTTGTTGGAGTTGCGTGGCTTCAGGTGTTGGCTGACATTCTCTCTGTGGAGCTGCCTGTCAAAACCGACGCCGAGCCTCTGGAGCGCTGTCGCCGTCTTTCTGTCTCTCTCCGGGATATTTTTCAATAGCTGCACTCGAATATCCTGCTTCTCTTCAGCAATATGAGTGTAATACCGAAAAATCCACAACCTCACGAGCATATTGTACTAGGATCCCCCCCATCCCCTTATATTCTGAGGTCTCATCTGTTCCTGGTTTGTTTACACAGATATGAGCCTTGCTGTGTTTTCCCATATCAAACTGTATTAGTTTCTATCAGCACTAACACGACGTAACAGGCTAATAAAAGCACCAGTGAAGTGTGCCGTGCATGGCATCCACTCAGGGAACAGTTGACGCAGCTCTCTGGATCATTGTGGGTCCTGTTCCCATATATTAGCCAGGAGTCCATGTGTGAGTCGTGACCCCATGCCACTTGTCCTTTACACTCATCGGCTGCATGCTGGCAAGTTGACCTTTATCATTAACCCCGCTGCGTGCTTGTCATTTGAAGTCTTTATTATTCACACTTCCCTTTGGGTATATTGTATACCGGGAATCATGGAGGGGGGCTGCAGAGCTTGTTAGCACATTTACACTCAGCAATTATAGCTGCAGCTGAGATAAACCAACAAAGAAGCACACAGAATCAAGAAATACCGAAAATGGTGTGTTTCCTACCCAGTTACAACCATCCCTCATACATGCAGCAAGACACTATATCTTACACACACCCCTCTTTACTGCGATACACACCCACATGCACCGGCTTCAGGACAATGCTCCTCTGCAAAGAATACAACAAACTGAAACATAAGCTGCGCATTTTTTTTTAAGATTATTGATTAGTCTCATTTCTAGTCACAGTTTCCTTCATACAGCCACCATTTCTTCCATTTTTTTTAAACTTTGATATCTGAAGCCCGGCCAGACGAGAGGCGCACACTGTGGCTGAGGCACTGTTGATATTCGTTGGACACCCGCCTCTATCCGCCGCCATGTTAATCAGCAGACATTCTAATTAAACTCAGTTTGCACTTGCTTTAATGCTTTAAAACATGTTCAAACACTTCTGAACGACAACCATTTGATAGGACACACTGCTGCCTCTGTCCTGCTCGCAGGTGATAAGAGCAGCGCCTGCAACAATGAGTCGGCAGGGGTGTATTTTTAAAGTGTACATTGTCTGTGCTTTATCAAACCTAGTCGATCCGCGTCACACACTTTCCCTATGATATTATTCAAGAATGTTTTTTACCCGCGATTCCCACATCCATTACATCTTTATCACAACTATTTTCATTATCACTCGGCTCTGCCTCTTGCCTTCACTCAACCTCATTCTGCTGTGTGCCAACTCAGCAGTCTCCCTCAAAAAGTAATCCACTGCCTTTACTGATGGGCTGTGATACGGCTGTCATCGTTCAGCGCCGCAGCGACGGGCGCCGAATGTGGCAAACGGTCGCTTGACACCCCACTTCTGCTTTGTTGACTGTTGAGTGTGAACAGACCACTGACCGGGGCTTGACGTAAAGCTTTTTCAGCCAGTTACCCTTCGGGCAAGTAGATGTGATGTTACTTACTTACTTACTTATCTGAAATGGAAAATGTAGGCCTATTAAAAATATATATGAAATCAAAAGGGACTTAAGAAATTATTATAATTTATGAACATACAAAATAGACAGTTATTATGCTCTCCTCAAAGCCACCAGACTTCTCTGACATACACAGTAATTTTACCATACCGATCATTGTACAACATTTAATTTAGACTTGACAGAAACAGAAAAAAAAAAACTTTCTTGACAAAACTGTCTTTGTCATTCTTTCCACTGTTTCAACAATAACCATCTTCGATTGCTTTCTACAGAAGTTTGACATGAGTAGTTTTAAGGATGTATTATTATAAGGTACTTACAGCTGGTGTCAGGAAGTTAAACAGGTCATAATTCCCTCTCTATTATCTTTCTTTAAACAACCTGATTTATTCAAGTTTCTCCCCAGAAACTACATTTTACAAGATTACAATTGAACACATCATGATAGTGTTATAATGTGTCTTCACCTAATGCTCGTTTTTACTGAGGAGAGATTGAATGCACCATAATGTAACCCAGTGGAACATCCTTTAACGTCAGCTATTAGGTGCCTTATTTTCATGAGAGAAGTTTGCTTTTAGGGATTTGTAACAGAAAGCCCTTTCTGTCAGGTTTAGGAAACAAACCTGCTTGGTGGGGTTAAGGGAAAGATCACGGTTTGGGTTAAAATAAACCTGTTCTGTCAGAAAGTCCAGAAAGGAAACTTTTCCCGTGTGCAGACTGCGCTGCCCACCGGCTGCTAACAGCTAACATTCACTTGCTGTCCTGCTAATTTCAACAGTGATTTGTTGTTCATAATGTAGTTTCACGCTATGGGTGCGTTCGTTAATAGCACTCCGGACGCCCGAGTGCACTCTGGCACAAACTGGACCGTTCATAAATTCGGAGCGCTGTGCAGTTGGAACAGTAACATTAAGGCAGCGCGGACTCTGGGCACTCAAACAAAAGCATTAATGACAATCTCCCAATCGCACATTTTTCTGAATTTGAAAGATCACATTTATAGTTTAGAGTTTAGTTTAGAATTTACTTGCCCCAGGCAAGCATTAATGTTGAGCCGTGCTATCAATGTGAATTCTACCAAAATACCTGATCATGTTATTCATCCAGTTGCTGTGGTGTGGTGTGGCCATCATCAAGGCATTTGCAGGTTGGGTGGTGGAATATCAACTTTGTACTTGGAGCCAAATGACACAGCTAAGTTGTGCATACTGTTTGCATGTGTACTTGTTTGTCAAAACCCTATCTGCCCCTGCGTACCATATTACATGTAAGTTAGCCAAAGGACAAATCACAAAATGCTTTCGCCTCGCAGAGTTTCCCATCATTAAAAACAGAACGCCTATTTGGATTACAAATGGAAAAATTGCAAATGCATGTTTTTTCCCTCTCTTCGAGCCTGTCTGAATCAATTGAACAAACCAGCACGATATTTGATGGCCCGTGAGCTCCAATTATTAGAACAATATTATGGCCGGGGTAAGTCAGGGCCACTCCACTGGAATTCCAATAGTGTTCTGAAGCTATTTGTATTGGTGTTAGTCCTTCAGGGCCCGGAGAAGGGCATACAGCTCAATAACTCAATTCTTAACAATTAGCCCCTGACATGTCCCCCAGAAAACAGATAGAGAGGACTCTAGTGAGCAGAGATAGAGAGCAAGTATAGAGATTATTGTTTCAAAGCAAATAGCATTGCAAAAGAAGTTGCGGCTCTGTTTTTGAATCATACTTGCCCGCCCGATAAGATCGGCGCTGATAAGTGTGTAATTCTCCATCGCTCAGCTGTTTAGGTGGCTCTTATTTTGTCAGCATCAGCATGGAGCTCATCACAACAAGCACCAAGCTCTTCTCGCTGTGCTGTTCTCCAGGGTTGCTAATTATCAACAGCACACTTGCAACATTTCAAATGGCTCAGGCCTTATCACTCCCAATTATAAATGTATTAAACTGTAATCAGAAGGGCTCTTGGATCTGGGATCAGATCTCATCTAAGTCGCTGTGTGCCCGCCGCTCCCCTCCCCTCCTCGGAGCACACGTCGCCTCAGCTGTGGACCCAGCAGAGAGTGACCTCGGGCCGGGGCCGACCTTGCTGCATCACCGCGGTCTGATGTTTATTAGATTGTCCAGGAAGGAGAAAGGTTGAAAAAGTATGCGTGGTCCGTCGCGCCTTGGTTTGGTTTTCGGTGCATTTTCAAGGGGACGGGGAGAAAAAATAGAGCCGTCTGAGGTTGTCCAACTTTTGCCTGTGTGGGTATAAATGTGTGCAGGTGCGTGTGTGCACAGCCGCGTAAAACATGACTCGCAGACAGATATGGAGGTGGCATTTAGAGTTGCCATCTCAAGGGAGAGCTCCCATGCCTGAGGGGACCGTGCTGAGCCGGGCTATCCTTTGGGTCCTGGTGGGCCGTGCGCTGTGGTCCGATTTGTAAAGAGGTCGTAGCTCTGTGAAGGGAGCCCCAGAGGCCAGCTAGAACAATTAGAAATATGTGTTTCTGGGTTACTGGAGCACAGCTACAAGGTCTGGTAATGTTATTCTGTTTCCTGACAGTGAAGGCAGAGGAAGTGGCTTTACTTTGGCTTTTGTCTGATTTGTGATGCGATATCTCCACGCTTGAAAACACCGTGCATGCTGCTTTGTTTGAACTGGTTTACGTTTGCAACAATGTCGTAGATTTCCCAGGCTTTTACTTCATACTGTATACTCTAATCTCGCTCTCCCCAACTTGGAAGTCCTTAAATCTGTGCTGCAAACACAAGCAGTGACAACACAAATGCATGAGCAGTAACCCAGCTACAAGGAAGCTAACGCTAATGTAAACATGGCCATCATTTCACATATGCACAGTACAGTGCGCTGTGCACCAATGTGAGTCATATTTCCACAGAAATAGGCCTCAGTATTCCATAAATATTTGATGAAAATCAAAACTACAGGGTCTGCACACTACATGAGAACACATGTGTAATTTAATTCATTGTTGCTGTAACACTGCTGTGCATCTAATGCTTTCATTGGAGGCAAATTGCCACGGGCTATATACCTCTCTCCGAGGCAGCGGAGCTGGTGCTTAATATAGCAGCAAACAAGTTAACAATGCTTGACAGGGATTAAAATGGATATGGATTCCTGAGTGGCAGAAATTCAATGACACAGATCATATTAGTTGAACTGTTAAAAGTGTGAGAGCATGTAAGCTGAATTCACATTTTTAAGTTGCGTGTCACCGTTGTTCCCGACTCGCACAGGAGCCGTGTAATCGCTTGACTTTCTTCAAGCATCAAGAACTGAATTTACGAGGCTTTCGCCCAACAACAACACACAGAGGACGTTTCACCTTTTCTGTTACTGTCGGTGCAATATTAAAGGGCAGAGGCTGGATGAGTCACACACTGCCTGCGATCAGTGGATCAGCTGCTATGTATGAGTGAGAATATTGAACGTTACGAATTATCATAAGTGGTATAATGGCGGCATCAAAACAGATTATCGCCTGACTCAATAATTCTGCTGGGTTGTATCACACCGGTCCAACTTGATCATCCCGTAGACATGAACTGTTCATCAATTATCTCTTTGGCTACAGCAGGCTGGGCTCTGAGTACAGCAAGGTATGATTGGGCATCCTATAGTTGTGGCATCTGAATGCATGCACTTCCTAAGCTAACATTTTTCACACAGGATTATAAAATGCTGACTGAGTGCTTTTAACATGCTGCATTTGCATTTTAATGTAAACCCCCCATTTACATTTACTAACAATACTGCGGTGGTCAAAAATTATAATGGTAATACCCGCAATTGGATGAGAATAAATAGTTTGGAAAGGGGAAAAGGGCTTTTAAGAGCAGGGACATCTTTTTGAGATAGAAAGCGAGCACATTTTTCTGTGCAAACAAGTCAGGGTCCAGTGCCATTTGCTGGTGGCACCACAGCTCTAATGCCCATTTCCCCCCATGTTGTAAAGGGCCAAATTAGCCTCCTCTGGAGCCAATTTAGCTGAATTAAGGAGCTTAGAAAGGTTAGACTTACATTTCATTTGAACTTAATAGACATTGCAATAAGAGTGCCTTTTTTTTCCTGTGTTTGCCTACACCACCAGCAGACACTTCCAAAGTTAATAAGACCAAATATTCAGTCCTGATCCCTCGTCATCCAAGAGCTTTGCAGGTAGCTGGGGCAAAAATCTCTGGTATACGTCTGAATCTGTATGTTTGGCCACTAAGCCACCTCGTTAAGTTAAATAATGAATGAATTGCACGGCTAATTATAAAAACTCTCACACTGCTCACAAGCGGGACTAATGCTTCTGCTGGTTTAATTAGAGCGGGAGCCTGCCACTCAGGGCTGCCCCCCCCCACGTCAATCCTCAGGACAGAAAGGTGGATTCTCCGGCTGGAGGAGATAAGGCTCGACTCAGGAGCTTAGTATGGAACAAACCTGCCACCCTTACAAGGTGCTACTACAGGTAGCAGGGCTGCAGGATTTCCAGCCACAGGTAGGGATGTTACCAACTGAGTGAGCCACAACTCACAGACAGCAAGAGCCGTTAACCACCTGCCTCCCAACATGGGAGCTATTGCTGCGTAGTTAACCTATCAAAGACAAGAGGGAAGTATTGTCATTAGCATATGTCTCTATGGCACCACAGAGAGCGTTAATAGATATTATAGAGCATTATCCATAACACAGCCTGTTAGTGGACACCGAAGTAAAGGAATAGATGTGGGGGTGGCAGAACGGAGGGGATGATTCGATCAAGACAATTGGCTTTATTTCTGCTCTGCACCTGCTAGCTGTTTGCTGCTGATGCTAT
This sequence comes from Pterois miles, assembly GCA_947000775.1. NCBI lineage: Eukaryota > Metazoa > Chordata > Actinopteri > Perciformes > Scorpaenidae > Pterois > Pterois miles. The sequence continues at coordinate 3,161,764 of CAMQGK010000308.1, read as the reverse complement.
CAGAGAGCCAGAGGGGGCTACTGGAGCACTGACTGAAACAAGATGTCCCGCTAATAAGATTCACAAGCCTTTCTTCCATTAGGACATGTCTGCTTCCCTTTCAATACTGTCATTGTTGTTGGGTCAGTAATTGCGGCCTTGTGACCTTGAGGCAAGGATATGGAGTCAACAACAAAGTGTGTCACCTCAGAGATGGTGAGCTGGGGCAGCGATGGATCAGGCCTCATTCAGGTATCATCCAGTACAGAGTACCAATCCGACACCAGTGTATATCTATGTATGTATACCTCACAGCGTGGAAGTGACTGGGATCATTATTTTATGTGTAAGGCAACATCAGGCTGGAAGTAAAGATTGCTTTTCAAATTTTAAAGCAAAATGTAACAAATACTGAAAATACATACATATGTATTGTATATGTGTGTGTGTATATACACCAGACTCCATTAACTAAAAATGTTAATTTTACCTCGCAGAGCACAGGAGTTACTGATCTACCGCTGCCTCAATCTGTTCATTTTTTTGTGTTACTGTATTGTGTGAATCTGAACTAATCCGTTAAATGTTTTCCTTTAGATTAAATTTTTAATATTAAAATATTATAAATATAGTGCACACTTAAACCGATACTGATTATTTTGTTGGTTAAAATACGTTTTGCTGCTGCCCCCCTCTACAGCAGTACGTGGCTGAGGTTCTGTGATGGTTCTCCTGTTTGTATCTCCAAACTGGGGGCGTGCCAGGCTGTGGAGAGGTGACATTGGCCTCGACTGCCCAGAAACACCACAAAGCAATCTGTATAATGAGTGGTTTCCCCTCTGACTGAGATGGGCTTGTCATTGTGTTCATACGTCGTAGCTCGATACATCCTCCCCAGCTCTAGTCAGCCCCTCTCAAGCCTGAGGGGAGAGGAGACGACAGTGGCACTGACGTAAACACAGAGAGAGATGAAGTGTTTCACGAGGGGAAAAGTGGAACGTACACTGTATTAAAATGAAATAAATTATCACACTGATTCCATTGCTTTGATAATAATATCACAATTACAGAGTAATCATGTTAACTAAAATGTGAGACTTTAGCCTTTGAATTAAGTTTATTTCTAAAATGCTAATACAGTTCCCTCAGCACATTTGGCAGAAGTTGGTTACACTTGTTTACGTCCTCAGTGTGTAACAAATGTCTGAGCTCATGTTGCTGTTTACACTGTTTTGAAAAGTGTGAGCATGTGCCCTAGATAAGCCCACAGTCTTATGCAGCCCCAGTTCAAACATATGAACTCATAAACTATCAAATAAAACAAAAGGAACTCAATTATATGGGAAGCGATCTAGTGGGGATAGCATCAAATTAGGTGACTGACAAGCCCAGTAATCTGGAGCATATAGCGTTTTTCATGTAATGACACTCTGAGGTGTCCTTGGAAAATGGGGTATGTGGCGATGCTCAGCTGACGGAGAGGGAGACAGGGTGTAGCTGCTGGGGCAGGGGTCATGTACAAGTACAGTGACAATTTCATCCGACAATGTCCCGTCTTCTTTTTGCTTCGTCAGCGTGCTCTTTAAAGCAGGGTTGTCGTATTTAATCAAATTACCTGTGAGAGCTGCTCCCTCCTTTATTAATTTATTGAGGCGGGGTAAGGGGGAGTCGGGGTGGGCGAAGGAGCACGGATGAGCTCCTCTGGGATGAGTGTGTTTGTGCTCTGTGAAACGTGTACCAGAGAGCGCTGAGCTAACAGGAGCTGACAGTGGCGACCGCCCTACCGCTCGGCTGCGAGAGGACCAGTCGCTTTTTATGCTCGACCCTCGTTAAGGAAACAGTGAGAAGAGTCATCTGAGGCTCGGAGACGGGAGCTGGGTCTGGTGCCGCCGTTCAGAGAAAAATGGATCAGGTTTGATTGTCGAGATTGAGGCTCAGAAGCAGTTATGTTAAAGGGATAGTTTAAATTTTTTGAAGTGGGGTCTGTATGAGGTACGTATCCATAGTCAGTGTATTACCTGCAGTAGATGACAGTCAGCACACAGACACAGAAGCAAAGCAATGTACTGCTGTGGATGGGGGTAACAGCAAAACATATTTCAGTCACTACAAAAAGGGGCTCATGGAAAAAAAAAGATCAATATCAGTTTATGTGTATGCAGATTTTGAATATTTTCACTGCTTTACCTCGCCGTCAGACAGCCCTTTCCGACGGGAACTGAAGCGTCATTTCAATATATGTTCTCTTCAAAACCACCAGACTCTTTTGACAAAAACAGTAATTTTACCTCACAGCACACAGGAGGTGCTGGTCTACCGCTGCCTTGGTGGGGTAGCTTGTTTCTGTTATTGTGGGACTTTGGTGAATTTGAACTAAACCTTTAAAACAACAAAGTCACACAATGACACAAACTAACTAAGCGATTGAGGCGGCGGTGGACTAGCAACTCCTGTGTGCTGTGAGGTAAAATTACTGTTTTTGTTAACGGAGTGTGGTGGCTTTGAAAAGACCATAGATAACAGCTAGGGATGTTAGATCGATATAATGGCTGCAGTCCCCATTGGAAAGAGCTGTCTGACGGCAACATAAAATAGTGAAAATGTTCTAGCAGTGTATACTTAATATTGATTTTTTAAGCGGCTAAAAGACGTTTTGCTGCTGGCCCTGTCCACAGCAGTACGTTGCTTTGGGTCAGTGCTCACACTCCTGTCTGTTTCTCTAAACTGGGGGCACGCCGACCACCACCTACTGTAGATAATGCACTGACTATGAATAAGTACCTCATACAACCCCAATTCAAAAAATCTGTACTGTCCCTTTAAGTGAGCACTCATCCCCCTGCAATGTAGAAGGATGCTGAATTAGTACTGTTGATGAACATATATGATTTATTTGTGGTATAATCATAAAGCTCTAAGGGTAAAACCTCTAACCTAATTGTCCATCAAAGCTCATTTTGTCAATGAGGATAAAATGCAAGCAGTTAACGAAATGAGGCGACTGGGCATGCAGTGAAATTAACAAGACTGGATGCTGTTCTGTCTCCACACCACCTCGCTCTGTGCTTTGGGCTTCGGGCTCTCAGGTGTACAGTGCATCTGGACAGCCTATAGGGTGCGTGGAACAAAGCCACGGTGACATTTTATCTGACGGTAGCTCCTGTGGGGCCGGAGCCATGCTGCCGAACTGTCAGGCAGATTTCAGCGCGATGAGGAGGGGGAAGAAGCCAAACAAACAGAGCCCTGGCACAATCTCCCATCGCCAAGCAGTGCAGACGAGCACAGAGAGCCGTCCCCGGGGATCGCAGGAAGCCTAGATGAAACAGAAAGCGAGATCTAACCTTTTTGTTGTTGCTGGAACCCAGTTCTTTAGTGCTACTAGATTAAAAGGAAGAACCGTGAAGTGAAATGAAAAAGCGAATAACTTCAGCTGTTCGATTGTGGATACCTTTACTGGAAACAGGGCTTCAATATCAACTGAGAAGGAATAAAATAAAGCAAATATTATCAGCTTTTGTAGGACATGGGTACAAGTGTCTTTTGTATTGTGCGTGCCCCTTGTGTTACATGCAGCAATACATGACAGACACTCCCTCTATTGTAGAAGTATTATGGTAATCATACACACTATTTCAAAAGCTTTTCATCCATTTTTCATTTCCCACTGTTCTTGGGGTGAGAGAACAGCCATGTTTCATCAACAAAGGAATATGAGAAGCCAAGCAAGCCAAGTACTCTCAAGGTAGAAGGTAATATTTTCTGCATACATACAAACCTAGTAGTTTCAGTTTCTCTGAAGCAGGAAGACTGCCAGCCGCCTGTACGGACATATCAAACATGTTGAGCATTGTTAACAAACCGCTTAACCACAGATTCATGCTCTCACTTCAGATAGATTGAACCCTAGTAACAGATATTTTTTGATTGTATGATGAAAAAATGTGCTCTTGATCACAGTTCACACAATTATGTGATATGATTTCTGCAATTTTGGAGCTCCTAAACATGGATTGTTGACCTTTAATGAGCTAAATGCAGATGTGTAGGGGTCTAATTATACACTCGTATAGGGTCGGTTTTAACCTCCTGACAGGCAGATGAAGAGCTACCCGCCACTGATGTTAAGCTGGAAATGGAGCCAGAGCCCCAGGAGGCTCTGATCAAATCCCCAACTTAGCGCTCCAGCGTGCACCGCATAGCCCAGTTCAGCTTCACCTGGCCCAGTCTGCCCCAGCTTACACCAAAGTGATCCTCTTTTGCACCATCCTCCTAGTGTGAGGAAGAGGAGGATCTCAGCAGAGAAAGGCCTCGATCAGACAGACGTTTGCCGTGGGTTTTTTTTGTTGTTGTTGCTGTTGTTGCTAGGCAACCACAGACGAGTGCTAATGTTAGCTTTGCACAAACCATGAACGGTACGTCACCTAATAGTTAAAGTTACAGTTTAAATGAATGAAAACAACTTACAACTTACAACTTTCAAGCCTGGAGTTGAGAGACGACATTTCTGACCGGATTGTGACATAGATAGCCAGGTTACAAGCTAATTTTAAAGGCCCAATATGTAATGTATTTACTGTAATAAATCAGAAAATGACCATGATATATCATCAGTAATTGAGGAAACATGCTAAACTGAAATACTAACTTCTCCAACAATAATTCCACAACCAGTATGTTCCCCTTTAAAATTTCCATTCAGGTCCGTTTTTGTTTTGGATCGGTGTGATCCTGCCCACTGCCCATTTTGACACATATGAAACAAACTGGCATGGAAACACAGCCATCTGCAGCCATGGAAACAATCTAACGAACTGGATCAACAGAGATAACATAACGTTAGCTTCTCCTCGGCTCATTTCTCTGTCGTCGGCGTGCAGCTGGGTTATCAAGGCAGCCAGTATTCGAGACACACAGCCGGTGAAGTGATTCCGACTACTGCTGACCAGAGGGTAACGCGATTGTGTTTAGAAGGTAACCCACAAATTACGAAAACGTGTGCTAACTGCGATCAGTCACACTGGTGCACAATCCACGGCTCCACTTTTTTAAATTTGGACTGCCGTTTCCCATTTTAAACCCTAGCTGTCAGTGCTACGTACTGTGCCTTTAAACCGATAAAAAGCTAAATCAGAGACTATATTTTGGCCAATGCATTCCACCTCTTTTACTCTCCATGTGGACCGTTTACCAACATTCAATCAAAGCCTGCCCGAACATGATTGGTCAATACTACTCGGACTACAAGCAAAAACCAGAGCTTTTCCGATACCAAAATCTTGTCCTGTTGACTACAGATTACGTGTGAATGCAGAATCTGTTTATAGACATTAGCCTCAGGCCTGCTGTTTTCTGTTCAGATCATAGTTACTATGGTTGGTAAAGTCATATACTGTACAGTAGCTCTGGGTATCCAGCAACAGTCACCACATTGTGAAAAGCACTGACATGATGTTGGGCACTTTTTCGCTTTGAGTTCAAGTTTTCACATCTCGAGGTGTTCAGGGCGCTCCTGCAAAGACACTAGGTGCACAGAGCGGAAAAACAAGAGTGACGCTTCACTCTCATTGAAAACAATTACAAAAAGCCGCCTCAGGCTGCTAGAAAGTGCTCTGTCTGATCAGTGCCACAGACTGAGATCAGATGGAGAAGGAAGAAGGAGGAAGCACAAACAGAGAGGGTGTGGGAGCAGTAAGATGGTGATTGAGAGGTAGTTTAACATGGAGGGCAAGGAGGAAAGTCCACAAGAACAGTGAAGTCCACCAGTGTCAAAGTTCACTCAGGACAGGAAGGAGTTCGAAACAAGGCTGGCTGCCTCCGGTTAGTGGCGTCAGACCTTTGAAAACAAGGCTCAGCACTTCTTGTGTAGGTGACAGACACTTCAAAATCAGCCGTGGCTCCATTCCTTATTGGTGTCAGGCTTTTAAGAACGAGGCTATAAACAGCTAGTGAGGTGAAACCTTTTTATACCTGAACCCAGTTTGTCAGCACCGCTGCTCACTGTGACGGCTGGTACAGATCTTATACCTCTTTCCACATCACAGAGTAAATGCATGCCATTACCACTGGCTCAAGCGGCTGCTCGCATTGCCATTGCTCCAGCACTTCATCAAATTGATATTGTGGGAAAACACACGGGCAGTGCCCATTTTTTAGTTCGTAAACAGACCCAGACCCTCTGCCAGTTCCCACTGGCCAGTGTGCTGGCCCTAGATGTAGTCAGTGTGCCTGGCTGATAATATGAATGGTAATGAGTGACTGGCTGCTGGGATCGAAAGAAAAAGTGCTGTCATAATTGAGTTAGATTAATTGGAGGAGCTCCACTGTATTCTTACAGATCAGTGCATCTTGTTAGAGGGCTGTGCTATGGGCCGGGGCACCGGAGGGGGTGTGTTTGTGGCCAAAGTGTATGTGTTTGCGCGTGTCTAACCTGCAGATTGTGGGTTAGGTGGGTTGTTGTGTGAGGAACTAATTGAAATGAGAGGCGATGTGCGAGTCTCAGCCAACATGGCCGGTCCATTTGTCAGGGTGACATCACTGCACTCACACCCCATCCATCTCCACCCGGCGCCACAGAACCATGCTCCTCCTGGTGATTAATATCCATACCTCCCTCACTGCACTGCATACACTACCCCCCCCCCCAACCCCCCAACCCCCCTCCGAGCACTCGCACACTGCTGCCGCTGCTCCACACATGCACACCCACAAACAAACAAATACTCACGCACACTGTGTTGGAAGCCCTCCTCTTCACTTATGCACACAGTGGCTGCGTACTCACCCACACTCGGTACCATAGCACTGCCATTGACTCCCTCATATACACATGGCTGGAGCCCAGGGCACAGCCAGTCACACACTAACTTCATAAGTGTTCAACACAAACTGCCCTTGCTCCTTGGCGGCATATACATATTGTTAATTCTGGTTCTATAGTCCAGTTTTTATTGAATCCTGGTTCAAATTATTATATTAGTATACAAAATATAAAATCTGTTTTATATTATTTTGAAAGCAAAAACATTTTTATTTAGGTTTATTTATATTTAGGCTGCTAAATAGTCATGTGTCATAACTAATAACTAATCTCTCTTTTTGTAAACATTAGGTATTTGCTAATATTTTAGTTATATTACTTAATATTTTTACTAATATTTTACTTGAGTTGCTTGCATATATAAGAAGTGCACATAGTCACCAGGACGTCACCTGTTGGTTTGTGGACTGTTGTTTTGAATCCTCAAGTTTGGCATTTTGGTTGTCGCCATCTTGGTTTTTGCAACCAGAGGTGACACGAGAGGTTGACGTACATTTTTCGGCAACCAAAATGTTGATTTTAACTTTCATGAATTGAAAACACTGTGAAAGGGTTAACTTTTTGTCTGGGACAACTCCCAGAGCAGACACCACCATGGTGGCGACCTGTCATACGCCCTAAAGTATCCCCTGCTTTATGGTCTATTTGACTCTAAATGGGATCATAATTTACTAAATGAACATCATGTTGTATTGACGAAGACTTGAAATTAGCAATTGAGACCATAAACTCATGTTTATAATGTTTACTGAGATAATAGATCAAGTGAGAAGTAGGCTCATTTTCTCATAGACTGCTATACAATGAGACTTTTTTTTTGAAACCAGACACATTGCCCCCTGCTGGATATTAGAAAGAATGCAAGTTTAAGCCACTTCAGCACTGGTTTCAGTTTTCAGAACCGGAGGTAGCCTACTGGTTGGATGGTAACTCATTATGACTTAGATGTGGGCATGAAAACACTGTATTCCTATATGGCGCGGCAGGAGATACTTGCATTATTATAGATGAACGTCCTCCTTGTAGTAACTTTCATGCAGTGATTTAGAGCTGCAGTCTGTCGCACCAACACTAAGCCCATTTGTTACTGCTAGACGTCACTCTTTTTAAAAGGCCAAATAATTCTTCATAACATCTAGGCACTGTAGCTTTTACTAAATGTTAGACAAGAGTTAAAAGCCTATATGTTTGGGCCAAAGATCTGGTGTGTTGGTATGTAAGGCAGCAGGACAGTTATGTGAGATTGACTCAAAATAAATGACAGTGTCAGTTTTCATCATAATAAAGGAACATGTCATCCATTGCAATACTGTGGCTGATTTATGTGCTTTTAATAGTTTTTAGACAACAACGGAGCTCTGTGTCACCACGGAATAAGATATATTAGACTTTGGCTGCACAAACAGTACTTTAGGATCAATTATGTGGTGTTTTTTTCATGACATTTGTTGACAATAAGACAATATAGAATATCACCAGACCAAGCTTTTACAGGACTTGTTTTCCTCAGTACTCATTATGGTATGGTGTACTGGAAACACTGACATATGCATAACCGGTGATCAAGTTAAAAGCGGAGCAGGTTCCCAACTTTGCTTTCAGCATATGATAAGCAGAATCACGAAGCAGGTTTCCTAACAAATCCTTGCTTCTTGTAAATTTTTGGAGCCAGTTCTAAATCTGAACACAACCCTGCTGGCAGCAGCACCACTTTTTGTAGCCAAAAATATTATATACCCTTCCGAAGACAAATAAAACATCACTCACACGGTACACGCCACAGCGTTAAACCTCAGAGAAACAGATGTTCATTTAAATTGCTGTCGCTGATTTACAACTAAAGTTGGCAGGGTTTTACAAATGAACAAATATGAGATGACAGGATTTACAGTATTGGGAATAAAAGCTGTAGAATGGGCTGCCTAGGGCTTATTTCACAAGTTTTCTCAAGAGGAGTGGTCAACCAAAGCTTAAGTCATTATGGCCAGCTATACTCCAACCTGGAGGGCTCTGAAGCTCCTCTAAATGATGACCTTTCTGTCCCGCTCTGCCCAGCCGATGCGCTTTGATAAGCCGTTCTCTGATCTCCGTGGTATCACGGCACATCGCTGCACAACTGCCTCGTCCTGCCAGAGCTGAGTGGGTGCTAAACTTTCTCACCACGCCCTCAAATTACATCACCCTGCTTGCTGTCATGTTTCCTATCACCATGCCTTTGAACTGGTGCAGCCACAGGCCAAACAGACAGATCACCTGGCACACAGTGTTGTTCTGTTTGAACAAAGGATGGAGAGCACGCTGGATGAATGTATATCTTTTTTAAACATCAGGCAAATTACTGTTTATGAAACATCTCCTCCTGGTGCATGTTCCTCCAAGTGGAACCAAAGCACTGCTTAACCTCACAGTTGTGACTCTCCAGTACCGGCGTCTCCCTCTCCCTCGGTGGGAGCGTTCAGGCCCGCCTCCGCACCAGCTGTGAGGCGCTAAGCTCCCCTCAATGTAAAAGCATTTCTCTGTCTCTGAGAAGCCACTGTCTGCGCTATGCACTGAAAGGAAAAGATGCAGAGAGATTCGGAGAAGAGAGAAGGTGATAAGTAGTGGGGGGAGAAAAAGAAAGATGGAGGAAAAGATGGAGAACAGAGAGAGACACTGAGAGCGGAGGAAGACAGGAAACATGACAGGGAGCCAGAGCAAAGGGAGAGATGGTGATGATGAAGGGGAGGGTGGGAGGGAAGATAGAAAAAAAAACAAAAAACAAAAGCACGACAGCCGCTGTGGCGATGTGTGATTGATTGAGTGGCATTCAGGTGCCAGGGGGTCATACATATGTAAACTGCTCATTTGTAGTTGCTGCCAGGACTGCTGTTCGCCAGAGCCCTTGAATGGTGTCGCCTGACCACCGGGACGCATCACACAATCAGATTAAGCAGCCCCCAAGTCACATGCAGGACGACCAACAGCTGCCACGTGCACCATCAGCGCTGATTTACAGTGTCTGTTTTTCATCCGTCTTCTACGCCAGGCCCTCATCTGTCTGTCTGTAAGAGATCTGGGTTTTAGGGGCTCACATACATGTCCGATGAGCTTTGCACAGCGCTGATTTTTTCCATCTGTACATTTTATTGTTTTTTTGTTTTGTTTTGTTTTTTTCAGTGCTTTATTGCACATTTCCCATCCGAGTGGCTTGGTCTGTATACAGCAGCACGGTATGCAGGATCTTCAGCATCATGCATCAGACTACCCGACCAACTTTTCAGCGTGCAGTGTAGTCGCAGTGTTGGTTCATGCTCTGCTCGCCTCATCTATCTGTGTCATTGTGTGCATCTGAGACGAATACTCAAGCTGAACCATTTATGCTTCCTGCTAGTCGTGGGTTTATTCATATTTAAGAGCTGCAGTTTAGTGATCGTGTTCTCATTCGGTTTGAACTTGCACGGTGTCGAGGGGCAGGCCCCTGAAACGGTGGATGACTTTGTTGCCAATCAAGGCAGTCTGATATTTTCTTTAATTATTGATTTGTGGTGAGGCCAGCAGGAATCAGGGCCTCATGCATAAATTATTTTTCACCATTTTCTAGTTAGATTTCGCTATCACACTGTGTTCATTCATATGGAAGTAGTAATTTGTAGGAGTGACAGTCAAAAAGTCTTTATTTTCTCTTCCACCGGAAACAAGGATGTGGAGTAGGGTAAATGGCCTTCAGTGTTCAGGCTACCATAAAGAGGCTTTCTTGTGCTTGCCTGCCCTTCTCTCTCTGTTTCTCTATCTCTCTCTCTCTCGCTCTCCTGCCCTCAGACCAGACTGTGCTCCAGCCATGCTATTGGGCAGCGAGCTGTAAACAGGAGCTGTACACTGATCCAAGTGGCAATCACCTTCATTCAGGCCCACGCCCCCCTCCTGCCCACTTCCCGTCACCCAGCATTTTTTTTTTTTTTTTTTTCGGAGTCTAGTTGACGTGCTGAATTTAATAAAAAGGATGAAAAATCTTGTGGGAATGACTCCCTGTGTGGAGGATGGACCGCTGGGTATGTCCCCTTGCTCATCGCGAGCATGACACACAGGCCCTTTATGTGAGGGTGGCCTCCTTCCCTCCTCTGCTTCTCATCCACACCCCAGAGGCTCCCATTCAGCCCAGGCCTGGCTGGGGGGAAGTTGGAGCTCTTTTGTAGTGGGGGATTCTTAGGGGAGGCTGTCAAGGCTGCGACTGTGTGGGCCTTTCTTTCCCCAGAGAAGAGATGGGGGGAGAAACGATAGAGGGAGACGGAGAAGGCGGGGGGAGTACCAAAGGAGAGTTTGGACACAGACTGCCTTGTTAACGGACACCCCCAAAGAGAGAGAGGATGAGAGGGAGGAAAGAAACAGGGAGAGGGCAAAGTAAAAGCGAGGATGAATGAAAGCCAAAAAACTTTCCCTCAGTTACGTCACCGCTGTTATTCCCATCCTCCTCCTCCTCTTTTCTTTTCCTCCACTCCTCCCTATCCGTTCCCTCCATCTGTCCCTGTGTAAGCTCACTCTTCAGCTCAATAACAAGCTTTTGCCCTCCCCCTCACCCTTCCTCGCCCCGCTCTCACCCTCCGCCATTACTTTACACACATTCCATTATCTGGGAGACGAGGCTAAGAGAGATGTCTGGGGTCGGAGCGATCATTATCATCACTTCTCTCCGCCACACTCTTGAGTCATAGCCCACCGTATAGGAAACAGACATTTAAATCATAATCAATAGAGCAATATCAATGCCGAGAGGCATGGCTAAAGGAAATCGCTGCCGCGGCTCGGGGGGAAACGGAGACGCTCAGTTTGGACTGAGATAGAGGAGCACTCGCTATTGATCAAATACGATCAAGCCGCAAAAATGCATTATGTGGCATCACGCTCGGCGCTGGCTCTTTTAAAATTAATTAATTTATTTATTTGAAAAAATAAACTCTCGTTTGTTGATATTCAATGACTGTGGCTGGTGTGTGAAAATGTGTGGAATTGGAAAGCTGCTCCTGTGTTGCTTCCGGCATGTTGGCTGAAGCTCAGATGCTACAGAGAGGATGCCGCCGTCATGCTGTATACATGAACCGACCCTCTGGTCATGTTGAGGTGTGTTGAGGTGACATGGACGACTCAGCTCCTCGTAGGGAACATGCAATGTTTTGTTCGGCAAGGACGATGCAAGGTGACAGGTGTGCTCTGACCCGCCGGTGACCGGACCAAGGTCACCGCTGCCACTCCAGCTGAAATCAGGACTGAATCTCTGTTTCTTTGCCACCACAAGCAGAAAATACCAGGTCTTCATGCAGCAGACGTATACCGCATCACTGTCACGGAAAAGCAGCTTTGAGACACGATACAAAAACGCATCATGTAATCAGTCAGGACAAATTACAGCTCTAACATGCAGAGAATGAGCGCAGAATTACTGTTATTAACTCATACAGTTTGTTTGGTGTGAATAAGGATGCAAATTTCCTGTCTAATCCAGCTGACATGTGTAGACAGGTTAGATCCCATTTTTGAGTATCTTTGTTTCAAGACAATTCGAGATGTTATTTGTTGGCATGACCTTTTGAAACTTATATAACCAGCTTTCTCAGCATATCTTTTAAATGCGTTTTGGATTTTGGCTTCTGTGATTGAAGAAGGTTTGATTCAGCGAAGATCAGTTGTGAGATTTCTTTTCTCCAGTGTAGTAGTAACTTCAGGGCATTTCTCCCTTTCTTGATGTGCCCATTTCCTTTTGTCTAAACGAAACGTTTTACACTGAACCATTTGAGCTTGATATACAAAACAATGTCTTGTTTTTTAAGAGAAAAAGGTGTCAGGCAAACCGTATACGACTTTGGTGTTCAGCCCGGAGGCGTCAGGCTTGTGTTTCGCCTCAGTTATTCCGACTGAATTGAAAAAAAAAAAAAAAAAACACATCCCACATTTAATCTACAGTTTGTTACAGAACTCGCAACAGGCAAGATTAATAACGTCACAGAGAAAATTAAATTAGCACAAATTGATTTGCATGCACTTCACTTTCAAAGTATCAGATCAACTAGAACTATTTACTATTTAATGATTGTTTTATGTTAGTTGAATTAACTCCACTGTAATTGTGTGTATACTGTTTGTGCCAGAGTTAATTGGTCCGATCATTTAAAAGAGAATTTGCATATGGATTTGAAATCAGGCCACTAACAAAGATGGATGTAATGTGATTACAGTTTATAATTAAATGCTTATTGTATAACGGCACCTTAGAGTGTGTTAAAAGTCTCAATAGGATGTCAGGTTGAGTAGCGCAGTCAAGCACACGCAGCCAGCCTGACCAAACGCTTCAGAAGCACTGAGCTGCAGCCCAGAATCCCAGGGTCTGGTGTAGGAGTGAGCTGTGAACAGATAGTGCACCGCACATCACGGTTCATGTGCAGCCAAAGCCCACGCAGTGCTGGTGAGACGGGGATCATCTGCTAGATCTGAAAATCTATAACCCAATCCCCGGTGAGGGAGGAAGTACGGAAATTTAGATGAAAGACAAAGAGAAACTATATAGTGTGTTATGTGACCTTATTTAAATGGACTGTATGTGAGGCTTTACGTATGTAAACATCTAATAATCGTTCTGTATTACCACTGTGTGAACAAGTTGTAACCTCACCTAAAACATGAGACCTTCCGTGACTTTTGGGATCAACAGATGATTTCACTACAGGGCAACCATAGGTAAGGTTCAGTTAGATATGGAGTCCGCAAACTTCCCCAAACCACCAACTCAGACTCCAACACAAACTCCACAGAAGCACAAAGAAAACAAAGTTATATCTAGTGAAGCCCGTCCTGCAAAACAAGACCGTGACCGACGCTGGACGAGCTTCCATTCATGGAGGGACCTTTGTTTGGTTCAGGGTATCAAAACAGGCCTCGAGCTGGCAATTCGTAATGGACAGGTGGCCTAATGGGCCTGCCAAGCAGGTGAAATATATAGTGATATTGTGTGTTTCCACAGATGCTACATAGTGCGAGCAAAAGTGTGAGCAACAGGATGTTGACTGCTTTCGGTCACAGGTGTCACTGTTAACATACTGACATATTGCATCTTTAAGTGGTCAGTTCTCGTACCTAACTGTATTCTAGCGAAGCAGACTGAAAGTCCAGAGGTCATGCAGAAATCTGAAAGCACCAAACAGCTCCAGAGCACAAGTCAAACGGTCTGCTATAAATGTAAGAACAGAAATAACCATGCACAAAAACAATTACTTTGCTATCTTAATTGCTTTCCAAAGAAAATACTTTCTGTCACCTTTCCAATTAAAACATAACCAGCAGCTATATCCGATATATTTTAAAATGGTGCCTGCAGCACGTCTTGTTGTCCAAGATATTGGATTGCACCTTCTACATTTTAATGACCACTTTCATTTATAGATGCAGAGAGAAATCAACACTGCTGCTAAACAACAACAACAAAAAACACAAAAGGACTAGAGCGATGCTTTATTCTTCCAGCTGGGGATCCAGTGCTAATCATTTACATTTTGTCATTTAGTAATGCCTCATATTACAATGCCAAATGGATAATGTTTTGCTGTATCTTTTCAATTAGGCTAACAGTTGCGCGGAATCCCTTTTTTACGTGCACGGCCTCCTGACATTTCTTAACCCAGCTGACATACACTTGGTGAAATGTGGACCATTTCGCAAATGAGGGTTTATTCTGGGAGAGTCATGTCCTCTCTCTCTCTCTCGCTCTCTCGCTCTCTCTCTCTCTCTCTCTCTCTCTCTCTCTCTCTCTCTCTCTCTCTCTCTCTCTCTCTCTCTCTCTCCCATGGCACCCGGGAGAGGGTTGTAAAAGCTGTTGTCCTTTAGTTATGACAATGTGATGGAACGTGAGGCGGAGCCCCAAAAGAGGAAGAAAAGCTCTTCAGTTGGAGTCCTCCCTCGTTTCTCTTTCTGTCTGCGTCCTTTCGTCTCTCTCTCTCTCTCTCTCTCTCTCTCTCTCTCTCTCTCTCTCTCTCTCTCTCTCTCTCTCTCTCTCTCTCTCTGCATGTGCCCTGCTGCTCTGTCATCCTCAGGGATGCATCTGAAGGAGACCATCTGTTGATCCATTTGTCTCCTGCTTTGCTTCCTCTGCCACTGCCTCTCTCCTATCGATGATTGGGCCTGGCCTTTCCCCTTCCCGCCCTCTCGCTTGCTGCCAACGGACACTTGGGGGGCGGCGGTGTGCTGTTGGGGGGTGGAGCACGAGGCTGTGCCCTTTGATTCACACAAAGAGAGAAAACAGGGATTGGCGGACATGCATTGTTTTTGGTACATACATGAGCCCAGAGCAGCTGCTTTCTAATCAGCGCTGAGTCGAAGTGAGCATCGCCGTGCTGACCTGAGTCAAAAAACACACATTTTTGCATTGTTGATATCAAAACTATTCCCTTTTGCCCCCTTAGGACTTAAACACAGAAAGCTTATCATTATATGGAGGCATAGACCATGAAATAGATGTTGGAAACAATGCTGTGATGCTGAAGGACCATCACCACCAACACAGTTATTGCTTGTGAAGTGTTGTAGCTAAAAAAGGGGGGGGGGGGGGGTCTCAGTTTCCACACACATCTCCTAGCTGTCACCTCGCATGCATGTTCAGGGGTTTGATGGACACTGAGTCCACCGTGGGGACTTCGGGGATTGCTTGCCTTTGATCTTCTCCCACGACTCTCGATTACCCATCATTCAGCGGGGCTTAGGCCCCGGAGAGCAGCTGGGAGAGGGTGGTGTGTTAACATGAGCTCTGATGTACCCAGGAGAGACTCTCTGTCCAACTCAAGACATCATATAGCAGATTACACAGACACGGAGAGAAATCTGTGCAGATAGTGCCTGTTGTGACTGGAAGTGTGTGGGACTTCAGAGAATCGAAACATGTCGGAGGAATGTGGTAACTCCGATAGGGTATGTAATGAGGTTGCAGTCCATACGGAGGGTTTTGCAGCATCAAAAATGATTGTAAATCTTATTATCACGTCTTTTTCTCTCCGTCTGCGGAGTTTTCAGAGATTCCCAAGATTTTCATCAGGGCTGCTCAATATATCCGATGATGGGTGCTCACCCAGGGAGACGTGCCATTGATTTCCCATAAGGTGCAGATGACATGTGGTCGCACGTACTCCTATTTTACCAACAGCCGTGTCAGCCAATAAGTCACGAGTTCAGCGGTGCTCTCACCTGGCGTGAGGGTCCTTCTGACAAAATTGTGTTGGGGTTAGCTGCTGCGGATAATCTTTTAATGCTGCAGTGGAGAATAAATATCCGTGCTATTTTGCATGTGCAAGTTGCAGACTACCTTTTTTTATTTTGACCAAGTGCAGATTTCAGTATGTATAACAGGGCTGCCAAAGTTTAACGGCACCAATTTCTTTAACACATTAACACAATCAGTCTTTTGGAGGTTGTAGCAGGCTCAGTTTTAAAGCTAGAGTGAAGATACTGGTGTCATATGAAACAAGAAAGCCTATAAAATCAAACCATGTCATAATAGCTTGTTGTAAATGAGACTAAAATAACGCTCCAGACCTTTGCTAAATTTCAGAGAGGGAAAAACTGCCATGGCGGTTTTCAAAAGGGTCCCTTGACCTCTGACCTCCAGATGTGTGAATGTAAATGGTTTCTCTGGGTCCCCACCAGTCTCCCCTTTACAGACATGCCCACTTTATGATAGTCCCAGTCAGTCTGGATCAAGTCCTAGTCAAGTCAACACTCTGACACACTGACAGCTGTTGTTGCCTGTTGGGCTGCAGTTTGCCATGTTCTGATTCAAGCAGATATTTTTTTTATTTCCGGACAATATTTATCATTGTTTTGTGTTGTTAATTGACTTCCATTAATAAATATATACATGTATTTGCAGCATATTTGCCCACTCGCATGTTGATAAAAGTATTAAACACTTGACAAGTCTCCCTTAAGGTATTTTAACAGAAAAAACATGTGTGATTAATTTGTGTTTATCCTGGACAATCATGCGATTAATCCCGATTAAATGTTTAATCAACTAACAACCCTGCTCTTCATATCTGTGTGTTGCAGGCTTCCTCAGCACCGGCGACCAGGCTGCTAAAGGGAACTACGGGCTCCTGGACCAGATTCAGGCTTTACGGTGGATCAGCGAGAACATCGGTTTCTTTGGAGGTGACTCCAACCGCATCACTGTGTTCGGTTCTGGGATCGGAGCTTCCTGCGTCAGCCTGCTCACCCTCTCCCACCACTCCGAAGGTACAATACGGCCGAGGCATGCCTGCTGGTGTGTAATGTAAGCTGCTGCTTGATATTAGAAACTGGCGATGCAGCTCGAGAGTTATTGAGTAATGCATTCTACTATACCGTACAGCATAGCGAATGCTTTAAGAAGCAGGTGTTTGCATTTAAATGATTGGGATGTTCATTACCAGTCTGGAAATTGAAACTCCACGGCGGATTTCGAACCACATGTGGGTTTTAATGTACTCTGCTGGTTTGCTAGCATCCCTCTCTATGTCAGAAATAAACATGTAGGTATAATGTGTCTTTGTGAGCAAGATAAAAGGAGATATGGTGTTTCAGGGAGAGCTTTTTAGTGGCGTGCTAAATGGCATACACTCTTTGTAAGCAATGCTGTTTATCTGCTGGCTACCTTAGTGCTACTTCATGATGATTTACTGCCCACGTTGGTCTTTAATTCTGAAGGCAGCATGAACCTGGACATGTGATAAACATCCCTCATACTCTAATGCATCACTGAATTAAGATGGAGCCTTACTGCCTATAGGTAAGGTCTGGCAGGAAGGGCTTTTGGCTTATGCAAATAAACTTTGAGCTCTGTCAATGTATGGCACCCTGCAGAACCAAATAGACACAGCAGTATCCTCGTAACCTGGAATTATTACAGTCAGTCATGTATTCATCCATCTGTTTAAAGCTGTCTGTTTAACAGATAGCGGCGCTGTGTGCATCATACATGACAGGCTATTAGGATATTGAGGTGTTGTTGTGTAGCAGTGTTTTCCTACGTTGTTGATGTGGTGGTCATATTCCAAATGAGGAGTCTTTACAATCAGCTGCGCTCACGTAGCCCTCTTATAAAAACATGTTAACAAGCCACAAACATGCTGCTTTGGACATGCATTGTTGGCAATGTAACACGGGACTTTTACTGTACATTACATGCAAATGAATTACATTAAAGCAGTCACTCTTGCATGAGATACAGGTTTGGTCTAAGGCAATGCTGTTGTCAGGAAGCTATTCAGTGCCCAACCAACACACATTTCTTTTTCTTGTCTCTAGGCAGAGTAGAAACTGTGTTCTCAGATTTTTGATTAGTAGGCCGACATGCATTTGAAAGAGGTCATTTGAGCTGCTCCTCTCCAGTCCTTATTACAGTGCAGGGATTTGCAATGTGTTTTGCGTTCTCCAATTTGCATTAAAGTGTTACTAATTGCCTTGATTTCCTCCGATGAATGATGACTGCTTTTGGATTGAATTTTTACCATAAATGCCTTTTTTATTCATACTCCATAATGTTACGCTCCATGTAGCATGTTATTATACTGCCAGTGAAACCATCTCCTCTGCCTCCCAGTAAATTGGATATTACCGGGTCTGTTTTTTCCCCTGAATGGAAATGTATGCCCCACTGATGGGATAAAAAAAAAAAAAAAGAAAGCCACTAAAACTTGAGGGATCCTAGGAAATTGAAACAGGAAGCCTTCTATCACGCCAGGACTCTCGCTGCGAATGTTACCAATAGCAATCAGATTTCACACAGTCTCTCTTGGAGCACAGATTGTTGTAATTATATAAAGTTTAGGACTGGAGTGGGCTGTGGGATGTGACAGGAAATCAAAGTGAAGAAATGTCTTTTTTGCACCTGCTTCCACAAACACCGCTGTGCTCTGCCCCTCCTCTCCTCCACTCCTATAGGCCTAACTATTGAGGCGAAAACCGGTAGGATGCTCCCGTTGCCAAGACAACGTGGTAAACAAGAGAGAAATCAAAGTGTCTGGATCTGCATAGTGATGATGTAAAAATCTATAATCAAATGAATTATGCACTGTGGCATGAGCACACCTGGTTTCAGGTGGCCTCTAATGGATTTGTGTAATCATTTCCTATCCGAGTTAGCAGCAGACTCAGGAAGAGCGTCGTGCTTTGAGTTTTCTTCTTCACACTAAATTAAGACAGGAAACAAGACTGTAAACAATGCTTCGTGGTTCCACCTTCATCTTCTGATTTGGCTTCTTATTTCGACTTGCTGGCGATTAAAACCGTTGTATTCTATACACCTAGGAACAGACGTAGTGGTGTCACATTGAATGACGTGTTTGAATTCAGTAGGATAGGATGATGTGTTGACGCAAAATCGTTTGAACGCCACAGATTTCTTTAATGCATTAATGCTCTCACCGGGCAGGTTGGGGTTAGCTGCTGCGGATAACCTTTTATGCTGCAGGTGCACATGGAGAATAAATATCTGTGGTGTATTACATGTGCAAGTTGCAGACTACCTATTTTTTTTGGGTCAAGTGCAAATTTCAGTATGTATAACAATGTGATGTCTCTGGGTGACTTTTTAGTCTCTTAATCAGGGCTGCCAGAGTTTAACGCCACCCATTTCTTTAATGCATTAACAGTTTTTCAGAGGTTGTAGCAGGCTACGTTTTAAAGCTCAAACGAAGATACTGGTGTCATATGAAACTAGAAAGCCTGTAGAATCCAGCCATGTTATACTAGCTTGTTGGGAAGGAAGCTAAATTACACTCCAAACTTCTGTTACATTTTTGTGAGGAAAAACTGTCGTGGCCATTTTCAAAGGGGTCTCTTGACCTCTGATCTCCAGATGTGTGAATGTAAATGGGTTCTCTGGGTCCCCACCAGTCTCCCCTTTACAGACATGCCCATTTTATGATAATCCCAGTCAGTCTGGATCAAGTCATAGTCAAGTCAGCACTCTGACACACTGACAGCTGTTGTTGCCTGTTGGGCTGCAGTTTGCCGTGTTCTGATTGGAGCAGATTGTTGATGCCAAATGCAGTACCTGTGAGGTACAATATTTGTCATTGTTTTTTGTTGTTAACTGATTTCCAGTAATAAATACATTATATCCATACTATATATTTGCATAAAAGCAAGTACATTTCCCTATTTCCACATTGATAAGAGTATTGAATACTTGACAAATCCCCCTAAAGGTATAATCAAATAAATTATACACCGTGACATGAGCACACCTTGATACAGGTTGTCTCTAGTAACGGACTTGTGTGATCATTTCCTATCCTATTGGCTTTTTATTTTGACTTGTTCACGATTAAAAAATTCGTGCTCTATACGCCTAGGAGTAGAGGTGGTGGTGTCCCATTGAATGCGGCGTGTTTGAATTCGGCAGGATAGGATAAAGTGATAACATAGCATAGCATTCACATGCGTCTCACACAAACATCCCCCTTCACCTGCTGCTGCTCAGATGCAGGATAACGAGGCGCAGGTAAAAAAGAAAAAGTAAATCAGCGATGACACACTGTTCTGGAGCTCCCTGGTGTGTCAGTGTATTTAATGACAGTATTCCCACTCTTACTGTACACAGTCTGTCATCACTGCCTTCAGTGCATAGACTCTCCATCTAACAGAGGCTCCTTTTATGCCTGTTGGTGGCAGAGTGACAACTTACTTCAGATGCTCCGTGCTCCTCCTGAAGCCTATTTAATAAGCTGGATCCTCCTATATCATCCCAGCCCTCCGGCCTCTCTCTGTGATTGCCTGCTCCTCTGGCCTGGCCTTGGTGGCGTCTCCATGTGGGCGTGCCGAGGGCTCCGGTCACAGGGTACATCCATCAACCCCCCCTTTCTGGCCTGCACGGAGGCTGGCCTGAAAGTCCTCTCATGAGGGCTAGATTTTTTAGACCCCCGGTCCCTGCCCTGCCTCCTCCATCTAATCTCCTCCTCGCTGCACCCATCTGTCCTCCTGCTTTCACAGACAGTAAAAGCATGCAAGGGACACGCACTTTCTCGCCATGTGCCAGCGTGTCTCTCCCCTCTCTGGGTTTCTGCTCCCGTAGTCTGCAGCATGTGTGGTGTGTTGCTATTAATAAGATGGCTGCCTTGTCTGCTATGTGGCAAGCAATCTAGCCGCACATCTGAGACTTTGGAGGCAGAATGGTCATTAAAAGCGCAGTCCCTCTCGGCGGGAGAGTGTTTTTGACCAGCTTATTAAATGCAGCTCAACAGTTGTGCTCATCACAGAGGGAAATCTCTGTCCCCATCTTCTTTTTTTCTCTGGCTTCAAACAGAAAACGGCTGTAGAAGTTCAGAAGCAAGGACATTAGCCAGTCCCATGTATTATCTATCTGGCATCGCGCAGGCACTAATTGAACATGCAGATTTGGCTTTTTCCTTATCGGCTAATAATCATCATGATATAAAATGTGAGACAAAAATGGCTCCTCTGCACATGAAAAGAATACCAAGTAGCCGATGACTCAGATGTGTGTACTTGTACATATATCCCTCTGCATCTGTGTGTGAATCGCGGCTGTATGTGCATGCCGGCGCGTCCATTCACGGAGCACACGAGGGGAAGGGCTAGCTGTAGAGCTGCTGAAGGTCGTTCGGTTTCTCTTTTTTTCCCCTTCTCTTCCTGTAAGCAATCAGGATAAAAGCTCTGCTTCTGAGGAAGTGCTCCCCTTTTAATGGAACGTCTTGGACATTAAAGACAGCTAGTGTGGAGGATCCTTCATGCCAATGTCAGCTTTCATTTTTATTAAGACTTCTGGGTTATTGAGGACCATAAATGTTCATGTTAAATGCTTGGCTTTTATTACAGCGGTGCAATGAGTACCAGGGCTTTTTAAATGCAAGACCACCACCTAGCAAACACTGAGACCCCTTGAACCAGGAGTATAGTATAAGAGGGCAGTGTGACAGGTGCTCTGTTTTCAGCGAAGGGTAACAAGTTTTTGAATCCATTTAGTGTGAAGGATAGCAAGAAGGTGATTAAGTGAAGGAGTGCGTTGTGGGATGTGTGGAAATCGTGTCTCAGAGAGATTGAAAAAAATCAAATGGCATGGCAGGACTTTTTTTTTTTTCCTCAAATCAAATCTGAAATATTAACTTTATTAATGGCTGCTCCTCATAGTGAATTCCCTGCTGTGGATTTCCAGACTGAAATTTATGATTCATGCAGTCTTGGGAAGGATGTGACCAGGAAGTCCCAGGATTTAATGCATTACTGCACAATTTCCTTCAGCTGATTGGGTGACAAACTAGAGCTTCTGTTAGAGTGACTCGAGTGTGATGTTATGATTACAGTGAGGCACAAACTGACATGTCCTTTATGATCAAGTGTGGTCAAGTACTATATGTGCAGTCAGTGAATCATCTGAAAGCAAAGAACCGCTTTAATAACCTAAACGAAAATGAACCATAATACGCCAGACATTAATAGCGGCACTGATGAGGAGATTACTAGGTTAAATGATGAAGCAGAGCTGAAAAAAGATTATCCGCTGGATACATTTGGTCTTACATTTTAAATTGATAAAGACTTACATAAATAAAAACTGAATATTTAGCTTGATTTGATTATTAAGTTTGTGAGATTCATTATAAATATGTCAACATTTATCACTGAGTTTGCGCCCGTCCTCCTGGACTGGCTGTTGTTAAAACGTAGGTAGTGTTCAGTGTTTCAGTGATGAGCTACAGCCACAAACACTCATCACAGTTTTGTTATTTCTTTTAAAACACCTTTTCTAACCCCGCCGTCACCCTCCCTGTGGAAGACACAAGACTCTGTCCTCTGTAGGTAACAAAAATACTTCATACAGTATAGTATAGGAATGCATTAAGCCTACATCCTGGGTTTAGACTGAATATTTCATACCATGATGTGGACATGGACTGGACCCCAAATAAAATCATGCTTGCAAAATAAAAGCCAGACAGACAAACAGTGTTCAGACTGAAAGGATTCAGGAGATGACAGCTAAAGTTGGGTTTCAAGGCTTAATGCTTGGTTAGGTAACACTGGAGAAACCAATAAAGTATGCTAGCTTTGAAGGTGCTAAATATTGGGATTGAGAGCATATCTGTTGCCTCTGAACGGCTCTCATTATGGCGAACCAGTGGCTTGCAGCTAACGGTGCTAACAATGGAAACAATGGCGCTCTTTCAGTCGGGATGGCGTTATCTGCTATAACGGCCGTATGAGAGCAGATCACAGCGGTGTTCATGAGCTAACCAGTGGGGCACGCTCACGTGCACTAACATGCACTAAAATCAGGTGCAGCCATCTTGACAATGTCAACATAGCAAGGAAAAGCTGGGGTTACAACACACACAGAGGGAGAGCGACTTCAGTCTCTGCTCAGGTAGACATTACTCCTCTATGTCTTTACATAGCTAATATTTGTTTGATGCTATATTGTTTGATGCTATATGCTCTGCAAATGAAATGTATCACTGAAAAACCTCGCCCAGTGTTGCCAACCCTTTTCCAATGAAAGCAGCTAGCAGCACTAGCTGCTCGCTAACTCTAGCGAGTCAGTCCGTCCCTTCAGGCCTCCATCTTCAGCCGCTCCCCAAAATGATCATAACGAACATGAACGGCAAACATGGCTGCTGTTACAGCTGTCAGGCTTGTGGAAGACTTCAGTGATGGAGGTAGCCAGGCAAGTAGCCGGTCCAGTCAGTACATTCGGGTCAAATGAAATGATTATTTTACAGTTCGACAGCACAGATACCAGATTTTTTTTTCTTTTTTTTTTGTTGTCAGAGCATTTGATTTATTGATTGCCTTATATATTGTTATAAATATAACGATGAATGTTTCTAAAATACATTACCCACCTTAGCTTCATTTTATTTTTTTCCTCATTTTTGTGTGTTACCCTTCCTATAATGTAAGATAGTGTATTTAGGGTAATTTAGTCATTTTTGGTATTTTCAGTCTTTTTTTTACTAATTTTCTTTCATACAAACTGCAGACATACTAGATTCAGTAATTGTAATTTTAATGTATATTAGTGTGAGCTCTACATATTATGTTTAAAGCGACAACTATATGCTGTATATGTAGAGCCGACATGATAAATTGATAAGTAAATTAACTGAAAATTAACTGGAAACTGCTTTGATGATCAATAAATCTTTTAAGTAATTGTTTAAAGCAAGAATGCCAAAATTTAGTTAGTTGCAGAGCAACAAATGTGGATATTTGCTGGTTTTCTTCTACTTGATTTCTTCTATGATAGTAAATACAATATCTTGTTGTCCGTTGGTTGGACAAAACAAGCAATGTGAATATGTCAGCGTAGGCTTCGGGAAGTTGTGCTTTCTAATATTTGATGAACCAAGTGATTAACTGATCAATTTATAAAGGAGTCGCTGATTAAAATAATTGTTAGTTGCAGCTCTAAACGTCATACTTTTTTGTGCACTACATCTTCTGTATGTTTTGAGTTTAATGCTCCTGTATGGCATCACATAGACGCTTAGGGAACAAACCTTTTTGTAATGTGTTGTCTGGGCCCTCTTGTTATTTCATAGCACAAATCAGTGCAAATGACCACTGTGCTGTTTCTGGCATGTATTTACCTCATGGACCTATAGAGGAAGTAAATAAGACTGACAACAATGTTTGTTGGATCTCGAATCAATCTGCCCGTGTCAATCTTGCTGATACAGTGCTGCTGTTGTGGGATTCAAAGCCTGCATTGCCACAAGCAGCTAACCTCTGCTCTGACAATCATTTACTCTGTACATGCAGGCTCCTACTCGTCCTCAGAGAGAACAACACAAACACTGCTGTAGTGAGGCTGCTGGGAATTGTGTTGAGCTGTGAGAACGTATGTACTCATTCACTGGTGTATCTTGAGGTATCGACAGGTAATCCAAGGGTAATGTAAATGCTGCTCCAAATTACACTGTCTCACAGAGTAGGGAAGGAGGCCAACGGGCCATATACGTAGATGACGAGTGTGTGTGTTACTCTTCATCACTGCTTTAAATGTAATGTTACAGCTGGCTGTGACCTTTGGAAATAACATGTATGTGGGTTTCTTCCCTGAAACGAGACCCATGGGAGCTTCTCCTTCTGGCCTGCAGGCCTACACCCCCCTCCACTCCACGGTGCCCCTGTGCTCCTGTGCTGAGCTCCCATCCTACAGATATGGAGGTGCACATGGTGTCGACTTCATTTATGTGGGCTCAGGCATCCTGTAGCAGCCATCCATCTCCTGCAGAGTTTAAGCAGCATCAAATAAAGGCACCTTGCAAGAGCTGGGATGTGAATTAGAGTCACCAGGAAAGATAGCTGCATAACCACATCCCTGGGATGTTATTCATACACGATTCAGATGCCATTGTTGTGCAAATGCTTCGTGCTTGAGAAAAACCAGGGACAATTGTTGAAGTTGAATAGACCCTATTTCTGAGGTGTCAAAGGCATTCAGCAACTCGACACTGTAAAGTTACCTGGGTGTTTGGGGGCAACAGAATGCCTCCATCTCGAGGTTTTGATTCGGCTGTTTGCTGAAGGGTGTCTGAGCATCTCAGGGTGTGAAAAAGGGCCTATGTGAGATGAGAGAATGGGGACGCGCCTTGTCAGGTGCCGTATTCTTCCACCTCGATTGACAAGAGCGATAATTAAACCAGGGGGATGCCATCTCTGCGGAGCAAGAATGCTTGTATTTATTTACGCTGACTACCCGGCTTTGTTATCTGCCATATAGAGGGGCTGTCATTGTGTGGAAGAAGCAAACCACTTTTAACAAGTGGCCTATGTGGCATTTTTCAGTCACTCTTTGAATGGCTTTGACTTTGTATAGAAAAATTGCCTTATTTTTTTTAACAAAACAAAGATGGAGGTCACTCTTAGACTTGTAAGAAATTGGAAACGGCCTAATTTGCAAATAGTTTTTGTGCAAATAGTTTTTTTCTCTTCACCATTCACTGTTGCAAAGAGAAATGAAGCCAACTCTTTTTATGAGCAGATGAAAAAAGGAGGCCCTGCAGAGCGATGTGAGGAGGGAGGCCGTTATTGGGGTAAAGATGACTAGATGACTCCGCTGAGGTCAGATAGCCAGTTTGAGATAACGCTCTGGAAAATAATATCCAGTTGGGCTGTCCATCAGAGTAGAGGCACCTTTACCTATCCCTAGCCAGAAGTGAGCAGAGGAATGAAGAATTGATAAATGGCCCGAAAACGGTGAAGGCAGTTCATTCAGCTAGTCCGGCCATCCGTCTGTCTCTCTGCTTGCAGCAGGTAGTTGAGCCTATAAAGCATGGAGTTATAGGTGTTAAAGAGCCGGACAGCAGGTCAGAGAAAGAAGCAGGGGATAATTGAGTACTTTAGTAAATCCATGCCTCCATCAGCCACGGTAATAGCTCAGAGCATTGCATATACCTGCAGATCCACAACCGTTCAAACGCTCCGTGGCAGCTTGAGCGGCATGTGGCACACATGCTCCGTCTCGGTGATATTCTCCAAGATAAAACAACGAGACCCATCTGGTGATGCATTGCCGAGATTGCTTTTGGAATCTAATCGCAGCTGATGAACGAGGTGACTACAGAACATGTCATCTGTTGATGACCTGCAGTCCCCGGTGAAGATGCTGGCGAGCAATTAGTTCAGGTAGATGCCATCTATCAATCATTCTTGATAAATCATTGTCAAGGGCGCATTCATACACCTCCTAATGGACAGTGACAGGAGAATGTTGAAGGGGGGAACGGTGGCTGCAGCTCCTGGCTGGCTGGCTGGCTGGCTGGCTGGCTGGCTGGCTGGCGGTCTTTGATCCTGTTAGTCTTTGGATCAATTAAACCAATAGCTGCATCATATTGCTCCCAGACTGTCTCGTCTGTTTCCTCTCTTGATTGGTCTAATGACTTGATTGAGGTTTCTGTCTGTCCTGCCCTGCTCACCTCGATTCTGCTGCCTTAATCTCCAAGGCAGCTCCTTTTCCCTGTTGCTCATAGCCGTTTCTTTCTTTTACCCACCCTCCCCCCATGTCTCTCTCTCTTTCGTCTTCTCACCATGTCTCCCTCTCTCCACTGCCTCGGTCTTTCTCTCTCTGGCACCAGTGTAAAGCATCCATTATAGAGTGATGCATGGGTGTCTGTGTGAGTGGGAGAGAGGGACTTGGCACTCCTCCTGCCCCACCTGCAGAGGAAGCACTGACAGCTGAGCACTGGGGGCTCATCTCTCCCCCTCCTCCCCCTCCTCCTCCTCCTCCTCCTCCTCCTCCTCCGCCCATCTCCACATCTCTGCTGACCTCCCTCCTCCTCTCACACCTTCTCCATCTCCCTCTCACCCTCTCCTGTGTTCCCTGTTGTTCCACACATATTGGTCCAATTTCTGCCGCCGTTCGCTCGTTTCCCTTTCACTTTATTTTCACATTTCGTTATGTCTATCCATCTTTTCTTTCGCACTGTCTGTTCTCTCTTTTTTCGTCTTCTTTGCTGCATATTTTTGTTTCTTTTTTTACTCACGATTGTGTAAGTGTTTGTTAATTAGGCACTCCGCACTAGGAAACACGGCTGTGCTGTTAGACTGTTTCCTCTGTTTGTCTGCCAGATGAACAACGATGGTGTAATTAGCTGAACTTTGCCCTTCAGTGATGACCACGAGCACTCTGTGTTTGCTTGTTGTTGCTGACAGCTCACCTCCGCGGCTAGCCAGGTCACTCGTTCAGTTTCCATACAGCTGTTTATTCCTGCTCAGGGAAAAGCGCTCAGTGCCTCGCTGCACGAATAACGGAGGGATACTGTGGTGAAGCCACGCCACACACCATCTCAGTATTCATCAGATTTCACAGGTTTGCATAACATGTGATTTATATACATATTCTAGAGCAGGAAAGGGAACATTATTGGGTGATTCAAACTGTCTGAGGTGATGATTTTTGAAACTTCTGAATTGTTTTGAAATAGGAAATGTATGACTTTGTGCTCACTTAATTCTGGTGTAACTGCTTCGTCTGTGCAGAGGGGAAAAACACACTTTTTGCATGATTATAGGCATCCAGGAATATATCACTCTGTTTACATGGAGCCTGCTTGCTACAGTTGGTGCTTACAGACAGAATGATTTGGAAGGAAAATTGTTTTTTCAATGTGTGATAAGAAGTGTCGCATAGGAAAAAACATCAGTCCAATTACTCTGCTGTATGGACTAAGGTGCTGCGATATGCTAGGTGAGAGCTTATAATAATGTGATATAGAGAGTGGAATTCATGTCTGCCATCTGGATCCCTATCACTGACATAATGTGCGCTGAGTGCATCCTTTAACTGTATGTGTGTGTGTGTGTGTGTGTGTGTGTGTGTGGCACACGTGCAGTCACAAGCTGCAGCCTGCCTACCAAGACATTCAATCCTGGGCAGTGCAAATGCATTAGCCTTAACTGTGAAATTTGCATAGTCTGAGCACAATGAAATCCCCAATGAGAGGAACTTCGGCAAACATGCTGACGAGTCAGAAACCTCATCTATAAAGGGCCAGCATTGTGCAACCTGACAAAAAGACAAAATCTTTAGCTTTCAGGCCCGCAAGGCTGTAATAGATTTTTAGCTTAGAGCAGTAACATACACTATAGATCGTTTTCAGTGGTAAAAGAGAGTGAGTCGCCCATGCCAATGCAGCTGTCAGAGAACAGTATTGCAAATGTGCTATTTCACATCTTGAAGACAATTTCCTTCTCCTGGATAGGAAATTGTGCAGCAATTTTCATATTTGGTTAATACCTGGACAGAGAGACTACCTGCTGCTGTAGACTGCAAGAGGGAATAAATGCAGTCTGACGCTTTGAAAATACCACCTGCATGGTACAAATGAAGTATTATCTCAGGTGCATGGGGTTTCTGCATGCTTTTAACAAACATAGCTTGCATGACGCATCATCCAACCGCGTGTGACAGCGAATCATTCACACCTTCTCCCAAACTAGCTGAACTGAAGGTGGGGTGAGAAGCTGTTTGACATAGAGAGGCTGTGGATTATAAACAAGAGAAGTAATGAAGCTGTGCAGTTCTGGGGTTCCTTTTGGAGATTAATGTGCTGTGTTTCCAAGTCAGATAGAAATCTCTCTATCTTCTACCCACAAAGAAATGTTCAAAAAAATGCCCAGCTGTTACAGCACTAGCTATATTGAAATATATCTGTAGCTCTAAATTTAGCCCACAGTGGCTAACGCCATTGACTGTACAGAAGAAGTGGACGTAGTCACTGTGACGTCACCCATTGATTTGTGGACTGCCATTTTGAAGCCTCAAGTTCAGCATATTGGCCATTGCCATCTTGGTTTTTGGTTGACGCAATCTTGGTTTTTGTTTGACGCCATCTTGGTTTTTGGTTGACGCCATCTTGGTTTTTGGCCCTTGCCATTTGGTCTTTGACTATCAGCATCTTGGTTTTTTGTTTACACCATCTTTTTTTTTTTTTTTTTTTGCAACCAGAATTGACACAAGAGGATGGAGCTAACCACAACCGAACACTGAATAAGACATTTTTAAGCAACCAGAAAGGTTATAATTAACTTTCATGAACTGAAAACTGCGAAAGGGTTGAAGTTCTACGACAAAAACAACACCTGTCAATGATAAGGGAGCCTCACCCTAAAGCATCCTCTGCGTTATGGTCTATTTCACTCTAAATGGGACCATAATTTACAAAATGAGCATCATCACACATGCTGTACTAGACCATAAACTCATGTTTACAATGTTTACTGAGGTAATAAATCAAGTGAGATGTAGAGTCATTTCTCATAGACTTCTATACAGTCAGACTTCTTTTTGCAGCCAGAGGAGTCGCCCCCTGCTGGATATTAGAATGAATACAAGTTTAAGGCACTTCCTCATTGGCTTCACATGTCAGACCCGGAGGTAGCCCACTGGGCTAACCTTAGAGCTACAATTCAGCACTTTGTGAAGCAGCTTAACAGAAAAAAAAGCCTTCAAGGGCACCTCAAATGTTCATGCGTAGGATGTGAAAATGTCTGATTTTGACTGCAGAATCTGATCTGGGGACACGAAGGCTGTAGCAACCATTAACAACAGGTCATGTCCTTGAGTTTTTTTTCTGGGAATACTGGAATTTTCACGGCCTGATGGAGGTTCATTCTGCAGTAAAAAATGTATACACTATGGCTATTTTATAAGCTTACTCAAATAAAATATAGAAAGAAAGAAATAATTTATTATCTCTACACCAGAATTTTATCTCTTGCAGCTTGGAGAGGGCTTTGAAAAGGCATTTCGACCTTCATGTTGAGAAATAAAACTGCAGTGCTTTATTTTTGGGGTCCATCATGTCTGTGGCAGTTTCTTGAAAAGATTCAGTTCTAATTATGGGGAAGATAGAGGCTGTTATTTCAGACAGTTAGAGTTTAGTTTGTTGAGTTTAGAAGCAGCTATTAGAGTAATCCCTTCTCCATTTTTTAGAATAAACATGCAACATTTTTCATTCATTAAGTACATTTTTAAGATGCTATAATCCCATAATACCTTTACACTACAGGCTTTAATGTCTCAAACCTTTTGGTCAGGTTTCATTAAGGTGTTTTGGTCTCACAGGCTTTCAGTAGAAACAGAATGGTAATGCATACATACAGCAATCGAGCAACAAGGAAAATACTGTTGCCTACAAAATTGATTATGCCGCCTGAAGGCTTTTATTGTGAAGCAGCTGCAGGAAGTGCTGATGAGGACATGTTTGCTGACAAAGCGTAGCAATGAAGTGGATCAGAAAGCGAGTGTGAGGCTCCTTATCTGTTAGATGAAAGGTAAGAACAGGAATGTAGGAGTAAAACAAAACTCCCAGTGCGATATCCATGAGCTAACAAATGCAAATTAAAGCAAACACTGAAAGGAAAGCTTTTCCTCAAAGCTGTTCATGAAGAGCAGTTTAGTATTCACAGAGGCAGACGTGACTGTGTGAAGAAAGAACAAAAAAAGAATACTAAAACCTCTACCTAAGCACACCTGGCTAATTGCTGCAAAAATATACATTTAAGTGTCGACTTTCAGACGCTCTGATGCAGCTCTTCATTTAAAGCATGCAGCAGCCTTGACAGCTAAAGTGACTGCTTAACAAAGGCAAAAAGAAAAAGTGCAAAGTAAATGTTAACGCACGTATCATTTGAAGGTGACCCGGTCCATCGTCAGACAATCACTCTTTTGACAGGCTCGGCATTTAACTAAAACAAATGCTGCTTTTTGCTGTGGCCAAACATAACGCTGTATCAGGTTTTTTTTTTTATCAAATGAAAAATAGGCATCGCTCCTGAAACATTCCTCCTCAGTTAAGTGAAGGCTGTTTGGAGAGCACGCATCCTCTGCAGTATTTCAGATGTTGACATACCCATATGGCACGCCACTAATCTTGATCGATGCCCACCGCTGTGAACACTACTCACACTGTGGAGGATAATGAAATGTAGCGATGCAACATTTCACAAAAATCATCACAGTGATCTGTTTATTATCCATTATGAAAGGCGTTTTTCGACTTGGAGAAAACAACGCAAAGGAATGTTTGCTTTCCAAACACAGAGCAGTGCAGAGCGCTCATAAAAATGTCCTGCGCTTGCCCGATGTGCTATTCTTAGGGTTCCCCTCAGAGCCACTATCTAATTGGAACCTTGGTTGTCCTATCGGTGAAGGTATCCTCCACACAGGCTTTTTTATGAGGCCGTGAGTGACTCAGATTCCCTGTCTGGGATGTCTGTGGCTGTTCTCAAGCATGTCCCGGGACTCCTGCTCATCGGTGAGGGCTTCATTAACCGGCGATGGGAGGGAGCAGCAGCGTGAGAACAGCTGTTTAGCTAACCACTTGCATTGTTAGCCAGCCTTCTCCGTATGCCTAACTGCCTAAATCCGTCCCCTAGCTGCTAATAGAATGCTCATTAGGAGCGGGGAGGAAGGCTCAATGGGAAACAGTGCTACAGCCCTACCAGCTTCCACTACTCCTCCTCTCCCTCTGGTCTCCATTAAAGCACTGTACGGAATAAACCTTCCCTCTGTGAATCAGCTACCTATCCAGTCCACCTTGACCTCTAATCCTGACCTCATGGGAAAGAGGGGGTGGGTGTACGGGTACCCGAGATCTCCTCTGAGACAATCACCAGCCCCAGTGACACCAAACATGGTCCCCACTTGCAGAGATACCGAATGATACAAGATTACAAAACCCCAGAGGACAGGTGGATGATACCATCTGTATCAAACCCTGAAGAGAGAAAGGGTTAGTTTGGTGTGTAGGTTTTCCTTTTTGCAAATTTTCCTCCAAGCGGTACCGGTGTTAAATTATTCAAACACTGTAGATTGTGCTGCCGTAATTTGTCAGTAACCCAAAAGCACCAGTCTATTTCTCTGTGTCAGAGCTGATGAAGCTGGCGAGGACGAGGGAGAGCTGCGACATCAGAGATGGCACTGTGAATATCTGATGGTGTTCATGGGAACAGCTACAAGATCAGAGCCAAAAACACGGCGCCCCCGTTGCAGCCAAAACGCATCCCTGGCTGAAAAAGGGTGGCTCGTGTTTGATTAAAATTCAAACAGGAAATATGTTACCATGGAGGTATTTCATTGGAGGGGGGGTACCGATACGCGTCAAGCTATTTACAGTAAATGACAGCAACCGTAGATTCTGCTTTCATACAGAAATGCACTCAGGGGAGTAGTGCACACTGAATACGTTATGTTCTCACCTGTGAATAATAATACCACACTGGCCAAATATAAGATGACATGATAATGAGACAATGCTCCCTCTTGACTGCTTGTTGAGAAATACATTTTTAAAGATAAGCATAAGAGAAGATGGGCAGATTTATATCTTAAATCTTCTAAATTAAGGTTGGGGAACGTAATGATATTTACTGAGATGAACTGTCAGATGTGACTATTGTGGGCAATGTTGCAACTCAATGAATAGGTCTGTTTTCTGTCATATTATTTTTTTTATATATAATCTATTTCAGTCCTAAACTCCTCCTCAGTTGATTGTGTCCATGTGCTGCATCACAATAAAGACAGTATAAAATGAAAGAGAACATGATATTGGATTTTATGCATATTGCCCACTCCTATTTTAAATGTATTTTCATAGTTGAATAAAAAAATCAAATACTGTATATTAATAACAATACATAAAAATAGTAATAGAGTGATTGCATTTTTTTTAGTTTAGTCATTTATAGGTGCTAAATTCAAAATTCATCATTTATATTGGTGCCGTCAAATGGGGTCGTGTTTACCGTGTTTACGAGTTGGGCCCTGAACGCCTCATGTCGTATTCACGACCTCGTAAGTGAAAAGTTTCTGAAAGCTCCGAGTTCACGACTTGTGTCATGTTTGTTTATATTGCATGCACGTACATACCGGCTGTGTCAGTAAAGCACAGAGGAGCTCAGATTACAACACACAAACAGAGAGAGTGACTTCAGTCTGCTCAGGTCGACGTTAGTCCTCTGTATCTTTACAATAATAGTTGTTTGCATTTATAGTAAGGGATATCTTATTTAGCACCTTTAAATCAAATACTGTAAACATGAGAAACCCTCTGGTTTGACAAAACTATTCCAATTCAAGGTCGTCTTACTAGCTTTTCGTGGAGCTTAAAAGCGTGGTCACACATGCACGATTAATATTCACCTCCTATTCGCTCCCTTTCTGTGCAAGCAAAGGGGCAAGAAAACATTTGCTTCGGATGGTGTTGTCATCAACAGATGGAGTTTGCTTGGTTGTCATGGAGATGGACGATGTTGACATCTGAGCTCAGTAGCTGCTCACATTTTATCCATATTAATTTAAGGACTTCTGGTCCATCCATGTATGAGAACCCTGTGATTTGGTTGAAAGTTAAAAAAATAAAAAGCTAGAAAAAGCTAGTAAGAGGACCTTGAGTAAGGATTGTTTTGTCAGATTTGTGAAGTCAAGGGGGATCTTTCATTCTTATAATGGTATCCTTTATTTAATTCTGTGTGTATTTAATCCTCATCAGAACTCTGAACCTTGACTGTACAGTATGTCGTTCATTGTACTTCATTTTGTAGAGATGTAAAATGAAGTAGACTTGTTAGTATTTATATAAAGAGTTCACACTGTAATCAAATAGCTCTGTACATCTGCAGCATGTCTGTTCTAGATCTTGTGTGAAAATAAACAACCTCCAACAGGCCTTTTTCACAGCGGACATTTTGACTTGCCATAGTTGGAAAAGCGCAGGTGTTGCTAATAACGTTAACGACGGCTCAGTTCTATTTAAGTGTCCCATTAAGTTGCAACGGTGAGCCAGCGTGCACAGTACCACAAGCCTGAAACTGAGGCAGCTAAATGGAATTCACTCTCCATTAATTTTAATATGTACACCTGTGTTTTTCCTCCTGTTTCATGTCAGAGTGTCCTCTATGAAAAAAGCCTGTTGCAATGAATAGTCCAAACAAATAGACACATGTCAGTACCCTAACCCATGTGCCCTATACACCTACACCTGAAAAGAAAGAAAAAAAAATCATAACAATCAAGTCATGTAAAAAAATAATGAATTAAATTGATCTTTAAAACCCAAAGTGATGAACTTGCTGCTGTTAGATGTACAGATTAGGGCTGTCAAAGCTAAGACAACAATAACGCAGTTTTGTTTGAACACCACTAACTTCTTTGACGCATTTGCACAATTTGTGATTTTTAGGTTATAATGGGTTTTTTTTAAAGATTATAAGATTGATTAAGATTCTGGCAAACTAGAAAATCTAAAGAATTTATTAGTACCAACCATGTGATACTAGCTTTTCATGAAGGAGGCTAAATAACGCTGGCATGGCCATTTTCAAAGGGGTCCCTTGACCTCTGACCTCCAGATGTGTGAATGTAAATGGGTTCTGTGGGTCCCCACCAGTCCCCCCTTTACAGACTGTATGATAATACCATGCAGTCTGGGACAATGATGATTTGATCATATTTTTTATGCTAAATGCAGTTCCTGTGAGTGTTTCTGCACAATATTTGTCATTGTTTTGGGTTGTTAATTGATTTCCAATAATAAATATGTGCATACATTTGCATAAATCAAACATTTTGCCCACTCCCATATCAATAAGAGTATTAATTAAATACTTCCCTTTAGGGTACATTTTGAACAGATAAAAAAATCTTTGATTAATTTTCGATTAATCGCGATTAACTGTTTGAATGGATTGACAGCCCTAATATAGATACAGATTTCCCGCCTGCTGAGGAGCTAATCTGCGTGTTACAGACCAGACCTGTGTGTCATTTCTTTTTGTGATGATGGAGGCTGACAATGACAACTTCTGTAGTAATGGCAGGCTTACCGATGCCACTCTGAATGTGTGCTGGAAAAGAATGTCTGTGGGTGAGATATGTGTCAAGTGTTGTGACGTTAGTTGCTGTTGAATATGTGTTAGCTTGACATTGAGAAAGTGGAGCGTGCCAGCATACAGCCTAACTGATAGATGAGCGCGCACACACACACACACACACACACACACACACACAAACATAACTCATCTCCACAGACTCGCGTCGACACGGCACAAACACTGCTGTGCACATTCTGAACCAGCTCAGCTCTGCACACACACACACACACACTGAGTCCATGTGTACATGTAAGTCCACATACTCTCCCACTGCGGGGGATTTCATGTGGCTACAGCTGTGTGCCTACTGGCACTGGCAGCCAGACACTCAACAGAGAGGAGAGAATATAGGGGCAGATATGGAAACCGACAGATTGCAGTGAAATGCATGTTACCATGGAAAAGAGGACAAAAGCACGAGAGGGGACTTGTGTGCTTTCTCACACGATTGTGATATGTTTTTCCTTTTTGCATTTCCTCTCCTCTGCTGCCTGCAGCCTGGTTTGAATCTAAAAGACTGATAATCTGAAGTGTGACCGCTGAAGCGCAAAGGCAACTATTGAATGTCTTTCTTAACCTCGGCGAGGCGGTCGCGCGGCTCCACAGGCGGCAAAGAAAGTTCACCAGAACGCAGATGTGTTTAAATGTATGAGGACGCCAGTGGTGAAAAGTAACTAAGTATATTTAGTCAAGTACTTTACTACTAAGTATGATTTTGAGATTTTGATTTTGGATTTTACTTGAGTATCTCCATTTTCTGCTACTTCCTACTTTTGCTCCATAGGCAAATATTTGACTTTTTGCTCCACTACATTTATTTTATTGCTTTAGTTACTTTGCAGATGAACAAAATGTAATCAATTAAGAAATTATGTAGTGATATTAGGTTAAGATTAAACTTTTTTGATCACCAGGGTGAATTAAACTGCCGTACATAAAGTAATTAAAATGAGCTCCACCTGTACCAGCTGCAAAGGTAAAGATGATGAACAAATAAAATATACTATTATTAAAGTATCCAAAGAGCATCAGTAAAATATCCCAAACATATTAGTGCAATAGCAGAAAAATATTAACAAAGTGTCAGACAAAAAAATTGTAACATCCAAAATAATATCATAAACATCCCCTCAAAAATATTGTAAAATATAAAAATATTCATACAGTATCCCAAAAATATTAATAAATTATCAGACAAAAATCTTCAAATATAAAAAATGTTAGTAAAATAACAGAAAATATTATTAAAGTTTTAAACATACAAGTAAAGTACTCAAAGTAATATCAGTAAAATACCCCCCCAAAAAAAACTATAAAATATAAAAAACTTTAGTACAATACCGCAAAAATATTTGTAAAATATCAGAAAAACAGTATTAAATTATCAGACAAAAAATCTTAAAATATTGATTATAAAAGTTAAATTATAAAAGTTTGAGACATACATTTGAAAAATATCCAAAATATCAGTAAAATATCCAAAAAACATAAGTAAAACATCCCAACAAATAGCAAAATATCAGGGAAATATGAAAACATTCAGACAAAAAATATCCAAAAAATATTAATATTAGCTCCATCTTTACCAGCTGCAATATCATATTAAGATACAATGAGATATATTATTCTGCATAATGAGTACTTTTATTTTTAGTATTTTAAGTATATTTTGATGCTGAAACTTTTATACTTTTACTTGAGTAAGATTTTGATTGTAGGACTTTTACTTGTAACAGAGTATTTGTGTATCTGTGAATTTCTCCACTGTGGGACCACTAAAGGAATATCTTATCTTATCTTATCTTATTTCTACTCTGCTAGTTTTACTGAAGATGTGAGTACTTCTTCCACCTCTGAAGTACACACAGAACATAAGCAAACACAAACAAGCTAGCTGCTGAGGCATG
This sequence comes from Pterois miles, assembly GCA_947000775.1. Lineage (NCBI taxonomy): Eukaryota > Metazoa > Chordata > Actinopteri > Perciformes > Scorpaenidae > Pterois > Pterois miles. The sequence goes on along the minus strand of CAMQGK010000308.1, from coordinate 3,124,669 downwards.
AGCAGTACACTCACACACACATGAATGAATAGTGAGCGACGCGGCCAGGCGGGGGAGCTTCGCTCACCACAGCTCAGCTCACCACAGCTCCGCTCACCACAGCTCAGCTCACCAGAGCTCAGCTCACCACAGCTCCGCTCACCAGAGCTCCGCTCACCACAGCTCAGCTCACCACAGCTCCGCTCACCAGAGCTCAGCTCACCAGAGCTCAGCTCACCACAGCTCAGCTCACCACAGCTCAGCTCACCACAGCTCAGCTCACCACAGCTCAGCTCACCACAGCTCCGCTCACCACAGCTCAGCTCGCCACAGCTCCGCTCACCACAGCTCAGCTCGCCACAGCTCAGCTCACCACAGCTCAGCTCGCCACAGCTCCGCTCACCACAGCTCAGCTCACCAGAGCTCAGCTCACCACAGCTCCGCTCACCACAGCTCAGCTCACCACAGCTCAGCTCACCACAGCTCAGCTCACCACAGCTCCGCTCACAGCGCCCTTGCACCAGGACCTTGGGCTGTCACTCTGCCTTTTACTCCCCCTGCACCACCACCTCTCCTCTCTGTAAGCAGCCAACACAATTTTGGGTATTGAGGTGGTGCAGAAACTGTCCACCACTGCCCATTTGGCCTTTTCAGAGTTTGACAGAAAGGACTGGAGGTAAAAATACACTGCATTCTGTCCTGCCAAAAACTGAAAATGGCTGGAGTGCTGCTGTGAAAGGGGAATGTAAATAGTCCTTGTTATTAGGCCGGCCAGCTGAAATGAGGTTGACACGGCGCCAGACATTGAGATGTTTTCCGTCACTCTGCTTTTTTTTTTTGGGAGGGGGGTAATCTGAAATTCAATATGATACATTAGTGTCCCAAATGAGTCTGTGCAATAGATATTAATTACTTGTCCATTACGGTTTGTGACACTATCAATCTGTTATCAGCTGGCTATCCCAATGACTGAAATTAACTGTCACTTCTCAATATCAGCCAAGTCATCTCTGTGCTTTATTGCCTTCATTACAATATTCATTTCTTAAACGGTATCCTCATGAGATCGGACGGTAACCAAGACATTGGCAAAAGACAGATGTCACGGCATGTTTATCTGCACATGGTTGGTAAATATCAAAGGAAATGTCAGTGTTGAACACCTTGCAGGCAGCAAGAATGTGTTGTGTGAGTTGAGGAAATAATGGGAGTGCAGCCATATCATGATTTCCTGAGGTCCATGTATATTTGATAGGGCCTGCCAGATGTGGCCTTGGATATGTGAATGTGTATCAGCAGGCAATCTCTCTCTCTCTCTCTGAGCTCCCAGAAATTAGATTTCATCTCAGGCCCCAGATCTAATACACAGGCTTATATTTACTCACAGTTGCAGAGCATCATAAGCCAATATGACCCTATAGAGGGGTGGCAGAGCCGCGCAAAATACAGTTAAATGAAAATGCTCTGAGCAAACTGTTCCGAAAGCCATCGAAGCTTCTTAGCCGCAGACTCCGAATGCTGTTGTTTTCTCCACTGCATGGGCTTAAACTGTCATAAAGAATAAGACCGCCAAAAGCCCTTTGACAAATAAAATAACAATTTAGGTTTTCTCATCGTCTTGGATTCAATAGAAATCAAATTGTTGCTGAATGGGTCGGACAAATCGACTGCAGTAGGAAGGTAGTTGTCTTCAATTCCAGTGATGAATCTGTGGCTAACACATACAGAAACACCTTGGCGTTAAGAAATTTAATTCAACCGAATCACGCTCTGAAATCATTTCAGAGCGTTTGTATTGAGCCGGAGAATGGCGCATATCGGAGATTGAAATGGTTGCATGAGTCACCAGATGCATTGAGATGCCTGTGTGTCTTCCCTCACAATGAATGCAAAGTCACAGTTAGCATGCAGAGTGCCATTTTCCTATGCAGAGAGCCTCCGCCTGCCGTGAATGCTCTCCAGGGACAATAGCACCAACTGGAGATTTTGAGCCTTTTTTTTTAAACTTTTGCCTCCTCTCTTATCCTCCCCTGACCTCCCATTTCCTCCTCTCTCTGTCTGTGACATAATGAGAATAGATGTCGACAGCTTAGTTCATCCATATGTCTGTTTGTCTTCCTGAGATGTATCTTCTGGTTAAACGTGTAGTCAGCGCACTTTTGTTCAGAGGAGGCAGAAATGAACGGATTTCAAGACTGATGAACACTTTGCTCAACACATGTTTCATCTCTATTATTAAAGTCACCAAATCAATAAGCCTGCATGTTTCCCAATCAAAATTTAAAAAAAGATTTGAATGGATTGATTTAGATTAGTTTTGCAGCAGATCGATGCTCAGTGGCCGAATGCTGAGTTCAGATAGGCTGCACAAATAGCTCTTAATTGTTGGGATTTTCCAGTTGACTTGATTTGTTGGAGGAGATTTCCAGGGAGCCGCTGCTGCTGCTGCTGCTGCTGCTGCTGCCAACGGACATACAGTATGGCATGTCATAACCCAATTGTCTCAACGTCCACTTACAGTAAGTGGCTATGGTGGCTAAAGAGGCTGCCACCGTAATTGACTCAATGGGAGTTTACAGTATGAAGCATGAGGCAGGAACGGCAGACACAGAGCTCTCCGGGGATGGGCTGCTGTGACAGTGCTGCTATTCCTCAACTGTGTTTCTCTCAGTATACAGGCCACTTGTGTACACACACATACACACACTCAATAAATGCACAAACAGCAGCAGGTAATTCCAAAGTCAGGTGCCGGGATCACATTCGGAGCGCCGTCTCATCCCGGGCCCCCGAGTTTCACTTCAATCTTTAATGCGTGCCCGAGAATGAGGGCAAGGCGAGGGCGACGCGTATCCATCCTATTTTCGTCCTCTGTTTGCATGGTGTGCCGCCTTGAATTAGACCGAGCTTTGTGTGGCTTCTGGCTGCAGGGGCTGCTGGCAACAATGGGGCAGAGCGGGGAACGCTGGTGTCAGACGCCGCAAGAGAGGAACACACAGTGTCATAGGCGCTGCTAGGAGAATATGTTTACACCACCGCAGCCTCACGCCCAGCCGGCACGTCACAATAGTTAATCAGCTCGGACGCTGCTGCTGCTACTGCTGCTGCTGCTGCTGCTGCTGCTGCTGCTGCTGCTGCTGCTGCTGCTGGTGGTGGTGGTGGTGGTGGTGTGACCGCTGACCCTAAAAGGGATTGGTAACGGGGGACTGTCTCTAATAGGAAGGGTTGTAATTTTGAGTGGGGCTCAGAATAACAGCGCAGTGCATCCATGGGAGTATACCGTATATTTCCTCTGGTTCTGCTTCATTAATGGTGGTTTAGATTAAAAGAGTTGCTGATGTTCTTGGTCAGAGGAAAAAAGGTTGCTGCCTACTAGGTGCTCTGTGTGTGGTGCCTAATGAGCTTCCTGAATTATATGAGTGTGTGTGTGTTTGTGTGTGCCGGTGCATGCACGCTGGTTGCATTTATGTGGGTGGGTGGTATAGTTTACCTATAGCTGCCTGTAGCTGCAGTGGGATTGGACTTCTGAAGAAGCAGCTGATATTTAGAGGATGCACACATGCAGCTAATCCAACACTGTTATGCTCTCTGCGTGTTGTGGGATGTTATATTTTCTGTGATAATGCACCGATGATCAGACCATGTATGAAGTAGTTCCAGCAGGAAGTAATTGCCTCATACAACTTATTTTTTGCTTTCAATGCTGATATTCTATAATAGCTATATCTGAGCGATTCAATACTACCACAACACTCGGGTGCCAATTCGATATGTATCGCGATTCAATATTATGATTTATTGCACTTTTTGTTAACTTTTTCAACACTAGACCATGGGAAAAAGTTGAATCATACACTTGAAAAAATATCTAAATGAATTCATCAAAATGTTTGATTTTCAGCATGTGTGTAGTCAGAAATGTCCTGAGATCAAATATCAGTCATTGTCAGGCATTATTTTATTTATTTTCAAATAAAATCAAAGAATAAAGATATTTCCCTCACAAATTAGTGTTATTTTCTTTTCAATTTATAAGTGACATGAAATGTTTTTCTTATTTCCATATATGTATTTTGTATATACCGTTCCTTTTGTTAGCACCTTATTCTGAAAACCGGACATAGTCACAGGTGTTTACGTCCACTAGCTTCACCAAGTCTGCCACTAGCTGTCTGTAGCTCTGCGTTGTCTTTATACAGCCATGGTCAGCTCCATGGGGGCTGTTTGCATGCATTTAACATTATTGTCAGTCTGTGGGTGCTCTGTAGTTGTGGCGTTGGCCAGTAGGGTGTTAGGTTATGTAGTGACGGCTGGTTTGACCAAACGTTGCCACAATACGATAACGTTTCCTGTCCATGAGTTAGCATGTTGCTTTAGCCATCATGTCTAGCTCTGCATGTCCTGCAGTGTGAAAGCCAAAGTGTTTCCATACTTGACTGTATGTGTAGTGTTTACCACGTAGGATTTAATATGTGGGAGTGCAGGTTGCATCCAAATGGACAGTCGGCTGTTTTGTACTTCCTGTTTGCGGCCAGCTGCAGTTTGTTTTGGTTGATGGATACGGAGCAGATATGACGTCATATTACTCAGCCTACAACAATAAAAGCAGTTACTTCCTGCGACCTCTCCATGGTTTTAAATGAAGTAAATATATCCATTTTGGCATTAAAAAATCATTTCAAAATAGTAAAACAAAATCACAATATATGGGTGAATAGATTTTTTTCCCATCCCTAATCTGTATACAGTGTTAGAGCACTGACCTGTGCTATTATTGTGTGTGTGAAGGTCAACCAACAGAACAAGAAAAACTTTAGATACCGTTTTGTGTTGAAAAACATCTCCAGATATGGTTAAAGGAAACAGGCTGGTACACCAAGAGTTTATGGAACGGAGACTAACGGGGAATGGGGCGGTATTTAATGTACGCTGAATGTATAAATCCATGGACCAGCTTGATTTATTTGTACTATTTTGATTTTATTGTAAATCATTATTACATTGAACTCTACCTGAGTTGTCTGAATTATTATGTTAAGAGTAATGTGGTAGGTAACCCGAGGACATCTGGTCCGGCTGAAGGTCTCTCACAGTGTGTGAACACTCTTAAAGCAGCAGTGGGTTGAAATGGAGCAAATAAGACTAAAAGAAGTTATTTTTATATCACTAACAGTAGTGCATGAGACAGGTAATCTGAAAAAAAATCATGTGCCTCTGTGTCCTCCGGTGTCGTCTGGTGCTCCTATAATCTGCAAGATTTCACCGGAGGAAAACAACCAGTCAGAGCTGATCTGGAGTCTGCTGTCTCTGAGCTGTAACGCCTATTTCTCACCTCAGATGTTTTCAGAAACATCTTGTAGTGTACTGTTTAACTGTGAAATGACAAAGTTTGATACCCGGCAGCCATGTTTATCAGTTGAGGAAATACCAAGCACCGCCCACCAGTCGGAGCACAGCCAATAGGAACACTCTCTCTCTCTCTCTCTCTCTCTCTCTCTCTCTCTCTCTGAAATGACCTGTGATTGGCCAAAGTCTCCTGTCACAGACTGTGAGGCGATACAGAAGTCTAGTTTTCTCTCAGAGCACTTGATTTAAAATATGCTGAAATATTATTATGGAATTTTTGCCCAATAATGCCAAAAATATTTTGCCTATTGAAGCTTCAATGGTTTGCTTTTGTATGTAAGCTACAATCAGATGTAATCAGGGATAAAGCCTGTTCTGAACCAGACTCAAAAGACTTGTAAGCTAGTGATCTTCTGTATTGGAAGACGGTGAAAAGGGCCGGGGTGAGCAGTAAGCTTCCACCCACCTCTCGCTTTTGGCCGCGATGTGCATATCCATCTCAGTTTCACCTCCCGTACCCCTACAGCTCACAGCTAATTCGTTTCTGCAAGACAGCCACTTAGACCGGGGTCTCTCTCTCCCTCTCTCTCCCTCTCTGTCACTCTTTTTCTCCGTCTTTGCTCTGAATCCCTCTGATTCCCCCGGGGGGTATACACCCCCTTGCGATAATTTGTCTGTCATAAATGCAACTGCGCCCTCTCCGTGGCTTTGCTTTGGCCCAAAAAATGAGTTTCAGCCATCCCATCTGGCTGTCACAGGCAAGATGTCGCCAAGAATAGAAGCATCCCATCCTTCCACATTTCATGGCTGAATTGTCATATTTGTGTGTGACTTATATCTTTGACCCTTCGCCATGCTAGACATATTTTACATCTGATTTGTACTTATGGAGCCTTGCTTCCTTCAAGCGAGTGCACTCTTTGTCTTTTGCTGTCACTGCTCGCTGCATATATAAAAATGAACCAGGCTTTGGGGCTGCTGTACGATGCAGATGGGGTGTAAAACATGGTGCTTATATTTAGAAACAACAGGAGTCAGATGTTTGCGCTGTGCACGCTACACAGCAGCCACAGTTCTCCTATGAGAACCAGTTTCTCTGGGAGCTAAAGGCACTTATCATTTCCTCTCAGCACACTGATCTGAAATCTATTTGCGGACGCAGTAGGAGAAGAGAGGGGAAATCAGAAAACATCTTTAACAACTTGTCCCATCTAATGAGATTAGCAGAGCTGCTTACACAGTCATGACATGGAGATGCACACAGATAACCCTGTAATAACTCATTATTCTTCCCATTTCCACATCGACGCCTAGTCAGGGCTCGCTGACAGCGTGCGTTGTTGTTGTTGTTGCGTACACAGCTATCAGGCCAATCTAGTAGACACTGCAGCAGTGTGGAGCGAGCTTGGGTGAATACCGCTTTGAATGCCACAGCACAAAAAGAGCTAGGAGTAGAGGGACACGGAGATAGCATTCTCTGCTTTTCAGAGGCTGCAGCATTAGTGACACATGCATGAGTGCAAATGGAAAAAAAAAAAATCACCGTGCAGCCTTTCTGTTTCCCTCAGTTTGGCAGGGAGGCTGCAAAGGGAGAGGAGGCTCACTTCAGTTTATAGCAATGTGTGCATGCATGTGTAGTCATGAGAATGCACAGATAGCATCCCAAAAAACACAGCTGAAGGAACAGTAAATGTGGTATTTTTTGATGATTGAACTGCACATATGATCAATAATGCTAGAAAATTGTTGAGTGATCTCCTCCTTCCTTTGTTGAAAGTTGTCATGGACAGTAACCTTTCCTCTGTAACAATGTCCCTATTCATAGATTGAGCCTAACTGCACCCTGTGATTGTCCATGAAACACACTTTATCGATAAACTCCTTGTTGTGTTGTTAATTGATTTCTTATAATGAATATATGCATACATTTGCATAAAGGAGCATATTTGTCCACTACCATGTTGACGAAGGGCATTAAATACTTGACAAAACTCCCTTTAAGGTACATTTTGAACAGATGAAACAACTGTGCGATTAATTCGCCATTACTTGCAGTTTTTTAGTCCCAATGTAGATAAATAAATCCCGCCCATACCAAAAACAAGTGTCTGAGAATTAGGTGTGGTGGCGTGCATGCCTGTGATTAGCAGCCAGATTGATGAGTTCACGGAGGAGCAGTGGCCCCGTAGTGCTGTGTGCGCAGACAGCAGGGAGGCCGGCGTGCACGTGATGATGAGGCCTGGAGTGTGTGGTATTGACCAGTGGATGTCACGTCGTGATTAGTAGGAGATATCACACTCGCCGGGCTCAGATGCACATCGATCCTGGAACCTGGGTACAGCCTGTCAATGGGGTCATTTTTATCCTCCTCTCCTCTCCTCTCCTTCCCCTTTATTTTTCCTCTGTCCCCCATCCCATCCTTTTTTTTGTCTTTTTTTACCCCTCTCTTCGTCTCTCCTCTGTTCTGCTTTCCCACTCCCTCCCTCCTCCATCCATCCACCCCCGTGGATCAAACTCTTTATCTGGCCTAAGCCACAGCCTGCAGGCAAGCAGGCAGTCTCTACAGAGGCTGGAGCAGAAGACCAACAGCTTCAAACAACATTATATAGGGCTGGCATGAAGCATGTCTCACACTGATGGATGAAAACACTGGCCCCTCAGACACTGTCTCTGTATGGACATGATGAAACATGAGCAGGGCAGTCCTCCTGTTTCAAAGCCCAGTGCTCTTCACTTGCTACAACACCTCCCAGGATGCGAGACCGACTCAAGTTTTGTAGGAATTAGACAACGGCTCGCCTTTGTGTTCTGATCTGTGCAAAACAAAACCGTCAGTTTCTGGGAGGAAGATGCATTTTCTTTGGCAGCCGTCCTGTTGGATCATCTGTTACGAAATCAGTCCAGAGTAAATCTGGTTTAGAGGAAACATGTGAAGCCAGGTAACAAGAATAGTTGCAGCCATAAAAGAGCAAGGAAGCAAATCAGGCAATGAATGATAAGTAATGAGTCCTTTTGGCCATTTTATGTCGTGTTTCTAGGGCAAAGTTAACATAACACTTTAATGCAAAATCGTTTTAACACCACTCATTTCATTAACCCCTTAATGAAATCAATCTTTCGGAGGTTGTAGCAGACTCTGTTTTAAAGTGAACACATTGAATATGATATGAAACTAGAAAAAATGGATTCCACTGGTACCACCCATGTCATACTAGCGAGTAGTGAAGGAGGCTAAATAACGCTCCAAACATGCACTAAATGTTGGTGAGGAAAAACTGTCATGTCCATTTTCAAAGGTCCTTTGACCTCTGACCTCCAGATGTGTGAATGTAAATGGGTTCTCTGGGTCCCCACCAGTCTCCCCTTTACAGACATGCCCACTTTCTGATAGTCCCAGTCAGTCTGGATCAAGTCATAGTCAAGTCAGCACTCTGACACACTGACAGCTGTTGTTGCCTGTTGGGCTGCAGTTTGCCATGTTATTATTTGAGCATATTTTTTATGCTAAATGTAGAACCTGTGAGGGTTTCTGGTCAGTATTTGTCATTGTTGTTAATTGATTTCTAATGATAAATATATTTACATTTGCATAAAGGAGCATATTTGCCCACTCCCATATTGATAAGAGTAATAAATCTGTGACAAATCTGTCTTTAAGGTTCATTTTGAACAAATAAAAAACGTTTGAATAATTTGAAATTAATTGGGGTTAATCATGGACAATCGTGATCACAATTAAATATTTTAATCGACTGACAGGCCTGTATGTTTTATTTTTAATGTTTAAGCAAACAAGTAAGGCCCTGCTTGGATTAAGGCTTGCACACACACACGCTGCCTAGATGCTTTTGTGCCTTAACTTACAGTATATCCCCGTAGCCCGCGGGAATCCAGGAAGTGTATTCAAAGACACTACTCTCTCAGAAAGCAGTGCGTTGCCCTTTTTCCTGATTCCATCAGCTCGTTTGTTTGTTTTTGAAGTCGACGGGTTGGATGTTGGGCAGAAACTTCTAATGGAACAGAAATACAATGTAGGTGTTGTTTCAGGGCTGCCAGAGCAATGTGAAATTATCCGTGGACTAATGCATGATCACACCAGAGGCACTTGTGTTTAAGTGGATGCAGCCTGTGGTACTGTAGGCTGTAGCCATGGAGACAGCAGATTTAACCCTGTGTTATGAGACTGCAAGTGGCCATGGATGTGTAATTTGGCAAAATTTATAAGTGATCAACCCCCAACCTCCCCAACCCCCATCCCCCAGCTGGCTTTTAATATATCAGGTGGGATTAAAGCTCTTAAATATCTTTATCATTTAGAAAAACAATAACACTGTGGGTTCACAAAAGAGAGAATGGGGGAAACACAGCGCTGAGAAAGAGGAAGAAAAGAAGAGTGTGAGGGAAATGCATCAACAGCAACATTTATCGAGTGTGTCCAGCTGAGTGCGAGTCTAGCTAGACTGTAGACGGAGGGAAATGTTTGCAGCATGGGGAGCTCCGCACGGTCCGCGGGCCTGTGGAGATTTGCTTACAGTGAAGTGATGGTGGAGGTAAGATGGCTCAGAGGATTCAGGCTCCGCTGAACGCAAGCTTATGTCTAATAATCAGCAGGGAGGGACTCAGCATGGTCCTTCAGAAAAGGAGACGGGAGAGTGAGATGGAGAGACAGAAAAGCAGAGCAGAGGAAAGATTGAAAGGCGAAAAAAAGCAAGCTCTAGTAGAAGTTGTGGGAGGAAAGAAAGAGAGGAAGACATGTCCCTGTGGCCACGTTATTCCTCTCTCGCAATGGCTTTTATGTAGCTGAGAAGAATCCTGATAAGATTTCGCTGCTTTACATATTTTCTCCCTTATTAACTCTTAAAGTCACATGAAATGCTGTTAAGAAAATGAATCATTGACCTATAAAATGAGACGTGGACAATCCAAACTTTCAAGGTCATCTGATAGATGCCTGAAGTTTTTTAAATGCGGATGACATTGTCGAGGTTGTGGTGTTTTTCTGCAGGATGCATTTTACAGTTGCATCTATCTCTGGGGCCAGAGACTGATAAAACTCACTGCTGATGCTTCAGTGATTTTTGCCAGCTGTTCCAGATTACAAAGTACAGTCATTTATAGCGCTTACTGGCATCATCACCAACAGAACATCCTCGTCCATTAACACGAACTGAACATTCACACATGCCAGTAGTTGCCACGTAATACATTAGCAGTGATCCAGCCGCTTCGCTGTCTGTCCAGCGATTTGTCTCTTCAATATCAGCATCTCCTCCATCTCGCTGTCGTCAGAATCTTAACTTGTGTGCGTTTGTTTGAGCCTCTGTGAGTGTGGCTCTCTAACCTATGCAATGGTCATCATACCCCCAAGGTCAAGCTTTTTTTTTCCCTATCAGCGGTGAATTATCTCCGCAAGCCACTGAGCCAATCCGGTGCCTGAACCGCATGCCCATTTAACGTGTGTCTAGCGAGGGGGCAGCGCGGTCGAGGTCGGCAAACCGCCGCGGCGAGGCAGCTGCAGAGGCGACGCGACAGCATTTTAGCAGGGACCCAATGAGTGATTACCTCAGAGCTCCAGTCATAATTCAGCGTGACCTCAATCTGCCAGCGACGCTGTGGCTTGATGGATCTGCTCACAGTTTGGGTGTCGGGTCTTCACACGTCAAACACAGGCAGATAATGATAGTGGCTATCTGTTGCTCTTACAGAGAGTAAAACGATGCAAGATATGAATGTGACACACATGTTGATGCCGTTGCGTCATGCCCGTTCTGTTTAATTTTTCCGGATGTGAGTAGATACTGGAGACAAAACAATGTCACAAATGGTTAACCTCCATCATGATGACGCCTGTCATCTGTCGGCCTATTCATCATCTCTGCGTCTTATCAATCAAAGTCAGCATAAACACATGTGCACACACAGACACACACACGTCCACCTCCCAGTGTGGATAATTAGTGGATTCCCTCAGTGGGCGATAGAGCTGGTGCTCTCCTCTCTCTGTGACCTTCCCCAGTGAGCTTCCTACCACAGTGGGGCTCATCACACACAGCTCTGATGCATATTTATCGGTTATGGTGACAGCTTGTGTGCGCTGAATTTATATGTTTCTCAACAAACAATGGTAAAACCTCAGTTAGTCTTCCTCCCTTTCATCAACCAAAAGTGGGAGATAAATCTAGTGTTGTCACCCTGGCTGCAGCCTTCCCCAGCGGTCGGCCATCTGTGGGTTCAGATGGACACGGGGCCCGAGCCCGGTTGCATTCAAGCTGCTCTCCTCAATTATGGCAAACGGATTTGATATACGTATGTCTGTCAAAAATCGAGGGGCTGCTCTGCAGGCAGACGTTTTCCTGCAGCAACTTCTCTGATCAAAGACATTTAGAAAGTGGCTGTGGTCCGTCTGTCGGCATTGGGATTCAGGACAGACTCCCTGCACCATGACTGGCTCTGTTTGCACCGCGCAATCTTGAGTTGAGATGTGAAGAGAGGCAATACCACTAAAGAGCGATGGGGAGGGGAAAGGGAGGGGAGAGGAGGAGAGGAGGAGGGATGGCAGGATTAAGCCGGTCTCCCCCTCCTCTCTCTGCCTCCGAGCGGCCATCTTTCATCTTGCGGCTGCCCCTCTAATGCTTTCAAGTGGGTGAAACCCTCGACATCTGCTTCCGCTCCCTGGGACGCGGCATGGGCCACCGTCCTGCAGCGACGCGCCGCCACAGGACAGCTCCAAGGGCAGCATCCCGGTGAGGTCGCAGCGCGCAGATGATGGGCTCGTTCACGTAGAACGATGCAGCAACAGCAAAACAAACATTTCTCTTACTGTGGTTAAATGAAAAAACTTATATTAAGACATGTTGTGAAATCCTCGCTGCCAGCAGCTGCCGTATTCAGACCCAGACTCATTGTTCAAATACACAAACTGTGGCTTATACTAGTAAACACATTCACTACAGAGACATTTCACAGTTCACTCACCCAGACACATTAATTCTACTTACTACTTGCAAACAAATAAATGTAAATAGCTCTGTAAATAAACGCTTCATCTTCGCCAAGAAGAAATAAGCCCCCCGCCGCCTCTGATTAAGACTACCAAAGTGATATATCTGGCACTTAAGTCTGCTGTTTACCTCATAAACACAAAGACTTCAACACAACCACCCACACTTGACGCTGAAATATCACAAACTGTGAGTCTGCGTGCCTGTACATTTCTCTGCTAGTCTTTGTGGCTTAAATGCAGAATCGTCTAATGACTTTTTTTTTTATTTGTGCCATTTCTGGAGCATTTCATCTGCTTGTGGCTTTCGATATCATGAGTTCAGTGGTGTTCCATGACTCCGGCAGTGAAACCGCCATCAGCAATAAAGCAGCGTGGTGAAGTGGTTGGAGCTCTGTTTTTCTCTGAGATTGATAAAACAGCACTTGTGATTTCGGAAAAGCCCATCAGGAGGACGGATGAGTGGTGCTGTCAAGACAGACACCGCGAGGCATCGTCGTGAGGGCGGCCTCCTCGAGACGAAGAGGATGTCATGTCACCTTCACTCTACCGTCTGTAAGGCGGAGGGAGGATTTTTTCAAAGGGGACGAAATTCAATTATTTCTGAGGAAATTATGTTTGTTATTTGGGATCTGTTCCGTGTAGTGAAAAGCCATTGTAGATTTTCTTCATACTGCACTGCGACTAAAATGTAATTTAATTTGTCAGAGCGCCCCATGAGACTGTAGATTTGTTCACCTTCATCTCTGTAACCCCCTCTGCCCCCTTTAAAACCCACCCAACGCCGCACACAAACACCAAACTCCTATGTAGATTCACATAATAGATGATCTGTTGACTCTTAGTGCAACGTGTGTCTATTCCTGCACATCAGAAGCAGGAAACTGTGGCGTTCGGCTTCTTTCATTGTGTGCCACTGTGCTGCATTGCATTGTCAGGGTGAATGTGTGCAGCTCCGTTCCTTCCTGCAAATGTAGGGAGTAGGAGTCTGGTTTTATTTATAGCAATCCGCCCACTAACTGTAGAATTTAGTGATCTTTCAGGTAAAAAATGACTTTTAACTCACACAAGGCATAACTGATGCAGAGGAAGAGTGTGTGTGTGTGTGTGTGTGTGTGTGTGTGTGTGTGTGTGTGTGTGTGTGTGTGTGTGTGTGTGAGGAGATGACTGCTAAAAGGAGCATCTGTGTCTATAATTTTAGCGTTTGAGGTTCATCCAATTCAAGCTACCTTGAAAAGTACATTAACAGGGGAGATGACTTGTGTGCAGGGTTCATATATTCAAGAACACTTCAATCTGACTTTTACTGCATTTCTCACAAGGCAGGGAATTATATTTTTAGTATGGCATATAGTCCAACAAAACCTATCGAGCCATATTGGCAGCATCTGCTTCCTGACAAACATACAGGGATTATTATCGAGAGCATATAGAGATGGATGGAGGAAGAGAAGATGACAGACAGAGTACTGATTCCCTCCTCTGTCTGCGAGCTGTCTGGGAGACCAGGCCATCTGCACATTCATTATCACAGCCATGATTCCATTATTGTTCTGTGTGGCAACAACGACTTGTTCTGTCTGGCCTTTGTTATTCTTATCAACTGCGTAGCTGACAGCCCCCTTTTGATCATGGCAGCAACAAAATTAACAATCATGTAGAGAGTACATAAGCGAATTGTCCTCCATAATAGTGACACACTAAACGTCATCCTGTCTCTTCTTCCTGTGTCCTTGTGCAGGTCTGTTCCACAGAGCCATCATTCAGAGCGGGTCGGCCCTCTCCAGCTGGGCGGTGAACTACCAGCCGGTCAAGTATACTCGTCTCCTGGCGGAGAAGGTGGGCTGCAATGTCCTGGACACCTTAGACATGGTGGACTGTCTGAGGAAGAAGAGCTCCAGGGAGCTGGTGGAGCAGGACATCCAACCGGCGAGGTACCACGTAGCATTTGGACCTGTGATCGACGGGGACGTTATTCCCGATGACCCCGAGATCCTGATGGAGCAAGGCGAGTTCCTCAACTACGACATCATGCTGGGGGTCAACCAGGGCGAGGGGCTGCGGTTTGTGGAGAACGTAGTGGATTCAGAGGACGGCGTTTCCGGGAACGACTTCGACTTCTCCGTGTCGGACTTTGTGGACAGTCTGTACGGGTATCCGGAGGGCAAGGACACGTTGAGGGAGACCATTAAGTTCATGTACACGGACTGGGCGGACAGAGACAATCCAGAGACCAGGCGCAAGACGCTGGTGGCTCTGTTCACCGACCACCAGTGGGTGGAGCCGTCGGTGGTGACAGCTGATCTCCACGCTCGCTACGGCTCGCCCACCTACTTCTACGCCTTTTACCACCACTGCCAGAGCCTGATGAAGCCCGCCTGGTCAGACGCTGCCCACGGTGACGAGGTGCCCTATGTTTTTGGAATTCCTATGATCGGCCCCACTGACCTTTTCCCCTGTAATTTCTCAAAGAATGATGTCATGCTCAGCGCTGTGGTCATGACCTACTGGACCAACTTTGCCAAGACTGGGTGAGTAAAGATTCTCATCAGGTCCTACCAAGTGGTATTGATACTGATAAGTGGTATCAACACTTACTGGTACTTTTTTCCTTAATTTTAATGGGATTCAAATGGATAACTAGGCTCACTAGTGTTCAGTGTGCCCTTTATTTATGTTTTTTGTGATGATGGTAAACTGGAGGAGGAGGAAGTTTGTATATGATATCTAGACCAATGGTTGGATGTCTAACATAAATATGATTGGTACAGGAAAAATAACAAATCATCTTCTCCACGTGTTGAGAGCAGTGACTCAGTAAATGCACGCAGGTCAGTTGCAACAACATTTACACACATTTAATTGTTGCTTGATTTGAATTGTGGTTGCTAAAGTTAATAATTGTGTAGTTGTTTCACCAGATATGGAGTATTACCTTGACTTGAGGTCAACTGGTTGCATTATTCTTGGCAATGAAGCCGTTTGCTAACTAACTAACTACCAGGGGTAGCAGACTGGCTGCAGTGATGGTGGAGCTGCAGCCATAAATATATACACATTTCATCCCACTGGGTCGCCAATGCTATGCTCATATAAAAAGATTAACGGCATGACAGCTCCCCAAATGTGAAGCCAAAATATCTGGATCGCCCCCTGATGGCTGGCTGCGATATAGGTATAAGTCCCGCCCCCTCCATGTTGGTGGATGGGACATGGGCCAGACTAAAAACTAGAAGTTGAGATGGTTTCTGTCATTGTAGGTAGTTCTTATCATGCTGATGTACAGTATGTTCAAATGTTAATTTTTCAGATAAGTTTGGTTTTAATCAGTTTTTTGATGCTATAAATAGGGGGTATGACATCATGATTATGATGATTTATCCCACTCTTAGGGGCATTTAATTCTGCCTGCTATACAGTCCCCATAATGTAAACAAAGAAACGACTACATAACAGGAAAAAATGTAATTTAACGGTAGGCTAAATGACGAATGAATGAATGACATTGAAATCCTGATAGCAGGATCGTTACAGTATTATGAATCTGAGCAATCAGGAACCAGTCGGTACCAATTTATCCATATCTAATCCTAATATAGATCAGACAGGTGTTTGTTTTGTCTAATAATAGCAGCAATGATACATATTCACACACATTATTAGCTTGTCTTTTAAATGACCTTTAACAGCAGTTCTTGCAAATTAGTAAAACTAGTGATCACACAATTACAGACCTGTTATAAATAGAAAGTCACACAGAGAGAAATCCTATCTCAGTCCTATTAAAAGGGCGTCTGTGCTACAGAAGAGAAGCTGCAGGGAGAAGGAAGCTCTAGAATGGATGGTATGGGACAGAAAAGACATTTTTCAACACATATTTTTCCGAGGTGTTTTTTGCCTGGACGTCCTGGTTCCTAGTCTGAAAACCTCAGACATACTGAATCTGAGGAAGATTAAATGTTCCTCCAGAATGTGTTCTGTGCTATTTGTGCTTGGCTGCCTGTTTGGTTTGAGTATGTGTGCATGGCTGCCTGCTTTTCTGTATCCTTCAGTGTGTGTGTGTGTGTGTGTGTGTGTGTGTGTGTGTGTGTGTGTGTGTGTGTGTGTGTGTGTGTGTTGGCTGGAAATACTATCTATGCTCTATTACACTGAGACCCGAAAGACACAGAGACTTATCAGGGAGACATATCAAACTCTTGCCCTCGGTGGTATTGATTCCCGCGGCGTGGACCCAGTCGATCACCCGTGTCCCGGATGAGTCCCGCTCCCCACAATGCTCAATTTCACCCCCACCCATCACAAAACCTGGCCATTTCGTATGACTACTAGTAATCATTTCTAACGACGGAAATTTAATTTGACAATCCTCGTTACCAGAGAGGTATTGATCCCATCCTGAATGTTCTGTTTTTTTATCTGTCTCTATATCATCCGCTGTCCAATCAGGTGGCATTTACATCTGGCTGATAGGCTGAGCCCCGTGCCGCCGGCTCTGCTGGATCCTTGAACCGCTAATGGCAGACTAGTGCAGATGGACTGATGTCTCCTCGAGGAAAGCACTGAGGTCCGTCAGCGAGGCTCGGACTAAACAGCTGTCTCCTCATCCTGCCTGTGCCTGGCAACCATCTTGCGTCAACACATATAAGGCTGCAATTTGTGGATACAGATGGAATTCGGTACTTGTCCTTTCAAGAATGTCATCTGCCTTTAAAAGAAGAGCGAGCTTAATTTTAATGAGAAAACATTTGAGGCCTCAAGGTAACGGTGCACGGTGCTTATGTACTGAATCACTCTGAACTTGGATCAAATTAATTCTAATGGATGATGACAGACAGCCGGCCCATCCTACCCACAACCGCTCAGACTCAGCACAACGCCATGGGCGGGAAGCCTGCCGTAACCCTGACCCGGCCTTCAACCTGGCAAGCAGCAAATGTCGAAAAACAAATTGCATTTTTACTTCTGACCCCATGTCAGGTTTGTAGATTTCGGCATCACTGATTGATTGAGACTGTAGGAGCAGAGCGGCGGGAGAGTAAACTGATTACAGGTA
The DNA here is from genome assembly GCA_947000775.1 of Pterois miles. Lineage (NCBI taxonomy): Eukaryota > Metazoa > Chordata > Actinopteri > Perciformes > Scorpaenidae > Pterois > Pterois miles. The sequence continues at coordinate 3,107,291 of CAMQGK010000308.1, read as the reverse complement.
GCATCCATCCCATGGTGTGTCGCCTTGGCGTTACTCTGGACTTAGGGATTACATGCAGACCACAATTAGGCACTCAGATGGTAAAGAGCCTGGGATTAGATGTCAGGATAATAGGGAACTCAGCCGTGCTGCTCCAAAGGGTAATTCTACCCTGAGCTCCAGTAAAGGACCCTACCATCAGCACCTCAGGGGGTTGAAGATGTGAGATATTTCCTGTAGAACGTGAAGTTCATCCTCCTCATTTAGACCACACTAGGGGATGTAAAGATCTCTCCTCCAACACCACCCAGCCCACTCTGGCTCTAGAGAACATCCTTTTAATTAAGACACATTTGCCTTCGTGGCGCATCCAACAACCGTCTTCCCTGTATCTGCAAAGCAGCTCTCGCTCCCCTTCCAGATGTTCATAATGAACTGACCCAGATCGCACTTCCTGCCCCCATCTCTAAATCGGCTGCAGAAAACATGTGTGACACGATGTTGAGACACTTGGGCTGCATGTCAACAGTGTGTATCATAGCAGCGTTCCCCCCAAAGCTCTTCCTGTCCCTGGCTCTCATGTGTCATCTTTACAGGGCAAATCCCTGCCCATGCGCTTTTTTTTTTTTTTTTTTTTTTTTTTTTTTTTTTCCCCCGTCCTCCATCAGTGTCAGTGAAGCATAACAGCATACAGAGAGTGCACGCTGTCAAATCTTCTTAGTGTGTGTGCATGTGTGTGATTGCGAGTGTGTGTGTTTACACTACGAGGCCGTTCTTTCCTGCGAGTTAGGGATGTTTCAGGGATTTACTCAGCTCAGAGTTATTTTTCTGGCTGCAACGTTTGTTTTACTATTGACAGGCAAAAATTGCCTGCGCTTTTATTGCCACAACTTCTTTCTCCAAAAAGTTTTTGCAACAAGTCCACAAACTGCGACTTCTGCACCTCCTGGAACACAAATGCAAGCACAGCAGCACGACTATACACAAAAACACTGGCAGAGCACTTCAGAAAAAGACAGAATGATGAAAAGACCTAGAAAAGATCAATCATTATATATCATTAGTGCTATAATACGCTGGTCCATCTTCCCACTACGTGTGTTTTTTTCCTGCTGGCTGATGCTCATTTCCCCTGTTCTGTGTGCCACATGCTGCGCTCGGCCTTGCTCGGTAGTTAAAGAGCACAGCGCTGTCATGTGTTGAATATTTTTCCCTCTTTCTCCTCCATCCCCCTCTCTCCCGCTCTCTCATTAATCTATACACAAAAAAAGAAAGTCTACTCATGTTTTACATTCACAACATGAGCTAAAATATGCAGCATTGATTGCTTTGTGTCTTTAGTGACAGCGGCTGCCGACCAAACAAATGTAGATAGAAGTAACTACTGTAGTGCAGTTAAACAGCCAGCGCTTTGATTTACAACCCTGCTCGTTGATTTTTTTTGTTCTCCTCCTGCTCATCAATCGAACAGCCCTCCTCTGCAGGGTTAACAATGCATATACATCAACTGCCTCTCCCGTCTGACCTCATTCACGCACTCCTTCTGTCTTTTTTTCACTCCAGCTGTCTACTTGTTACATCACTCATCCTTGATCCCGCTCCTTGTCCTTTCTCCGGATTATCCCTTCAGTTTCCTTCGTTACGGCCAACTCAACCTGTACCAGGAGTCTGTGTGAATGCTCGCCATTGTTGAACAGCACAGCAACCTAGCTACTCCATTAAATAGGCACTCACTTGATAGGAGATTTGTAGCCAATATCCTGATTTGCATTAGAGAAGGTAAGGAAGTGGTGTGGCTTGTTAAGGGGCCTGGTTGCCATTGATCGGTGTCCATGCTGTGTGCTGAATGTAATGAGAGGAGGGCAGCGGGGGGGAGGAGGTGGAGGAGAAGAGGAAGTCGATCTGCATGTGTTAGATGTCAGATAAAAATGGGGATAAATATGTTTTATATATTAGCAATTTAGACGATAAAGGTAGAATGCTGCTAATTGGTTGAAAGAGAAGGAAATGGAGAAGGTGTCCGAGGTGTTTTGTGTGCTGCCACTCATCTAATCAAACAAATCAATAGCATCCATAATAAGGAGTGGTCCGAGAGCTGTGTCCTCCAACACTTCTGCACGCCCCAAAGTCACAGCGCCTCGCCCCGCATCACTTAGCCCGCTGAACCGGAGGCTGCCATTAAATATGAACCACGCATCACTCAGCCCTCTGCCCCAGCATGCAACCACATGAAGGGTAAAAGAGCACAGCCTGATAATTTGCCCGCTCAGCGCCGGAGTTGCCCCCTACGCCGAGGCGAGCCCGAAGTCCAGAAAGAGAATTAGATCAAGCGTATTTATTTAAAAAGGTGTACACAGAGCGCAGGGAGAGGTGTTGGGAACCTTCTGTCAAAATTAAAAAATTACAGTTAGCTGCGTACTTTGTGTTACCTGGTAAGTAGATAAACAACTGCAGGGGATGAATTTGTTACGCAATAATAACAATAAAAAAAAAAGAAAAACTGAATATTTTAGCAGCTTAGCAAAATGAGCATCAGTGCCACTGAATTAATGCATGTGTCTTGTTTTATATTGAGAAGCCACACTCGCTCTGGATTCAGAGACCCTGAGTGTAGTGAAAATAGATTCTTGTCTTCTGCCTTAGGGCACCTAAACGTGTCTTTTCAGATTTGGTGATGGCTAGGTCTATGATCATTCAAGCGCTTCAAATTACATCAGGATGAAAAGGGGGAAGGCGGTACATGGGAAATGAAAAAAAAAAAAGAAAGAAAATGATATTCATTCTTCCCCCTTATCTACCTTTTACATCGGTGTGTGCAGATAGGGCTTGGAATAGGTAATGAGCGCAGGCTGCTGTTCTGCCGCATGTGCAGGTAGAGCTGGGAGTAGTCGCGTCTGTCATCCAAGTGCCGCAGCATCTTATAGAAGAGCACTTTAACGCTTACAGGAGCCTTTTTTCTTCTTTATATCGGCCTTGAGAGGCTCGTCGTCATTGCTACACAGCGCCGTGCTGCTTTGTGACATGTCTTGTGTTATAAAGCTGGGCTTGTGTGGCCCCAGAGGTCATCACACCATGATGCGGCACAAACACACTCAGGTACACAAGCTGACAGACAGCGAGATGAAGGGCGCACACACACAAACTCACAGTCAATCATGGCTACAAACACACGGGAGCACTTAAACACGCATGGCAGGCCAAGGTTAGCGGGGGTCAGCAGGTCATCGCGGCAAGAGGGAGGGGACTGAGGAGGAGATGAAGGCGATGGTTTATAGTACCGCAGCCATATGAACACATCAGAGGAAATCTGAAAGGCCATTAAAACGCCTGCTTTTATGGGTGTAATAATCCCTCTCCTCTGCCTGGGAGTCCAGCCACAGCTCCAATGACCATCCGGATTAAGTGGGAGGTCTGACAGGAGGCAGGCTATCAGCTAATGCAGGGGAGCTGTGAGAGCCCAACAGGACCACAAACATCACATTACGCCAGGGCTCTTCATACAAGTCACAGCGAGGCGTTTGCTGTAGAGCTGAGTACATACGGCGAGCGTTTTATCACGGGACTGTTATTTGTATATTTGAACGTGAAATTACACGATAACCGCGAGGTTTGAGTGTCGGCCGCAATTTGAGGCACATCCAATGAACAGGCAAAGCAAATACAGCTTATTGTGGTAATTGTACCCACAACACACCTCTTGTAAATATTTTCATTTACTATCTCGAATGAAAATTCTTTACAACACACCGACTTCAGCATATTATCATCAAGCTTCTTCTTCCCGGCTATTTAATGTAATTTCGTTCTGTCTGTACGTCTGAGTGTTCAGCTGCGACTAACTGACGTCATAATCGCGGTGTATTGTTTTAAAGTAAAAGAACAGAGCCAAATCAAAATGTCTCTTCACATACTCCTGGAGCTCACTGTAGAGATAAAGACACTCTGCACAGTTTAGGTAGAACAACTTCTTTTTTATTTATTTAATATCTACAAAGCATTAACACAATAACATCTTGTGAAGCTTATCATTTTTTGCATATCAGATTGTGATTGGTGCAAAGAAAGGCTGTGTGCTTTGCTGTCGTTTATACATGTATTTACACACACATACTGTGTATATATGTATATTATAGTATATTATATTTAGGGCTGCACGGTGGTGCAGTGGTTAGCACTGTCGCCTCCCAGTAAGAGGGTCACAGGTTCAGCTTGGGGTCCTCCTGTGTGGCTTCCTTCCACAGTCCAAAGACATGCAGGTAAACTGATAACTTTAAATGTCCCATAGGTGTGAATGTGAGCGTGAATGCTTGTCTGTCTCTAGGTGTTGGCCCTGTGATAGCCCTCATATGCATACACTTTCAACAGAAAGGTGTATATCATCAACTTCCCTCTGGCAGTGTTAATCATAAAACTATTGTATCGGATTATATCGTACAGGTGTTATAATGCGAACCACCTATAATGTCCACCACCTTGAGAAGATGTCAGAAATGATTACGGCACTATTTTTACCATGTTCAGATGGAAAACACAGCAGTGCAGCACTCAGGAAACATTGTAAAGTGGATCTGACTACATTGCATCACACAGCGCCCAGTAAGCCTCAGTACAAATGGAGCAGGGTAACCTAGTAGCCGAGCTCAGATCACTGCCTCCGACTCCACCGCTCAGGGCAGCACTTCAAAGCCAGCGTGCAGCCCAAAGTTGAGCAGCGGTGGTAGAAATTGTTCAAAGGAATGCAGCCTGTTTACTATTGACTTTGCAACAATTACCCAAGCATATGTGTGTGTAATTAGATAAGGCAGCCAGTTGTTCTCTAATGCGGCAAATCAAATTAACTAAAGATGCCACATTGATTTCTTTGTGTTCCCTAAATTATTCATCTTCACTTGCACTGAACCAGCCAACCAGCCACCAAAGAGCTTTTCTAAGTCCTCCACACCGCCGCCGCTCCTTTGCTCCCTGCGCACACTGATTGTTGTGTGAGATCCATTGAAGCACCTTTTCAGTATTTTTGCTTTAACAATTCAGCAGATTGACCCTCCTGAATAAAAGAGAGTGTTTGCAGTCATAGAAATGCCTGGAATTTCCATTAAATGAGATTGCTCCAGCGTCTGTCATTGTTGTCATGTGTGTGTATGTATATGTGTGTGAGGAGGAGGTGTGTGTGTCTGTGTGACAGCATGCACAAGGCTGCTGTGAGACTTCACGAAGCATCGCAGGCTGCAGACAACCACGTCTCGGGCTGCTCCATTGACGTCCTGTTCTCTGGCATGTTGCACACGGGGAGATCAATATGACCTTACCTCCACCACCCACTCCTTTGAAACTTAATTACTGATATTCAGCAACAAAGTCATCATAGCCCGGCTGTCAATATTCATTGGGGATCATTACGGGCTTAATAAAAGAGGTTATTTACGAGTTGCTCTGCTGACACCGGCCCAGGTCCAGGGATTCAGCTCCAGCCATCTCAATTTGCTTTACCTTCCTGTCTCTCTCTCTCTCTCTCTCTCTCTCTCTCTCTCTCTCTCACCTCTCCCAGAAGCACTGACCTGAAAAAGAAAAATTGACAGCAGAGAAACGAACAGGAGAGAGGATGGAGGGTGAATTCTTCTGGCACGGCTTTTAATTCTCTTGGCCGTGTTTGGAGGTTTTTTCAGCCCGTGCCGAAAAAACACTGTAGGCACCGTATCCCTAAATCCCGACCTAAATTTGAACTTTGCTTGCTACTGACGTCGTAGTTGGACCCACAAAGGGATATTTCATGACATTTAGAGAAATGCCACGCAGATCCTTGCCTCCTCGCAACAACACAGTTTTTAGCTTTTCGGCTCCCACCGTCAATTATTGTGTTTTCAAGGCCGCGGCTCTGTTCTTCAGGTCATTTCATCAGCACCAGCAGCTGTAGCAATGGGCTGCAGTCAGGACTCCCACTCCTGATGTTGTGTGGCAGCAAGGCTACACAGAGTTGTGGGATATTGTGGGAGATTGCTGCATGATAATTCACTCAATAAATCAATAGCTTCACTGTAATTGAAATGGTTGGCTTTGCAGTGTTGAGGCAACGTGTCAAAAAACAGAAAAGTGGAACAGTGAACTCTGTAGAACAAAAGCGGTACTGCATCTCACTTCCTCTTCCTCCCTCTGTCTCACACTCTCACATCCCTTTTGTCTCTCACTTTCAGTCTCACACAGACAAACATCCTTATATCCAAGCACACACACGCGCCTCTGCAGTTCCCCCTTAGTGTCTTGATTAATATGGTCCACTTTACATCAGTACGCTGGATGCCAATGCACACTGTGCTGCTTTCCCTGAGCAATTAGCGGAGGGGCTCCACCAGCGTTGGATTATCAACAACAAGATGCCTCCTGACGCGAGCCCTAAAGCCTGCTGACTTATTCATATGTGTTTACTTTAAAAGCCTCTGCCCTGGTTTTTGTGGGTGGGCTGCACCAGAACTGAATTAAGAACAACATCTGGGGTGAGAGGATTGGGGGGGCAGACAGGCACATTATGCCCACAGAGAGGTGGCTGGAAGAGGAGGGGGACGGAGATCTTGTGGTAGAAATGAAAATGGATGTGGATTAGAGAAATGAATTGATAAGAGAAATCAGTTGATGCAGCTCTGTGTATTACACACCATACACACCTTGATCAATTATTAACTGCAGCTTGTTAGTGGCTGTTGTCAGTTTGTGCTGTTGAAGGTTTCGCCAAGCAAGATCAATAAATTCTCCTGTGGTGGCTGAACCCCCTTACACACCAAAATATAAGCTGTGATGGATGTTTTGTTTTTACTGTTTTTACGTGCTTCATCTTCCCACATGAATGTTGGTGCATGAATAATTGAATGTACTGTCAGAATCTCACTTAACTCTATAACGTCTTCTCTTCCTGTAGGGATCCCAACAAGCCAGTTCCCCAAGACACCAAGTTCATCCACACCAAGGCCAACCGCTTTGAGGAGGTGGCCTGGTCCAAGTACAACCCCCAGGACCAGCTGTACCTGCACATCGGCCTGAAGCCACGTGTGCGCGACCACTACCGCGCCACCAAAGTGGCCTTCTGGAAACACCTTGTGCCCCACCTGTACAACCTCCACGACATGTTCCACTACACCTCCACCACCACCAAAGTGCCCCCTCCGGAGACAACCCAGAACACCTTGTCCACCAAGAGGCCCAACGGGAAAACTTCCTGGCCGTTCAACACCAAGCGGCCTCCCATGTCACCGGCCTACAACAGCGAGGACAAAGACTCCTGGAGCGACGACGAGGAGACGGGGCCGCTGGTGGTGGAGAACCCGCGGGATTACTCCACGGAGCTCAGCGTCACCATCGCCGTGGGAGCCTCGCTGCTCTTCCTCAACGTGCTGGCTTTCGCAGCCCTCTACTACCGCAAGGACAAGCGGCGGCAGGACTCGGGCCACGGGCAGCCCAGCCCGCAACGCCAAACCACCTCCAACGACATTGGCCACCACGCACCCGAGGAGGAGATCATGTCCCTGCAGATGAACCAGACGCACCATGAGTGCGAGGCGGGGAACAGCAACGAGGGGGCACTGCGCTTGGCCTCGCTGCCCGACTACACGCTCACTCTGCGGCGCTCCCCGGACGACATTCCCCTCATGACCCCCAACACCATCACCATGATCCCCAACTCCCTGGTGGGCATGCCCAACCTGCACCCCTACAACACCTTCACAACCGGCTTCAACTCCACCGGGCTGCCGCACTCCCACTCAACCACCCGCGTATAGCTTTAAGGAGGCCAGGGGCAGCCGGCGCAGGCGGGGGAGGAGGAGGAGGCGGCGGCGATGGTGGTGGTGGAGGAGGAGCAAGAGGATGAACGAACGGAGGAGAGGATTGTGTTTTATAAATATCACAGGGAGGGGAGGGCTGCGAGGGGGAGGGGAGGGGAAGGGCATGAGTCGGATTAAAACGTGAAGAGATTTAACTAGACTTTTACTACGAGGAGAGTTGCTGAGAGCTCTCTATGGATGTCAAGTTGTGCAGAGCTGCCAAAATCAAACTGCTTCCCTTCTCCTGACCGGGGGAGGGGGTCTTTCTGCAGTGTTTTTTTCTAAAATAATCATTTTAAAAGCCTTTTTAAGCAGACTAAGGAGATATCAACACTTGTCTTGAATTCATAACAAAAACAAAGAAAAGTGCTTTTTATTTCCCATCCCTTCCTCCTGCGGGAGACACATCTCGAACAATGGCCTCTACGTCAGTATTCAAGAAATGTTTTTAATTGCTTCTTTGTTTTGTTTTACGTTTCAATGCCTTACAAAGCTTGTTCTTATTTTTTGTCATTATTTCTATTCCCTGAGACTTTTCCAAGTGGAGCGCGATACAAGCCGATGAGACTCAAAGATGAGAGACTGAATCCAGGATGGGAACCTAGAGGATATGCAGATGTAGAGATTTTAAACCCATTTTGGGCAACTCATTTTGTTTTCTTTCTGTTGCGCACCAACACAACAGCCACACAACTGGTGTTATCATTTTGTTGTTGTTTTTTTTTTTTTATCTCATATAGAAATGATTTGTCTGGGACAGCTCTTGCCGGGAGACGAGAAGGCAGAGATAAATACTATGTTACTGTGATTGTTTTGTTAAGAAAAAAAAGTGCATCTTTTACAGCCAATTTATCTGTTAAGCTATCTGATATTATCTCCACAAAGTGTGCACGTACACATGCTGCTTAGAGCACCTGTGTGTGTTTGAGTGCATGTGAAAATGATTTCCCGTTCCTTGGTGGTGGTTAAGAGGCGGAGATAAAGGAAGAGACGCGTTGTCGCAACTTGCAAAAGCAAGTGCAACGAGTGAATGAGTGTGTGTGTGTGTGTGTGTGTGTGTGTGAGAGAGTGTGTGTGTCCGTGCACCTGTTTTTTTGTTTGTAGGTTGTATAATGTGGTTTTCTTGGGGGGGGGGGGGGGGGGGGGGGTCGGAGTACTTTCTCATGTTGTTGATTTTGGTTCACCACCAGCAGTGTTTCTGCTGCGTCTCTGGGTGTCTGTCTTTGCGAAATAGCACTTTTATTATTTTCAAAGTTATATATGTCTAATTTTGCTTAAAGATTACAAAAATAAATCTATTATTTTATGTGTAAGAAAAAAAAATAGCTGAAGATTCAACTGAACTAACTGACATGATTCCATTGACTTTATAAGAGTTCCTCTTCAAAAAGCAGACAGTGGCCTGTTTGCACTGAATAAACCTCCATCAGTGCACACTTGTATTTCTTTGAAAATATATATATAAATATGGGCATACATACATATATGTATAGGGCTCCCACTTACAAAACAAATCACTGTTCCGACTGCAAAGCACCAACGCAAATAATTTCCATGTATTGTTGTTGTCATTTGAAACATCCCAAGCCAAGACCTCTCTGGGTGTCTTTGTACGAGCTCTATATGTATATTTATGTATAAAAATATTTAATATTTATTTATGTATACCAGATGCATACATGCTGATTGTGCCATGTGCCAAATTAAAACTGTAAAAAAATGAAGAATATAAAGTTTCACAAAACTTTTTTTCCTCTCTTGATCAAAGTTCTTTTCCTCCCATTTTTTTTAGGACTTTTTTATTATTTCCATTTTGAATGAGTTAAAAAAGAAACATTCTTGCAGCAAGTGCAAGTCTCCCCCCAGGACTTCCTCTCCACCTCCCTCCTCCTCTCTCCTCCTCCCTCCCTCCTCTTCTCTCGCTGAAACCTTTGAGAAAAACAGGCTAACAGCTTGGGGCCTATCTACGTGCATAGCTCCAGATTTTACTGTAATTCATGCAAAGTAGCGCTGCAGCAATGGGAGATTGTGAAAAGATTGCCTTGATGTACTCACATTGCATCCTATTATATGTTATTCTCTGGGAGAAAACTGGAGTTATTGATTCTGCGAGTAAAACTGACAATTTTCATTAAGTATTGTGGCGTGGAGCAGATTGTCTCGTGAGCTACGGCGACCTGACCAGTGATCCCAGATCAGTGTAGCAGTCCTGAGACACTTCATGCACATAGACCTCAACATTTTTATGAAGTATTCCAGTGCAACTTCCCCTGGTGTTTAATGATTGGAGACGCAGCAGAGCGAGAAGCACAGTCTGGTCAGCTCATCACCGATCCTGCCAGCAGCAGAAAGAGAGAAGGGGTTATTTGAGGAAAGTTGCTTGGAGACTGATCTATATGAGTCATCTTGTTTTTGCTCATCCTGCCGTATATGTGGCTCACCTCCTAATCAGCCACCGTCTTCGGCTGAGCCGCGGCCACTAAGAGAGAAACAGGCAGTTGGTTTCCACCTGGAGCCGCCTCACGCATACAGAAACATTTAATAATGTCGCTTATGCAAGGAGCAGGATATGCAAATACTCAAACTTGTAAGCAGCGATATCAGCGGTGTGTTGTATTCTGACACCAAATGAACAAACATCGCAGCATCGATGGCATTTTGATGAGCAAAAAATATTTTTTGAAATGCTCCTGCAAAATGGATACAAATCTTTCTTAAAGGAATTTGTCCTTAAAGCTTTGGTTCACCCAAATAACTTAAAGGAAAAGTGTGTAGCATTTAAGGGGATCTATTAGCAGAAATTGAAAATGATATTAACTCATTAGTGTATAATCACCTGAAATTAAGAATCAGGGTTTGATTAGCTTAGGATGAGCTCTTCATATCAATGTAGGGAGCGGGTCCTCTTCACGGAGTCCGCCATGTTTCTACAGTAGCCCAGAATGGGCAGCCAAACTCTGGCTCTAGAGAGAGCCCTTCACATTTTTACATTACCTGAAAGCCACCGTAGGTTTCCGGCACACTCGTGGACCTGCGGTAGCGTGAGTGCAGAACCGTGGCACCGCCAGCCGCCGTCTGACTTCCTGTGCTTCGGGTTGGGGGGCGGCAGTAGCTCAGTCCGTAAGGACTTGGGTTAGGATGTGGGGGACCCGGGTTCAAATCCCCCATGGACCAAGACCAACTGGTTGCTGGAGAGGTGCCAGTTTACCTCTTGGGCACTGCCGAGGTGCCCCTGAGCAAGGCACCAAACCCCCAACTGCTCTGGGCGCTTGTCAGGAGCAGCCCCATCACTCTGACATCTCTCCATTGACATGTATATGTACTGTGTGAACAACAGAGTGTAAAACTGAATTTCCCTACTGTCTATCTTTCTTTCTTTCTTTCTTACTATGGTGAGGATGGCCTCTGAGCCAGGTGAACGGCGTTACCACGGCTTTGCACTCGGCAGCTCACGTCACTACAGTCTTGGAAAGGGACAAGTGAGCAGAGGGGTACTCGGTTCGTTGCAATCTGCAATACTACACACTGTTCCTTTAAAAACAGATTTTTTTTAACACAGCTTATCGTAGCATCTAATCATGCAGAACGTTTGGGTTTCATTCATCAAGGTTTTGAGAAATGTGCCTCTTTCTGCAGCCACCCCAATACAATAGAAGTGAATGGTATTTTGTTTGTGGTTCTTACAGCATTGAAATATGTCAATTTAAACACAAAAACTGTGACATGTATTTTAAAAAATCCTCTCTAAAACACAAAGTAGAGAAAAAGAAAGTAGTTCCATTAAAATCAGATCGAGGTCTGTGGATTATTCACAGAAACAGTGTTTCAGAAAAGACAGCTGCTGTTTAATTCTTTAAAGCTGCTATCAATATTTTTAATACTAACAATGGCTCAAATGTTATTACCCGACTACAACTCTACTCAGACTTAATGAGCATTTTAGCATCTTTTAGTACATTGTTTTGGTTTATGGCCCACAACTTTTGGTTCCTTTCACTGCTCTCATAGTGTCATTTCCAGACTCGGCAAGCTTTCAGCAAAAAAAATCCACTGTACGCTACCTGCCCAACACCAAACAGCAGACAGACAAAATTAGCGACCAGCTGGTGATCATTAGCATTTAGCAGCTTAAAGCCGGCTATTTCCCTCAGGAGTTGGTAGAGAGCAAAATAGAGCTAACATTAGTGAAAATTGAACTTAAGTAGCCAGAACAACACAAGACTACAAATGAGTATTGCTCCTAGATGTGTGAATAAGCAACAAGTTCATCATTTCAACTCAGTGTTGTGTGGCCAAAAAAATCAGTTGCTTTTAAAGCAGGCCTGTCAACCAATTAAAATATTTAAATAACAATTAATTCAAATTAAATGAAATCAGTTACTGGAAATCAGTTATCAATGCAAAACAATGACTCATATTGTCCAGAAACCCTCACAGGTTCTGCATTTAGCCTAAAAAATGTATTCAGATCATAACATGGCAAACTGCAGCCCAACAGGTGCTGACTTGACTAGGACTTGATCCAGACTGACTAGGATTATCATAAAGTGGGCAAAGGGGAGACTGGTGGGGACCCAGAGAACCCATTTACATTCACACATCTGGAGGTCAGAGGTCAAGGGACCCCTTTGAACATGGACAAGCTAGCTTTAAACCTGAGCTGCTACGACCTCTGAAAGATCGACTGCGTTAATGTATTAAAGAAATTAGTGCTGTTAAAACGAATTTGCGTCAATGCATTATTATCACGTGACCTTTGACAGCTGTAGCTTAAAGGACATTTTTAATGCTGTTGGCACCGCAGTCAACATTTCATCCACCGTTCCATTTGTTATTGATCCATTATTTATTGATTCGCTGATGAAGGCCATGAGATGTGGCTGAAAGCTGCTGGAGATTTTTTGGTTAAAATATGTATTTTGTTTTATTGTTTGTTTGTTTTTTGATATTTGGGTGACCCGCTGAATCAAAGTAGTCCTCTGGTCTGATCTGTCTGCAGTAGAGGGAGGTCAGTTTCCATTGGCTCCAACACACACACACACACACGCACACACACACACACACACACAGCGGCACAGGGCTAAAATTGAGTGGAGGAGCTGAGAGTGAAGTATCAAAGGGAAGAAGTGTCATGGGAGGGCGACTTGTTTTTTGCCATGTAATTTTCCCATATGCTGTTAAAGCAGAGCAGATGTCACTGGGTATTGGCAGGAGTTAGGCCTGTTGGCCGGGGGGACACGGTTTTGGGATACATGGCCCTGTGAAGAGCCACATAAAGGGAAGACCATGTAAAGTGCAGTGGTGGTGGTGCAGCGAGAGGAAACGGGGTCAAACTCCTTCAGCAATCAGACACCTGAAGGCTGGATGAAATTAGCCCAAACCTCCAATGACAAGACTCACCACCACCACGCAGAAAAATGGGACAGTTCTGAGCACTTTTCCACAGTCGAGATTTGTTTGCAGTTCAGTGAGCGTGTTTCCAAAGTGACATCATTCAAGGATTGGCTGGAATACCCCGATGGGGTTTGAGACTGCCTCGACAGCACGGTAGACAAACCCAGCCGAGGAAATGGATGTGCCAAATTACACAGTGCCACCCGCTGGGAGAGAGCTGCAGGTGTGTGTGTGGGCGTCCACGTGTCTGTGCGAGTGTGTGTGTGCAGAAATTGAACGTGTTGTTACCTACAGTATATTTCCTCTCACCCCCATTTCTCTCTCTTCCTGTGTCTCATTCGTCTTCGCTCTCTCCTTCCTCTTCCAGCAGTTTTTTATCCTTCCTCACTCAACATGCAGTCTGAGCAGCTCTACCTCCGTCTTCTGCAGGCCCCTTTTCTCTTTCTCCTGCTTTGCAGTCGCTATAATCTGGACTCCCTTCTCATTTTCAATCATTAAGGTCTAATTTTGTTGAGTTAGTTTGTTTCTCTGCTGACTACGATGCTAATTAACATCACTTATTTGGAAGCCAGTCACCGAACCAAAACTCTTGTAGTTTAAATTTAAATAGCCTGTTTTTCTCCAAAGGGAAATCATTTTGTTTCTGTCAAAACATCATTAATCTCTTATTTCCATGTGAAGAACACACTCTTGACTATTTTCTTTTGTACCCTCAGAGCATAGACAAATCACTGGCATATTTTCAGGTTTTCCTAAGTAGGACCATCATGCACTGGAGCTTTTTTTGGTGGCATCAAACCCAGATACTGTAACACATTTTTCACTAGAAACTAGGACCAATACTACAAAACCAACGGTGTTCGAGTCCAAATACATCATCATAAATCTCTGTTATCTCAGTGTCATTGTACAGATTACTAAAGATGCCCTGTTACTTCTATGTTTATGTCCATAGAATGTATTTATAATCTCGCAAACTGGAGTAATCAAAATAAAATATCTATTCTTTCTGTATCTTATTGTGATTCTCATGAATATAGAGCATGACATTCATTTTCAGCAGGCGCAAGACCAGGAAGTTTGGTGCTGATAATAGTGTTTTTGTATATTTTTCATCCTGCAAAATGACTATAGAGAGAGCATCGCAATCCTAGAGAGCATCTCTGTAAGTGCTGCTTTTGAGTGCTCTTCTAATCCAAAGAAAATTTTTTTAAAAATCACACAGCTTTTGCATTAAAGGATAAGGCCAGCATATTTTATCTTTTATTTTATTATCAACAAATCCCACCAGCAGACCTGAACCAACAATGAATTTATCCCGCTAACAAGTAATGACTTCACAGCCAGTTGCAGAGTACGCCTCTGCGCCATTGAACTCATCGCCATCCAAAAACTATTAAAAAGACAGAGAAAAGAGCCAAACAAGAGCCACTGGGTGACATATTCTGTAATTACAACAAACACAGACAGTGTGGCTCTTTCCTCACTGGTCATCAAACTAGTAAAGCGAGGATCCCCCAGCATGCTCAGTGATGTCCGCCCAACATGGAGCTGCTGTCCAGAGAAAATGCTGCTGCAGACTTGTGTCAAAATAAACCAGAGTATTGTCCAACAGTGTGGCTGTTTTATGTCTTTTTAATGGTCTTTGGATGGCGATGGAGTTCTGTGGCACAGAGGCATATAGCTGCAAGCTGTGGCTGCACAGACAGCACTTGTTAGCAGGATAAATTCATTGCTGTTTTTTGGTCTTTTAATGGGATTTGTTGGTTAAAGTAAGATAAAGTAACACCAACAGGATCCCTTTAATGCAGCTTTGGGTGCAACAAATTGTGGCAGCATTGCAAGAACGGAACAAGCTCAAGTAATGTACTATTCAACAGTAAAAGGGGCTGGTTTGGTTTTTATGGAGGTCCAGTAAAGAACAGCAGCAGCCCATAGTTCATCTAGTACAAGCAGTCCCACCTGCCCCCGGCCTAAAGCTGCCTGTCGACTACATAATGATCTGCCCTCTGTAAGATGGATGGCCCAGAGATACCACTGAGGCTGCTGAGACTAAAGCCTCCACGCTCCCCGGTGTGTGTGAGGCAAGTAACAACAGCAGGCAACGAGCACATTTTAAGCCTCTACACGGTATCTGTTCTGTTTCCTGTCCAGAAAATCCTGTTACCACAAGATGCTGTTTGACGGCTAATTTTTCCCTCCTGTTGGTCCAGTTCTGATGGCACAAGTTTCTGGGCAATATTCAAAACTTTGAGGTTGTTTCATTCCTACTTTTCTAACTGCTCTCGTTATCCACGGTGTTATCTTGCAGATTCAGAGCTATTTTTTGCAAAGTCGTTCCTCGCCAGCTGAGGCCAGGTCCCAGGCCGCTATCTCTCAGTTGCATCAGCTGGAGTTCACCATCAGATGGCAGTCCACTAATGCCTTTCTCAGATGTGGGTTACTGGTGGCAGGGGAAGGTTGCGTCAGCGTGGACCTTTGGTGTCTGAACTCGCCGGTCTGTGCTGCTCGAAGCTCCGACTACAGAAGACTCCCGGAGGACTTCCCGAAAGTATCTTATCACTTAGATCACATTACAATGACTTTCAGTGGCACCAATTTGATCCTAAGTGCTAATCCAGGCTACCAGGCTTTTCACAGATCTCTCAGATCAAATACTCTGTGAGTTTCACTTCTATATCTGAGCTTACTCCCTAAAAAAAAAAAAAAATCGGCACCATTTTTTTCCTGTGAAAACTACTGGAAACATCCTTTGAAGTTAAGCCTATTTTTGCCCCGAGTGGCAGAGACATTCATTCGTCAGTGATGCCTAAATGTTAGTCCTGTGGACTGAATTCTCCAATTTTTTTCTGACAAATTGAATAGATGATTGCATGGTAATTTTTCAACCCAAATAGACCCAGATATTAATAGTTAATCAGAAAGTTAAATAAATGTCTGACCTCCTAAAAGTTTTATAAATTTCTTTTTAAAGATGCAATAGTTTCGCTGATGGGGATCTAATTTGAATCCCACCGTGTCTCAAAATGCAGGTCCGATTGCCCTCAGTGTTTAATACAAATTGGAAACAAATGCATTTTCACACGCTTTGCTTTAAAAATAGATTTAAAGTTCCTGTAATGTTATTAGTTGTGGCAAAAAGATGTCACCACATCGATTAGCGGGAAGTATCATCTCGGCCACAAAAACATGTCACGCCACTGAAAAACAGAAGATTTGGCAGCACGGCAGTCTGGGTACCACAGGCAGGTCTCGAGTCTACACTCGGATCCTGAAAGCTGTACTCATTTGTTTCTATGTGCTCTCCTTAAACACACTGGACACATTTTCACAGCTGTACAGATGCACTGAGACCTCGGTGTGTGACTGACAGCCTACTAGCCGGGTACATTACAATAAAGAACACAGTTTTCCTGCCCACTAGGTAGTGCATAGCCCACGGCGTTTACTAGATCTATGTTCACTGTCACTTCCATTCACACATCCGCATCTCCTCACAGCTTGTTTGTACTCCCTATTCTCACCAGTGTTCAATATGTAACTAGCACTTAAATTGGACGTTATTTAAAATACAGCGGTCCTCCATAATCCAAGAACAGAGTTATTTGAGCTCTTTGATGAACTCAATGTTGTTTCCCTGAGTCTCAGTAATGAATTCAAGTAAATTGCCTGTCTGAGTTAAAAGAGGAAGGGTGAAGTGTTGTCAAGAAATCCCCAGTCAGCAGTGATGTAATGGCTCATTTGAAGTCCAGTGAAGGCTGGATGAGTCACATTCTTCGGGAATGAACTTCACTGAAAGTAATTATGGTGGTTTCCTGTTCCATACAATGAGGTCTGGAGAGTCAGAGACCAAAACAGGAAATGACATGGGCTATACGTTGGCTGGAGACTTGGATTGACGTGAGAGCAACCTGATAACTATAAAATGATGGAGAAGAGATTTCCATCTTGAATGAGTCGAGGTGGAGATCTATTTCACTTTGAGAACCATTTCAAGTTAGTAATGTTTCCTAATGCTGTCAAAGATTTAAATATCACTCAAATTTAGCATGTCTGAAACTGCTGTACCTACTGCCATGTTACTGCCTCTGTGAGGCGGTGGTGTCTAGACGGTAACACGCAAAGAGCGAAACTCTCGCGAGATGGTTAAAGGGATAGTTCGGGTGTTTTGAAGTGGGGCTGTATGAGGTACTTTTCCACAGTAGGTGTACTAAATAAAATAGATGATGGTTGGCCTGCCCAACATGGAGAAACTGACAGGACCACCCTTTTTTTTTTTTTTTTTGGGTGAGTCTTTCTTTTAGGTGGCTCAAATATATTTTTCTACCGTCCACAGCACTATATTTACTGCTTTGCCCTCGTGTCGGTGCTCCTGCCTGTTTCTCCAAACTGCTGACCGTCGTCTACTATAAGTTATACACCTACTATGAATAACAGCCTCATACAACCCCACTTCAAAACACCCAAACTAACCTGAATTTCCCCACTGTGGGACTAATAAAGGAATATCTTTCTTTCTTTCTTTCTTTCTTTCTGTTAAAGTTAGGCATTGACCTTGAATGGTTAAGGTTCAGATAGGTCATCAGGCAGCAAGTCTTGTGACAATTTTTGCAAGTTTTCGCAATTTGCAGGTTTACCTCTCGACACGACCCTGTGACACAGCGGTGCTTTGAGCTATATGCTACCATCAGCACGTTAACGTGCTCATTTAATGGTGGACTTTTGCGTTGTGTTGGTCAGAGAGTCAAGACACTGTAACACCAGGATCTCTTCTTAGCTGTTCTGTTTATTCTGATAAACACCTCCAAAATCTGCTGCCTGCTCCAGCTCCTCCCACCGGATAGCTGTACAAAAGGGATGAAGAGGACTTATATTAGGACCACAGAAGAAGAAATGCAGGTGGAGGGGCTCTGAACATCACATATCCTGGAGTTTGGAGGTTCTCCCAGTCAAAATAAAATATAACCGCATCTATTTTGTGTAATTATTAACACCGCAGAGCAAGATAGACATAAGGTACATCAAGACCCTGTTATATTCATAATGACAAACAAGCTGACTTGCTGATGTTTAGCAGGTATTATATGTACCATGATTACCATCTTAGTTTTGCACATTAGCTTGTTAATATTTGCTAATTAGGACGAGGCCTACACAAAAAGCACAGCTAAGGCTGACAGGAATGTCATTATTTTTGAGTCATACAGGAAGTATTAGACAAACTGACATTTGATCACCAAAGTCATTAGGAAATATCTGTACATGGATTTCCTGACAAGGCATCCTATAGTTTTTGACATACAGTATTTCAATGTGAACCAAAGAAGTGGACCAATCGACGTTTCCATCCCGGAGACGCGCCACCAGCTGTTGTAGTCAGCCGTTTACTGTCCTGTTATGTCATGGTATCTAAATAACTGAAAGAACGGTTTTACAGCGTTTACGGCTTACATGAATATCTCACCCGACTTTGAAGTGCTGTCATATGAGAGATATTATTTCACACCACCAAGTCCTTTTATGGTTCAAGCTCCTCGCTCTGCCTTTTGTGAGTTTATGCAAGAATAACAGAGCAGTGATCCGAGTCCTTGATCCAGGCTCAGGGACTGGCCTCGGTTATGTTACACCCTGACAACTCAGTGAGTGTGTGTGTGTGTGTGCGTGTGTGTGTGTGCGTGTGTGTGTGTGTTGGGCGGTGGAGCCAGCTAATTCCTTGGGAGAGCGTTGTTAGCCTGGACCATTTGTGGAGCTCTCGGGGGAGAGGCGTTGCTCCGGTCTCTCATCAGGCGGATGACAGAGGACTGCGTGCTCTGCATGCTGCGCTCATCTCGGCCATGATAGCTTCGCTGCACAGGCCATATCTCTGCTTCATTTACTCATTGTCTGATAATAACAAGTGTCTCCTTTCTGCTATACTCAATTACATCTTCATTAGCTTGCTAACTAGTTTAAAACACACCAGCATTTTGTGTGGAGATTTTAAGTCTATGTGACATTTATTACCGAGAAGCTGGAGTCTGTAGGTGAGGGCCGAAAGGGGCGCAACATGATATTTATTATGTCTTCATCTCTCAAGACCATTCACTGTCTCATCATAGTGGCAATTCATTTCAATTTATCAGCTAATGAACTCAGTTCATTCATCATTTACTCTGCTATCTAAACAAGGCGACTGGCTGACATATTGGCCTCTTACTTTAGTGCGCTGCCAATCAAATACTGGCCTAGTAATTAGCTAAACAATGGGGAGTTGTTCCCATAAGACAAACTGAGATATTACATCAGATCCCACTGAAGAGCAATCTAATGAAAATCATATGGCATAATTAGCTACCCGCGACTTTTCATGCACGGTGAAATGACAGCGTGGATTAGAGCGGCTAAGTGTGGCGGCGATGTCAAGTACCAGGCCACCAGATATGAAGCTGCAGATCTGAGACATTCTGCTGTTACAAAACCACCGTGCAACTCACACAGGGAGAAGTCCAATCCTTTCAGTTTCATCTGTATACCATACCGTCACGTTTCCTGCATTCCTGCAGCTCCTCGCCTTCGGCCTCTGAAAACAGGATGTGCCCTCCGTTCGTGAGGGAAGTTCCATCATGTCAAAGTAAACTTTGTTTGTTACCACGCTGAACAGCTGTGGCCTCAATCAGTCATCCTCGCCTTTCTCTAAGTGGAACAGACAACACAAGAGGAGCAGGTTACGTTGCACCACCCCTGTGTATCCCCCCATTGTTTGAACACTCTCATTTCCCTTGTCGGTCTCTCTCTGTTCCCATTATTCCGCTTTGTTTTACAGTAATGTCACATTTAAGCTCATTTGCTCTCACCACTTCTCTTCCCAAACCAGCGCCAGCTCTCATCCCGGTCAGCAGGGTTAAATAGTTGGCCAGAGCAGTGAACCTTTCTGTATAAACTGCCTTTTAATGAGACATAAACAGACAAGGGCCAGTATCTTAAATGTCCAGCCTTCCTTTCTTTGGCTACTGCCGCTGACACGATGTCAAAAAGCAGGCCCACCCACACAGTCTAACTATAATATATCACCAGGGCCGGTGGTATAGATGACAGCTCGTATCAACTGGCTGTCTGGGGATTTTTAAGGAGAAAACAATGACAACTCAATAAGCTGTTGGTGCATGACATCTCTGTTTCTAAGAGGGCAAAACTTTTCCTTGGCACCCTGAAACCAGTCTCATGTGTGATTAGAGTAAGCTGTGCTAATACTTCAGAGATTGTTGACTGTTGGTTGTAGTTCCTCCTCAGCCGACTAAAAATAATTTTGCATACTTCAGCTGGATTATGCAGCCGATGTCACTCTATGTAAAACCACAAGTTGCAAGTGAAAAATTGTACCTTACAACCACGACGTTCACCTCGGCCTTGTCTGCTTCTCTAAGCGGTGTTGCTTTGACAACAGGGAGGAGACACCTGTAAATGGATGAGACTCGGTGGAGTGAAATGACAGTGGCGTATCAGCACAGCCACAGTGGAAAAAGTCTCAGCGAGATGCCTGTTTTACAGGTGACTCAGACAAAGCAGAACAGTTTCCTTCCTTCAGTTCAAAGCGTGGATTTGTGGTAATAGCAGAGTCAAAGCCCCCGCAAGAAGAATTACAGCACAGAGTCTAAATGAGCATTGTTTCTCACTGCACAGCTGACGCACTTCCTTTTTAAGCTGTCCTCACATGGTGTCTGAGCTAAATTTGTGGGTTTCCTGATTTGGAGGCAGAAGTGAAACTCAAAGCATAATCACAACAGACATACAGGAAGCATCGGTACAAACTAAGGAGAATGGGTGAAGGGCCCCTGAGACATGGCACAACAGTACCAACAGTCAACTGAGTGGATGGTGAAGGTGTAGGCTCACTGAATACAATTTAATTTCAGTACTGTCAGGGGTGTTTTTGAGAGTGAAAGGCTTTCATTGTGTGTGTGTTTGGATTCAGATGTATCCAGCAAGGTCAGCGGTGTCTCTGCACTGAATCCAGGACAAGATTACATTTAGTTTCAACAAAAAAATGAAATGTATACAAAGTTCAATCAATATTTAGCTTTATTTATATGTGCATTCATCTGTACAATTTATATATATATATATATATATATATATATATAAAAGAATATTAACACGAACTGTACATTAGAAATGTCTGCACTTTTGATATTACACATTAGCTCTGAACCATTTTAAAGTGGTATCTGTCATTTTTAACAGCCTCCTTTAAAAAAATGTGCTGCTAAGGATTTAAACCTTCAGTAGGCAGAATATTTTGGCATCAATGGGCAAAACTTCCATAATAACTTTTCAGCCTATATTGTAATTCAGGTGCTCTGAGAGAAAACTAGAGCTCTGCACCTCCTCATGGCTCTGTTTTCAGATCAGTGAGGAGATTTCGGCCAATTACAGGTCATTTCAGAGAGAGAGAGCGATCCTATTGGCTGTTCAGTCAACGGAGGCAGCTGTTTCTCATTTTACAGCTAAACAAGATGTTTCTGAAAACATTTTATGCGAGACATAGGTCTTACAGTAACATACCGATTCATATTTGAGCAGCGCTGCCTAGTGTGACCATTTAATTGGAGCTTGTGAGTGACTGCTCAGAGACGACAGGCTCCAGCTCGGCTCTGATTGGTTGTTTTCCTCCGCTCTGTGAAATCTTGCAGATGCCATTGGGAGCACCAGAGGACACTGAGGAACATGATTTTTTTTTAGATTACCTGTCTCATGCACTACTGTTGGGATATAGTGAAATAGGTTCATAAAAATAACCTTTTTAATCATATTTGCTCCAATTCTACCCTCTGCAGCTTTAAGGCTTTACTTTCATAGCATTTATGGGAATTTTAAATATGGCACAGATATGCTTTCTATACTCTGAGCAGCGTTTTCTTGTTCGCTCAGGCAGATGGGAGCTTTGTCTAGTTTTGAGATGTATGTCGCACAACTCGGATCTGATGCTGTGGGGGGACGTCGTCTTTGCCGGCTGGACATGGCGTCGCCAGGGGTCCGAGGATGTTCTTGCATTTTGGAATGGAGTGCCCTTTTAATTTCTGATGTTAAATTTTTCCCCTGGAGCAGCCAGGGGAGCGCTTGCTCGGTCAGATCTGCTCTGGTGTAGATCTGCCTGTCTGCTCGGCAGTAGCCAGCCATGTCGCCCCCGGCCTGCTTCCCCCCTCTACATGGCTCCTTTCTCACTCTCTGTTCACATCTCTGCAAAAGAGAGGGGAAGAGGAAAGTACAAAAGCTCAGCAGCCAGAATAAGAGGAAAAGCACACAGGCCTATTAACACATACACACACTCACCAACGTGCACTGACTAATAGGTGGGCCTTGTAAAGATACAGGGGAAGCTACGATTCATTTGTAACATTAATTCGCTCTGCGTCAACACCACTGATAGCGGCGGATGTATGTTTTGTTCTTTGTGGTTTGTGTGCATGCACATGTGTGTTCACAGGCCTCTGAAACACCACTGCTTTAGTACTGATAGTGAAACTCATGTAGTCATGTATGCTATTATCACTAGAGGCTGTGTAGATAGTCCACCTGAGTCCCCAGACATGGCATTTACACACAAGAGGTGCTCAGAGATAAACAGGAGGGGGGGGGTGGTAGAAGTAGTACACGGTGGAAACAAGGTGGCCTCTGCTACGCTCTCTGTTTTTCAATGTGTCTCAAAACATTTTCTCTATCTGGGTCTCTGCCACCGTCACAAGCCGCAGCCTGCTGGCTTGTCAGCTTTAGTGCAAAAGGAATAAAGAAACGATTGAGTAATAGGAGGGTCTAATTCCCTTAAATAAGCACCTGCAAGTTCCCGGTCCAACATGTCGATAAAACTCTCAAGTTCCCTTGTGTCTCCCAGCTTGGCTGCAGGAAGAGGACAGAAAGAAAGGGAATTTTAGAGAAGCAATGGAACATTTTTGTGGAGAAATGTGGCTCAGTTCAATGGTATTTCCTTTGGACAAGAGGCCTGAAAACTAATCTACATCACAGAATTACATATTAACCAAACTGCCTTTGGACCTGAAGCTTAAAAAAAAAAAACACATTTTCAGCTTCTTTTCTGTGAAATAAAGCTGATTTTAAGCACCGTAAAACCCAGACAGCTTGACGGATCATACCAGGATCTCTGTTGTGAATATTTTCAGGTATTCTGTTTGAACACAGAGCAAATGGCACCATCTTGTTTTTATCCATTGAGATGTAACAGTAGTCGCCTGTGCATCTGCATGCAGCAAAAATGCAACAGTTCTTCATTTACACACACCTGAGCCAGTCTCGCTGCTACATAACAGCACAAACAGCCCCTGCAGGAGAATGAAGGGGGAGCTGAGATGTCACAGTCGCAGCGGCGGGAGCTTTGTTGTGTAAAAACAAAAGAGCTCCCAGCCTAATGTGGAGGGTTTTTGTGTGGCTGCGATAGTGATCAGAGCAGACGTGATAGTGATCTTTGTAAGAACGGGGGCTATCTGGATGGAGATAGGCTGATGGGAGCCTCTAGTACCTTTCGGTGCCAGCGTTATGCCTGCTGTGTGGAGCTCCTCCTCGCTGGTGTTCAAACTGTTTCCCAAAGAGGCTTCACTGCCTGGAGGGGGAGAGGAGAGGGTGAGAGGAGATGATAAACAAAAGACAAGCACTAAGGCCAGCCCATGCAAATGAACAACAACTACGACAACAACTTTTACCACAATGAAGCAGCACATAACGATAATAACATGCAGTAAAACGAAGGTAAACGTGTGTTCATTCCCGAGTGGCAGCTTTTGAAACGTTAGGGGGTTAAAATACTTTCAATAATGACGACGCATGGGAGCAGGGAAACACACTTTCTTCTTTTATCTCATAACCGTCGACAAACGGCAGCAACAACAAACAACAACAACAAAAACACCAGACAATTACAGAAGATGGGTTATCTGTAATTGCGGTTCATTCTGGTACACAGCTATTGTCATGAGCATAGCAGCCACTTTAATAAAACTGTACAGGGATGTGTCCTCTTGTTACGCTAATTTCATGCAAATTAAAAGTGTCAAGCTGCAGTTGTTTGGGCTGATAAAGGGGCTCAGCAGGCACCCAAGGGGGCTCCGTACACCCTCACTCTCCAACAAATGATGCACTAAATAATGTCCACCCTTTGTGCAGTAAGCAAACATCATGTTAATCACAGCTAAATTGTTCTAGTGTGGTGATGCTGTCACTCACTGTAATCGGAGTCGTCGACTCCGCTGTCGTCCGCCAGCCCTGTGCGACTTTTGGCCTCCTGCAAGACGTGCTGGTAAGCGTGAGGTCTGCTTTGCAAGGGGGCCTTCAGCTCCTCCACCACGTCCTGGAACTCCTGCAGCAGCTCGCCCAGCTCCAGCTCCAAGTCTGCGGAAAATGTGACAGCAGTTGGAGAGAAACCACATTACTCCACCGAAAGAAAATGTTAAGATCGCCTCAAGTTTTCTCAGAAAGCAAGAATAGCAGAAGTATTGAACAAACTGACATTTACACGTATTTTTTCCTACTTTTTTTTTTTTTTTTTTTACATAAAACAACAAACAAAAATCTCTGATGTTGGATATTTTTCAACATGAGAAAAAGCTCCCAGCACAAATACCTTCAGGGTTACAATGGAATTAAATAAAAGCTAGAAACCAAAACCTGCAGTTGGATTTTGTGTCAGTGGGTTGTATCAGATAGCTTGATGTGTGAAAATAAACCTAACAGCCCATAAGGCATATAAAACGTCTAACAGCCTGTAAAACACCTGGTCTGCTAACTGTGATATATAAATATTACATGTTAAATCGAAGTTCTATGCTTTGGGCTGCAATAAAACAACACTTTTGGCCATATCTTGAGTAAATGCGCAGTCATTAAATAACGGATGACCACACCTCAGTTTATTCACCATTTTATGAATATGATAAATTTTTAACAGTCCCCTGTGGGGTATAGAAAGCAACAGGAGTAGCAAATGTAGTGAGTTGCAGCAAGAAAAAATATATGCACATACATATTTAAAAACTGCAATGTTTGGTAAGATATGGAACATGACAGGAGTTTTTAATGTGTAAAAATGAACTCATATAGATTTATGCCATGTAGCTTGATCAAAATATCAACAAATATGAGAGTGTGAGGTCGAAAATATGTAAAATTAAAGCATAGCAGGCTACATGATTTACAAAACTGCTCTACTGCTCTACTCTGTATCTTTAATTTCTATCGACGTGATGTGAATTATAAAAAAAGATCAGGCAAGTGTGTAATTTGAAGAGGTTAAAGTACAGTTTATAGCCTCTGTGAAAGCATTATGCAGTCGTTAGCTGTTTGTTACAGGCCCATGATCACCATCACTGTATCCCCATTTAAAAACTAATGGCTCAAGTAGTCGTTAGACTCACCTGTGGTAATGTCTGAGGTCATGCTGGAGCAGTGAAATTAAACGCCACCGGGCTGATGTGCGTCTGCCTTCACAGCGGTTTAAAGCTGACAAGCAGGACTGTACTTTTATTATAAAGCCTTCCACACCGAGGAGCCGAGCAGCCAATGGTGTGGCAGACAAACCTCAGAGGTCTGCTGTAACTGGAAAAAGTGGGCGGGAAGCTAAAAGGGAAACCACCAGACAGACAGAATAAACCATTACACAGCTCAGGTCGACGCTTCTGTTTCCCCCATGCTTTGAAAATAAGAAAGAAACCAAGTGTAGGCTTTTAAAATGAATGTGCCCCTTTAGTGTTTTAGTAGATTTATCACGTTTTGGCACAAGAAGCTGCTACAATAGGGTTTTACATTAAAGAGTCATCTTGAGTGAAAATTTATTAAAAAACTGTGATGATGATCAGTTGATCATTGACTACACAGTTTTCACTGGATCCAGAAACAACTGTTCTGGCAATGTCCAGACATGTTTTGGAAGGATGTGTCTGATAATATCGACTAAGATTTTTTGTTTTGTTTTCACAACAACAATAATAAAATAAATGTAAATATTATCTATAATAAATGTGATCATCATTTAGCAGAATTCCATATTCATGAATCCAAATTTAGCCACTCTAATCTAATCCCTTATTTGTAAGATTTGAAAATGAAATCAAACAGTACATTAAAACATTTTAACTACATTATACATTTTAATACAATACATTTTAAGTACATTAAAAAAAGAAGCTGCCAAAACAATTTATGTGTGCTCTTTTAAAATATTCCCCAGGCTCTGATATTGTCTGCCTGTATTAATGGCTCATTTATTGGTCTATGTTTTGTTATATTGTACTATTTCGCTGGGTGGAGTAAACAGGCAGGTAATGTAACCAGGTGGCGTCCACGCCTCGTGTAATACTTGTTTTGTGCACTAGGTGGCAGTCAGCTCCAAGGGGACTGGCGCGTTGCATGCCGGGAGAAAACACATTTTGACCGTGGCCGTGGCACATGTCGTCGGTAGGAGAGGAGCGGCGTGGTGGACAACCTAAATGGGGTTAGTAAGCTACTTAACGGTCATTGATTTCGTTAAATGAATGAAAGAAACGTTGTTTTAAACGAAGCAGCGAAGCAAAGTTAAACGTCTGGACATTGTTGTGCGTTAAGTCGCTGTCTGCGGCGCCTGTCAGTTAAAAGTCGGCAATATAGCAGCATCATAGTGGCTGCTGGAAGCGGTGGAAGCCTGACTATGACTAGTCTACATGTGAATGGACCGGTGCGCTGGAAACCAGACTGTAGTTGATATTTTCCGCTGCAGTAGTGTTACGGTGGATATTGACTTCGGACCGACAGCAGGAATAGTTTCACCTAGAGCGCATGCGCACACAGAGTTCAAGGGGCGCTGGGGAAATACAGGAAGTAAACACACGGCGCTGTTTTGACTCCTGCCGACCGACGGTGAGAAGAGTAAAGAATAGCCCTGTGTTGTTTAAGGATTACTAACCACAACACAACAGTTTGTTGAATGTTATCTGACGGGTTTATCCATTTTGTGTTATTGTGCTTAGGATTGCCGATGCGTGCGGGACAAAAGCGGTCCATCGGTGCCTCTGGAGTTCGTTATGCGAGAGAGGTAGGAAACTGGTGGTAATTTCTGATTTGATGTTATGTATTTGTCACATGGTGCCTTCACACGAAACTGTGTTTACATTATGGGAAGTTATGTACACAATACGCTTCGCTTTTAAGAGGTTAAGTCGCGAGGACACTGCTGCTAAGCAACAATATTACATTACTGTCAGAGTATAGAAGCTACAGAGGCTAACAATTTAGCAAGCTAGCTAGTGGGTAACACAATGAAGGAAATACAAAGGTGTAATGATAGAGGAGGAGGATGAGTCCGTTGGGAATATTCCTCATAAGTTATACAGTTTCAGATATTTACACTATCCGACTAATATTACGACATATTCACTTATTAATTCCCGAAAAATGAACTTCCATGGCCTCCACAACTCGTGGACTCAGAGCTCTCAGACATGGTGCCTTCAAATGAAACTGGTGGTTTGAGTGGAGCCACTGCTACTGCTATTAAAGTGATGTAGCCTATATGTTGTATGTGTGCCATATTAGTGCTGGAATAGTACAAGATTTGTTTTTATTCTTTTGGTACCTGTTAATTTTGGTCATTTGAAAATCATTTCAGTGGAAGCCAGTCTTTTATTTACTTCTGTTCTAAAGAATTAAATTACATAAAAATGGGAAGGTGGTTAAGTTCCCACAAAATAGTATTTGAAGTCCATGATTTATCCCGGCTTCACGTAGTTGATGAAGGGTACTTAGGTTAAGGAGAAAAGGCGTCTATGTGCCACAAAACTTTTACATACTATAATTTCTGCTGTGAGGGGTGCAGTACGCTGCTCCGTCAACAGAGGCTCCTCAAGTGCAATTTCTGTTCAAACTCCCGCATAACAGCTGTAACTTTACAAGTCCATGTGCCATAACATGTAGTTTTTAGTCTTGCATGTTTACAATGGTGCTCTGATCTATCCTTTAAGTAAGAGTAGTAGGCCTACCATAGTGTTAAAGCTTCAATAGGCAACTATTTCTTGTCATCAAACTTCTTAATAACCTCTCGGCATATTGTAATTCAAGTGTTCTGAGAGAAAACTGTTGTGCAACCAAGACGTGTCGAAGAGTCAAAACTTCTTTCCATTCTGCAGCATCCCTATTTAATGCACAACACATCCCAGTGGTTCATGGATTGTTTTGGATCTGATTGTCCATGCACATTCCTGTTTGACTACACTAGATGATTTTATGTTTGCAGTGGACACAATAATAATATTACTAGTAATAATGACAATAATTATTGAAAACCATGATCTTAATTTGGCATATCTGTATGTAACCCTAGATAGATCTTCCCTTGTTGTGGTATGGGACATTTAAAACCAACCTACTCTGCAAAAAAAAATTCAAATGAACCCCATTAAATAGGGACTCCAGTCCCAGAGCACGTTCGATCAAGTGACTCACATGACAAACCACACCAATCAGGTGATTCGAAGCACTCAGCTGCTTCATAGTCACTCAAGTGTGTCGAATAACACAAGTCACGTTACCAAACCACGCCTCGGCACTGTGCTTCGATACGTCTGCTTTATGAGTTACAACGCATGCACCGGAGTTTCACGCGTCAGCAGTCCATCACTAGTCACAGTTTTTCAGAGAGAGAGCGTTCTTGGTGAGTGTTCCTACTGGTTGTGCTCTGCCTGCTGGATTTTAGAGCTACACTGTGATTCTGAAACAGAAACAGTCATTACAGTAACAGAATATTGATTCATATTTGTTCAGTGCTGCCTAGTTTGACTGTTTGATCAGAGTGTGGTTGTGATTGACTTGCAGCTCTCATAGAGGGAAGCTGAACGGCAGACTCCAGATCAGATCTGACTGGTTGTTTTCCTCTGGTCTGTGAAATTTTGCAGGTGTCATTAGAAACACCGGAGGACACAGAGGCACGTGTTTTTTTCAGAATACCTGTCTCATGCACTACTGTCAGGATATAGTGACCATTTTATGAAAATGACTTTGTAACATCATATTTGCTCTATTTCTTCCTACTGCAGCTTAGATACTCCCAATACAATGTTAATGGCATTCAACAAAGACTGCCCACGCTGACCTTGATCACAGCAGATTGATTGTTTCTGGTAGCACTGGAGGGCAGTTTTAACAAAGGCACCACAAGTTGGTATTTGCTCTTGGCAGCTCAGGCTCTGCAGGGTCTCTGTTGGCTATATCCTCCCCACTGTAGCTGAAGCCTCAAGTGGCCTCTGTCTGGCTGAATACAGCTGAACTGCAGAGTCAGCCAAAACACTGTAAAATGTACACTATAAAAATCATCATCCATAGCATCCTCTTAGGGATGTTAATAATTAACCATTTAACCAATAACTGACAATAAGCATTTTAACCAATTAATGCTATCGGTTAAAGGGTTAAAAGAAATAATAATAATTAATTAAAACGCTGAGAAAAACACAGAAGCACGGCTTGTCAGTTTAAGGAGAAAAGCTGGTCCACCTCAAGAGAGAGCGAGCGCAGATACCGGAAGTTGGCTCTGAACCTCCAGCTGAGGAGATGTAGCTCGTAGCCTCGTTGCATTTACTCACTGTCTAATAAACTGTACACACTCTGTTTGCTACAGCTACGTTCACAGCTAGAACACCAACAACAAAGCCACACTCACCACCACACACACGCCGTCTGTCGGAAACTTGCTAAAGTTATGCTGTAGTTGACACAAAGCTACCAGCAACGCTAACAGATGCTAATGTAGCACAAAGACACACACTGTTTGTCAGACAACCGCTATCATTGCACCGGGCAGACACTCAGCTGACAACCTGCTTAACGTGTGGTGGAGAGTTTTAGTGGAAAAGTGGCTGCGTGTCCACGACACTACACGCAGCACGGTGGCTGCTAACACTCCGGACAGTGAACTGGAGACACTGAATGCAGCACCGTGGCTGCTAACACTCCGGACAGTGAACTGGAGACACTGAATGCAGCATTGTGGCACTACACTAACTCTCCTGACGGTGAGCTGTTGACTCGGTTGTCTGTTGTGATCATATATTGCAGCTGGAGCATAATCTCGTCGGTTAACGGTTAATAATGGCTTAACAAGGGTCGGCTATTGGTTAAGAAAATTTTTCAAAATTAGCATCCCTACGTCCTCTGCTCTCGTATTTTGGGATTCTGTTTTCACTGTAATTAGCTTGGAGAACAAGGAAGTTTTTGAATGGCTTCATGCCCAGTTGCGCCACACAGATTGCAAAGCTAAAGTATTTCTCTGTAATTTTTCCTTGCCACAAACAAGCCACAAACTGGTTTTGCAATTAAGCCTGGCTGTGCTCCAGAGACAGAGAACATCAGCAAAAACCGCAGGCATTTTTCACACTATATCCTTAACTCAGATAGATACATATGATGTTGAAAATCTGCAAATTTTCCCTTTAATTGTTATAAACTTCTTGTTTAACAACAAAATAAATGGAAATGAATTGAAATAGAATTATTCAGTGGAAATATCCCCTTTTTATTTCATACACCCAGGTTCATTTGAATGTGTGCAACATGGTTCAACCTGAAATTAATGCAACTCAGAAGTCTGATAACTTTATTTATTTTGTTTCATCTTATAGATGGTAGCAGGTGGACTGGTGTTTACACGGTCTGCGGGAACTATGGAAGAGTTTCAGGTTTGTCTAAATCCTGCATATCTTTGTCATTTTATTCATGAATATTATGCAATTCTCCAGTTTCCAGTATCGTTCGTTCGTTCTTCTTCTTCTTCTTCTTCTTCTTCTTATTCTTCTGTGAATTTTAGTCAATTCGATGCCAACTTTTAGGTGCATACCGTCACCTACCATACAGGAGTATGTTGAACAGGATCTAGTTTACATTAATATGTAATATATTTTCCAGTGTCAGTGCTGACTAAATGTGCATTATTGTTGTTTGGATTTACTTTAACTGTCAATTGTGTTGCGTGTTAAGACATGTGCTTTTATCTGTCACACACTTTTAGATATGTGGCCTCAATGGATGACATTTGGGAAGAAACTGAACATTATACAGACCAAATTAGACAACATCTTATCTGAGGTAAAGCTCTGAGGTAGGATGTTTTTTCTCATTACAAGCTGCCTCATGTTTAATATTGTATGTTGAAAGCATACAACATATTTTAAACTAGATGGGCTCTTTAGCTTCATGATGAACTCCTTGAAAATTCATGAAATTAATGGATATGATCTGTAATAGATATGGACATTCAGACACCATTCAGTGTAATTTACACCTGCCTCTGATGTCTAGAACTTCAAAATACCTGAAGCTGAGATCACAGCCCATTTACAGAGCTCATTTGTCTTCTTTGATGGTTCTCAGAGAAAAGACATTAGGTTTTGGATGAGGAGCAGCCGACTGGATGGAGATGAGGACTTTGAGGTGAGGAGAGGTGGACCTGAAAAACACTATTGTCTGTGCACAACTGGAAACTGCAGCAGTCAAATGATTTCATTTTTATGTTTGAATGATGATGTCTCTGTAATGTGCTTTTTTGTGTCTCTGTCCTTCAGAAAACTGGAGAAGCAGCTCAGCCACCTCTGAGATGAGATTGATGCTGGACTAACTCACAGAGTAAGGAAACGTCAGCAAACAAAATATTCTCGTGACACTTTGATTATTGATTCATATTTTTTATTTGTTTCACTGATCATGGCTGGGGTAGAATGGAATCAAATGTCGAAACCACTTTAACACTTGGACATGCTTTATTTATATTTCATTATTTGTTACCAAATGAATGGACTAGGCATATTGTGATTACATCATCAGACTATCGACTATTACCAATAAACCTACCTGTGTTTTGTATTGAACAAAGTTTTGATCCATCTTCCATGAAAACTCATGCAAAAAGTCCACGTGAACAAGGGTCTGTTATTGGAGCAGGAGAGATTTTATGTTTTGTAAATGTGTCCGTTTCCTGTCCAGACTGCTGATTGAACAAAAAGACTTGACGGGACTGGATGAGACGAGAACTGGAACAAAGGTAACACACATATGGTAACTGTCACATAAATTAGCATCAGTAGTGGTTGTAGTAGTTGCAGTAATAGTTGAAGCAGTTGTTGTTGCCATAGTTGTAGTACTATTAGTAGTAATTGTTGTGGCGTTGGTATAAGATATCATAATATGATATGCCATAAAAATGCTATAAGAATTTCCTAGTATAGTATCTCATAAAAAATACTGTAAATATATAGTCATGGTATAAAATGCCATAAACCACCAAAACCGTCTTGGTTAGTCTTTCCAACAATCACCAACTCTGGATCGGTAAAAATAGACTGCTGGCTCTACATGCTGTTTCTCTCAGCAGATGAGTAGCTCTCATTCTGCAGAGGCAGCCCATTAAATCTGCAAAAATTAAATAAAATTAAAGAAAATTACAAACATCACCCCAAAAAACAACTGGAGATGTAATTAGCCAATAGCCCATATATTTGTCTAATTGTCCAAAATGTCATAGTTTAGTATGCCATAAAAATAATGTATTTTAGTAAAGTCATAGTCAGCCATTAAATGGTCATAGAATATGTCATAGTATAATGTCATTATAATAATGTCATTAAATAGATAATGTCATTAAAAGTCATGGTATAGTGCTCCAAAAGATTGCATAAAAATATCATAGAATGGTTCTTCATAAAAAATAATAAATGTCATAGTATAGTATACAATAAAAAGTAATAGTATAATATATTGTATATCATCAAAAATATAATAAAAAAACATCAGTGTAGTATGCCATAAAAATGGCATTAAAAATATAGTTTATTATGTCATGAAACAAATCATAAATGTCATAGTATAATGCGCCATTTAAAAAAATCCTAAAAGTCATAATATAGTATGTCATAAACAAATCATGAGTTATTGAATAATATATCATGAAAAAATCATAAAAAGTCATAGTATGCCATAAAATGACATTAAAAACTAGGTGCAGTCTGATCTGGAGTGCACATGTGATTCGATTCAGAATCTGAAAAGATGTGAATCGCGATTCTTACGTGAATCTGCTGCAGGCCGTCGACCTGTTTTACAGAGATATAGGATGGAAGACTGGAGCTGAGAGGCAGCTAGCTAGCTAGCATATAGACGATCTATGTAACCCCATGACACACGGTGATTGGCAGCCCTCTCATTTCTATAATGAGGCATGAATGCATAAAGAAATATAAAAGGGAATGTATAAAAATGTGTAAAGAAGTCCAGACATGAATTAGTTTGGGGAAATAAATAGGGGAGTATACGCAAAGGAAAAATCATGCAGATATAGATGCATAAATGTACACAATTTTAAATCTGAATCTTAAAATGTAAAGAAATTTAAAAAATGCAAAAAAAATTTACATTTAAATGTTAACAAGATTAAATGAATTAATAATCAAGGAAGTGAAATACAGGAAGTAATACAAAGATAAAGATGCAAATTAAAACAAATGTAAATTTTCATCAATGAACTGCTTGTTTGCTGATGCTTATAAAAAAAAATAATCAGATTGTAGTGTCATAAAATAAATCTTTAAACATCATAGTGTAGTATGACATAAAAGTCCCAGTATAGTACATCATTAAAAATTCATACAATCATGCTGTAGTATGTTATAAAAGTCATTACAGTCAGTACAGAAAAGTAATGGAATAGTATGTCATAAGAAATCATAAAATGTCATAGTAAACTGCTTAATGTCTTAAAGGCGTCATAGTATAGCATGCCATTAAAAAGAAAAATATTGAAATGTCAGAATAGTATGTCTTAGAAAATATAGTTGTGATAAAAGTAATCAGAACTAAGATAAAGAGTAGAAGTATAGTATGTCATAAAACAGTCAAAACAAATGTCATAGTATAGTATGCCATGAAAAATATCACAGTATAGTATTTCATAAAAATTATGAAACAAATCATAGTTTGTCTTCAAATAAGCACAAAAAGTCATAGTATAGTATGCTATAAAAATGTCAAAATAAATGTCATGTAGTAAGTCATAAAATGTCATGAAACATGTCACAGTATCGTATACTATAAAAAAAAGTTGTACTATAGTAAAAAATCCTAAACAAGTTATAGCATTGCATGTCATAAAAAATACTAAAAATCGTAGGCATACTGCATTATAGTGTAGGTTGTGGGGTTGATCGTTATGCGGTGAATTGAATTTTGACGTGTAAAACCCAAAGTGAGTCAAATACGTAAAGAATAGTTTAAGTGTGTCCAGGGTCCAGAGCACCACCGGGATGTGGACAAGGGACCGAACCAAAACTTTTAATGATTTTACTCATGAAAATGCAGACATGGCCCTCTGAGTACATTCATACAGTAGAAGAAGTTGGATGGATTGGGTGAAGAAACTCGGTCATCCTCAGTTTCGGTCCAGAAACACATTGACATTCTGTGGAAAACGAGAGAAGGACGTCATGAGAATCTGAATCACATTCATCACATCTGTCCCTACAACATCTACCACTCAATCAAAGTATTGATGACTAATACCACCTTAGGGAGCCAGCAGATGATTAAGGGCCACACAGGAAAAGTGTACTCTATGGCATTAGCTGTGACGTACTATATCATATTTTGATATTTTACATCATAATATATTGTGACTTTTTATGACATGCTATACTGTCTATACTGACTTGTTTATGACATTTTTAATGTCATTTTGTACTATAACTATACTATACTAACTACTATAACTATTTTGTACTGTAACTATAATCTGATTATGATTTTTCAACATACTGTACTATGACATTGACATACTGTACTGACACTACACTGTTACTTTGTGACTTTTGTCAACATACGAGGATTTTTTTTACTACACTAAACTATACAGTGACCTTTATCACTAAAAGTTAATTAATTAATTAATTAGATTTGTTTTGACATTTTTGTTTTTTTTACTTTTCAACCCCTATAATGGGACTTATGACTTTTACTATATACTATTTCATGTCATGACTTTTTTAGACATACGATAACTTTTTCTGACTTTTTGAGATGAAGTATAATTTCTGTTTTGACACTGTACTATGACTATTTTTTTCAACATGCCATGCTTGGACTTTTAGATATGTTATACTGCTATACTATATTTTTTTGACATTCTACACTTTTTGTCTTCATGCTATACTGTGATTTATTTTGACATACTGTTCTAAGACTTTTCTAGTTACTGTACTGTGGCTTTTTTCTGTTTTCAACATACTAGGACTTTTTTCAACATGTTATACTATGACTTCTATTCTATTTGTTGTTTTTTGACATACTATACCATGAGTTTTTTCTGTTGTCTAGTACTATGACTTCTTTGACATAGTATTCTATGACTTTTGACATTTTATTTTCACATGCTTTGATGTTTTCGCATACTATGACCTTTCTTATTTATTCAACATACTATGACTTTTTCAACCAACTGTACCATGACATTTTTGTTTTTGACGTTTTGTACTGTTATGCTATTTTTTAGATGTACTATACAGATTTTTTTCTTCGTGTTGTACTATGATTTTTCTATTTTTTTGACATACTATACTATGGCTTTTTTAAGACATACTATACTGACTTTTTTGACATGGTATACTATGCTTTTTCTGTATTTTTTGACATTACAACTTTTTTTCAACATTCTGTGTCACTATGAGTTATTTTTTTGACATATTCTAGTTTTTTATTTGTTAGATATACTAAACATACAATACTTGCTTTTTTTTTCCGACAAACTATACTATGACTTATGACATTTTGTAGTGTTATACTATGGATTTTTTTTCAACATGTATACTATGATTTTTTTTTCGATTTACTGTACTAAGACTTTTTTGATATACTATACTATGACTTTTTTCAATTTGCCATACTGTGACTTTTCGACATACTGACATTTTTTTTCAACATACAACACTGACTATTTTTTGGACACACTAAACTATGATTTTTCTTTATTTTGACATAATATTCTATAACATTTTGCTACATACTATACTATGATTTTTCTTAATTTTTTTGACATTCTGTCTTTTTTCGACATACTGTACTATGTTTTTTCTTGACATGGTGTACTTTTTTAGGCATACTGACATTTTTTTAACATACTACGCTGTCTATTTTTAGACATACTATACTATGATTTTTTCAACATACGACTATTTATTTCAACATACTATACTATGGCTTTTTTCATTTTTTTTGACATACTGTACTACATACATGCATACTGTACTATGACTTTTTTGTAGCCACTACACTGACATGATTTTTCTTTATTTTTGGACATAATATGCTGTAACTTTTCGACATATTGTACTTTTTTCCATTTTTTTCAACATATACTATGACTTTCGACATATTGTACTGTCTTTTTTCAACATATTATACTATGACTTTTCTATTTTTTGTCATACTGTACGATGTCATGATTTTTTTGATATGTACTGATTTTTAATTTTTGACATACTATGACTTTTCTTTTTTATTCAACATACCATGACTTTATTTTGTCAGCATACAGTGCAGACTTTCGACATGACACTGACTTAATTTGTTCAACATACTATACTGACTTCTACATACTATTCTATGATTTTTATTTTTTAAGTTTCAACATACATAACACATAATATTATGACTTTTTTGGATATTTTGTACTGTTATACTATGATTTTTTTAGACATACCGGACTGACTTTCTTCATGTTATACTATGAATTTTTTCTTTTTTTCAACATACATTACACAACATGTGACTTTTTTCTTAATACTATACTGACTTTCATTTTTTTCTGACATACTAAGACTTTATCAATTTATCAATATACTGTACTATGACTTCTTTTCCATTTACTATTCTATGACTTTTTACAATTTTTTTCAACATGCACTGATTTTTGTTTTTTGACATAGTATGACCTTTCTTATTTATTCAACAAACTATGCTGTGAGTATTTTTTCAACATACTACTATTTCGTCGACATACAATACTGACCTTTTTTGATACTTTTTTGGCACTATGAGTTATTTTTTGACATACTCTAGTTTTTTATTTGTTAGATATACTACATTGACTTCTACATACGATACTATGAATTTTTTTTTTTTTAATTTCAACATACAATACTATGGCTTTTTTTTCTGACAAACTATACTATGACTTATGACATTTTGTAGTGCTATACTATGATTTTTTGCAAAATACTATACTATGGCTTTCGACATATACTTTATTTTTTGACATACTGCGACCTTTCTTATTTGACATACTATGACTTTTTCAACATACTATACTATGACTTTTTTCATGAAATTTGTCGACATACTTTACTATGGCCTTTTATTTTTTTAGACACTGTACTTTTATTTTTTTTTTCCCCAACATGCCATACTATGACTTTCTTTCTTCATGTTATAATGTGATTTTTTTAATACACCACTATACTACTATAAATTTTCTTTATTTTTTGACAATATTCTATGATTTTTTTTCTACATGCTATACGATGACTTTTCTATTTTTTTTCAACATACTATACTATAGTATACTACTTTTTTAGACATACTATACTCTAACATTTTTCCTTCAAGATATATTATGATTTTTTTTTTTGACATACTGTACTTTAAAAAAAAAAAATTCCGACATACTATACTATGACTTTTTTCTTTTTTTTTTTGACAAACTGTACTATTTTTTGATATACTATACTATGACTTTTTTCTGATGTACTACACTATAGCTTTTTTTTAGATATACTATACTGTGACATTTTTTTCAGCATACTATAATTTTTCTTTATTTTTTTGACAATATTCTATGATTTTTTTCCACATACGGTGGTTTCTTTTAGACATGCTATACTCTGGCTTTTTTTCCTGACATACTATACTATGACTCAATTTTTTCGACATACTGCACTGATTATTTTTTTTTTGAGATCACTATACTATGACCTTTCTGATTTATTCAACATACTATGACTTTTTCTCCAGACTGTACTATGACTTTGTTTTTGACGTACTTTTTGACATACGACGCCATGACTTTTTATTTTTTTCGACATACTATTCTATGATTAATTTTTTCAACATACAATACTATGACCTTGTTTATTTGTGAATTTCTCCATTGTGAGACTAATAAAGGAATATCTTATCTTTTTGACTTACTACACTATGGCTTTTTTCGACTTTTTGACAATTATGCTATGACTTTTTTTTAAAATATGACATACTATGACTTTTTTGTCAAGATACTATTACTTTTTTGTGTTTTTTTTTTAACATACCTTTGTTAGGAGTTCTTTGCTGACTACTCACTGTGTTGTATTTTGCCTAATGCCGTCTCCTTTTCTCCCTATTTTCTTTCTGCTGACCATCGCTCGTCAGATGGCGACATCAGCCATGTCTCTGGAGGGATCCCCTTCAGGGCGATGCCTCCAGACCGCCCACCGGTGGATGCCATCAGTTTCCCGACTTTGTTGTCCTGCCTCCACTACATTGCCAGGTCATTATCCAATTGCCATCCTGTGTGATCAACACGCAGAGATATATAAACTCAACTGTAACAAGGGCATGGTGGGCTGTGATTTCCAGAGATCTGACCCTCCGTGCCTTCTGCTGAAATTATGATTGATGACATTCAGTTGTGTAACTGGAGTAAGTTTACTTTAGTTTCATGTACGGTATATGCAAACTCGTAGAGGCATTAGTTCTGTTTTTTTCTTTTGGATAGATTTTAGTTTGTTTATTTGTCAAGAGATCTACAGCATTAGGGGACTTGCTTTTGCTTTCTTTGTCACCACCCGGAGCGCTTGCTTTTTAACTCTTTAAAGTGTTGTTGACATTAGTGATCGTATATAGTATTTCCTTTGTTTTCAACCACAGTAATGAAATAAGTGATTGCCAGAGAACATTGGCTATTATATTGCTTCCCGAACCCCCAGACCACCTCTGGGTTGAAACAACTATATTATGACTTTTTTTTTTTTACTCTGTTTTGAGATGCAATATTAATATACTATTTCGCCATACTATACTGTCATTTTAGATTTTTTTTAAAACATACTATACAATGACATTTTTGAAATACTATGGAGTTAATTTTTTTTTTTAATTTTGACATACAATACTATGCTTCTTCTTTTTACATACTAGGACATTTTTATTTTTTTCGACACAGTATACTATGACTTTCTTGACATACTATACAATGACTTTTGACTGGTTTTTAATATACTATATATTGTCTTTTTTATTCTTTCGACATACTATGCTATGACATTTTTCTCGACATACTACACCATGACTTTTTATATTATTTTGACATACTATACCATGACAATTTTTTCCCCACACTTTTTTGCCATATTATTCTGTAACTTTTTTAAATATATTGTTCTACAACTATTTTTTTTGACTATACTGTGACTATTTTTTCTACTACACTATGACTTTTTAAAATTTTTCTTCGACATGCTAGACTACGAATTGTTTTTTTATTTTTTCAACATACTATACTATGACTTGATCAACATACTATGACTATTTTT
Organism: Pterois miles; assembly: GCA_947000775.1. Taxonomy (NCBI): domain Eukaryota; kingdom Metazoa; phylum Chordata; class Actinopteri; order Perciformes; family Scorpaenidae; genus Pterois; species Pterois miles. The sequence continues at coordinate 3,067,498 of CAMQGK010000308.1, read as the reverse complement.
TGACATACTACACTAAGCTTTTTGTACATTTTTTTAACATACTGATTTTTTTTATCCTTTCGATATATACGACTACTACGACTTTATTTCGACATACTATACTATACTATGACATTTTTTCGACATGCTGTACTATGACTTTTTTATTTTTTAGACAAGTAATACTATGACATTTTTTCAACGTATGCTAAGTTATTTTTTTTCAAATACTATAACTTGTCAATATAATATACAGACATTTTTTAGACGTGTAATATCACTTATTTTTTTCGACATACGATAATTTTTTTCAAATACTATAACGTTTGTCAACATACTATACTATGACTTTTAACATACCATACTAGAAATTATTTTGTCAAATACTATAACTGTTTACTACATACTATGCAATGACCTATTTTTTGACACTTTTTTCACAATTTTATGACTTTTGTTTTTATTACTTTGACATACCATACCATGACGTATTTTTTCGACATACTTTACTATGAATTTGTCGCCATTCTATACTATAACTTATTTTATCGACATAATATACTCTATTTTTTTTGACATACTATACTGCTTTTTTCGTACATACTATACTCTGACATTTCTTATTCTTCCAACATATACGGTAATACTATGACAAATTTTTTCGATATACTATACTATGACTTTATTTACATAATATATATTGACTTATTTTTTCGACATACTATAATATAACTTATCGTTATACTGTACTATAACTTATTTTGTGATATACTATGCTTTTTGTTTCGACATACTATGACATTTTATTGTATCAACATACTATACTATGCTTGTTTTTTTTTTTTACATACCATACAATGACTTTTTTATTCTGACACTACGCTATGAGTAATCTTGTCGATACTATACTATGACTTATTTTTTTTGACATACTATAACATTTTTATTGTTTTCACATGACTTTTTTTTGACATACTATGACTTTTTATTTTTTCTGACACACTATATTTTTATTTTTTTCAACATGCTGTACTGTAAACTATTTTATAATGTACTATAACTTTTTTCGACAAGCAATAAAATAACTTATTGTTTCAACATACTATACTAGCACTTTACTATGTTACACTAAAACTTATTTTGTCACTATAACTATAACATACGACATACTACACAATGCTTTTTCTGTTGACACACTACTATGACAAATTTTCAACATACACTCCTGATCAAAATCTTAAGACCAGTTAAAAATTGCAAGAATTTACGTTTTGCACTGTTGTATCTTAAGAAGGTTCTAAGTAGAGTTTCAAAATGCAGAAAGAAGAAATGGGAACAAGAGACTAAATGTTTTGAGCAGGCAATTTATTGAAAAGAACAATTTAACTAAAATAGGCTGTTCATCAGCTGAAAAATGACTCAATTACACAATAAAATCATTTGACATACTATAATATATTGTCTTCATGAATTTTTTCCACATACAAAAATTTGATAGATAGATAGATAAATACTTTATTGATCCCAAGTTGGGAAATTGTGGTGACGTTTACATCGTAAAATTTTTTGACATACTATACTATGACGTTTTTTTTTTTTTTTTGGAAAATTCAAGAAAATGACTTTTTTTCAACATAGCATCATTTTACATGTTATAATATGACTGTTTTCATAATTTTTTTTGAACATGCAAAAACTCGACGTTTTCACCGTGAAAGTTGACATACTATACTATGACATTTTTTTAATTTTTTCAACATTCGATAAAATCACTTTTTTTCAACTTAAAATTTTTTTTACATGCTATGATAAAAAAAATTCTGCATATACATATATATACAATTTCATGATTTTTTTCAACATACAAAATTTTGACGTTTTCACCGTAAAATTTTCAACATACTATACTATGACATTTTGTTGTAAAATTTTCCAACATTTCACCATAGAATCATTTAACATGCTAAAATACAACCGTTTTCATGATTTTTTTCAACATCCAAAAAAATTGTCATTTCCATCGAAAAATTTCGACATACTATACTATGGCGTTTTTTTTTTTTGTCAAATTTTACAACATTTCACGAAATTACTTTTTTTTTTTTTTACCATAGCATCATTTTACATGCTATAATATGACTGTTGTCATAATTTCTTTTGAACATACAAAAATTCGACGTTTTCACCGTAAAATTTTCGACATACTATACTATGACTTTTTTTTTGGAAAATTTATCAACATTCGGTAAAATCACTTTTTTTCAACATAAAATCATTTTACATGCTATAATATGACCGTTTTCATGATTTTTTTAACATCCAAAAAAATTTGACATTTTCATAATAAAATTTTCGACATACTATACAATGACTTTTTTTTTGTAAAATTTTCAAACATCCAAAAAAATTGTCATTTTCATGATAAAATTTTCAACATACTATACTATGAAATTTTTTTAATTTTTTCAACATTCGATAAAATGACTTTTTTCACCATAGAATCATTTTACATGCTATAATATGACTGTTTTCATGATTTTTTTCAACATTCAAAAAATTTCACGTTTCCATCGAAAAATTTCGACATACTATACTATGGTGTTGCTTTTGTAAAATTTTACATTTTACAAAATGACTTTTTTTCACCATAGAATCATTTTACATGCTATAATATGACTGTTTTCATGATTTTTTTCAACATACAAAAATTTGACGGGCTGCACGGTGGTGTAGTGGTTAGCGCTGTCGCCTCACAGCAAGAGGGTCGCAGGTTCGATTCCAGCTTGCGGCTCTTCTGTGTGGAGTTTGCATGTTCTCCCCGTGTAAGCGTGGGTTCTCTCCGGGTACTCCGGCTTCCTCCCACCATCCAAAGACATGCTGTTTAGGTTAATTGATTACTCTAAATTGCCCGTAAGTGTGGATGTGAGCGTGAATGGTTGTTTGTCTCTATGTTGTCTGTCTCTATGTGCCCTGCGATGGACTGGCGACCTGTCCAGGGTGAACCCTGCCTTCGCCCTATGCCAGCTGGGATCGGCTCCAGCCCCCCCGCGACCCCTAACGGGATAAGCGGTTGACGATGGATGGATGGATGGAAAAATTTGACGTTTTCACCGTAAAATTTTCAACATACTATACTATGACATTTTTTGTAAAATTTTCCGAACAATTTCGACATACTATACTATGGCGTTTTTTTTTTTTTGACAAATTTTACAGCATTTCATGAAATGACTTTTTTTTTACCATAGCATCATTTTACATGCTATAATATGACTGTTTTCATAATTTTTTAAAAATTCGACGTTTTCACCGTAAAATTTGACATACTATACTATGAGATTTTGTTGTCAAATTTTCCAACATTTCACGAAATGACTTTTTTTCACCATAGAATCATTTAACAAGCTATAATACAACCGTTTTCATGATTTTTTTCAACATCCAAAAAAATTGTCATTTCCATCGAAAAATTTCTGCATATACATATATATAGAAATTTCGGCATACTATACTATGGCGTTGTTTTTGTAAAATTTTCCAACATTTCACGAAATGCCTTTTTTTCCACTATAGAATCATTTAACATGCTATAATATGACCGTTTTCATGACTTTTTTCAACATCCAAAAAAATTGTCATTTCCATCGAAAAATTTCGACATACTATACTATGGCGTTTTTTTTTTTTTGAGAAATTTTACAACATTTCATGAAATGACTTTTTTTTACCATAGCATCATTTTACATGCTATAATATGACTGTTTTCATAATTTTTTAGAACATGCAAAAATTCGACGTTTTCACCGTAAAATTTGACGTACTATACTATACTGTAAAATTTTCCAACATTTCACCATGGAATCATTTAACATGCTAAAATACAACCGTTTTCATGATTTTTTTCAACATCCAAAAAATTTAACGTTTCCATCGAAAAATTTCATCATACTATAAAAAATTTCACATTTCACGAAATGACTTTTTTTCACCATAGCATCATTTTACATGCTATAATGACTGTTTTCATGATTTTTTTCAGCATACAAAAATTTGAAGTTTTCATGATAAAATTTTCGACATACTATACTATGACTTTTTTTGGAAAATTTTCAACATTCAATGAAATGACTTTATTCACCATAGAATCACTTAACATGCTATAATATGACTATTTTCATGATTTTTTTCAACATAAAAAAATTTGACGTTTTCACCGTAAAATTTTTGACATACTATACTATGACATTTTGTTAAAAATTTTCCAACATTTCACCATAGAATCATTTAACATGCTAAAATACAACCGTTTTCATGATTTTTTTCAACATACAAAAATTTGACGTTTTAATGATAATATTTTTGACATACTATACTATGACTTTTTTTGGAAAATTTTCAACATTCAATGAAATGACTTTATTCACCATAGAATCACTTAACATGCTATAATATGACTATTTTCATGATTTTTTTCAACATACAAAAATTTGACGTTTTCACCGTAAAATTTTTGACATACTATACTATGACATTTTTTTGTAAAATTTTCCAACATTTCACGAAATGACCATTTTCATGATTTTTTTCAACATCCAAAAAAATTGTCATTTCCATCGAAAAATTTCGACATACAATACTATGCCGTTTTTTTTTTTTTTTTTGTCAAATTTTACAACATTTCATGAAATGACTTTTTTTTACCATAGCATCATTTTACATGCTATAATATGACTGTTTTCATAATTTTTTAGAACATGCAAAAATTCGACGTTTTCACCGTAAAATTTGACATACTATACTATGAGATTTTGTTGTAAAATTTTCCAACATTTCACCATAGAATCATTTAACATTCTAAAATACAACCGTTTTCATAATTTTTTTCAACATACAAAAATTTGACGTTTTCACCGTAAAATTTTCGACATACTATGCTATGACATTTTTTGTAAAATTTTCCAACATTTCACGAAATGACTGTTTTTCACCATAGAATCATTTAACATGCTATAATATGACCGTTTTCATGACTTTTTTCAACATCCAAAAAAATTGTCATTTCCATCGAAAAATTTCGACATACTATACTATGGCGTTTTTTTTTTTTTTTTTGACAAATTTTACATTTCATGAAATGACTTTTTTTCACCATAGAATCACTTTACATGCTATAATATAACTGTTTTCATAATTTCTTTGAACATGCAAAAATTCGACGTTTTCACCGTAAAAATTGACATACTATACTATGACATTTTTTTGTAAAATTTTTCAACATTCGATAGGATGACTTTTTCACCACAGCATCATTTTACATGCTATAATACCACCGTTTTCATGATTTTTTTCAACATACAAAAATTTGACGTTTTCACTGTAAAATTTTCCAACATTTCACGAAATGACTTTTTTCACCATAGAATTATTTAACATGCTATAATACGACCATTTTCATGATTTTTTTCAACATCCAAAAAAATTGTCATTTCCATCGAAAAATTTCGACATACAATACTATGCCGTTTTTTTTTTTTTTTTGTCAAATTTTACAACATTTCACGAAATGACTTTTTTTTTTTTACCATAGCATCATTTTACATGCTATAATATGACTGTTTTCATGATTGTTTTCAGCATCCAAAAAAATTGACGTTTCCATCGAAAAATTTCGACATACTATACTTACTATACTACTACTAAACTTTTTTTGGAAAATTTTCAACATTCAATGAAATGACTTTATTCACCATAGAATCACTTAACATGCTATAATATGACGTTTCCATCGAAAAATTTCGACATACTATACTATGCCGTTTTTTTTGTCAAATTTTCCAACATTTCACGAAATGACTTTTTTTCACCATAGAATCATTTAACATGCTATAATACAACCGTTTTCATGATTTTTTTCAACATCCAAAAAAATTGTCATTTCCATCGAAAAATTTCTGCATATACATATATATAGAAATTTCGGCATACTATACTATGGCGTTGTTTTTGTAAAATTTTCCAACATTTCACGAAATGACTGTTTTTCACCATAGCATCATTTTACATGCTATGACTGTTTTCATGATTTTTTTCAACATACAAAAATTTGACGTTTTAATGATAAAATTTTTGAAATACTATACTATGACATTTTTTTGTAAAATTTTCCAACATTCGATAAAATGACTTTTTCACCATAGCATCACTTTACATGCTATAATACGACAGTTTTCCCTGATTTTTTTCAACATCCAAAAAATTTGACGTCTCCATTGAAAAATGTAGACATACTATACTATGGCGTTGTTTTTGTAAAATTTTGCATTTCACGAAATGACTTTTTTTCACCATAGAATCACTTTACATGCTATAATATGACTGTTTTCATAATTTCTTTGAACATGCAAAAATTCGAAGTTTTCACCGTAAAATTTGACATACTATACTATGACATTTTTTTGTAAAATTTTTCAACATTCGATAGGATGACTTTTTCACCACAGCATCATTTTACATGCTATAATACCACAGTTTTCATGATTTTTTTCAACATTCAAAAAAATTGACGTTTCCATCGAAAAATTTCGACATACTATACTATGACGTTTTTTTTGGAAAATTTTCAACATTCAATGAAATGACTTTATTCACCATAGAATCACTTAACATGCTATAATATGACTATTTTCATGATTTTTTTCAACATACAAAAATTTGACGTTTTCACCGTAAAATTTTTGACATACTATACTATGACATTTTGTTGTAAAATTTTCCAACATTTCACCATAGAATCATTTAACATGCTAAAATACAACCGTTTTCATGATTTTTTTCAACATCCCAAAAAATTGTCATTTCCATCGAAAAATTTCGACATACTATACTATGGCGTTTTTTTTTTTGTCAAATTTTACAACATTTCATGAAATGACTTTTTTTCACCATAGAATCATTTAACATGCTATAATACAACCGTTTTCATGATTTTTTTCAACATCCAAAAAAATTGTCATTTCCATCGAAAAATTTCCGCATATACATATATATACAAATTTCGGCATACTATACTATGACGTCTTTGTAAAATTTTCCAACATTTCACGAAATGACTGTTTTTCACCATAGCATCATTTTACATGCTATAATATGACTGTTTTCATGATTTTTTTCAGCATACAAAAATTTGAAGTTTTCATGATAAAATTTTCGACATACTATACTATGACTTTTTTTTGGAAAATTTTTCAACATTCGATAAAATGCCTTTTTTCCACTATAGAATCATTTAACATGCTATAATATGACCGTTTTCATGACTTTTTTCAACATCCAAAAAAATTGTCATTTCCATCGAAAAATTTCGACATACTATACTATGGCGTTTTTTTTTTTTTGACAAATTTTACAACATTTCATGAAATGACTTTTTTTTACCATAGCATCATTTTACATGCTATAATATGACTGTTTTCATAATTTTTTAGAACATGCAAAAATTCGACGTTTTCACCGTAAAATTTGACATACTATACTATGAGATTTTGTTGTAAAATTTTCCAACATTTCACCATAGAATCATTTAACATGCTAAAATACAACCGTTTTCATGATTTTTTTCAACATCCAAAAATTTGACGTTTTAATGATAAAATTTTTGACATACTATACTATGACTTTTTTTTGGAAAATTTTCAACATTCAATGAAATGACTTTATTCACCATAGAATCACTTAACATGCTATAATATGACTATTTTCATGATTTTTTTCAACATCCAAAAAAATTGTCATTTCCATCGAAAAATTTCGACATACAATACTATGCCGGTTTTTTTTTTGTCAAATTTTACAACATTTCACGAAATGACTTTTTTTTTTTTTTTACCATAGCATCATTTTACATGCTATAATATGACTGTTTTCATGATTGTTTTCAGCATACAAAAATTTGATGTTTTCATGATAAAATTTTCGACATACTATACTATGGCGTTGTTTTTGTAAAATTTTACATTTCACGAAATGACTTTTTTTCACCATAGAATCATTTAACATGCTAAAATACAACCGTTTTCATGATTTTTTCAACATCCAAAAAATTTAACGTTTCCATCGAAAAATTTCATCATACTATAAAAAATTTCACATTTCACGAAATTACTTTTTTTCACCATAGCATCATTTTACATGCTATAATATGACTGTTTTCATGATTTTTTTCAGCATACAAAAATTTGAAGTTTTCATGATAAAATTTTCGACATACTATACTATGACTTTTTTTGGAAAATTTTTCAACATTCGATAAAATGCCTTTTTTCCAATATAGAATCATTTAACATGCTATAATATGACCGTTTTCATGACTTTTTTCAACATCCAAAAAAATTGTCATTTCCATCGAAAAATTTCGACATACTATACTATAGCGTTTTTTTTTTTGTCAAATTTTACAACATTTCACGAAATGACTTTTTTTTTTACCATAGCATCATTTTACATGCTATAATATGACTGTTTTCATGATTTTTTTCAGCATACAAAAATTTGACGTTTTCATGATAAAATTTGACATACTATACTATGAATTTTTTTTGGAAAATTTATCAACATTCAATTAAATTACTTTTTTTTCAACATAGCATCATTTTACATGCTATAATATGACTGTTTTCATGATTGTTTTCAGCATCCAAAAAAATTGACGTTTCCATCGAAAAATTTCGACATACTATACTATGACGTTTTTTTTGAAATTTTCCAACATTTCACGAAATGACTTTTTTTCACCATAGAATCACTTAACATGCTATAATGTGACTATTTTCATGATTTTTTTCAACATACAAAAATTTGACGTTTTCACCGTAAAATTTTTGACATACTATACTATGACATTTTTTTGTAAAATTTTCCAACATTTCACGAAATGACTTTTTTCACCATAGAATTATTTAACATGCTATAATACGACCGTTTTCATGATTTTTTTCAACATCCCAAAAAATTGTCATTTCCATCGAAAAATTTCGACATACTATACTATGGCGTTTTTTTTTTTTGTCAAATTTTACAACATTTCATGAAATGACTTTTTTTCACCATAGAATCATTTAACATGCTATAATACAACCGTTTTCATGATTTTTTTCAACATCCAAAAAAATTGTCATTTCCATCGAAAAATTTCTGCATATACATATATATACAAATTTCGGCATACTATACTATGACGTCTTTGTAAAATTTTCCAACATTTTACGAAATGACTGTTTTTCACCATAGCATCATTTTACATGCTATAATATGACTGTTTTCATGATTTTTTTCAGCATACAAAAATTTGAAGTTTTCATGATAAAATTTTCGACATACTATACTATGACTTTTTTTTGGAAAATTTTTCAACATTCGATAAAATGCCTTTTTTCCACTATAGAATCATTTAACATGCTATAATATGACCGTTTTCATGACTTTTTTCAACATCCAAAAAAATTGTCATTTCCATCGAAAAATTTCGACATACTATACTATGGCGGTTTTTTTTTTTTTGACAAATTTTACAACATTTCATGAAATGACTTTTTTTTACCATAGCATCATTTTACATGCTATAATATGACTGTTTTCATAATTTTTTAGAACATGCAAAAATTCGACGTTTTCACCGTAAAATTTGACATACTATACTATGAGATTTTGTTGTAAAATTTTCCAACATTTCACCATAGAATCATTTAACATTCTAAAATACAACCGTTTTCATAATTTTTTTCAACATACAAAAATTTGACGTTTTCACCGTAAAATTTTCGACATACTATGCTATGACATTTTTTGTAAAATTTTCCAACATTTCACGAAATGACTGTTTTTCACCATAGAATCATTTAACATGCTATAATATGACCGTTTTCATGACTTTTTTCAACATCCAAAAAAATTGTCATTTCCATCGAAAAATTTCGACATACTATACTATGGCGTTTTTTTTTTTTTTTGACAAATTTTACATTTCATGAAATGACTTTTTTTCACCATAGAATCACTTTACATGCTATAATATAACTGTTTTCATAATTTCTTTGAACATGCAAAAATTCGACGTTTTCACCGTAAAAATTGACATACTATACTATGACATTTTTTTGTAAAATTTTTCAACATTCGATAGGATGACTTTTTCACCACAGCATCATTTTACATGCTATAATACCACCGTTTTCATGATTTTTTTCAACATACAAAAATTTGACGTTTTCACTGTAAAATTTTCCAACATTTCACGAAATGACTTTTTTCACCATAGAATTATTTAACATGCTATAATACGACCATTTTCATGATTTTTTTCAACATCCAAAAAAATTGTCATTTCCATCGAAAAATTTCGACATACAATACTATGCCGTTTTTTTTTTTTTTTTGTCAAATTTTACAACATTTCACGAAATGACTTTTTTTTTTTTACCATAGCATCATTTTACATGCTATAATATGACTGTTTTCATGATTGTTTTCAGCATCCAAAAAAATTGACGTTTCCATCGAAAAATTTCGACATACTATACTTACTATACTACTACTAAACTTTTTTTGGAAAATTTTCAACATTCAATGAAATGACTTTATTCACCATAGAATCACTTAACATGCTATAATATGACGTTTCCATCGAAAAATTTCGACATACTATACTATGCCGTTTTTTTTGTCAAATTTTCCAACATTTCACGAAATGACTTTTTTTCACCATAGAATCATTTAACATGCTATAATACAACCGTTTTCATGATTTTTTTCAACATCCAAAAAAATTGTCATTTCCATCGAAAAATTTCTGCATATACATATATATAGAAATTTCGGCATACTATACTATGGCGTTGTTTTTGTAAAATTTTCCAACATTTCACGAAATGACTGTTTTTCACCATAGCATCATTTTACATGCTATGACTGTTTTCATGATTTTTTTCAACATACAAAAATTTGACGTTTTAATGATAAAATTTTTGAAATACTATACTATGACATTTTTTTGTAAAATTTTCCAACATTCGATAAAATGACTTTTTCACCATAGCATCACTTTACATGCTATAATACGACAGTTTTCCCTGATTTTTTTCAACATCCAAAAAATTTGACGTCTCCATTGAAAAATGTAGACATACTATACTATGGCGTTGTTTTTGTAAAATTTTGCATTTCACGAAATGACTTTTTTTCACCATAGAATCACTTTACATGCTATAATATGACTGTTTTCATAATTTCTTTGAACATGCAAAAATTCGAAGTTTTCACCGTAAAATTTGACATACTATACTATGACATTTTTTTGTAAAATTTTTCAACATTCGATAGGATGACTTTTTCACCACAGCATCATTTTACATGCTATAATACCACAGTTTTCATGATTTTTTTCAACATTCAAAAAAATTGACGTTTCCATCGAAAAATTTCGACATACTATACTATGACGTTTTTTTTGGAAAATTTTCAACATTCAATGAAATGACTTTATTCACCATAGAATCACTTAACATGCTATAATATGACTATTTTCATGATTTTTTTCAACATACAAAAATTTGACGTTTTCACCGTAAAATTTTTGACATACTATACTATGACATTTTGTTGTAAAATTTTCCAACATTTCACCATAGAATCATTTAACATGCTAAAATACAACCGTTTTCATGATTTTTTTCAACATCCCAAAAAATTGTCATTTCCATCGAAAAATTTCGACATACTATACTATGGCGTTTTTTTTTTTGTCAAATTTTACAACATTTCATGAAATGACTTTTTTTCACCATAGAATCATTTAACATGCTATAATACAACCGTTTTCATGATTTTTTTCAACATCCAAAAAAATTGTCATTTCCATCGAAAAATTTCCGCATATACATATATATACAAATTTCGGCATACTATACTATGACGTCTTTGTAAAATTTTCCAACATTTCACGAAATGACTGTTTTTCACCATAGCATCATTTTACATGCTATAATATGACTGTTTTCATGATTTTTTTCAGCATACAAAAATTTGAAGTTTTCATGATAAAATTTTCGACATACTATACTATGACTTTTTTTTGGAAAATTTTTCAACATTCGATAAAATGCCTTTTTTCCACTATAGAATCATTTAACATGCTATAATATGACCGTTTTCATGACTTTTTTCAACATCCAAAAAAATTGTCATTTCCATCGAAAAATTTCGACATACTATACTATGGCGTTTTTTTTTTTTTTGACAAATTTTACAACATTTCATGAAATGACTTTTTTTTACCATAGCATCATTTTACATGCTATAATATGACTGTTTTCATAATTTTTTAGAACATGCAAAAATTCGACGTTTTCACCGTAAAATTTGACATACTATACTATGAGATTTTGTTGTAAAATTTTCCAACATTTCACCATAGAATCATTTAACATGCTAAAATACAACCGTTTTCATGATTTTTTTCAACATCCAAAAATTTGACGTTTTAATGATAAAATTTTTGACATACTATACTATGACTTTTTTTTGGAAAATTTTCAACATTCAATGAAATGACTTTATTCACCATAGAATCACTTAACATGCTATAATATGACTATTTTCATGATTTTTTTCAACATCCAAAAAAATTGTCATTTCCATCGAAAAATTTCGACATACAATACTATGCCGGTTTTTTTTTTGTCAAATTTTACAACATTTCACGAAATGACTTTTTTTTTTTTTTTTACCATAGCATCATTTTACATGCTATAATATGACTGTTTTCATGATTGTTTTCAGCATACAAAAATTTGATGTTTTCATGATAAAATTTTCGACATACTATACTATGGCGTTGTTTTTGTAAAATTTTACATTTCACGAAATGACTTTTTTTCACCATAGAATCATTTAACATGCTAAAATACAACCGTTTTCATGATTTTTTCAACATCCAAAAAATTTAACGTTTCCATCGAAAAATTTCATCATACTATAAAAAATTTCACATTTCACGAAATTACTTTTTTTCACCATAGCATCATTTTACATGCTATAATATGACTGTTTTCATGATTTTTTTCAGCATACAAAAATTTGAAGTTTTCATGATAAAATTTTCGACATACTATACTATGACTTTTTTTGGAAAATTTTTCAACATTCGATAAAATGCCTTTTTTCCAATATAGAATCATTTAACATGCTATAATATGACCGTTTTCATGACTTTTTTCAACATCCAAAAAAATTGTCATTTCCATCGAAAAATTTCGACATACTATACTATAGCGTTTTTTTTTTTGTCAAATTTTACAACATTTCACGAAATGACTTTTTTTTTTACCATAGCATCATTTTACATGCTATAATATGACTGTTTTCATGATTTTTTTCAGCATACAAAAATTTGACGTTTTCATGATAAAATTTGACATACTATACTATGAATTTTTTTTGGAAAATTTATCAACATTCAATTAAATTACTTTTTTTTCAACATAGCATCATTTTACATGCTATAATATGACTGTTTTCATGATTGTTTTCAGCATCCAAAAAAATTGACGTTTCCATCGAAAAATTTCGACATACTATACTATGACGTTTTTTTTGGAAATTTTCCAACATTTCACGAAATGACTTTTTTTCACCATAGAATCACTTAACATGCTATAATGTGACTATTTTCATGATTTTTTTCAACATACAAAAATTTGACGTTTTCACCGTAAAATTTTTGACATACTATACTATGACATTTTTTTGTAAAATTTTCCAACATTTCACGAAATGACTTTTTTCACCATAGAATTATTTAACATGCTATAATACGACCGTTTTCATGATTTTTTTCAACATCCCAAAAAATTGTCATTTCCATCGAAAAATTTCGACATACTATACTATGGCGTTTTTTTTTTTTGTCAAATTTTACAACATTTCATGAAATGACTTTTTTTCACCATAGAATCATTTAACATGCTATAATACAACCGTTTTCATGATTTTTTTCAACATCCAAAAAAATTGTCATTTCCATCGAAAAATTTCTGCATATACATATATATACAAATTTCGGCATACTATACTATGACGTCTTTGTAAAATTTTCCAACATTTTACGAAATGACTGTTTTTCACCATAGCATCATTTTACATGCTATAATATGACTGTTTTCATGATTTTTTTCAGCATACAAAAATTTGAAGTTTTCATGATAAAATTTTCGACATACTATACTATGACTTTTTTTTGGAAAATTTTTCAACATTCGATAAAATGCCTTTTTTCCACTATAGAATCATTTAACATGCTATAATATGACCGTTTTCATGACTTTTTTCAACATCCAAAAAAATTGTCATTTCCATCGAAAAATTTCGACATACTATACTATGGCGGTTTTTTTTTTTTTGACAAATTTTACAACATTTCATGAAATGACTTTTTTTTACCATAGCATCATTTTACATGCTATAATATGACTGTTTTCATAATTTTTTAGAACATGCAAAAATTCGACGTTTTCACCGTAAAATTTGACATACTATACTATGAGATTTTGTTGTAAAATTTTCCAACATTTCACCATAGAATCATTTAACATTCTAAAATACAACCGTTTTCATAATTTTTTTCAACATACAAAAATTTGACGTTTTCACCGTAAAATTTTCGACATACTATGCTATGACATTTTTTGTAAAATTTTCCAACATTTCACGAAATGACTGTTTTTCACCATAGAATCATTTAACATGCTATAATATGACCGTTTTCATGACTTTTTTCAACATCCAAAAAAATTGTCATTTCCATCGAAAAATTTCGACATACTATACTATGGCGTTTTTTTTTTTTTTTTTGACAAATTTTACATTTCATGAAATGACTTTTTTTCACCATAGAATCACTTTACATGCTATAATATAACTGTTTTCATAATTTCTTTGAACATGCAAAAATTCGACGTTTTCACCGTAAAAATTGACATACTATACTATGACATTTTTTTGTAAAATTTTTCAACATTCGATAGGATGACTTTTTCACCACAGCATCATTTTACATGCTATAATACCACCGTTTTCATGATTTTTTTCAACATACAAAAATTTGACGTTTTCACTGTAAAATTTTCCAACATTTCACGAAATGACTTTTTTCACCATAGAATTATTTAACATGCTATAATACGACCATTTTCATGATTTTTTTCAACATCCAAAAAAATTGTCATTTCCATCGAAAAATTTCGACATACAATACTATGCCGTTTTTTTTTTTTTTTTTTGTCAAATTTTACAACATTTCACGAAATGACTTTTTTTTTTTTTACCATAGCATCATTTTACATGCTATAATATGACTGTTTTCATGATTGTTTTCAGCATCCAAAAAAATTGACGTTTCCATCGAAAAATTTCGACATACTATACTTACTATACTACTACTAAACTTTTTTTGGAAAATTTTCAACATTCAATGAAATGACTTTATTCACCATAGAATCACTTAACATGCTATAATATGACGTTTCCATCGAAAAATTTCGACATACTATACTATGCCGTTTTTTTTGTCAAATTTTCCAACATTTCACGAAATGACTTTTTTTCACCATAGAATCATTTAACATGCTATAATACAACCGTTTTCATGATTTTTTTCAACATCCAAAAAAATTGTCATTTCCATCGAAAAATTTCTGCATATACATATATATAGAAATTTCGGCATACTATACTATGGCGTTGTTTTTGTAAAATTTTCCAACATTTCACGAAATGACTGTTTTTCACCATAGCATCATTTTACATGCTATGACTGTTTTCATGATTTTTTTCAACATACAAAAATTTGACGTTTTAATGATAAAATTTTTGAAATACTATACTATGACATTTTTTTGTAAAATTTTCCAACATTCGATAAAATGACTTTTTCACCATAGCATCACTTTACATGCTATAATACGACAGTTTTCCCTGATTTTTTTCAACATCCAAAAAATTTGACGTCTCCATTGAAAAATGTAGACATACTATACTATGGCGTTGTTTTTGTAAAATTTTGCATTTCACGAAATGACTTTTTTTCACCATAGAATCACTTTACATGCTATAATATGACTGTTTTCATAATTTCTTTGAACATGCAAAAATTCGAAGTTTTCACCGTAAAATTTGACATACTATACTATGACATTTTTTTGTAAAATTTTTCAACATTCGATAGGATGACTTTTTCACCACAGCATCATTTTACATGCTATAATACCACAGTTTTCATGATTTTTTTCAACATTCAAAAAAATTGACGTTTCCATCGAAAAATTTCGACATACTATACTATGACGTTTTTTTTGGAAAATTTTCAACATTCAATGAAATGACTTTATTCACCATAGAATCACTTAACATGCTATAATATGACTATTTTCATGATTTTTTTCAACATACAAAAATTTGACGTTTTCACCGTAAAATTTTTGACATACTATACTATGACATTTTGTTGTAAAATTTTCCAACATTTCACCATAGAATCATTTAACATGCTAAAATACAACCGTTTTCATGATTTTTTTCAACATCCCAAAAAATTGTCATTTCCATCGAAAAATTTCGACATACTATACTATGGCGTTTTTTTTTTTGTCAAATTTTACAACATTTCATGAAATGACTTTTTTTCACCATAGAATCATTTAACATGCTATAATACAACCGTTTTCATGATTTTTTTCAACATCCAAAAAAATTGTCATTTCCATCGAAAAATTTCCGCATATACATATATATACAAATTTCGGCATACTATACTATGACGTCTTTGTAAAATTTTCCAACATTTCACGAAATGACTGTTTTTCACCATAGCATCATTTTACATGCTATAATATGACTGTTTTCATGATTTTTTTCAGCATACAAAAATTTGAAGTTTTCATGATAAAATTTTCGACATACTATACTATGACTTTTTTTTGGAAAATTTTTCAACATTCGATAAAATGCCTTTTTTCCACTATAGAATCATTTAACATGCTATAATATGACCGTTTTCATGACTTTTTTCAACATCCAAAAAAATTGTCATTTCCATCGAAAAATTTCGACATACTATACTATGGCGTTTTTTTTTTTTTGACAAATTTTACAACATTTCATGAAATGACTTTTTTTTACCATAGCATCATTTTACATGCTATAATATGACTGTTTTCATAATTTTTTAGAACATGCAAAAATTCGACGTTTTCACCGTAAAATTTGACATACTATACTATGAGATTTTGTTGTAAAATTTTCCAACATTTCACCATAGAATCATTTAACATGCTAAAATACAACCGTTTTCATGATTTTTTTCAACATCCAAAAATTTGACGTTTTAATGATAAAATTTTTGACATACTATACTATGACTTTTTTTTGGAAAATTTTCAACATTCAATGAAATGACTTTATTCACCATAGAATCACTTAACATGCTATAATATGACTATTTTCATGATTTTTTTCAACATCCAAAAAAATTGTCATTTCCATCGAAAAATTTCGACATACAATACTATGCCGTTTTTTTTTTTGTCAAATTTTACAACATTTCACGAAATGACTTTTTTTTTTTTTTTTACCATAGCATCATTTTACATGCTATAATATGACTGTTTTCATGATTGTTTTCAGCATACAAAAATTTGATGTTTTCATGATAAAATTTTCGACATACTATACTATGGCGTTGTTTTTGTAAAATTTTACATTTCACGAAATGACTTTTTTTCACCATAGAATCATTTAACATGCTAAAATACAACCGTTTTCATGATTTTTTCAACATCCAAAAAATTTAACGTTTCCATCGAAAAATTTCATCATACTATAAAAAATTTCACATTTCACGAAATTACTTTTTTTCACCATAGCATCATTTTACATGCTATAATATGACTGTTTTCATGATTTTTTTCAGCATACAAAAATTTGAAGTTTTCATGATAAAATTTTCGACATACTATACTATGACTTTTTTTGGAAAATTTTTCAACATTCGATAAAATGCCTTTTTTCCAATATAGAATCATTTAACATGCTATAATATGACCGTTTTCATGACTTTTTTCAACATCCAAAAAAATTGTCATTTCCATCGAAAAATTTCGACATACTATACTATAGCGTTTTTTTTTTTGTCAAATTTTACAACATTTCACGAAATGACTTTTTTTTTTACCATAGCATCATTTTACATGCTATAATATGACTGTTTTCATGATTTTTTTCAGCATACAAAAATTTGACGTTTTCATGATAAAATTTGACATACTATACTATGAATTTTTTTTGGAAAATTTATCAACATTCAATTAAATTACTTTTTTTTCAACATAGCATCATTTTACATGCTATAATATGACTGTTTTCATGATTGTTTTCAGCATCCAAAAAAATTGACGTTTCCATCGAAAAATTTCGACATACTATACTATGACGTTTTTTTTGGAAATTTTCCAACATTTCACGAAATGACTTTTTTTCACCATAGAATCACTTAACATGCTATAATGTGACTATTTTCATGATTTTTTTCAACATACAAAAATTTGACGTTTTCACCGTAAAATTTTTGACATACTATACTATGACATTTTTTTGTAAAATTTTCCAACATTTCACGAAATGACTTTTTTCACCATAGAATTATTTAACATGCTAAAATACAACCGTTTTCATGATTTTTTTCAACATCCAAAAAAATTGTCATTTCCATCGAAAAATTTCGACATACAATACTATGCCGTTTTTTTTTTTTGTCAAATTTTACAACATTTCATGAAATGACTTTTTTAGAAGAAGATCAGAAGATCAACCTTTATTAGTCCCACAGTGGGGAAATTCAATTTTACACTCTGTTTAACTTATACATGGTACATGCACACATACACACACACACGCAGTAATGGAGAGATGTCAGAGTGAGGGGGCTGCTCCAAACAAGCGCCCCGAGCAGTTGGGGGTTTGGTGCCTTGCTCAGGGGCACCTCGGCAGTGCCCAAGAGGTAAACTGGCACCTCTCCAGCTACCAGTTTACCTCTTTTCACCATAGAATCATTTAACATGCTATAATACGACCGTTTTTAATGATTTTTTTCAACATTCAAAAAATTTGACGTTTCCATCGAAAAATTTCGACATACTATGGCGTTGTTTTTGTAAAATTTTACATTTCACGAAATGACTTTTTTTCACCATAGAATCACTTTACATGCTATAATATAACTGTTTTCATAATTTCTTTGAACATGCAAAAATTCGACGTTTTCACCGTAAAAATTGACATACTATACTATGACATTTTTTTGTAAAATTTTTCAACATTCGATAGGATGACTTTTTCACCACAGCATCATTTTACATGCTATAATACCACCGTTTTCATGATTTTTTTCAACATACAAAAATTTGACGTTTTCACCGTAAAATTTTCCAACATTTCACGAAATGACTTTTTTCACCATAGAATTATTTAACATGCTATAATACGACCATTTTCATGATTTTTTTCAACATCCAAAAAAATTGTCATTTCCATCGAAAAATTTCGACATACAATACTATGCCGTTTTTTTTTTTTTTTTTGTCAAATTTTACAACATTTCACGAAATGACTTTTTTTTTTTTTTACCATAGCATCATTTTACATGCTATAATATGACTGTTTTCATGATTGTTTTCAGCATCCAAAAAAATTGACGTTTCCATCGAAAAATTTCGACATACTATACTATGACGTTTTTTTTGGAAAATTTTCAACATTCAATGAAATGACTTTATTCACCATAGAATCACTTAACATGCTATAATATGACGTTTCCATCGAAAAATTTCGACATACTATACTATGCCGTTTTTTTTGTCAAATTTTCCAACATTTCACGAAATGACTTTTTTTCACCATAGAATCATTTAACATGCTATAATACAACTGTTTTCATGATTTTTTTCAACATCCAAAAAAATTGTCATTTCCATCGAAAAATTTCTGCATATACATATATATAGAAATTTCGGCATACTATACTATGGCGTTGTTTTTGTAAAATTTTCCAACATTTCACGAAATGACTGTTTTTCACCATAGCATCATTTTACATGCTATGACTGTTTTCATGATTTTTTTCAACATACAAAAATTTGACGTTTTAATGATAAAATTTTTGAAATACTATACTATGACATTTTTTTGTAAAATTTTCCAACATTCGATAAAATGACTTTTTCACCATAGCATCACTTTACATGCTATAATATGACCGTTTTCCCTGATTTTTTTCAACATCCAAAAAATTTGACGTCTCCATTGAAAAATGTAGACATACTATACTATGACATTTTTTTGTTAATTTTTTCAACATTCAATAAAATGACTTTTTTCACCATAGAATCATTTTACATATGACTGTTTTCATGATTTTTTTCAACATCCAAAAAATTTAACTTTTCCATCGAAAAATTTCAACATACTATACTTTGGCGTTTTTTTTTTTTTTGTCAAATTTTACAACATTTCACGAAATGACTTTTTTTCACCACAGAATCATTTTACATGCTATAATACCACCGTTTTCATGATTTTTTTCAACATTCAAAAAAATTGACGTTTCCATCGAAAAATTTCGACATACTATACTATGACGTTTTTTTTGGAAAATTTTCAACATTCAATGAAATGACTTTATTCACCATAGAATCACTTAACATGCTATAATATGACTATTTTCATGATTTTTTTCAACATACAAAAATTTGACGTTTTCACCGTAAAATTTTTGACATACTATACTATGACATTTTGTTGTAAAATTTTCCAACATTTCACGAAATGACTTTTTTCACCATAGAATTATTTAACATGCTATAATACGACCGTTTTCATGATTTTTTTCAACATCCCAAAAAATTGTCATTTCCATCGAAAAATTTCGACATACTATACTATGGCGTTTTTTTTTTGTCAAATTTTACAACATTTCATGAAATGACTTTTTTTCACCATAGAATCATTTAACATGCTATAATACAACCGTTTTCATGATTTTTTTCAACATCCAAAAAAATTGTCATTTCCATCGAAAAATTTCTGCATATACATATATATATACAAATTTCGGCATACTATACTATGACGTTGTCTTTGTAAAATTTTCCAACATTTCACGAAATGACTGTTTTTCACCATAGCATCATTTTACATGCTATAATACCACCGTTTTCATGATTTTTTTCAACATTCAAAAAAATTGACGTTTCCATCGAAAAATTTCGACATACTATACTATGACGTTTTTTTTGGAAAATTTTCAACATTCAATGAAATGACTTTATTCACCATAGAATCACTTAACATGCTATAATATGACTATTTTCATGATTTTTTTCAACATACAAAAATTTGACGTTTTCACCGTAAAATTTTTGACATACTATACTATGACATTTTGTTGTAAAATTTTCCAACATTTCACGAAATGACTTTTTTCACCATAGAATTATTTAACATGCTATAATACGACCGTTTTCATGATTTTTTTCAACATCCCAAAAAATTGTCATTTCCATCGAAAAATTTCGACATACTATACTATGGCGTTTTTTTTTTGTCAAATTTTACAACATTTCATGAAATGACTTTTTTTCACCATAGAATCATTTAACATGCTATAATACAACCGTTTTCATGATTTTTTTCAACATCCAAAAAAATTGTCATTTCCATCGAAAAATTTCTGCATATACATATATATATACAAATTTCGGCATACTATACTATGACGTTGTCTTTGTAAAATTTTCCAACATTTCACGAAATGACTGTTTTTCACCATAGCATCATTTTACATGCTATAATATGACTGTTTTCATGATTGTTTTCAGCATACAAAAATTTGATGTTTTCATGATAAAATTTTCGACATACTATACTATGACTTTTTTTTGGAAAATTTTTCAACATTCGATAAAATGCCTTTTTTCCACTATAGAATTATTTAACATGCTATAATAAGACCATTTTCATGATTTTTTTCCAACATCCAAAAAAATTGTCATTTCCATCGAAAAATTTCGACATACTATACCATAGCGTTTTTTTTTTTGTCAAATTTTACAACATTTCACGAAATGACTTTTTTTTTTAACCATAGCATCATTTTACATGCTATAATATGACTGTTTTCATGATTTTTTTCAGCATACAAAAATTTGACGTTTCCATCGAAAAATTTCGACATACTATACTATGACGTTTTTTTTGGAAAATTTTCAACATTCAATGAAATGACTTTATTCACCATAGAATCACTTAAGACTATTATTACTTATGACTATTTTCATGATTTTTTTCAACATACAAAAATTTGACGTTTTCACCGTAAAATTTTTGACATACTATACTATGACATTTTGTTGTAAAATTTTCCAACATTTCACGAAATGACTTTTTTCACCATAGAATTATTTAACATGCTATAATACGACCGTTTTCATGATTTTTTTCAACATCCCAAAAAATTGTCATTTCCATCGAAAAATTTCGACATACTATACTATGCCGTTTTTTTTGTCAAATTTTCCAACATTTCACGAAATGACTTTTTTTCACCATAGAATCATTTAACATGCTATAATACAACCGTTTTCATGATTTTTTTCAACATCCAAAAAAATTGTCATTTCCATCGAAAAATTTCTGCATATACATATATATAGAAATTTCGGCATACTATACTATGGCGTTGTTTTTGTAAAATTTTCCAACATTTCACGAAATGACTGTTTTTCACCATAGCATCATTTTACATGCTATGACTGTTTTCATGATTTTTTTCAACATACAAAAATTTGACGTTTTAATGATAAAATTTTTGAAATACTATACTATGACATTTTTTTGTAAAATTTTCCAACATTCGATAAAATGACTTTTTCACCATAGCATCACTTTACATGCTATAATATGACCGTTTTCCCTGATTTTTTTCAACATCCAAAAAATTTGACGTCTCCATTGAAAAATGTAGACATACTATACTATGACATTTTTTTGTTAATTTTTTCAACGTTCAATAAAATGACTTTTTTCACCATAGAATCATTTTACATATGACTGTTTTCATGATTTTTTTCAACATCCAAAAAATTTAACTTTTCCATCGAAAAATTTCAACATACTATACTATGGCGTTTTTTTTTTTTTTTGTCAAATTTTACAACATTTCACGAAATGACTTTTTTTCACCACAGAATCATTTTACATGCTATAATACGACCGTTTTTAATGATTTTTTTCAACATTCAAAAAATTTGACGTTTCCATCGAAAAATTTCGACATACTATACTATGGCGTTGTTTTTGTAAAATTTTGCATTTCACGAAATGACTTTTTTTCACCATAGAATCACTTTACATGCTATAATATGACTGTTTTCATAATTTCTTTGAACATGCAAAAATTCGAAGTTTTCACCGTAAAATTTGACATACTATACTATGACATTTTTTTGTAAAATTTTTCAACATTCGATAGGATGACTTTTTCACCACAGCATCATTTTACATGCTATAATACCACAGTTTTCATGATTTTTTTCAACATTCAAAAAAATTGACGTTTCCATCGAAAAATTTCGACATACTATACTATGACGTTTTTTTTGGAAAATTTTCAACATTCAATGAAATGACTTTATTCACCATAGAATCACTTAACATGCTATAATATGACTATTTTCATGATTTTTTTCAACATACAAAAATTTGACGTTTTCACCGTAAAATTTTTGACATACTATACTATGACATTTTGTTGTAAAATTTTCCAACATTTCACCATAGAATCATTTAACATGCTAAAATACAACCGTTTTCATGATTTTTTTCAACATCCAAAAAAATTGTCATTTCCATCGAAAAATTTCGACATACTATACTATAGCGTTTTTTTTTTGTCAAATTTTACAACATTTCACGAAATGACTTTTTTTTTTACCATAGCATCATTTTACATGCTATAATATGACTGTTTTCATGATTTTTTTCAGCATACAAAAATTTGACGTTTTCATGATAAAATTTGACATACTATACTATGAATTTTTTTTGGAAAATTTATCAACATTCAATTAAATTACTTTTTTTTCAACATAGCATCATTTTACATGCTATAATATGACTGTTTTCATGATTGTTTTCAGCATCCAAAAAAATTGACGTTTCCATCGAAAAATTTCGACATACTATACTATGACGTTTTTTTTGGAAATTTTCCAACATTTCACGAAATGACTTTTTTTCACCATAGAATCACTTAACATGCTATAATGTGACTATTTTCATGATTTTTTTCAACATACAAAAATTTGACGTTTTCACCGTAAAATTTTTGACATACTATACTATGACATTTTTTTGTAAAATTTTCCAACATTTCACGAAATGACTTTTTTCACCATAGAATTATTTAACATGCTATAATACGACCGTTTTCATGATTTTTTTCAACATCCCAAAAAATTGTCATTTCCATCGAAAAATTTCGACATACTATACTATCGCGTTTTTTTTTTTGTCAAATTTTACAACATTTCATGAAATGACTTTTTTTCACCATAGAATCATTTAACATGCTATAATACAACCGTTTTCATGATTTTTTTCAACATCCAAAAAAATTGTCATTTCCATCGAAAAATTTCTGCATATACATATATATACAAATTTCGGCATACTATACTATGACGTTGTCTTTGTAAAATTTTCCAACATTTCACGAAATGACTGTTTTTCACCATAGCATCATTTTACATGCTATAATATGACTGTTTTCATGATTTTTTTCAGCATACAAAAATTTGAAGTTTTCATGATAAAATTTTCGACATACTATACTATGACTTATTTTTGGAAAATTTTTCAACATTCGATAAAATGCCTTTTTTCCACTATAGAATCATTTAACATGCTATAATATGACCGTTTTCATGACTTTTTTCAACATCCAAAAAAATTGTCATTTCCATCGAAAAATTTCGACATACTATACTATGGCGTTTTTTTTTTTTTGACAAATTTTACAACATTTCATGAAATGACTTTTTTTTTACCATAGCATCATTTTACATGCTATAATATGACTGTTTTCATAATTTTTTAGAACATGCAAAAATTCGACGTTTTCACCGTAAAATTTGACATACTATACTATGAGATTTTGTTGTAAAATTTTCCAACATTTCACCATAGAATCATTTAACATGCTAAAATACAACCGTTTTCATGATTTTTTTCAACATCCAAAAATTTGACGTTTTAATGATAAAATTTTTGACATACTATACTATGACTTTTTTTTGGAAAATTTTCAACATTCAATGAAATGACTTTATTCACCATAGAATCACTTAACATGCTATAATATGACTATTTTCATGATTTTTTTCAACATACAAAAATTTGACGTTTTCACCGTAAAATTTGACATACTATACTATGACATTTTTTTTGGAAAATTTTCAACATTCAATGAAATGACTTTATTCACCATAGAATCACTTAACATGCTATAATATGACTATTTTCATGATTTTTTTCAACATACAAAAATTTGACGTTTTCACCGTAAAATTTTTGACATACTATACTATGACATTTTGTTGTAAAATTTTCCAACATTTCACCATAGAATCATTTAACATGCTAAAATACAACCGTTTTCATGATTTTTTTCAACATCCAAAAAAATTGTCATTTCCATCGAAAAATTTCGACATACTATACTATAGCGTTTTTTTTTTGTCAAATTTTACAACATTTCACGAAATGACTTTTTTTTTACCATAGCATCATTTTACATGCTATAATATGACTGTTTTCATGATTTTTTTCAGCATACAAAAATTTGACGTTTTCATGATAAAATTTGACATACTATACTATGAATTTTTTTTGGAAAATTTATCAACATTCAATTAAATTACTTTTTTTTCAACATAGCATCATTTTACATGCTATAATATGACTGTTTTCATGATTGTTTTCAGCATCCAAAAAAATTGACGTTTCCATCGAAAAATTTCGACATACTATACTATGACGTTTTTTTTGGAAATTTTCCAACATTTCACGAAATGACTTTTTTTCACCATAGAATCACTTAACATGCTATAATGTGACTATTTTCATGATTTTTTTCAACATACAAAAATTTGACGTTTTCACCGTAAAATTTTTGACATACTATACTATGACATTTTTTTGTAAAATTTTCCAACATTTCACGAAATGACTTTTTTCACCATAGAATTATTTAACATGCTAAAATACAACCGTTTTCATGATTTTTTTCAACATCCAAAAATTTGACGTTTTCACCGTAAAATTTTTGACATACTATACTATGACATTTTGTTGTAAAATTTTCCAACATTTCACCATAGAATCATTTAACATGCTAAAATACAACCGTTTTCATGATTTTTTTCAACATCCAAAAAAATTGTCATTTCCATCGAAAAATTTCGACATACTATACTATAGCGTTTTTTTTTTGTCAAATTTTACAACATTTCACGAAATGACTTTTTTTTAAACCATAGCATCATTTTACATGCTATAATATGACTGTTTTCATGATTTTTTTCAGCATACAAAAATTTGACGTTTCCATCGAAAAATTTCGACATACTATACTATGACGTTTTTTTTGGAAAATTTTCAACATTCAATGAAATGACTTTATTCACCATAGAATCACTTAACATGCTATAATATGACGTTTCCATCGAAAAAATTTCGACATACTATACTATGCCGTTTTTTTTGTCAAATTTTCCAACATTTCACGAAATGACTTTTTTTCACCATAGAATCATTTAACATGCTATAATACAACCGTTTTCATGATTTTTTTCAACATCCAAAAAAATTGTCATTTCCATCGAAAAATTTCTGCATATACATATATATAGAAATTTCGGCATACTATACTATGGCGTTGTTTTTGTAAAATTTTCCAACATTTCACGAAATGACTGTTTTTCACCATAGCATCATTTTACATGCTATAATATGACTGTTTTCATGATTTTTTTCAACATACAAAAATTTGACGTTTTAATGATAAAATTTTTGAAATACTATACTATGACATTTTTTTGTAAAATTTTCCAACATTCGATAAAATGACTTTTTCACCATAGCATCACTTTACATGCTATAATACGACCGTTTTTAATGATTTTTTTCAACATTCAAAAAATTTGACGTTTCCATCGAAAAATTTCGACATACTATACTATGGCGTTGTTTTTGTAAAATTTTGCATTTCACGAAATGACTTTTTTTCACCATAGAATCACTTTACATGCTATAATATGACTGTTTTCATAATTTCTTTGAACATGCAAAAATTCGAAGTTTTCACCGTAAAATTTGACATACTATACTATGACATTTTTTTGTAAAATTTTTCAACATTCGATAGGATGACTTTTTCACCACAGCATCATTTTACATGCTATAATACCACCGTTTTCATGATTTTTTTCAACATTCAAAAAAATTGACGTTTTCACCGTAAAATTTTTGACATACTATACTATGACATTTTTTTGTAAAATTTTCCAACATTTCACGAAATGACTTTTTTCACCATAGAATTATTTAACATGCTATAATACGACCGTTTTCATGATTTTTTTCAACATCCCAAAAAATTGTCATTTCCATCGAAAAATTTCGACATACTATACTATGGCGTTTTTTTTTTTGTCAAATTTTACAACATTTCATGAAATGACTTTTTTTCACCATAGAATCATTTAACATGCTATAATACAACCGTTTTCATGATTTTTTTCAACATCCAAAAAAATTGTCATTTCCATCGAAAAATTTCTGCATATACATATATATATACAAATTTCGGCATACTATACTATGACGTTGTCTTTGTAAAATTTTCCAACATTTCACGAAATGACTGTTTTTCACCATAGCATCATTTTACATGCTATAATATGACTGTTTTCATGATTTTTTTCAGCATACAAAAATTTGAAGTTTTCATGATAAAATTTTCGACATACTATACTATGACTTATTTTTGGAAAATTTTTCAACATTCGATAAAATGCCTTTTTTCCACTATAGAATCATTTAACATGCTATAATATGACCGTTTTCATGACTTTTTTCAACATCCAAAAAAATTGTCATTTCCATCGAAAAATTTCGACATACTATACTATGGCGTTTTTTTTTTTTTTGACAAATTTTACAACATTTCATGAAATGACTTTTTTTTTACCATAGCATCATTTTACATGCTATAATATGACTGTTTTCATAATTTTTAGAACATGCAAAAATTCGACGTTTTCACCGTAAAATTTGACATACTATACTATGAGATTTTGTTGTAAAATTTTCCAACATTTCACCATAGAATCATTTAACATGCTAAAATACAACCGTTTTCATGATTTTTTTCAACATCCAAAAATTTGACGTTTTAATGATAAAATTTTTGACATACTATACTATGACTTTTTTTTGGAAAATTTTCAACATTCAATGAAATGACTTTATTCACCATAGAATCACTTAACATGCTATAATATGACTATTTTCATGATTTTTTTCAACATCCAAAAAAATTGTCATTTCCATCGAAAAATTTCGACATACAATACTATACCGTTTTTTTTTTTTTTTTTTTGTCAAATTTTACAACATTTCACGAAATGACTTTTTTTTTTTTTTACCATAGCATCATTTTACATGCTATAATATGACTGTTTTCATGATTGTTTTCAGCATACAAAAATTTGATGTTTTCATGATAAAATTTTCGACATACTATACTATGACGTTTTTTTGGAAAATTTTTCAACATTCGATAAAATGCCTTTTTTCCACTATAGAATTATTTAACATGCTATAATACGACCATTTTCATGATTTTTTCAACATACAAAAATTTGACGTTTTAATGATAAAATTTTTGAAATACTATACTATGACATTTTTTTGTAAAATTTTCCAACATTCGATAAAATGACTTTTTCACCATAGCATCACTTTACATGCTATAATATGACCGTTTTCCCTGATTTTTTTCAACATCCAAAAAATTTGACGTCTACATTGAAAAATGTAGACATACTATACTATGACATTTTTTTGTTAATTTTTTCAACATTCAATAAAATGACTTTTTTCACCATAGAATCATTTTACATATGACTGTTTTCATGATTTTTTTCAACATCCAAAAAATTTGACTTTTCCATCGAAAAATTTCAACATACCATACTATGGCGTTTTTTTTTTTTTTGTCAAATTTTACAACATTTCACGAAATGACTTTTTTTCACCACAGAATCATTTTACATGCTATAATACGACCGTTTTTAATGATTTTTTTCAACATTCAAAAAATTTGACGTTTCCATCGAAAAATTTCGACATACTATACTATGGCGTTGTTTTTGTAAAATTTTGCATTTCACGAAATGACTTTTTTTCACCATAGAATCACTTTACATGCTATAATATGACTGTTTTCATAATTTCTTTGAACATGCAAAAATTCGAAGTTTTCACCGTAAAATTTGACATACTATACTATGACATTTTTTTGTAAAATTTTTCAACATTCGATAGGATGACTTTTTCACCACAGCATCATTTTACATGCTATAATACCACAGTTTTCATGATTTTTTTCAACATTCAAAAAAATTGACGTTTCCATCGAAAAATTTCGACATACTATACTATGACGTTTTTTTTGGAAAATTTTCAACATTCAATGAAATGACTTTATTCACCATAGAATCACTTAACATGCTATGACTAAAATATGACTATTTTCATGATTTTTTTCAACATACAAAAATTTGACGTTTTCACCGTAAAATTTTTGACATACTATACTATGACATTTTTTTGTAAAATTTTCCAACATTTCACGAAATGACTTTTTTCACCATAGAATTATTTAACATGCTATAATACGACCGTTTTCATGATTTTTTTCAACATCCCAAAAAATTGTCATTTCCATCGAAAAATTTCGACATACTATACTATGGCGTTTTTTTTTTGTCAAATTTTACAACATTTCATGAAATGACTTTTTTTCACCATAGAATCATTTAACATGCTATAATACAACCGTTTTCATGATTTTTTTCAACATCCAAAAAAATTGTCATTTCCATCGAAAAATTTCTGCATATACATATATATAGAAATTTCGGCATACTATACTATGGCGTTGTTTTTGTAAAATTTTCCAACATTTCACGAAATTACTGTTTTTCACCATAGCATCATTTTACATGCTATGACTGTTTTCATGATTTTTTTCAACATACAAAAATTTGACGTTTTAATGATAAAATTTTTGAAATACTATACGATGACATTTTTTTGTAAAATTTTCCAACATTCGATAAAATGACTTTTTCACCATAGCATCACTTTACATGCTATAATATGACCGTTTTCCCTGATTTTTTTCAACATCCAAAAAATTTGACGTCTCCATTGAAAAATTTAGACATACTATACTATGACATTTTTTTGTTAATTTTTTCAACATTCAATAAAATGACTTTTTTCACCATAGAATCATTTTACATGCTATAATATGACTGTTTTCATAATTTTTTTGAACATGCAAAAATTCAACGTTTTCACCGTAAAATTTGACATACTATACTATGACATTTTTTTTGTAAAATTTTTCAACATTCGATAGGATGACTTTTTCACCACAGCATCATTTTACATGCTATAATACCACCGTTTTCATGATTTTTTTCAACATTCAAAAAAATTGACGTTTCCATCGAAAAATTTCGACATACTATACTATGACGTTTTTTTGGAAAATTTTCAACATTCAATGAAATGACTTTATTCACCATAGAAAAACTTAACATGCTATAATATGACTATTTTCATGATTTTTTTCAACATACAAAAATTTGACGTTTTCACCGCAAAATTTTCAACATACTATACTATGACATTTTGTTGTAAAATTTTCCAACATTTCACCATAGAATCATTTAACATGCTAAAATACAACCGTTTTCATGATTTATTTCAACATGCAAAAATTTGACGTTTCCATCGTAAAATTTTCGACATACTATACTATGACATTTTGTTGTAAAATTTTCCAACATTTCACCATAGAATCATTTAACATGCTAAAATACAACCGTTTTCATGATTTTTTTCAACATCCAAAAAAATTGTCATTTCCATCGAAAAATTTCGACATACTATACTGTGGCGTTTTTTTTTTGTCAAATTTTACAACATTTCACGAAATGACTTTTTTTTTTTTTACCATAGCATCATTTTACATGCTATAATATGACTGTTTTCATGATTTTTTTCAGCATACAAAAATTTGACGTTTTCATGATAAAATTTTCGACATACTATACTATGACTTTTTTTTTGGGAAAATTTTTCAACATTCAATAAAATGACTTTTTTTCACTATAGAATCATTTTACATGCTATAATACGACCGTTTTCATGATTTATTTCAACATCCAAAAAAATTGTCATTTCCATCGAAAAATTTCGACATACTATACTATGGCGTTTTTTTATTTGTCAAATTTTACAACATTTCACGAAATGACTTTTTTTTTTTACCATAGCATCATTTTACATGCTATAACACGACCGTTTTGATGATTTTTTTTCAACATCCAAAAAATTGACGTTTCCATCGAAAAATTTTGACATACTATGTTATGGTGTTTTTTTTAATCAAATTTTACAAAATTTCACGAAATGAGTTTTTTCACCATAGAATCATTTTACATGCTATAATACGACCGTTTTCATGATTTTTTTCAACATCCAAAAAAATTTGACATTTTCATGATAAAATTTTCGACATACTATACTATGACATTTTTTTTGGAAAATTTATCAACATTCAAGAAAATTAGTTTTTTCACCATAGCATCATTTTACATGCTATAATATGACTGTTTTCATGATTTTTTTCAACATACAAAAATTTGACGTTTTCACCATAAAATTTGACATACTATACTATGATGTTTTTTTGTAAAATTTTTCAATATACGATAAAATAACTCAATTCCACCATAAAATCATTTTCATACTATATTGCGATTGTTTTTATGAATTTTTTCCACATTCAAAAATTTGACATTTTCATCGTAAAATTTTCGACATACTATAGTATGACTTTTTTTCATAAAATTTTTCAACATACGATAAAATGATTTAATACCACCATAAAATGATTTTCTATATTATAATATGATTGTTTTCATGATTGACAAAAATTGACAAAAATTTTTACGGTTTTCACCGTAAAATTTTTAACATACTATACTATGACATTTTTTTTGTAAAATTTTACAACATACTATGACATTTTTTTGTTAATTTTTTCAACATTCGATAAAATGACTTTTTTCACCATAGAATCATTTTACATGCTATAATATGACTGTTTTCAAGATTTTTTTCAACATACAAAAGTTTGACGTTTTTCACCGTAAAATTTTCGACATACTATACTATGACATTTTTTTGTTAATTTTTTCAACATTCGATAAAATGACTTTTTTCACCATAGAATCATTTTACATGCTATAATATGACTGTTTTCAAGATTTTTTTCAACATACAAAAGTTTGACGTTTTTCACCGTAAAATTTTCAACATACTATACTATGACATTTTTTTTGTAAAATTTTTCAACATTCGAGAAAATGACTTTTTTTCACCATAGAATCACTTTACATGTTATAATATGACTGTTTTCATGATTTTTTTTCAACATACAAAAATTTGACGTTTTCATCGTACTTTGTTATACTATGTTGTTTTTTTCAACATACTATATTATGAAATTTTTTATGACTTTTTATTCAACATACTGTACTACGACATTTTAAATTGTGATCTACATACCATACTAGGACTGTTTAATATACTGTAGTATGAATTATTTTTCATATACTATAAGTTTTTTTGTTATTTTGATATACTATGCCATGATTTTTTACAACATCCAATACTACGACTTTTTGTCGATGTACTGTACTATATTTTATCAACAAACTATACAATGCTTTTTTGACATACTCTAATATGACTTTAAGTTTTCGATATATAATATTATGACTATTTTTATTTTTATTATATAATATTAGAATTTATTTTATCCGACATACTATAGTGTGCTTTTTGTTTTGACATACTATACTTTGACATTTTATTTCTTCGACATACTATGCCATGCTTTTTTTGGGCATATTATATTATGACTTTTTCTTATTCTTTTGACATATTACACAATGGCTATTTTTTTATGTACTATACTCTGACTTTTTTATTTATTTTTCAACAAAGTATACTATAACTTCTTTTTCAACATACTATACTATGACTCTTTTCAACATGCATACTATAAATTATTTTTCATATACTATAACTTTTGTTGACATACTATACTATAACTTGTTTTTGACATAATATACTATACTTTTTATGTCAACATACTATACTATATTTTATCAACTTAATATACCATGCTTTTTTGACATACTATAAGTTTTTTTGTTCTTTCAATATATTATACTAAGACTAATTCTTTCAAAATAGTATGACTTTTTAAATTTTTGACATCCTATGTCTTCTTTTCAACATACTACATTGTGACTTATTTTTTTCAACATACTAAACTATGACTTATTTTTTCAACATACTAAGACTTATTTTGACACACTGTAAAATGATGTATTTTATTCTACATGCTATATTTTGACTTTTTAATTTTTTTTCAACATACGATACAGTACAATGACTTTTTTCCAGTATATTATACTACAAATATTTTTTTCATATGCTATAAATTTTTTTTCAACATACTATACTTGGAATTTTTTGACAAACTATGTTATGACTTTATTTTTTTCCAACATACTGTACAATGATTTATTCTTTCAACAAAATATACTATGACTTATTTTTTATATGCTATACTATGACTTTGACGATGATTTTTTACTACACTATATGATACACTATAAATTCTTTTTTCATACACAAACTTTTTTCGATCGAACTATACAATGACTTATTTTTTTCGACGTACTCAACTCACTTCTTTTGGACAAACAATGTTGACTTTTATTATTCTGACATACTGTACCGTGAGGTTTCTTCAACATACTATACTATGACTTTCTGTTGCCATACTATACTTTAAATTATTTTTTGACATACTATAAAAAGCTTTTTTAAATACTACTTTGACTTTATTTTTTATTTCTTTCAATATATTATGCTCTGACTAATTCTTTCGATATACTGATCGTCAACACACTATACTATGACTTATTTTTTCAACATACTATACTATGACTTTTTACATTTTTCTACACACTAAACTATGACTTTTTTCAACATACTATACTATAAATATTTTTTTCATATACTAACTTTTTTTTGACAAACTATATGATGACTTTCTGGCAAAAAATTGAATCGAAGGCAACTGGACTTAAGACAAAGATCATCAGACTAGTGGGGACTAGTCTGACCAGTGGGGACTAGTCAGACTAGTGGGGACTAGTCAGACTGTAGCGTTGGAACTGATGAAGCCACTTGGATAAGGGGCGAAACGTCTTCAGAGACAAATCTAAGTCCAGTTGCCTTCGATTCAATTTTTGCCAGAATGAATCTGACCTGGATGAATATATATATATCTATATGATGACTTATTTTTTTCGACATACTACACTATGGCTTTTTTCCCCACACTATACTATAACGTATTTTTTTTTCAACATACTGTACTATGCTTTTATTGACATACTATACTAGGACTTTTTTATTCTTTTGACATATTATACTATGACTATGTTTTCAACATACTATACTAGGACTTTTTCCTCCACATACTGTACTATGACATTTTTTTTGACAGACTGACTTTTTCAACATACTGCACTGATTTTTAATTTTTTTTACTAACTATACTATGACTTTTTTCAATGTACTTTACTATGACTTATTTCGACATACTATAATGAGTTTTTTTTCAACACACTATACTAAGCCTTTTTTATTACATACTATATCTTTTTACATGCTGTACTATGACTTTGATATACTGACTTATTTTTTCAACATACGTTATTTTTAAACGACATGCTTTGACTTTTTCTTTTCTGTCTTTTATTATTTTGACATACTATGCAATGAGGTTTTTCTTGACATATAACTTCCTTTTTCCTTTTTTAATATACTTTATTATGAGTTTTTCATTCTTTCGAAAAAAACATACTGACTTTTTTCTGCAGTACTATACAATGACTTATTTTTTCGACATACTATACTGCCTTCTTTTTCCAAATAAGATGACGTATCTACTATATGACTTTTATCAACGTACTATACTGACTTTTTAATGTATTTTTTCAACAAACTATAATATGAAATTTTTGACACTGTACGATGACCTTCACTGTACGATGACCTTCACTGTACGATGACCTTCATGTTCAACATACCTGGGTCCTCAGCTTGTCTTAGATCTCATCTTGGAGACGACTGAACTGCTTCTGATGAGCCTCCCTTCGGCTTTCCAGCTTTTCTGACAGCATCTGGCAGATGGAGATGCAAAATAAATAAACACATTACAGACACAACCATTCAAATATAAAAATCATATCATTGACCACTGCAGTTTTCAGCTGTGTACAGAGTTTATCAGGTCTACCTCTCCTCATCTTGACGTCCCTGTCTGTAACCAGTCTGCTGCTCTTCCTCCAACACCTTGTTTCTTTTCTCTGAAAATAAACAGTCAAAAAGTCAAATGAGCTCCTTAAATGGCTGTAATGTCAGCTTCATGTGTTTTTAAAGTTCTGCACATTAAAGATAATGATATTTACAGTTTCTGCCAGAAAAAGTGGTGGCATAATCTGATCAATCAGCCATTAATCTATAAATAATCAATAACGATATATTCTTCCGCTGGTGGTAGCGTGAGGAAGAGGGGTGGGTGTGACTGTGTTTGAAATTTGGTATGCACTCAGACCTCCATTATGCATAAATTGCACACAGCTAACATAGCGTGGGTACCTTCACTTATTATTTATGTCTACCATTATGGCATGTTGTCATCTAATATGGTCCAGACTATTCCAGTAATCACAATGCTACAATGACATGAGTTACAGACAAAAGAGGGGTTAAATGGTAAATGGACGTGCCTTTATATAGCGCCTTTCTAGTCTTTTTACCACTCAAAGGGCTTTACGCTACATACCAACATTCACGCCATAATGTTGCTCAATCACTCCAACACTATCTCCTGAGTGGTCTTACTCTGTGCTGTTTCACCTATGGGCTGAGCCAATAAATTGCTGAATTTCATTTTGCTGTATAAAGTAAGTTACAACCATCATCATCAAAATTATGAAAAAACAACTTGTATTTTGTTCTACCTTGTAGGTAGGGATATCTGAAAAACTAAAGCCCAAAGAAATGGTGCCTGTGTTTATAACTCGGTCCCTCCAAACCTTTGAAATAAAAATTCTGACCCTGCTTAATATACTGGTAGGGTGGTATGCAATGTCTCATATTTTAACTTAAAGAAAAAACCTAAACCTCCAAATTAACAAAAAACTGAAGCCATCGGGCAAATGTAGCACAGTAAAAAAAGTGCACCACCCTCTGAAATGTACTTCAAAAGTGTACGCCACATGAGAATTTACTTCTGACTACTGATGTTGACCTGTACAAGAATCAAATATTTTACATCAATGCTGCAATGTAAATGCAGCAAGAAACATTACGCATTGTTAACACTGCTGTTGGCTGTTATTCAAAGACTTGATCTTGATCTGGGTTACCGAGGTTTCTGGAAATTTGGACATCAGAAAAAAGTAGCATCAAACAAATATGAGAGAAAAATGATCCAGTCATAATATTATAAAGTAAACAGGTGGCAGGTGTGCTCATAAAAACAGGTGTGTAAGCACATTTGGTAATAGCACATTAATCTTGTCCTGTATAGCTTAGAGGCAAGATGTGTACATAAACATAAACCCCATGCTTACTCATTGTTTTCTTCTTTATAGACGGATGAGCTGCTACAAAAGCAGGCGTTCAACTCATGCAGGTAAACCTGTTGTTCCTCTGACGTCTCCTGTGTCAGTGTGACACACTAGGTAAGTGTTGTAGGAGGGGCATGTAATGAATTCTGCCTTCAGCTGTGTAGGTTTAGGTTGCTGCATCTGTCCTCATCGCTCACTCGCTGCCGGGGGAACTTGGGTAACATGTGTGAGGGCGATGGGCCATGGGACTCCCGATAATATGAACTGGGCTGGACTACTGCAGGTCAGTGAGTCAAAAGCTACGCCAGGATTATCTATTCTGGTGGCGTCTAATTACAGTGTCAGTGTTTCTGATTGAGAGAAAATGTGAAACTGGAATGTTAGAGCGTCATTTTGTAGTGAGTAGCTGGAGAGGAAGCATTTAGAGCCTTTTAATGATTAAAAGAAAAACGGATCAATATTTGAGAAAATGTAGAAATACTGTGTATGCAAATGTTATTTTTATTTTTGTAAAGAGGATCACATGCTTTGCTATTAGCTTTTTGTTTTGTTTTGTTTTGTCTGTGTTGTTTGTGAGAATAATTGGTTGGAGATAAGTCAGGGGCATCACATTACCTTCACTGTACAGCCTTTAAAGGAGCTCACTGAGGCATGAAGTTTAAACCTTATCACCACCAGGGAAAACTTCTATAATCAGTTTTCAAGTGTAAGAAAAAGAACAAAAAACAAAAACAAAGAACTGCTGCTTACGGTTTGTTTCTTTTCTCGTCAGAACCTGCTGCTTGTG
Organism: Pterois miles; assembly: GCA_947000775.1. Classification (NCBI taxonomy): domain Eukaryota; kingdom Metazoa; phylum Chordata; class Actinopteri; order Perciformes; family Scorpaenidae; genus Pterois; species Pterois miles. The sequence goes on along the minus strand of CAMQGK010000308.1, from coordinate 3,029,491 downwards.
GCCCATCTGCAGCAGATCATATGTGATTCTGTGTGGTTTTCCATCCCGGAGGAACAGAAGCCTGGTATTCTGGTCGGATCACTTAGTGCATACTTTCCACCTCCGTACCAGCTGCTGACCCAGGAGTATCTGTGGATGGACAAAAACACAGGGAATTTCTACACTACTGAGCGAAAGATGGATCGTGAGGCCCTCTGCCCCGAGGAGACAAAGGCTGAGGAATGCATTATTTTACACAATGCTGTCGTGGGCCCCTCAGGAGACCTTATACAGTTTCCTGTGATCATAGAGGACACCAATGACAATGCACCTCATTTTGAAAGCAGTGAAATACATCTGAAGGTGTCTGAGGATGTGACTGTAGGAACCAGTTTCTTATTGGATGACAAGGCTCAAGACACGGATGCCGGACATAACAGCGAGCTGCATTACCACCTAGAAAATTCTGATGGCGTTTTCAGTTTAAAAGTGGAAGAAAACGGGTCTGTCATTATGCTGGTTGTGCAAACAGCTCTGGATAGAGAGACTCGGGATTTGTATCAGATGGCGCTTGTGGCCGCCGACTGTGGCACAGACCCTTTAAGTGCTACAGCAACTTTAATAGTCACGGTGACAGATGTTAATGACAACTGTCCAAGCTTCAGCTCTGACAGCCCCCGCAGTGTCATCCTCCCCGGAGACTCCCCGAAGAACATGCTGGTTGCTCAGGTCAGAGCCACAGACCCAGATTCAGGCCCGAATGCTGCCATCGTATATTCCCTCAGTCCCAAAGTCTCAGAGCGGGCCAAGAAGCTCTTTAGCCTCGACAGCCTCACTGGGTACATCAGACTAACACAGGACCTGCAAAGTGACAACTCCGAGGAGCTGTTGTTGAAAGTGTTAGCGAGCAGCCATCACTGCCCCCCAGCAGACACTCAGGTAACCGTATCCGTGCTCCCCAAGGCGAACCAAGAGCTGACGATCAAGATCGGGTTCATAGCGGAGCATCAAAACCAGACTATGGTGTTACCAGAGAACCAGCCCCCCACCGTCTTAGCTGTTTTAGAGCTTGAGGGTGACAGCAGCTTTAAAGACTCATCTCTCGCCGTTGAGAGCGGGGTGCCTTTCACTTTGAGCCCACAGAATGGCAAATATCTACTTTCCACATCAAAGCCCCTAGACTACGAGATGAAAAGCGAACATTATATTTCTGTGGTAGTGCATGGGAGATCAGCTGAAGGATCTGTGATTACTCCTTCCAGACGGGTGATCAGGGTGCTGGTGGCAGATGTCAATGATAATGCTCCACATTTCCTCCAGTCTCACTACCAGCTGGAGGTGGAGGAAAACAACCAGCCGGGGATGTTACTGCTGCAGGTCTCAGCGTCAGATGCAGACAGCGGATACAACGGCAGAGTGACCTACAGGCTGGACAAACACACATCTACCATCTTTAATGTTGACCCTGTGACAGGTCACCTGTCTGTGTCAGCCGTGTTGGATAGGGAACAGCAGGCTGTACACAAACTCACTGTGTTTGCGCACGATAGCGGCTCTCCTCCCTTGGAGTCGGTGGCCACAGTATCCATCCATGTTCTGGACCAGAATGACAATGCACCTGTTTTTATAACCCCTCACTTCATCTTTTTTATCCCTGAGAATGTACTGCCGTTTGCCCAGGTGGGGAGGGTTGGGGTAACAGACCCAGACGAAGGAGAGAATGGGAACACAGAGCTGCATGTTGTAAACAGCAGTGGACCTTTTGTTGTGGACAACACTCAGGGGACAATGCGCACCACCACCAACTTGGACCGCGAGACAGACGACCGCTATGAACTCTACCTGCTGGCCAGCGATCATGGCCGCCCGGTCGCTTTGACTTCCACTGCCAGGGTAACCATCTTTGTGGAGGACATCAATGACAACCAGCCAAAAGTGATCCTTCCCAGCAGCAACTCCTCGTGCCAGACCGTCTCTCCAGCAACCATTGCAGGCACCATAGTAGCAAAGATCTATGCCATCGACGAGGACTCTGGGCTGAATTCGGAGATAACATACACTGCTGTGGCGCCGGAGCCAGTGCAAAACAGCAGCCCCTTCCGGGTGGATTCAAGGTCGGGGAATATCACCGTAGCTCAGCAACTTCTACAGAAAGACCTGGGAATGCATCACCTGTTCATTGTGGTCAGAGATGGGGGGAAACCAACTCCACTTTATACCACTGTCTGGGTTAATCTCTTGGTCAACGAGAGCATGGGGCCCTGCCACTTAGACAGGGCGCCCACCTGGACAGGGACATCTGACGTGGTTCGAACTCCCTCAAAGGCCCCTATCTGTGAGGCAGAGGACACCAGATCTGCTCGGCTAACACTGCTAACGGGCCTGGGTATGATGCTGGTATCCACATGTTTGCTTGTGGTGACAGCTGTTTTATACCTGAAACAGAAGAGAAGAAATCTGCAGCAGAGCAGGAGGAGGCACACTGAGGAGAATGAGATTCCACTCAGGCTCAAAGACAAATATTACTCTGACTAACAGAATAATGCAAGCAGTGTATGTAATCCTCACTCGCACTTTGTCAAGAATGAAATCAGCCTGTGAATTAAATACATTTTGAATATTTGTTAAAGTCTTCTTGCATTTTGATGATCAAATTTGTTTAAATATTCTGATACACAGTGCATTCAAATATTGTAAAACTGCAACATTCAGTAGAAATAAAGATGATCCATTTTCTGATAAGTAGCCAGGAGAGCAAATAAAATGGTGAGCTGATAAGTGAAGTATTTTAAGCTATCAGCAGAGACTTATAGAAAAATGTACAACACTGTAATTTGACATAGGTGATGTGTACAGTCTTAGCCATCATAAGATAGAGCATATCACAGCAAGTAAAACACCAGTCATCATCATTAGGGATTATTCTTCATGTCTCCTGCAGTGAGACAAAAACTGAGGCAATGGTGCGTTAAGTTGATTGGGTCTTTCTCAGATTTCGGACCCAGAGTGACGGCGAGTCTAAAGTATTTAGACACACAAAAGGGTCTAATGTTCCTCTGGTGGTGAGGTGATGAAAGTCTCTCAAGAAACGACTCGGAGACAACCACAGGAGGCGGAGCGCCACCGTGGACAGGTGAGCGGTGGCGGAGGGAAGGCACACCAACATCTCAAGTCACCGCCTCACACCTGTTACCCGATAGCTCACCCACAGCACTGGATCACACCCAAAAGACAGAAGAAAAAAAAAAAAAAACACTGTACTGCACCCAGTAACCTAACAAGGCTTGTTGTTTTGATGGCAGATGTTTGGAGTGAAATCACACTGTGTTCAAAGAAATCTTTACAAAAGGCATTTGCATGCTGGGGAACAATCGAGATATCAAAACCAGGTTAAGTGATGCATAAATTATGAACGAGAGAGTAAAATGTGTTTGCAAATCTGTGAACACACAATTGCACAAAGAGGGCAGGCTAATTGTTTTAGCTTTTACACAAGAAAATGTTGTTTTTATCTTCATGGTATCATAAACTATTGAGCGATCCTTTCAAGATACACCCGTGTTAGAGGAAAGGAGGAAATTCATGAGTCAGAGCTGCCTGTAAAACACAATGTACAACAACCTGGTTAGAGGAGAACAAGGCTTGTATAACATGACTGGTGTTTCTCTGAGGAGTTTTGAGCCAGCAGCTAAAAAAAAAAAAAAAAAAAAAAACCTAATAGGGTTGTACTGTGACACCAACTACATTAATTTAGAGGAAGGGCCTCATCATAACATTACATATTAAAGAAGCATTTCAACGTAAGGGATTACAGATTTTATTAGACTAAAACATGAATAAATTAATATTAAAGCTATTGTGGTTTAAAAGAGGCATTTGTGACATGGCTGAAAAAATATCAAACATCATTGCAGACTGGATTTTTGGAGCATCATGTTTAAATATGCTTTTCAACTAAACTGACATTTCTCAAAACATGATTGAGGAATGAAACTCCTCATCTGCCTGCTGCTGTGCAGGAGAAAGCCTGCCATCTGCTGGAGGCAGGTGAAGCCGGATCTGACTATTTCTGGTATCTTGCCAGAGGGGTGTGTGGATGAATCAGAGGACAGTCTCTCAGTCCGCCACAGTCAGGTCACCTGAGATCAGTGATGCCTCCCTGCTGCACGCCGCTCTGCTCCAATCACAGCACATCTCATCTTAATCACACTTTTTGTTACTAAAGCTGAACATTTCATAGTAGGTCATGGGGGTTGCATGAGCTCACGTGGACAAAGAAACCTGCTGGCATACACCCAAACACCCAGTGAGATAATTCTGACATACACATCAGGGGTTTTCTGATCACAGATGACATAACAATCCAGTCTAATTAAAATAGCAGTGATGTATTTTTATCAAAGAAACTCGCCGTAGTGATGCTGAGAAATAGCCCCTCAGCTATCTGGCTTAAAAGGCACTATCTGACTTCACATATTCATGGTCTGTGAAGGGCACTTTAAGCATGCTTTTAAAAAGGCACATTTCAGGACTGAATAGACCCATTTAAGAGATAAATGATGAGGCACGTATCAGTTTTGCCAGCTGGGATCTTTCATGTCCAGTACTGTATCTCAAACACTGCAGTCAAACAGATAGCATCTGACAATTTCCTAAGTCTGGAGAGCATCACCTGACTGTCAACACACAGACTCATACTGATGGTGTCAGACAGATCACCTTCACTGGACCCTCTGATCCAAGAGCTGCTGCTCATTTGGTTTCATCCATCAGGCTGAACATGATGCTCTGGGCTTAACCAATGACTGAATGCCCTGGAGTAGGGATGGCCAGCTCATAGAAGAGGAAAAGTGTTTCAAATACGGGAAAAAAAAAAAACACTCTCCTGTATTTGCATATGAAGCTGCTCTCTCTATGCAAATGTGCGTCAACAATGAACTAAGGAACTTTCTGCAAGCGTAAGAACCTTGACCTCCTTATTATTCTCCGCCTTGAAGTTCATTGAAAAGCAGCATTGTTTCTTTAAGATCGCACTCGCAGTCATCAGCGGGTCTGTTCATTGTTGGGGGAACAGAAAGCGAGTTGAGGTTGATATACGGGGGCAGAGGACCAGTTGCGCATATCATCAGAGGACCAGCTGCAGAGCAGCAGCAGCCGCAGTAACCGACTGGCCCTGAACGCATCCTTCCAGACATGGGTAAGATCCTCCAGCCACTTATTAGCTTTTAGGCGATAAACTACGCCACGTTATCAAATATGCATTTCATGTGATAGCAGCACGCTCATATATGAATGCGACTCTGAAAGGCCTTCAGAAGTTATTACGTTTCTTTTTTTTGTCAGTTTAGAGGTCGGCTACTCACCCTGATGCTCCGCTGATATTATGAGATTTATTTCATGCTTGAGGTGGCAGGGCTGCTTCCACTGGAGCCCTGTCGCATTTGCTTTCGGTCGCAATCTCTCTCAATTTTTAAAGAGCCGAACTTCCGTTTTGTATTTTCTACCATTGTAGAGGCCTGTTTTTTCATTTGAGTCTCAGTCCACAGACACGTGGGCTGCTGGTTCGTGGACTTCCGCTGGCTGTGATGTCATTAATTAGTTAATTGGTGCGTCTGAGGGCCCTGAGCTAATGTGGGCTACTGTGTATGCTGGGGCCACTCCTGGGGACCCATTTATTTACTTCCTTCCTAATATAACAGTACTGAAAAACAATGGTTACTGTGTGCTAGTTCTCTCAGTTTCTCTTCTAAAACTCTTCCATACCACCCTAAAGTGATCTCAACTAATTATTCATTCTTTTTATTGATAATTAATCTCAGTTATTTTCTTGATTAATTAATTAGTTGTTTGGTCTATAAAATGGTGAAAATAGTATTGGTGAAAAACCCTTGTTTTGCCCACAGCTCAGAGATATTCAGTTTACTGTCATAGAGGAATAAAGAAACTATTCACATTCAAGACGCTCCAGTCAGATCACCTGAAGATGTCAACTTGGGCTCTGAAAAACTGTGATAGACATGTAATCACTATTTTTGACATTTATAGACTGAATAAATAATAGAATAATCAATATTTTTTTTTAAAATTCAGTTGCAATTAGGGCTGCAACTAATAATTATTTTCATTTGGAAATAATCTGTTGATTATTTTCTTGAATAACTGATTGTTGTTTGGTTTATAAAATAGTGAAAAATGTCTATCATGTTTCCCAAAGCCTAAGATGACATCCTCAAATGTCTTGTTTTGTCCACAGTCCAAAGATATTCAGTTTACCGTCACAGAGGAGAAAAGAAACCAGTTTTGGGCCGTTGGTCAAATCAAGACTTGTGAAGATGTCAGCTTGGGCTCGGAGAGACTGTAGACATGTAATCACTATTTTTATTTTTAGACTAAAAGAATAGAATAATCAATAATGAAAATATTTTAAATTCTGTTGCATCTAAGGCTGCAACTGACGATTTTTCGTTTGCAATTAATGTGTTAATAATTTTCTTGATTAATCGAGTAGTTGTTTGGTCTATAAAATGGCGATCAGTGTTTCCCAAAGCCGTTGTTTTTGTCCACAGCTCAAAGATATTCAGTTTACTCTCATAGAGGAGAAGCGAAACCAGAAAATATTAAAGAATCTTTTTTTCTTTAAAAATAATGAAACAGATTAATTGATTATCAAAATCGTTGCTAATTAATCTAATAGATCGATTTAATTTTTGCAGCTCTAACGTGATGCCGTCTGACCGTTGGCCTGTCTCTGCAGCCTTGCTGAAGTGTTCAATTAAAGAGCTATCTATTTGCCCCTCCTGCCATCTGTGTTTACTGTAATGGTACCAACCACAGTCTGTCTGCTTCCATTGTGCCCGTCTGTGTGGATGCACGCATGCAAGCGTGTAATGGCGCACATGCACACAGTTGCATTGTTTGTTTATAGATTTGCTGTTTCCATCCTCTTCCAGCACAGACAGCTCCCCACTATCACTTTCTTGTTCCCATGACTCCCCAGAAGGAAGTCTATGAGAGTGTGTGTGTGTGTGTGTGTGTGTGTGTGTGTGTGTGTGTGTCAAGCATCGAGGTGCCTCTGGCCTTTGTTTGCTTGACATTGGTGGCCCTTGTACCCCCATGATGCTGTGGGACAAAGACTGTTGTCTCTGCAGTCACAAAAGCAGCCTCTCTCTCTTTCACTTTGTCTCTCCTCTCCGTCCTCCCCCTTTTCTCACACTGTCCATGCTGGGTGGTGAATGGAGTCAGGGTGCGAGCTGGGGTCAGAGCAGACGCATGGCCGTGCCCTTGGCCCTTTGGCATCCATTCAAAACAGCACAACTATTAGAGAGAGAAGGAATGCGTTAACAGATGAAGCTCGGTCCACAGAGTCAAAGTAACATGAAATCACATTTTAAATGAAATCTTACTTACCTCCAGTGTGCTCAGGTTTTGAGATATCTATCTCAAACATTTCTGCCTCCTCCTCAGTTCATGTGGTGTTTGCATTATTAAAAAATCATCCTCGATAATCCAACTCATTGTGCGCTCTTTTTTTTTTTTTTTTTCATGGGAACTACTTTCTACCAAAGAAACTGTCACTATGGAAACTGTTGACTTCTGTGAATTATCCAGCATAACCGACAAACAGATTTGTGGACAGTAATTTAACATTTAATTAACATTTTTGATAGTCAATTCATATCATATCATATATCATTATGGAGCATTTCTTTGGTTACTGGGCTGTTGGTCAGCTTGGGCTCTGACAAACTGAATCACTATTTCTTTTGACATTTTTACACTAAATAAATAATAATTTTTCAATAACAAAAAATTAATATTCAGCTGCAACCAGGGCTGCAACTGAGGATTATTTTCAATAATATTCAGTTTTTTCAATCTATCAGTTATTTTCTCAAATTATCAATTAATTGTTTGGTCAATAAGATTTCAGTAAATGGTGAAAAATGTCTGTCAAGCTGCAAATGTCTTTTTTGTGCACAACTCAAAGATATTCAGTTTAATATCATAGAGGAGTAAAGAAACCACAAATATTCAAATTTAAGAAGCTAGAATCTGATAATTTTTTTTACTTTTTTTCTTAAAAAAATTACTCAGATTAATCGATTGGTCATTGCAGCTCTTGTTGCAGCCCTAGTTCGACCAACACAAACAATTCCTTTGTCTTCAGGAGAAAGGCCCGTCTCTATACTTTCTACTGGGCATCACTTCTCCATTGAAACTGAGTCTGTCTGTCGTATTGCATCAGTGAATTATGTGCTCTGACTTTCGTGGCGCTGCCTCTCGACTAACAGGTTGCTACGACTGCTGCATGCGCTGTTTGGGCGGCGTGCCGTACTGCTCCCTGGTCGCCACGCTGCTGTGTTTCTCTGGCATCGCCCTCTTCTGCGGTTGTGGGCACCAGGCACTCACAGAGACAGAGCGACTCATCGAAAACTACTTTGCTCGTAACCTTCAGGACTACATCACCCTTGCCTACATGTGAGTGGTAAATTGAAGCACTTCCATCATTAGTGAGACATCTCTTTAACTTCGTCATGGGATTTCTCGGGATGTAGCCTCTACTGAGAAGGATTAGGTCCTGTTGTAACCCTGAATTTTGACTTTCTTTTTCTTCTTCTCAGCATCCAGTATTTCCAGTACGTTATCTATGGTTTGGCCTCCTTTTTCTTCCTCTACTGCATCATGCTGTTAGCTGAGGGCTTCTACACCACAAGCACTGCCAAGCAAACCTTTGGAGAGTTCAGGAGCACCATGTGTGGCCGCTGCCTTAGCTCCTCGGTGAGAGGGCCCAGAGTGGGACGAGTAAAGGGGATTGGATGGGATTAATACACATATCACTCCCTGGTGGGTGCTGAGCCGAAAATCTTAAGGCTGCTCTAAACCTTTAGGGACATGCAAAGATAAGCATACAGTGTGTGTTTGAGCAGTTGGGGGAGAAAAAAAGCTGAGTGGTTGGAAGAAGAGGGTGAGAGCGGAGAGATAATAAGTACAGCTAATCAGAAAAAAAGTAAATGTGGTCACTAAGTGAGTCACTGCTCATAAAAACACTCTCTTAGATTATGTGTGCCAGTTTATTATGATGATGCAGCCTAATGTGCATTCTGCTCCCTCCTCGTACAGTTTATAGTGATGACATACGTACTAGCCGTGCTGTGGCTGTTGGTGTTTGCCTTCTCGGCCCTGCCCGTCTACTTCTTCTACAACATGGATGCCACCTGCCACACTATCGATGTTCTCACTGAGACCCCAGCGAGTATCAACCAGCTCTGTGTCGATGCAAGGCAATACGGTAAGAAGACCTCTCTTAATATGGCAACCTATGAGACTGGCTTCTCACACTAATACCAGCAACACTGGAATCAACAAATCCCACGAAAAGACCAATACCAAACAATGCATTGTTCCTACCTACAACCTGTACAGCCAAACATATTCGTCTGTGACACGGACCGCAATTGTTGTCCAAAAATATTAAGACAAAGAGTCTGCAAACATTCAGGTAGCTCTATGAAGCAGCACCTAGACATAGATGCTAAATGCTAAAGTCAGCATGCTAACATACTCAGAATGACAATAATACCAGTATCCATACTACTTAGTATGTACCACATATTATCTCAATTGCAGTGTGCCAGAAACACCAGGATGTCCTACTTCATCCAGTCACGTTGCAGTAGCTAAGTCAGCATGCTTTTCTGGCTATTCTGACCCACAGTCCTCTGTGCAGTCGATATATGAGCAAGAGGGTAAAAGTTCAAGGCACAATGATATGAAGAAGTAGTATGTCCCAATTGTATGCATACTGCATGCAACAATACATACTTTAAGGGCAGCTGAAGTATGTACTAAAAGTAAAAAGAAAAAGTATGCTATTTGGAACGTAGCTAATGCTAACATGGTGATGTTTAGCAGGTATGAATAATTAAATAATTAACTACGTTCATCGTCTTGATTTGGTGTGTTAGCATGCTAACATTTTTAATAATTAACACCAAACACAAAGTACAGCTGAGGCTGATGGGAATGTGATTAGTTTTTTTTTTTTGCCAAATTTCATGGTGAGCCATCCAATAATCAAGACATTTTTGGAGACACCAAACTACTAACATTTTTGGTGGCACTGGGAAAAGTCAGGGGATCACCAAAGTTAATTTGGATTCATCTTTTGGGCATCATAAATGTCCAATGTACAAAATCTTTTAGCAATCCTGAGATTTTCCAGACTAAAGTGGTGACTAACAGACCAACATTGGCATCCACACTGTTGCACTGGGGACATTCATTATGTTCCTTCATTACCATAGTTAAGGTTCGGCATTGATCGCCAATAGTTTAGGTTAGACAATGATCTCAAATACTGTAGTTAAGGTTAAGTATTACTCTTGAAAAGTTAAAGTTAGGCATTGATCTCAAGTAATGTTGTTAAGGTGAGGCTTTGATCTCCAATACTGTAGTTAAGGTTAAGCACTGACCTTGAAAAGTTAAGGTAAGACATTGCCCTTGAAAAGTTAAGGTTAGGCATTGATCTCAAATAATGTAGTTCAGGTTCGACATTGATCTTGAACAGTTAAGGTTAGAAAAGGTTGTCAGGCAGCAAGTCTCACAAGAGGTTTTACAGATCTCAGTCAGATTTCACAATTTGCAGGTTACCCTTAAACATAGGTGCTGTACTGTTTCAGTCAATCCCACATAAACAGTCCTGATGGTATAAAAACCCACTAGCTTATAAAACGTGTATTAATCTGCAAAATAATCCCCAACAAACGCACTACCTAGGCTACCCATGTTGTAAAATTTGGTAAAAACTACTGTGCCAAACTGTTTATTTTAACTATTTGTTGTTTTTAAATTAACCTATATATTTTGACGTGTTTTCAAAAAAAATGAAGTGCCACAGACAAGGTAGGGAAGTCAAAAAGTAATAAATGAACAAAAATGTTGTTTTTTGTCTTTTCATGTGGTTTGTGGATAGTAAGAAAAATGGAGAATAATTGCATCTTCCTTTTGATTGATTTATTTAAGAGACAGAATTGAATAGAGGCATTTCATTTAACAGGCCTCCTGCCGTGGAATGCAGTACCAGGGAAAGCTTGTGGTATGACTCTGTCCAATGTCTGCAAGACCAGAGAGGTAAGAACCAGGAAATGATTAAAGCTCTGCAGTCACATTCAGCAATTTTCCTGACATGGAATGAAGCCACACGTCATCACCACTAATGCAAATGTCCTATCTCCCATCAGTACCGAATGACCTATGACCTCTACATTGCTGCCTTTGCCGGTGCAGGCATCACTCTCTTGGCTCTGGTGAGTGATTATGCTTCAGACGGGGCCAATTTGGCTGCTCTTCCACACTGGGGTACAATAGCGTTATGGCTCATGTGACTCGGTGACGCTCAAAGTGTAGGCGGCAAGGCATCTCAGGCCTCCATGACTGATGACTTTTGTACTATTGCTCTCTGTTCCTCTTTCTCAGCTGACACAAACATCATAACAGTGCTGTAATGTCTGGTGGTTTTCCAGCCAGGCAAATGGTGCACCCATTATACTCGCATGCTCCATTACAGAAGCTGTTATATGGGTGGTATCTGCTACCAAATTAATGTCATTAGCACTTAATCATTTTTTTTTTCTTATTTCTAGAGTTATGGATTTTTCTACTCTGCACTTTTGTTCTGACACTTCCTGTCTCTGTTTGTCCCTCCATAGTTGACCTATACTGTGTCCACCACCTATAACTTTGCGGTTCTTCGGTATCTGGGGAGAAAGGGCATAGGTGCACGGTGTTAGGCTCACCAGCTTCCTGTCTACTCTATGGCTACTTCACCACCAACATGGGGACGGCAACAATCCTCTTCTTCCACATCATCTGCACAGAACCACCTCTGGTCACAGACTTTTAAAAATGTTGTCTTTATACTTTTACTTTTCTTGTTGGGAAGAATGTTTGTGAGGTTTGTCTACTGCTTTTACACGCAGTAATTGTTATTTCAGTACTTCCTATGCCATGTCACCAAAATATTTGCAAATTATTGCTCTTGTTGCTTGCTGAGGTTAGAGTCTAAGAGCCTAGAGTTGCACTCAAAATACAAATAACACACCACTAATAAATTAACACATGTAAGAAGTAACCACCAATTTGCAACACACATGCTGCTAGAATGCAGCTGTTGCGGAGAATAGGAATTATAGGTTACCATGGGTACCACCCTTCACATCTGGTTGCCATGGTGGCAGACAAGCACGCATTTGCAGTCTCACGCTGACCTCAGGACTTTTCTCACGGGCTGGAGAAAAGCCTCAACAATGGAGTCACGCCTGTTTTTAAAAGCTAGCCAATCAGGATCCAGCTGCGGGGGCCACCTGCACTACGAGCCTCTGCTAGGGGTTATGTTCCATGTCAAGGGAGAGGGTCCTCTGCACAAAGAGGGGGTTAGACCTCTCTAAAGTCTCAATGAAGCTCCTCTGGGATGGCAACCACACACAACACCATCCACATGCTGCTGCATGACCCCCACCTCCCTCTCAATAATTGAAGTGATGGATTCAGAGCGAAGGGACTGAAGGAATTTTAGATGATTTTCAATAGTTTCTTTCTGACAAAGGGACATACTTGTTTAGTTATGATCTAGAAAGATCTGAAATTGTTTCTCATAATTTTGAGATGGCAAAAGCACTAGGTGCTAACTTATTGAGTGACCTCATATTATTAGACCTAAAAACACATTGTTGAGGTGTGACTCCCCCCTGCTGTTAATGCATGACCGAGGTACTTTTATAGAGATAGGACAGCTTTGTTTTGTCTCTAACTCTTTAGGAATTTTGTTGTAGTTATTGTATAACATCTTTTTACTTACTGTAGCTGATTTTACTACTTTTACACTTTGGGTATTACTAACAAAACCTTTTGCAACATTATAAGTAGATTATTCCATTTGTTTAAGCTTTACCCAGCCGTGAGTGGTGGATTTGTCAAATGGCAGCTGGCGATTTGATGATTATTTTTCTGTGTTGGTAAAATTTGATAATAAAAAGGATACTCTTTGAAGTATTTGTGCAGAGCACCTCTGAAAACATTTTGTTTGTAGTCTGTGTGAAAGTGCGGCGTCTGGTGTGGTGTCACAGTGTTTAACTGGCGCTCCATCCTTGGCTTCCTGCCATATCTAGGGCCAAGGTATTTTGTAAGGTGTTTTGTGTTCTCTCCTCTGGTGTCCACAGGTACACTGTTCCCTGCACTTGGCTGTGAACCAGGTGTACCAGAGGAAGCTGAGGCACAGGGCCAAAGAGGAGAGGGGAGGCTGTGACCTGTATGGGAGGGTGCAGAGGGTCCGAGGGGGGACGCTGTGCTCTCCATACCCTGCAAACACATCAGACACCTGCTGACAGCGCCTCTAGTTTGGCTGCAGCAGCTCTTCATGGCCTCACTGCTCATCAAAACTATACTGTTTTGTGAAGTATTCAACTAGCTAGTGTTTGTTAAGTTGACTCCCTTCATTATTTTCATGTTTTCATTAAAATATAGGCTATTATGTGTTCATATCTGAAGTTGTAAAATGCAGTTGGGAGCCATAATGTGTAATTTCCTATGAAGTTCTGCATTTGACCAAGATAATTTATACTTTCTGTATATTTCCTTGAGTCAGGGATTTAGTTGAAAGGCAGACATGATTTCTTTCTGTCCAGGTCTAATTTTACAGCATGCGGTGTATGCTTGATATCCTTTTTTTAATGAAGAAGGAGAAATAAACAGTGTTCACTGTCTCTCGGGTTCCTGCACATACTTGGTCATTCAGTGACATTCAAGGTCTTGTGTGCTGAAATTCAAACAAGGTTATTTTTGGTATCAAAATTCAAGACCTGTGTTTGACTGGAGATCTTGCTGAGGTATACAGTAATATTTCTGCTGCTTATTACTGCAAATATTGGGGCTTTTTTTTCCTGATAGTGAAATGAGTGCTTAAAAGGTGGAGAGCGGAGGTATACTGATTGAGTGACCTATTTTAGTTTTAAAAATAGTTTTTAAGAGCTTTTGTTTTCAAACTATAAAGTCGTTTTTAATACTTGCATACTTTCATGAATTTCACAGACAATACAGCATCTCCATTTGGTATGTTGCATGTTTTATTTGTAGCCAAGCACTGGAGAGTATTTGCCGCTTTGCCAGCATGTTGGCACAACCAGTCTTTCCTCCGCAGTGCAAAAAGAGGAGTAAGGGAGGTTGTCCATTAGATTGAACACATAATCGAGATGAACAGTCTTAACTTTCACACAGCTTAAATCACACTCGTGGGGATGAGCACTGAGGGTGAGACAGACGTTCAGTGTCATTTTGTACATTATTATAAAATGAATGCCCTTTGCGATTTACATAAGCCATTAATATGGACAGCCCGACGAAATTAGTTTTTACATTCATAAATATTACAGCAACATAAAAAAACTGACATACGAGAAGGTTGCAGTGATGTAAGACAGCATCATGAGAGCAACATAATGTATGGTTATGCTACCAGCTTATAAGTACTGACTGATTCTCAGGTAAACACTGTGATAGGCTACATTATCTGAACAGGATAAAAACTGAAATGGTAAAGAGACAACGTAATCTGTTCAATCCATGAAACATTAACACTGCTAACAGCCCTCATTTTTGCTTTGAATTAATACAGGCTACCAGCTTGATGCAGTTAAAATGCCCTACTCAGTTCACAGTTAATAAAGATCTTCTCATACTGCTGCGAGTACTAGTACTCAACAAGCTATTTATTATAAGCCTCCATTAAACCAAAGTACCATGTAATAAGTAAATATGACTGTACCTGATAGGATTCAGTTCACTTTCACAGTGAAGCTCTTGTAATATTCACCATTAGTCCGCAAACACATTGAAATGTGATGCAATCTTTGACTTGAAATGCAAATCTCAGGCTGCACAATACCTCCAACAAAGCAGAAAAACATGTATGACCACACAGACTATAATAAGAGCCGTGGTGACTGTGTCCAAACATTTGATCTTATTTATGCAACAGGTTTGGTTGCTTGAGTAGAAACTATATAAAATACTATTTCAGCAGTAATCAAAGTACTGATGAGAATGAATTTAGGCCATGTTAGTTTGAAGCATTGAATATCAGCATATTATTTTTTTCAAACTGTGCAGGCAAAAAACAATGTCCTCTGGTCAATAACTGTAAAACCAAAGGGAGTCTGTATGTAAATACATTAAAATAGAAGTAAAGTACCATCAAGCTGAAAACAAGTAAACATTAAGTTGCCAGAATACTGTTGTACATTTCACTCTATACTGCATGAATGTATGGAAGATGCACAATTCACACATTAGTAGTAATAGTCTTATCCTTGTGCTCAGGCTATTTCACATTCAGCTGAGACCTGAAATGACCAGACAGACAGCTCAAGCTGTATGTTAATGTACCAGTAAAGCTCAGCAGACCTTCAGAATAGCAAAGCTAAAGGACTGGAATGTTAAGGCCTGCCGCACAATGAACAAGGCAGCTGCAGGATTACAAACATGCCAAAAAAAATTTGCGAAAATGATTGTTAATTCGGAGAACTGTAACCTCCTCTGTACCTCAGGAAAACTTAAATCAGCCCTTTATCGAACAGAATATAACACATCTGTTTAAGTAAATGACTCGCTGGTCACTGGATGGAAGTGTGCTTCACACAAAAATAAACAGCAGTTTATCAACAACAGCAGCAAAAGCAGTATTATTTTTGAACTTCGAGAAACACTGAGCCGTGCTTGGTAAACAGGCCCATGTACATAAATCATGGGAAATAATCTGATAATGCCTAACTCGTACACCTGACACCTCCAGCTACACACTAGTGCAGTGGTAATACATATAATAGACAAATGGATGAGGGCACCACAACAGCTCGTACCCAATACTTACAGTCAGCGCTGCAAAATTAAAGCTTACAGTTCCCTTCTCACTGATGACAAACAAGGTCATGCTGCTTTTGAGAACAGCAATCATTTAAGCTCCTCGTACCTCAACACATATTGATAAACACACTGATGGAGTTGGGGGTTCTCATGCATAATACCTGCCTGGATTGGGAACACTGTCATTAAAAGACACTTTCTGTGTCCAGAAAATACATTAGCTCTCCACTTCTGCTGAGAGAACAAGAAAATGTGGTGTTGTATTCAAAGTCCCTCTAAAATCCAGGAAAATCAGCCCATGGTGGACAGACTGTCCGACTGTCTGTCACTGTGCTAAAGGCAGAGTGTGCTCTTCAAGAGAGGACTTGTATATTCTCTCTAACGTTTTAATCAATATCATTTAAATTAAAATAAGTGCTGTGAAAGCATTATTTGATACAACTCCTGCAGACAAAGCCGAAGCTGGGTGGAAATGTTTTTGTGCAACACTCCTGAAAGGTGTGCCTGTACCATAGGTCTGTACCTTAGGTCAGAGCAATAATTCAACAATCTAGACACCAGCTGAATCCTTGACACGACCCTCATCAGAGCAGCTGTATCTTATCCACATTATCTTCAGGGGATACTGTACTCAGTACCTTGTACCTACAGTACATGTACCATTAACGATATATCTCCCTGGCTCTCAAAACTGCCATGGGCGAGTTTCAGCCAGAGAGATTAAGACAAGGTGGATTCACACCTGACCAATCAGCAGCAAGACGTGCGAGAGGTTTTGCGGTTGCCATGGAGATCAATAGTACTACTCAGTAGTGCATGGTCAATCTGGTCCTCAGCAGCCAGCACCTCTCTGACAGCTGCCTCGAATGCAGCTGTGACATTAGTGTCATCTTTAGCGCTGGTTTCAAAGTAAGGGCAGCAGCCGTTCTCTTCACACCAGGCCCGTGCTTCGTCCTCGCCCACCTCCCTCTGCTCCATGTCTACCTTATTGCCCAGCACCACAAAAGGGAACCGCTCAGGGTCTTTAACATCCGAGTAGTACATGAACTCCTTCTTCCAGCAGCCGAGGTTCTGGAAACTCTGCAGGTCGTTAACAGCAAATGTGAGCAGGCAACAGTCGGCACCTCGGTAGAAGGGCGTACGCAGGGACTTAAAGCGCTCCTGGCCTGCTGTGTCCCAGATCTGAAGAGTGACCAAACGCCCGTCCACCTCCAGGTCCCGGTTAAGGAACTCCACACCGATGGTGTGAAAGGACTGGGAGTCAAATCGGTCTGTGACATAGCGGTTCATAAGGGAGGACTTGCCCACTCCACCGTCCCCCAACAGGATCACCTTCAGGAGCAGGCTCTTCCCGCTCATCATGTTTCCTCCCACCCAGAAAGGCCTCCACACCAGGTGGCAGACCGGGGTCAATTCAACCTAGAAAGAGGAAGAAGTGCACAATACTACACAATCAAAGGGAAACACGAATCACTATAGGGGTATAGGAACTGAAACATACTGAAATATCAGAAAACATTCAACACCTCAAGCAGCTGTGGGCTTGGCTTTGCTGACGACTCAGGGTAGATAACTAGGGAAAAAGACTGCTGTTCGAGCAACATTTGAGTTCAACCTCAAATGAACTTGACTGACAGAAAGAGAGATGTGTAATGGTTGACTAGTTTCAGGGACACAATGACAGGGGTGAAGGACCGAGATGTCTCTGAGAGAAGCTCTGGGCTGCATGACTACAGCCTTGTTTACTACATGACATACTGATTCATCATAACTTACACATGTACTCTGCTTGCCAGCCGTAACGTAGGATATGATAACATTGTCCTACATAATTTAAAACAACTGTATGAGAAGTAGTTTTATGACACGTAACAGATGAAGTGTAGGAGTCCTGCGCCACAACAAACGGGGGCGAATCAGGATCCTGAGCTGGCTGTGGAGACCACTGCACCTGCGCAGAGACCCATACATGTACCAGCTTGTTGTCAGCTGTGACTGGCGGCTAAAACTCTAGATAAACAGCTTCGTCGAGGGTCTCTGCGTTACTGTTCACGAAGTGCGCCAGAGCAAAAGTAAACTCGGAACTGAAACAGGTAAAAGGCGTCTAAAAACCACAGTGCATCAGACAATAACAGCGTGTAGCGGGCGGCTTAGCGAGCCTCCCAGCCAGCTATCAAGCTAGCCGGCTAGTGGCTTGTTGACATTCTATCCTGGTCATGCTAACCGTTAGCTTCAGTGCACATGCGACTCAAAACTACGTTTAAAAGCAACAAAAGAACAAAGACCACAGTGAGGCGATCTGTCTATAACTGGACGCATCTAATACAAACAGAAAAAGCGTTCATTTTCACTCACCCAGCTCTAACAGTTGATGTTGCCTGATCCGCCCTCCTCCCCTACATTTGGCTGAGATTGAGTGTCGTGACGTGCGCGCCCCCATGAAGGAGCTGCACGTGCACACCGCCCCGACAAACCGAGGTCCGAACATGGTCCTAAAGCCCGCAGGGTTCACGTTAGAAAAATTATAACAACAAACAATACTGTATGAATTTAAATACATTTTGAAGTACAAATACTTCACTTGACTATTTTTCTATTCTGGGCTACTTTGTACTTCTACTACACTATATTTCAGATGGAAATATTGCATTTTTAATCTATTATATTTATGTGACTGCTGTCATTGCAGATTAACATTATCACCTATTATAAAACATTGTTATAGATTAAACTACCTAACAGTATATATAGCAGATCAGTTTTACCAAAAATGTATTGCAATCGTATGAACAATCCAGTAATTGGCTATAATACATAATATAATGGTGTAACATAACATAACATTTTACTTTTGGTGCCCCGCAGGCAAACTCATCCCCCTCCAACACCGGTGAACATCCAGGGATCAGACATTGAGATGGTGACATCTTATAAATACCTGGGTGTTCACCTGAACAATAAACTGGACTGGACCACAAATTCCTCTGCACTCCATAAAAAAGGCCAGAGCAGACTGTATCTGCTCAGGAGACTGAGGTCTTTTGGAGTGCAGGGGACACTCCTGAAAACATTCTATGACACCGTGGTGACATCAGCCATATTTTATGGAGTGGTTTGCTGGGGCAGCAGCATCACAGCTGCAGACAGGAAGAGGCTGGATAAGATTATCAAAAGGGCCAGCTCTGTCCTGGGATGCTCTCTGGACACAGTACAGGTGGTGGGAGAGAGGAGGATGATGGCTAAGCTGTCATCCATGATGGAGAAGGACTCCCACCCCATGAGAGACACCATCAGAGCTCTGGAGAGCTCCTTCAGTGACAGGCTGCTACACCCTAAGTGTACGAAGGAGCGTTACAGAAGGTCCTTCCTGCCTGCAGCTGTTAGACTCCACAACCAGCACTGCTCCCAGTAAACCACAATCACAGTCACATTCACAACAAACTCACCGGACATAATGTGCAATAAGGACTCATATTTACAATTATATCATCTGCTCAAATTATAGGAACTGGACAATAATTTATTTATTGATATGCTGGACATATTTTTTGGCTCTACTTTCTATTATGTATATATTATTTTATTTTATTTTATCTTTATTAATACTGTTTTTAAAATCTATCCTTCTTGTTTTTGCACTATCCACTTTGCTGCTGTAACGTGTGAATTTCTCCACTGTGGGACCAATAAAGGAATATCTTATCTTATCTTATCTTATCTTAAGCACTTTTTGCTCTTAATATTGTACTTGTGTACTTTTACTGCAAGATTCCCACCAATGATTAAAGCAGAGGGCAATAGCCTGTATTTTTGCATTTATTTTTTATTATTCATTTATTGCATTTATTATTTATTTATTTTATATTTATTTTTAAATGCACTGTATTTATTTATGTATTTATGCACTAAGAATGCATTTAAGAAATAAGAAATGTAAAAAGGAATGTGCAAATAAATGTATAAAGACTACAGAAATAAATAAGTTTGGGGCAGGGATGTTAATAACTGCTGTCAGCTGTGCCCTTTAGAGCAATATAGATTTGACAGTGAAGTTGAGAGTAAAGGTACAAGACTGCAATTACCAAGTAAAGACACACAGTTGAGATAGTTAAGGATAATAAAACCGCTTATCTGCAGTGGGAACACATCTTTTTAGTATTCAGCTGTTATACCAAAATGACAAATCTTTTTTTTAATGATCATTTTTACATAATTTAGTAGAACAGCACTCACTCAAATAAATAAAAGATAATTGGTATTATTTAGTGAAATATCAGGCAAATGAAGGAATGACATGGATACCTTTTATTAGAGGCTTATATTTACTTTTGTGGATGAGTCTAGTATAAATGAAAGATGCACAGACATTAAATAGGTAACAGTATAATGGTGAGACGCTCCGGAGCTGGAGGTGGCGCCGTGCAGCTGGTGTCAGTTTGCGACCAGAGAAGAAGAAGAACAAAAGCAGAAACGTAGAAGAAGAATCCGGCTGTTGTTATTCCGCTCGTACTGCTGCGCTGCGTGTTGACTGCACTTCATCACCGCTCCTCAAAATCAGCTCCTACGGACAATAGCTGTTTATTTTTGGTTTGAAGACTCAAGAAAAGCGCACATTCATGTGTTTGCTGCAGTCGTAATGGTAGGAAACAGCGTGAATGTTTCTTTATTGGTGCATGCTCACAAACCACTGACACGTAGGATTGAAATGTTTCTTCAACGAAGTTAGCTTCAAGTAGAAATAACTGCATCCACAACACCTTCGTTTGGAGGTTATGAGCACCAAAACGGAGTGTGACTTTATTTGTGAGACTTATAAATCACGCCAACATTAAACACATAAGAAAGATTGTCTTTTTAAATGGTGACCTACTTGTATCCCAGTTATGCAAGTCTGAAATGTGTTTTCTTCTCAACCTTGCAGATGGCGGGTAGGGGCAGGCTGGTGCCCTGTGCTTGTCTGGGGCTGTTTGGTGTCCTGTGCTGGGTCTGGGTCTCCTTTGCCTCCTTTCCAGATGACCAACTTCCCCTGGAGGCCTTGGATGCAGTGGACCGAGGAGCCTTTCAGCCCCAGAGTGCTCTGTTAGAGATGGAGTTTGCCTCCATCGGTTCATACAGAGGACCTGGCAACACTGACCGCCGCAGCAACAAGGAGCTGCCCATTCTCCTCTGGTGGAGTGGAGGGCTGTTCCCACACTTCCCTGGTGACACCGAGCGCATCGACTGTGCCACATCCTCCTGCCTGGTCACAAGCAACCGCAAGGTACGAGATCTACGTAACCTCATAAATCCTTTTACCGAAACTCCCAGAGAGAAGATGCATGCTCACATTAATAATACTAATAATAATCATTATCATCTGAAGTCATTCTGCCTGCCAGTAATGTTGAGTTTGATCTTGAAAGGTCCAGCTGTACAAACGGACAGCATCCATCATCTTTTATGGAACAGATTTTCGGGCATATGAGGCGCCGCTCCCTCGACTTCGCCACCAGACCTGGGCACTGTTCCATGAAGAGTCACCCATGAATAACTACGTCCTCTCCCATGGACCAGGAATCAGGCTGTTCAACTACACGGCCACGTTTCGCAGGGAGTCAGACTATCCTCTGACCCTGCAGTGGCTGCCTTCTCTGGATTACTTGCTGGAGCCTACGGCCGTGTCCCTGGAGGAGAAGAACCGGCTGAGGAGGGAGGGCCTGGCTCCTGTGCTCTACATGCAGTCTCACTGCGATGTGCCGTCAGACAGAAACCGATATGTCCAGGAGCTCATGAAGTACATTCAGGTACAGAGATGTTCTTTCAGGACCATTTTTACAAAGATGCTGTTACACAGATGAACCGTTTCCAGCTTAGTACCACCTGGGTTATTAAGATTCCCCTATATACAAAATGTATGGTTAGTGAGTTGCACTTTTCCAGTTATTTTAACTGAGGAGGAATAACGTTCCTCAATCCACATGCTGGAGCATTGCTGTATATAAACAGAAGCTTTGCAGATGCACATCTCTTTGGTATGTGCCTCTCTGTCTCTGCAATGTGTCAGGACACATTACTGCTTGGTTTTGAATACCACTTTCAGTAGTCTCCTCGATTTTGAACCCTACCATAGCCATTCTTTACAATAAGCATTGATTCGATCACATGCAATGAAAATCTGTACAGAAGTCAGTAGGTCAAAAATCATTACACCTTATGCATACAACCACAGTACCACTACTGTAAATGCTTTGCAAATAAAGCCCCCAGTGTGATGTTTGTGAATTCCCATTAGGGAATAAAGTGTTAGAGTTCAGTTAGAAATGTCTAGTTAGAATTTTATGAAAATGTTGACCATTAAAAGTGTGCCATTATGGCATTAATAATCTCCAAATGTTTCCTGAGTATCCCCCGATCTTTCTCCGTTTTCACGCATTTTTCTTCTCTCTGTAGGTGGACTCATACGGGAAATGTTTGAACAACAAACCTCTGCCTGAACATCTGGAGGACACGTCCACAGCTACCGGCGAAGAAGCCAACTTTATGAATTTTGTTGCTCGCTACAAGTTCCACCTGGCACTGGAGAACGGCCTGTGTCCAGATTACATGACAGAGAAGCTGTGGCGGCCTCTCCACCAAGGCTGCGTGCCCATCTACCGAGGCTCTTCTGTGGTAGCGGACTGGATGCCCAATGACCACTCTGTAATCATCATAGACAACTTCCCGTCACCAAAAGCTCTCGGTGAATTCCTCAAACGTCTTGATGAGAGCGATGATGAGTATGCTAAATATTTAGAGTTCAAGAACCCCCGCCGCATCACTAACACTCGTTTGTTGGAGGCTCTGGAGACCCGCGAGTGGGGGGTTAATGACATGAGTAAACCCAACTACCTGAATGGATTTGAATGTTACGTGTGCGACCAGGAGAATGCACGATTGGCAGCAGAACGAGCATATAGGAAAGCCCCTGAGAAGAACCAACCTCCTCGTCCTAAAATGGCCAGCAACTCTCACATGGGGTGCCCCCTGCCCAGCCCGGGGTATGGATGTGTCCAAGACTTGCCTGCTGATGATGGGTGAGTTTGTCTTGAATTATTCACCATGCCAGGTGTGAAACCCTTCTACTTTCTGTACTTTTAATGTGAATAACAATGTCTCCAGGGGAGAGACGTCAGTCTATTTTAATGGTCTAATTAAAACATCCTCTGTGATGAGCCTAATCTGTTCGTATATCTGTCCGCAGATGGTTGCAAATCTGGCCCCAGGATTACTGGCAGAGCCTGCACCAAGCAGAGGGGCTGGAGTCTCTGATAAGACATAACGAGTCAGACCCTTCGCTGCTGTGGAAGCACATCCAAAACATTGCTGTGAGCAGAGCCAGAGGAAAACACTGACACAGGCCTTGAAACAAACAGCATGCTGGAGCATGTCCAGGACTACAGAGGTGTCCTATATTATGCATCCCCTCTGTTTAAATGAGGGAGTGGAGCAGAAATTACTAATACCTTTTGCACCTGAGCCAAAACTCCTTTACCCTCATGAGCAATTTAGTCCTACTATAATAGATTTTGATATTGTATTCAGCTGATGTGATACATTTGTCCTTTATCCCAAGTTAAGTAATGGGAAAATAATGTTCTATATGCTAATATTTTAGAGTTGTTGAAAATAGGCGCTGTCATTGCCCTCACTCCTCTTTGCTTTGTTAACATTAACTGCATGCAGTGCAGTTGTTCCACAGGCACATCCTCAGGGGAGGCAGGTTTTCATTGGACCGGGGCAGAGCCAAAGGAGCTCCGCCTAACCGTGTGTGAAGACCATCAAGATGGTAGCCAGCAAAGTGCATTAGCTTCTTTACAGTTATTCAGCAGGTAGCTGATGGTTATTAGCTAAAGCCACATTTATGTACACAGCTATAATTAGTGACTATGCAAGGAAAAAAATGTTATTTTACTACAGAGTTGAGAAAGGCAAATGTAAAGTTGAGCACACCTCCCCTGTGGGAAATCACCACTACATTCACAAAGTTAGTCCTGAGAAGCAGCTCATCTATTGAATTTCTGTGGCAGGTGTTTTACGTTACATGACGCTAAGATAGGATGTTTATGTGCAATAGTTTTTAATCATGCTTTTCTTAAACATGTAACATGACATGTTTTGTGCATTTGCTAGCACACTGTCTTCGCATCACGTATTTATAACAGGATTATATAAATCATTTTATTTTTTTAACAAAGCATCATACATGTGAACACACTATTTTGTAACAAGAGCAAAAGAAGTAAACATTTTATAATAAAGTCATTTTCTTGCATAACTACTGTTGCTAAATTATGTTGCACCCCACTTGCCAGTATTAGTGTGTTCAAAATACACATCCTTCATAGTTAACTGAGGCAGATACAGCTTTCACCATCAGGAAAATAAAGCGACACATGCTTTAATAACATGCTTGAGAAACTAGAAATGTATGTAAGAATCAACAGTAAATAGTCATATTGTTTTGTATAACGTCTTTTTTTGATCACCCCAAACCACATCATTCCTGAGTTCAAACCAAACACAGTCCAAACTATGTGAAAGACCAGTTCTCACTCACTTTATATGCAAATGAACATGAAGGGAAGGGGACGAGGATAAGAGGCTGCTGGGGATAATCAGTCCAAGGCTTTGCTGTAGCAGTTCTCGCAGTGGACTTTCCCACCGTGTAGGAACATGCTGTCGAGGAGGTCTCCCATTGGCTTGTCACACACACCGCACTAAAACATTGGGAGAATGCTTTTAGAAAATGATGAGAAAATGCAGTGTTTTTATCCTTACGATGCTAATTTACTGCTGCCGAATACAGAATATACAAAATTGTTGGCACTATGAAAACACAATTAACTCTGATTCGTATACTTGCAATATGCAGCTAAATATGGTAAATGGAGTCATATCGTCTTCCAAACACTCAAAGCACTTTACATTACATGTCAGCATTCACCCATTCACACACACACGTTCATGTGCTGATAGCAGAGGCTGCCATGCAAGATGCCAACTTGGCCCATCAGGATCTAATCTAAATACTTGTTCACAAGACTATAACATATGGACGTGTGACCTTCCAAACGGTGGACAACCTGCTCTACAATTTGTGAAGTGCATGTATTGGCTGTTTTGGCAAGAGTCTGATAAGAAGACTGATAACACTCATGTCTACCTGCCACATATGACGCTACAGCCAGCAGCTGGTTAGCGTAGCTTAGCAGAAAGACTGGAAAAGCTACTGGCTCTGTAAACAAGCTCTGTCCAAAGGTGTAAAATATTATCTGCCTGCCATCATCTCTAAAATGCACTAATTAACATGAGATATCTTGTTTGTATAATTTGTACAAAAACACAAAGGTACATCAAGATTCCAAGAAACAGTACACCACATAACTGCTTATAAAATCATAAGATGTCATTTTTACTCTTTGCTTTTTGTACAGATTAAACAATCCAGATATAACATGTTATATTAAAGCTTCTATTAATGCATTAGAGCTGTTGGTAGGCAGATTCTTGAACAATAGACAACAGTGTTTATGATGAGATAAGCTATAACAGGCTGTTGGCTGTAATGTAATATTTACCGTATAGATATGAGGCTAGTATCAATCTTCTCATCTAACTCCCTATAAAAGCAAATAAACCCATTTACCAAATGTCAAACTATTTTTTTAAGAGCTCACATCCTCCAGGCCAGTCCAAGGCCTTTTTTATAGTCCAATAAATACCAAATTGCATCTTCAGCTGAATTGTATCTGAGCAGACAGATGAAGTACCTTGAAGCAGATGGGGTGGCAGTTGATATTGAGGTGCTCGATGGTGATCTTGGCATCATTGCCCACTAGCTCTCCGCAGAAGTTGCAGGTGGACGACAGCTGGCCGCTGGGGAGACACAGCGATTGAGACAAGTTGGTTTGGCCACTGAGTTAGGCAGCTCTCATGCAACTGCAGCTCTGTCTGGTGAAATAACCTGTGACCTTTTCTGTCCTGTACGACGGAACGTAATAAGGGTAAATAATCCTTTGATGGCTCCACTTAGCCTCCTAATGAGCAGGCTTGGTGCAATTTCTGCCCTGCTGCTTACAGTATCTAGTTTCTGCAGAACTGGAAATAACGAGGCGGGAGAGAAAGGGCTCTGGCTTATAGTTGCTTTAAAACAGGTTTAAGGAAATGTTGTTACCAGGAGTAAGTGGAGGAGCTGCTGTAAGAGACAAGTCAAATAATCCTACCCACTACAGAAACAAGAGCAACTAGAAGAAAATTCACGAGTGCTCGCTGCTGAAATGCAGTTGAATAATTTGAAATAGCTGAAGTTAAAGTTGAAGTGTCAATCACAATACAAATCCTGAAAGTAGCTGAAGAGACAGGAAGTGCTAAAAGAGTTCAGTTGAAGTGTAAGCGTTGAATTAAAGGAATTTAAAGGAATACTTCACCCCCCAAATGATCATTTGTATATCACTTACTCCCCCATGTTACTGTGATTTCTTGAAAAATCCAAAACTGGAGAAAAGTCTAGATGAATTGAAATAAATGGGGACCGCCACCTAATGTCACTCCCAGTCCTGCTACTCGTCCGTGGCAATATACATTTCAGGGGTTTAAAATACGATTTTTGCAGAAATGCAAAAGTAGTGAGCATATGACTAGATAAATGAGACTTGGATTATACTGCACAAGTTGTGTGAAAATTTGTAAACGGATGTTTTGATATTGATTAACTGTTGTTTAACACAGCCCCCATTTATTGCAACTCATCAAGACTTTTTTCTGTTTTTTTTTTTTCTTCACCGTGGAGGCCTGTGAGAAACAAATTCACAGTAAAACAGGGTGAGTAAAATATACAAGTGGTCATTTTGGGGTTTAAGTATTCCTTTAACTTACAGTGTCAATTTACTGCGTGTGTGCACTTAAGAGTAAAGTTTAGTTTTTGAGTTGAGGTGAAACTGCTGAAAGGAGCTGAAATGTCATTCTGACAGTCAGTGATGAACTGAGCTGGAAGTGAAGAATGAAGAATGAAAGCAGTTTTAGCAGCTTGTGTATGAACAGTGGGAGTTGTTGGAAGAGCTGAAGGTTATGTCGAAGTGTAAGCATTGAAAGTCGCTGACTTGCCAGTTGAAGAGAAACAGATAAACGCAGTTGAAATGTCAGTTGACGTGTTGGTGAAAGTCATTTAAAGAGCAAGAAATGAAAGCAGCTGAAGTGTCAAGGTTTATTTAGGGAATGGTGTAATTACCTGGAGTAAGAGGAGGGGCTGCTGTAGGAGTAACTGGTGGAGCTCGATGTGAAATAATCTGACCCACTATAGAAAAAAGGGCAGTTAGTAAATCATCATAAAAACAGTGCTGAAAGGTTTATTCAGCAGTGTTTTCTTTTAGTCACCGTTATTTGATTGTGTAAATAAATAATCATGTATGGGTCCTACCTATCGATTAGGTCTCTGGCATTATACAAGGACAGCTCTGTTGCATTGACGTACTCCTTCACGTACACAAACCCCCTAGAGCAGAGGCCGATGAAGGAACGAGCGAGTTCATATGCATGGTTAAAATATTAGCTGCCACTTCAATTTAAATGTCCTGTTTGTAAAAATCACTTACTTCTTGGCCTCAGGTTCTGGTGTCTGGACACGCTGGTCTTCTTCTGTCACGGTCCTGGAATAGGTTTCATAACTGGAGACAGAGTGCAGCAGCGTTAGCCTCATCTCTCACTCACTGGCGACAGCAGTGCGATGGGTTACACAGAAGGACTCTACATCTGTCAAATGTAACTCAGGAGGTAATAATTTTCTGCCATTGCCTGTTAATGGCATGCTGTTTAACAGGCTGTGATTTGACAAAAGGACATCTCTAATACACATCATTAATCTGACATCTGGAGACTGATAATTAGAGGGAAGGAAATGAGGGCAAATTGAAAGACAATGGGAGAGCAGATCTTGTCATTTAACTTCAGTAATAGTCAGGAGCCTGTCTAACCAGGAATCATGAAGGAGTTGCAGGTGAACTTTAGATTCAGCCTGCAGTATTATGCGAATGCAGCGGCGTTCCCACAGGGTTTGGCCTAAATCTCTCCCCCCTAACTAAGACGGCTGTTACAAACGGAGAAAAAAGCAGATCTGAACTAAATATTTCATATTTTCATTAAATGAAACATTTTTTCCACGTGCACAATAACAGGTACATTTCATTTCCATGCACATCCTTGCTTAAAATAACAGACAAAAAGCTCTGGTTAAAGGAGAGTATCTTAACAAAAGTCAGGAAATCAGCAGACCAAATAGTAGAGAATAACACTCTGGAGAAGATGTCTTGCATTATGCTGCGTCTGACATTAAGATCATAAACCTACCGATCCATAGCAGGCTGTGGGTCACTGTGTATCTCCCTGGAAAGTAAAGAAAACTACATCAGACTGTGGGCTGTAGCAGTCAACTTTATCCAATGAGCAAGAACGCTGCAGATTGTATAAAATGCACGAGGCTGATCTCTCTGACTCACAGTTCCACAGGGGTCGGGAGTTATTGACCAGGTGTGGTCTCATTTCTATTGTGCTGCAGCGTTGCTTCATTCTGAGCATGCTTCTTCATGCATTACAATTGTAAACACGCTTTCCTCACTGTCAGCCCCCTCTGATCTCCCCAGTTTTTGATCATAAGAGGTGAGAATTTCAAACCTGATGGTGGTGATGGTTGTGACCGTCTCCGTCTCCGTCTGTGTGGACTCGGGGCTACAAAACAGAAGACATTCCTGCATTATGTAAAAAGTCTGGCAGTACAGGTGAAGAAGCGACAGCATTAAAGTAAAAATAATGAGTTTAGAAAGAGTTGATTATTCTCCGACTAAGCCGTGAGGAAGTTTCAACTTTGTATTTAGCTTGCTTTCAATTAAATGGTTGACAGGCACTGAATTTTAAGATGCTATAATGACTTCCTGCTGAAACTGTGAAAAATAAAGTGGTTTAATATGCATTTAATGAGCCCTGCCACAGTGGAGATACCTTTCCTCCTCCTCCTCCTCGTCTTCCTCGTCCTCCTCTTCCTCTCCTGTGGTGCTAGTGATAGTATAGACAGTGGGTGATGTCCACCTGTCCCATGGGGAGTCATTCTCCCTGGACCTTGTGCACAAACAGACATGACATGGTAGAGTGAGAGGATGACAGTCTTTGTATTGTTAAAAAAAAAAAAAAAGGAGGGGATTTACTGCAGTTGTGAGGAAAAGTTGTAACAAATACATGTCTGACCCATTTTCATCAGCACCAGTGCACAATGTTTTCTGACTCAGTGAGTACATGCTGCAAAAGCCTAGTTACTGAAAGGGAAGGAGGTTATGGGAATAAAAGAAGCAGAAGCGCGCACAGAGCTTTTAATAAAGAGGATGACTTACTTTCTCTCAAACATGACCAGCGTCTGTTGATCTACAGTTTGGCCTCCTGCTGCAGCTTCTTGGCTGAGGGGACATACATTGAAAGGCTTTTAGTGCGTGATGAACATGGATGGGTGCATGTAGTATCAATGAAACATAGTGGACTGCATTGTGTGGAAGTGTAAGAGTAAATCAAAGTGTGTCATCACCTCTCCTCTGTGTCTGCCTGCCGGAGTGGGCTGGTTTCCCATGAGCGTGCCCATGACCGATGAGAGCTGAGACTGGAGAGAGAGGATGTAGACGTTATGACAGATCAAGCATATTACGCGATAATGTGTGTGCACTTTGAGTCCTACTCACTCACACATTCATAACACAATTCTGCACTAAACTCAGTTTAATACCTTGTGGTGTCAGTGTTGATGGGGATGACGTCGTCTGCAAGGGATTCCAACGCATTACTGTCAAACACACACACACACACACACACACACACACACACACACACACAAACAAAGGGGAAGAAAACATTCAAATAAAACATTAGAAATCCAGAAAAATGAGGAGCCCTGTGGATTTAAAGCACCAACTATGAACCCCATTGTCACCTCTAAATATCAGAGTCACTGACACTGAATATAAAGAAAACCTTACTTAGCTGAAATATTTGTTTAAGATTATTTGATTAATGCATTAGTCCATCAACGGAAAATTAACCACCAGCAATTTTGCTGATTGATTAACAATTTCAGTCATTTACAAAGCAAATACCAAAACATTTCTTGGTTCCAACTCTCGAATATATGAATTGAATGAAGTCACTTGTTGTTTCTTTCTTTTTTAAAAATTTATTTTCCAACGAAAGTAGTCAAAAAAAAACAACAATTTAACTGATCAAGATAAATTATAAAAATGATGGTGCAATCTCACTTCACTTAAACCTGCAGTAGCAAGAATATTTTTTATAATTGGGCAAAAAACTTAAAACGTTTCAGCATATTTTAATTCAATTCTGTGACAGGCGATTTTTATTTTTACAATTATTTCCTCGACTGATGTATACGTGGCTGCTGGGGTCACAAACTCATTTTACAACTAAACTGTGACTACAAGATGTTTCTGAAAACATCTGACAAAAATAATCATTACAGTAACAGAATATTGACTCATATTTGATCAGCGCTGCCTAGTTTGACCGTTTGATCGGAGTTTGTGAGTGATTGACAGCTGTTGAGAGACAACAGGCTCCAGCTCTGCTCTGATTGGTTGTTTTCCTCCTGGTCTAGTTTGACCGTTTGATCGGAGTTTGTGAGTGATTGACAGCTGTTCAGAGACAACAGGCTCCAGCTCTGCTCTGATTGGTTGTTTTCCTCCTGGTCTGTGAAATCCTGCAGATATCGTTAGGAGCACCGGAGGACACAGATTATGTGTCTCATGTACTACTGACAGGATATAGTGACCGTTTTATAAAAATAACATTTTATAATCACATTGACTCCATTTCTACCCACTGCTGCTGCTTTCACTGTTCGCCTGATCACAGAGAAAACGATGGACGAGCGCAACTTACTTGGTTTCTGGACTTTGATCTTTGTTCTCCGTGAGTGTAGTTGTCACACTGAAGAAATAGAAGAAATTACATCAGAATATCAATAAGGCGTAGTCACTGCGCTCAGTGTGTCTGGTATGACAGCGGCTGATTATGAACAATAATTATGGCAATAACCTACATATTATGATATTACATAGTAACATGATAGTGTCTGTGCTACAAACAATGTAGAAAAAGGGAAATTTGCATTATCATTACTGTACCTGTTGATGGAAATATCAGAGGAAGGCTGGAGCAGGTCGGAGGAGCTGCAATAGAGAAAAGTGGCTCATAATCAGAAGCTGCTGCATTATGCATGCCGAGATGCTATCTGGCTGGCTGGAAAACAGTCACAGCACCGAACCAATATGATTACCTGTTAGAGGATGTGGTCCCTATCGGATATGGATCAAACGGATCAGCCGAGCTGAAAAACAATTTCACACTGATTTCACTCTCAATTGTCAGCGCGGCCCATCTTGTGTCGGAGGAATTCTGATCACATTGACTCATAATGGAAAGATTTAATGCAGTTTGAATGGTAAACAGAAACACAAAGGGGCCAAACTCAATCAGAATCAGGATCTGAGTGTCTTTGACAAATGGAAACACCATTCTGCTGCTAAACGGCAAAAGTTGTCTTTCAGGTTTTCTTCACCTAAAATAAACCCTGATTTATGTCTATACCAATTACAAAAAAACTCAACAAATCATTAATATGATAAAAATGTATCTTCTGATATTTTACCAACAAGAAATAATTGCATATAAATTAGGGCTGTCAGTCAATTGAAGTTTTTAATCACGATTAATCTCACGATTGTCCACAGTTAATCGAAATTCATCACAGATCACACTTCTTTTTCATCTGTTAAAAATATACCATAAGGGGAGATTTTTCAAGTATTTAATATGCTGCTTTATGCACATGTATGTATATATTTATTACTGGAAATCAATTAACAACACAAAAGAGTGACAGATATTGTCCAGAAACCCTCACAGGTTCTGCATGTAACATTAACGACATGCCCAAATCATAACATGGCAATACAACAGCTGTCAGTGTGTCAGAGTGCTGACTTGACTGTGACTTGCCCCAAACTTCATGTGATTATCATAAAGTGGGCATGTCTGTAAAGGGGAGACTGGTGAGGACCCAGAGAACCCATTTACATTCACATATCTTGGAGCGTTTGGAGCGTTATTTAGCCTCCTTCCCAACATGCTAGTATGACCTGGTTATTAATGGATTCCTTTAGATAGATTTTCTAGTTTCATATGACACCAGTATCTTCACTGAGCCCACAACAACCTAAGTTGCATTAAAACAAATTTGCGTTAATGCATTATTATCGTGTTAACTTTGACAGCCCTAATATATACAATTAATTTTATCAATCGTATTAAACTTAATTTGCCTGTTTAACAGGAATCAATTTCACAATCCCATTTTCAAGCAAATGATTCTGTGTTACTCAGAGTCGGTGGAGTAAAAACATTTTTTTAAACACATTTACACACACATTGCATTCACTTTACCACAGACATCTTAAAGCAGCTCACATGTGACTTGGCGGTAAATAGGCTACCTTGATTCAGTGATTGTGGTAGTCGTCACATGTGACTGTGAGCTCCACGGATCTGCATTGTCCTCTTGGCTGCATGGAAGCGAGACAGAAAAAGAAGGAGGGTGGTGGTACGGATGAATGGCATGATGGGAAGGGAAAAGAGGGCAAGTAAAGGTAAGTGTGGTTCTTCTCATACACTATTTACAATGGCAGTCCATTAGGAAAGCTTGAAATCCACTGAACTATTTAACAAGCATGAAAACCATGTGAATATAGTGCATTCTGTGTGTGTGCGTTCTCGTACCTTTTGTCAGTAATGATCACAGTTTTGGTGGTTATAGTGACTGTCTCTGTGAGGCTGGCGGGCAGAGAGAGACACCACATAGTTGCAGGCAAAGTTAGTATAAATCATTACAAGGCATATCTGGATAGAAGGCACTTCTTAGCAGGAACAGCTCTGCATAGATAGATAATTGTTTAAGAGCAGCCTGTCATCTCCCTCTACCTTTGTGTTTCTTTGACTGTCTCATGTGTCGGCTTCTCCTCCTCCTCTCGCTGCACGCTGAGGCTGGCGGAGAAACAAAACAAAGCCGCAATACTAATCAGTACAGAACATTCCCTTCTATTTCCAGTCGCGCCGCAGATAAGACGTGGCTTTCTGTTTCAAAGCATTAGTCAAGTCGCTTCAGGAATCTGAGACTTTGTTTCTGTCTAACAAGGTGCAGGGGTTAAAATAGAGGAGCCCTGATTTATGGATCAGACTTGAGGCGGATGGGTTTATTAAAAACCTTACTCTACACCTGCAGGGAGCTGGGACGCTTGGCCCCGTCATCTGCAGTGATAAGAATCAGTGGTGCACACAAGGAGGGAGGGATGAGGGAGCAGAGGCCACCATGAGTCTGTCTTCCTCACCTGGCTGCCTCGGTGTTGAATGGAATGACATCACCAGCCAGGAGATCCAGGGCGCCACTGGTCTTTGCCGGGTTTGACTCACTAAAGACAGCAAACACAAAAGTCAAAAACAGAGCAGGGCTCTCTTGAAACTGCATATCCAACTCTGGCAAGGTAAGTTAAGGTAATGCCTCTGTTTGCTACTGACAAGGGAGCTATTGATTTTTGACTGATGAAAGGATAATTCTTCGCATAACTTCTGCATTTGGGGGGTTAGGGTGGGAAAGAGCTCCCTTCCTCTACCTGTCTAGTCCGCTGAGCAGATCCTGACTCCAGCGTCCTGGGCTGGGGGGAACGGGCGCTGCCGACTCCTCTGGACTGCAGAGGCGGAAGGATGAGAGGAAGAGGAAGTGGAGCAGGTGAAGAGCGAAGGGGGGATTTAGGATTCAGAGGAGATTTCAGGGCAAGAACAGGCCAGATGAGGTAGAGGAGAAGGGGGAAGCATTAGAAGTCCAACAGTGCCACCTTGTGGGTAATATTCAGTGAATTTGTAATGAGAGGATTGCTTAAAAAAGCAAGAATGTATTTTTAACAAACCCATCAGACAGAGCCAGGAGATCGTCAGTCAATGGTATACAGTCGCTGAGCTCTGGAGGCTCTGGCTGCTCTTCAGCACTGCAGACAGTGAGAGAAATACAGACATATGAATGCATCTCTATATCACATTTAATCAGGTCTAATTTGGGACACCCTCTTGTGCGAGGTAGTTTTAGGTACCTGACATCAAGATGTGGGTCATTTTATGATTACTTTGAAATGAACACAGTTAGACATGATCTTGTTTCTTGCCAACCCTACTATAACATGAATGAGGAAGTTGTTGGTTTTGTACCCATCCTCTGCGATGCGACTGTCTGCTGCTGAGCTTCCTCCTTCCTCTTCCAGAACTGGCTCATCGTCCTTTATGCTGGAAAGGACATAAACTCTCATTATCAGATGGCTGTTGAGGCTGGAGGCACTAAACATGAAAATCATTTTTTTCCAACATTGGTTTCTGCTGCTTTCATCTTTTCTTTTTTCCACTACCTGGTTGAACTTGTGTCGAAAGAAATGAGAGTGTCGGACAAGGCGCTGAGCGTGTCAACACTGGAGCTGTGAAAACAGATGGAGAGCAAACACATTACATTCCTGGGCAGCTTTCAATCACAACACGTGAAAAGAATGAGAGCAAACACATGCACAAAGACAAGCACATGAAGGTACATTCAAAGCTTTGCTTAAGTATTACGACATTAATTCATTCTATTATGACAAATATCGGGCAGACATTATGTTGATGCTTGAGGTTCATTATCTCAGTGTTGGAGATATCTTATACTGATGTGAGGTGGCGGAAGTATTCAGATTATTAACTTCAGTAAAAGTTTAGATTGTAAGACGTTTTTATGCCACAAAGCTGTGAAATATGAGGAGTGGAGAAAAAAGAACATCATTTTCCCCTTAAATGTAATGAAGTATAAGTATAAAGTAGCATGTAATAGTAATAATCAAGGACAAGACAAGTACCTAAAACCTGTGCTTAATGTAAATATACTAGGGCTGCCCCTTCTTTGTCGGTTTGTCGACAAAGTCATTTTGGTCTAAGTCGACTAAAATTTCTTCGTTGATCAGACATATTTTTTATGCTTTCTTCACTCTGATTGATTTCCAAGAAAGTTATGAGCACATCTCTGGTAAACACAAGATTTAAAATTTGATTTTGTGTGATTCTTTGTGGGAAAACTCAGTTTTACAGATCTGTCAAATAAATCGACAAGTCGATTAAGCGACAAAATTGTGTGTTTGTAAAATTTCTTTGGTCAAGGACAGCCCTGAAAGGTACTCATTTACTTTCCACCACTGACACTACATATCTGCTATGTGGCAGCACTGATTTTAGTTAGCAGAGTTCTCACCTTGGCTTCGGGAGCTGTCTTGGTTCTGGTTCTGGTTCTGGTTCTGTCTTCACTGTGATCTCTGTTACAGCAGACACTGGGGCAGGTGAAAGTGGGGCAGGTGAAAGTGGGGCAGGTGAAGCCGGGGCAGGGGGTTCTGGAGGAGGTGATGCTGGGGTTGGTGACACTGGAGTGATTTCAACCAGAGTGATGTCAACCTGCCCAGAAAAGTCTGAATCGTCTGGTTCTGGCTCTGTGTGGACTGCTTGAACAAACTCTGGCAGGAGTACAGGGAGAGGAATGTCCACCTTGGTGCACCCTGGTGTCATGCCCTCAAATGGGTCTTTTACAGCCACAGACACAGGAGGGGAGTCATCCTCTGCAGGCTCTGGGGCAGCCTCCTCCTCCTCCTCCTCCTCCTCCACCTTCGGTACCACCAGCTCATTAACAGCGACATCAGCAGTTGTTTGAACGCTGCTGTCGACTCTGTGAACCACACAGGTGTAATGAATGAAACTGAAGGAACAGAGAGCACTTGTTTAACTGGAAACAGAAACACGGGACAGGACTTACATTTCCCATGGTTTGGGCTCGGGCGCGGAGGCAACAGATGCGACAGGGACGACAGGGGGCGGAGTGCTGGCAGGTGCTGGAGTCAGATCGCTCTCATCTTCATCAGCAATCTCCACCCTGCACATTTGTAGCCAAACATACATGTGAATGCATGTGTGGGAGTTGGGCTTGCACACATAGCTGATACAGGTTTGTCGTTAGTTTTAAAGGAATATTAGAGGCAGCATTTACCTTCGAGCAACAAATGCTGGACCGCTTTTCACCACTGAGGTGTTGGGCGCTGTTTCTTGAGCCCTGAAGTTGTTCAAAAAACAGCTTACATAAATACCACCAAACATATTTCGTGTGCCTAAAAAGCACAATTTCTCAACGGCTAGCAAGTTTTTAAAATATGTAACTCGCTTCTTTTATGATTTAGGAATCCCAGAAACAGGTTGGGTTAAGACCAGGTCTGGGAGAGTGACAGAAGATACATACTCAAATTTCTTTGCAGCAGAAAGCACATAAGACCGTTGCCTGACTGCAGATTTCTTCAGAACATTGCTGGCTGCCTCCGTCCTGCGAATGAGTCATTATGATGTTAATGTAATCTCTCTTCTGGGGCATGCCAGTTCAAACTGGATGGCGTTGTTTTTGCGCTAGGAGAGTCATACCGTTTCTCCTGCTCCTCAGTGCTTAGCTGGCTCTCCTGGTTGTCTGCGGTGGTCTTCACAGTGTAGGGGGCTCTGAGAAACAGAAGCGCAAACACCTCATGAAAATACATTCTCACTTTGCTGCCAGCGATCAACCTGGGAATCTGATTTGTGTGCTCACATTTTCTTGTAGGTCTCTGAGGGCTTTTTGGTAAATTGTGTTGCTGTTCCACTGTTAAAGAGAGAGAGAGAGAGAGAGAGAGAGAGAGAGAGAGAGAGAGAGAGAGGTCACACTGATGTGGGTGATGTCTAGTCACACTATTAACTCTGCTTATTCAAGCAAGAGAAGCCCTTACCTAACACCGTTAGTTGTTGAGGATGAGGCAGGCTTGTCTTGTTTAGTGAAAACGCCTCTGAAGGAGCAAAACAATAAACAGTACATTCATTCTTTTTTTGTCTTCAATTACAAAATGCCCCATGTGGTGTCATCTACATCTGCTTTTGATTTAGGTCTCTAGTTTCAAATTGGATGTCTAAATGTGCAGGTGCTGGCCTTACCTGATCAGGTATCCTGACTGTGGTGCTCTAAATTCAAAATAGAGACTCATTATCAGCACAATCACATCTGGTGGGAGGTTTCTGAGTGCTTTGTAGATAACTGTGTGACATTAGAAACCTGTGTTTACCTTTCAGCGTCAGGCTTGGTTGGAGTGGCTTTTGTTGGCGACTTCACTGGACTGGTCACTGGACTGGTCTCAACAGCAGTGGGTCCGTTCAAACGGCCGGCCCTTACTTCTGCTAGCCTGCATGGATTCACAGAAACTTGGTTTTGTCTGCTCATGTGACAAGTAATGGGTGGTATGATCCGGACCCTATATAAACATGTGGCTCACCATGGTTTCTCCTTGGTGGTGTTGGCCTCGGTATCATTGCTGCGCTGCAACCAGCTGTTGTCTCCTCTCAGCTTGGTCCGCACTTTGGTGGTTCGGAATACAGATGCTTTTTCCCCCTCTGAGATACAAACACGTGCACGTCACATATCCACAACACCATCTGAGATATTACACACACTGTAGGCTGCATCATAACGACATCTTAATCACTGTGTGCTTGATAGCATGCATCATGCTCAGTCCCCTTTGGGCCGACACACACCACATAATCAAGTATTTTGCATTGAATCAGGGCGACGACAGAGGATCAGAATATACAGAGTCATCAGCTTGGCGCAGGGGCACACCCTCTGCTTTCAATGAAGGAAACGTGTCATCTCACAGTCAGATCGCATCAGTCAGCCAACTCACCTTGTGACATGCTTGTTCAGGAGGTTTCTCTCTCTTCTTTACTGTGTTATCTTTACAGGCCACCTGGAAAACAGATTGAAACCGCATAGACACAGAGAGTAGTGTTGAAATCTGGTGTAGTTTCAGGATAGTCTTTCCCACGCCATGTTCCCTACCAATGAAGAGCATGTGCTCTGCAAAGCATTCCTCAGCAACATCCTTTAGACATGTCGACAATCCTGTCCTACCACTTTCAAAAAAATACTGCTGTTGCCTAAAAATAAATAGAATAGACTTTTAGACTATATATATATATATATATATATATATATATATATATATATATATATATATATATATATATATATATATATATATATACCTTTGTGTTTTGAAACAAAATATACTTGCACAGAATGATGTATTTGATTGGGTAAACATTGCTTCCTTTCACACATATCCAAATTAGCTGACCCCTCAGTTATTTGAGGTCAAAAGTGAACCACTCAGAGGGAAACCTGCTTCCCCGGGGAACTGAAGAAGAGAAGGGAACGACTAATGAAGCACCATTTTCTTATCTGAAAGTAGGTGCGGACTATGGCTTATGCAAAATTGCGGAGCCAAATACAGAATGCAAATATAATGCGTAAAACTCCCAGGGCTGTGAATCCGTCTAAAAACATGTCACCACAATATCTCTTTAGGATATTGTCCTCGATATTTTGTGACAGAACAAACACAACGAGGGCTCAGAGAGCATATTTATCCTTGGCTTAGTACGTCCGTCCACATGCAGGATAAATGATTAATGAAGAGCAATAGCGTTTAAGACAAGCAAGGAGCAGGAAAGACAACTCTACTCACAAGCAATCTTGACAGGGAAACACCCAGATGAATGAGAGGGCAAACACTGTCATTAACTAGTTAAAACTTTCACAGTTTATGTAGCATGACTGATTACTTATTTAGATTTTCAGGTCTTACAGCTGCTGATCACTGAAGCTATACAAACAGACTCTATCCAGATACTTGAAATCATGTTGGGAATAATACACCAGCCAGCCAGAGCACCTACCTGCTTTCACTTTGAATCCTGCAGAGAAATGTCCAGCCAGCTCCAGAGTGTCTGTGACCAGTTTGTCCCTCCGACTGTGGCTGGTGTGAGCAGAGGGAAAGTCTTTCCGTCTGACAGGTGTCTCTGTCCCTGCAAACTGCTAGCAAACAGGTACGGGCGTGAGCACTAACAAGCCCAGCCAGTCAAGGAAGGTAGATGTGGGGTGGAGCAGTGTGTGCCTATTTGTGTGTGTGTGTGTGTGTGTGTGTGTAATAGAGGTTGCTAAGAACTCATTTCTGTTTACTACACCTGTGCTTTGTCATGGGAGTCAGCAAGCATATACCTGTCGTACAGGTGGCTAACTATCCGTTCTGAGAGCAGGAGAGGCAAAGGGAAGAGGGCGACGACGGGGTGCACGGCACGGCAAACATAGAGGAGGCGACTGGC
The DNA here is from genome assembly GCA_947000775.1 of Pterois miles. NCBI lineage: Eukaryota > Metazoa > Chordata > Actinopteri > Perciformes > Scorpaenidae > Pterois > Pterois miles. The sequence continues at coordinate 2,990,248 of CAMQGK010000308.1, read as the reverse complement.
AGCAACACTCAGGCACACACATCATTACAACCAGATCAAGAACAACACGCAGATAGCAAACAGACACAGTGGCCCACACAATGAAAATAACATGAAACACAGTCTCATTTGAAATGTACTGAAAAATAGCCCCTCTATTTGTTTTTTGTGCAAAGAAACCACCTTGTTTCAAAAGTGAAACCACCACGTTGAAGGTCAAATATCTTACATAATCAGTCAATTATGACTTAGTTTAACCTTTTGTCGTACATGTTCTAGATAGGAATGCAGACAAGGCCTATTACAAACAAAATATTCGATCAATGTGAGTGACTGTGTTTGCATAAGTGAAAGACAAGAAATATGATGAAGTCTATGCTCCTGCAACACTTTCTTCAACACATTTGAACTAAAAGCACTTTCTGGGCGACTGGCCACATTATGCGCACCATGGAGGCATGCTGTGCATACATTTACCGAGTCTTTTCAAATCAGAAAAGGGTGTGAACAGATTTCGTAACATATCAGAGTGAGGGGGCGGAAGAGGAAATTAGCAAGTCTGAGAGTCAAAGTTTCACTCTGGTGAACACAAGTGTGAACGTCTATTATCTACCTGGATCCCTCTCCCTCTCCCCTGAACAAGAAACCAGTCAGACGGCCTTGCCCGGTCACGCTGACACTAGCAGCAGTGAATCATTAGGGTGCTGCTGGCGCAGAATTAAAACGAGAATGCTAAGTATTCAAACTTAACCTTGTTGTCACCACACCAAGACGAGGAATGACAAAAATGCTTCACCTAGAAACAGCGAAAATCGTTGTAGCAGCTAATGAGCATATTTTACACAAATTCAATGAGGCATTAACAAGTTCACCAGTTTTATACATTCATTAAAATGACTGATGGAATGTGAAAATAGACGGATTACAATCAGCTTACCAAGTATTTGTATTGCCTATCCCATTATTGTATTTGATGACAGTCATAACGTAGAAAAACATACCATCCTCATGATTTACAGCACATAATACCAGACATACTCCAGTATCTGAGTAAAGGTACAACGTGTTTGTGAAAGGTGTTTAAAATATGGAGCCTATATATGGAAATACAAAACGTCAAAAAATATCCTTTATACAGTTAAATTTATATGTTCTGACACACATTATTGTACATATATCAAATATTCCCCTTTCTTCTACCTTAATGTGATATTTTTGAACATAGTTGATGGTTTTCTGAGGGTGACTATGACAATATGCGTATAAAGAACATGTTTTAGTATGGTATTTAGATGTATGGCTTCTGTTTGTATGTATTTTATCAATTGTGAATTATTTGTGGATGTTTTTATCATGCTGGTGTTTTGGATGAACTACACCTGCCATCATCAAGCTTGTTTGCCTATTGGTGAGTTTTATGTATAAATATGGGTGTGGTTTCCACTTTTTCAAACATTTTGACTTGACAAAGATCCAAGTAGGATTGAGACACATTATTTTCATGCAAGTTGTATTGGGAGAATTGTGGTTTTGTGGAATATATTAAGGCATTTTGACATAAACATCAGCATCTCAGGTACAGCACATGGGTGAAAATGGAACAAGATTATTTGCAGTTATATTTGCAGTTTTCACAGTGAAAGTTCAGCACGTTGTCATAAACAGCGGTTTTACTGTGTACCAAGTGCTTTACAAATTTGCTTACCCAGACTGCAGTGTGTTGACCACAACAGAACATTTGCTGCCATCTGCTGGTGAGACTGGTACATAAACATTGAAAAGGCACACAAATGCGACACAGTAGGTTTTGTCCATTGAAACTGACCTGATCACCGTCTTGTTAGTGAGTGTCACTGTACAGCTTCACATTTCTCAACAGTCTTAACCTCTATTCTACCTTCAAGCCCCTCGTCTGAGGTGAGGGTAGCTCTGCACTGTGCGTGTTATCCCATCCTTCAGACTGACCACCGGTTTGTAGCCCAGGTCCTCCTTGGCGCGGTCACAGCTGTAGTAGTGGTGGGTTCCAGCCAGGGCCACTCTCATTGGTGTAAAGGTGGGTTTAAAGGACACCAGAGGGCGCAGGATCAAGGCCAGCAGCCAGAGCAGCAGGGCCAGGCCGTACACCAGGGTGTAGGGGAGGTGGTAGCGGGGAGCAGCATAACCCAGACCCACCAACACCTCAGACATGAAGTCCCAGAATCTCACTGGCTCGTCATTGGTGATGTGGTATGGCTGGAAGTCAAGCAGAGGATACAAGAGTTAAGACATAGTCATTTGAAATTCAGTTTGCAAAGTGTTCACAAATAAAAACTCTGATCCTGAATAAGAAGGTGTGCGACTGGAAACATGATTTCATGAACAGAAAAGCGAACTTTAAATGCTTTTGTGCTTTTTCAATTTCCTTTAGTGTGTTATGAACCCCAAAATACAAGCATGACCCTGAAAACGAGCATAAAAGGTCCTCTTTAAACTGGCTTCGGCATTTTATTCTCACTCACTTTTCCACATATGGGGGAGTCTGGCCTCAGGCGTTCAGCAGCCAGGATGTGGCCATGAACTACATTTTCCACAAAGGTGAAATCCACCAGATTGGTCCCGTCACTACAGAAAGCAAAGACAGAGAATTAAATAAATAATTACACCAATAAAGACTGGTGATAAAAAAACAACAACAAGAGTTTAAGTATTTAATCATTTAGCACACTGGTACAGCAGTCTATGGGTCTGAGCCACTATCTAAGGGGAGCAGTCGGTAGGTTGTTGAGTGAGTGAGAGTCAACAAGTAGATTTTAGAGATAATAAAACTTCAGAATCCAGTATTTTTGATGACAGCGTAAGAACATAACTACATGCAGATACGATGATGTATTCTGGTCAAACAAGTTAGCAACAATAAAGCTAGAAACGCTAGCAGAACTTTGAAACTTGGTGCCTGTGTTGCCTTCACAGGTGGTTGATAAATGAGTAATATGCACCACTTTGTGTCAGTTTTGTAAGTTTACACATTGTACTCGTTTTATCAAGCTGTACATTTACGTTTAGAAAGACAGATTGAGCCCCTGCATTAGAGTTCAGGTTTGGGAGAGCACTAACAGTCTCCTTGTGACTCTCTTTCTCTACCAATCTTATTCATGCAATGCACTGGCTAATGTTTTATTACTTTAATGATTATTGCCTAAAAAATAGCAATTCATTCCATTTCTATTAGTAAATTAAATTAGTTGGATTGGCATCAACTGTTAAACCCCCCATGACGTACCCAATGATGAACTTCATCTTGCCCCTGCGAGCCGTGTCCACTAGAATAGGAACCAGCTGTGGGTCCCGAGGGCCAAAGATGCCATGAGGCCGGATGGCAACTGTGAGGAAACCCTTCTCCTTGTCACAAGCCTCGAGAACCAGCTGAAACACAAAGGCAGAAATCACTTTCAATCCAGGAGGCGCTGGAACCTGTGCTAGCATCCACTGGCGTCAGTATATCACAGGGCTGAACACACTCAAAATCATAGCTATGTGCAATTTAGTGCCTCAATTTCAAACTGACTTTGACGAAGGACACACATACTTAAGTAGAAGAACTTGGAAAATCTACAAAGACATGAACCAAACTCTCTCGTCTTGAGGCAACCGCACCAACATTCACTCTCCTACCTTTTCTTGCTCAATCTTGGTCTCTGTGTAATAGTCAATGGGCTTCTTGGCGTATGGTAGATCCTCTCTCCCATTCTTAACATCTGTCCCTTCAAACACCACACTGGCACTGCTTGTCAGGACCAGTTTCTGACAAAAAAAAAAAACACACAAACATTTTAACCACTTCAATGGCATCTTTCATCCCTGAAGAGTAGGCATAAACAAAGAGAGAAAGCCCGGCCTCTCATCCCCTGGCTGCCTGCCTCACCTGTACTCCAGCCTCGATGCAGGCCTGAATAACGGTCCGTGTGCCCTGGATATTGACCCTCTCAAATAGCCCACGGTCATCGCTGGCAGGCGCTGGGGAGGCACAGTGGAAGACCAGGGACACATCCTTCATAGCTGGCAGCAGAGCCTGGAGGAGAATGTGACAGACACCTCAAACCTATTTGTTCAGATCAGATTTATATTTTGTTAACTCTCTGAGACCCATGGGATCACAGACTATCCATGCTACAAACTTGGGCTAAATTTTGGCGAAAACTGGCATGGCCATTTTCAAAGGGGTCCCTTGACCTCTGATCTCCAGATGTGTGAATGTAAATGGGTTCTCTGGGTCCCCACCAGTCTCCCCATTACAGACATGCCCACTTTATGCTAATCACAGTTTTTTGCAATCAGTATTAAAGTCCTATTTCTGCCTATTCTAAAATGGTGTATTTGAATATCTGCATAATGGGGTCCCTAAACAATCTTGAAATTGCAGATATTGGGCATCACTGTAAGCTGAGACTCTTGTAAATCTATTGAGTCCAACTGTATTCCTGTGTGGTGACGTTATTCCTCATAGTAGCCATTTCATTATATTCAGACCATTTTTGAAACCTCACTGTATAAAATGAGCTGTGGTGACCTCTAGGATAATCACAGCCTCACGAAACTTTACAGCCACAAACTAGAGACCTGGAGCATTCAGAGGATGGATGGCTTTCCTAGCTAGACTGGCAATAGAGGGGTTCTGAGTAGTTTCCACAACAGATGTGCTCGCCATCAAAATGCAATCAACCCAAAAATTGCTGCCACAACTTAGAGCATGGGAATGACCGTCATATACTTATACAAGTTTGTAATTTATTTTAAATAAATAATTAATTCATATTCATGTCTGATTCATGACTAGAACAACTTGGGCTGTATGGTGGTGTTAGCACTGTCGCCTCACAGCAAGAGGGTCGCAGGTTTGAATCCGGCTTGGGGCCCTTCATGTTCTCCCTGTGTTAGTGTGGGTTTTCTCCGGGTTCTCCGGCTTCCTCCCACAGTCCAAAGACATGCAGGTTAGGTTAACTGATGACCCTAAATGTCCCGTAGGTGTGAATGTGGGTATCTGTCTCTATGTGTCAGCCCTGTGATGGACTGGGGACCTGTCCAGGGTGTACCCCACCTTCAGCAAATGCCAGCTGGGATTGCCTCCAGCAGCCCTACAACCCCTAACGGGATACGCAGCTGTAGATGGATGGATGAATGGATGGATGGATGGATGGATGGACTAGAGCAACTTGACACACAGTGCTGAGCTGCATCTCAAATTAATCTTCAAGCTTTCATGATGTACACCACTTCTATGTGACATCTACGGATGACCTTCTATCTCCCGCGAAAGACCCCCAGTACCCCCTGAAAAAGGCAAAACGGGTCAATTGTGGGTCTCGGAGGGTTAAAGTCTTTTGGGGTTTTCATTGGCCAGCTGCAACGATTCCAGGTCTCTAGAACGTTTAAAAATACCCTGTATGTGGACATTTGCCTTGCAAAGCGTCCTTTCACTGTGTAGGCCTGTAATGAAACATTCAAGGTGTCTGGTCCTGCAGGTCGAGTCCAGACTGGGAGTCTCACCTGTCCGTCGCAGAGGTCTCCCTGGTGGAAGGTGACACCTGGCAGCTCGTAGCTCTGGCGGATGTCAAACACAGACACGGAGTAGCCTCGATCCAGCAGCTTCTCCACCAGGTGTCTGCCCAGGAAACCAGACCCCCCGATGACTGCGCACCGTTTATTACTCTGCAGGACACGCACGGGCCGATTATTCAAACATGTCACACAAACAGACAGCACTAGCACCATTAAAGCAGATTTGCACCATAAAAAACGTGTTAACTCACCGGTCGAACGCGCGTGGCCATAATTAGTGAAAAGTGACAAACAGGTGAGCGAAAGTATCAGCCACTGTGGTGAAAATATGTCTCCTTACAGGTTGAATAGCGAGTAACCAACAATGGTCCTAATTATCTAAAACACAGGAGGGAAATGTGCCAACTTGTAAAATTATCAGTATCGTACTATTTACCTGCAGCCAACGTGTAACTGAAACATTCACAAACTGGTCTGAATGAGCTGAGAGAGACGTGCTCTGTGATTGGTCGAGCCACAGCTCAGCACAAAGGCCACGTCTATGACTAGCCAATGGTGTGCAAGATACGTAAAAGAACGCCACAATTTAAACCAATCGTGGACCGCAAACTGGTTCTATCCGCCTCCTGGTTTAGAGACCACGCCCCCTGGCTGCGTCATCCAGACAGGAAGTGTGAAACTTGTTTTTATGTTTCCTGAAGTAAAAAAATCTACAGATTAAACTAACTACTACTTAACCACTAACTAACTAATTATTAAAAACGGAACAACATGAAGGAAAAACGCGTAACAGAAGAAAAGACATATTTGTGCCATTGAGTATATTGGCTGTAGGCTACCTTACAATAATAATATGCTTTCTTCAGAGATGACTTGGTCATTTACAAAAAATTACAACAAAACAACAATAATAATAAATTTATACATGATTTCATATACATCAAAACAATAATAATGAAAGTATGTATAATTTATTTTAGTGCAAAACAATAACATAATAAAGAAATATATGATTATTAATTATATTATGCTGATTGAATAAATATTAAATATAATTGTTGTTTTGTTGTATTTTTTCTTATTTTGAAGCGCTTTGTAAAAAAAGTATGAATGTTGGCTGCATATAGGTAATATCTGAGCTCTCAGCCTATACAGTTAGGCTATTATCTTATGTTTCATATTTATTATTACATAGCTTATAGCCTATACTTTTTCATTAGTATTTTGACTTTTAATTGTTACCATTAGCTATTCCTTATTCTCCATATTACTGTCATCTTCTATTAGAAGCTGGTCTCAGATCATTGAGTCATCATTGAGTAGCACGAGAAAATGCACCATTTATATTATTCTATATGTAATGTGATATATTTTGTACATAAATACGACACAGATAGTTCCCCTTTCTCCATATTCTGTCAGTGTTTTATAGCTGATTTATATCTATTTAGGAAATCCAAGGAGGTTTCGCTTCAGTCCTCTGAATTTTCTGATCGTGTTTTACACCCCGTGATCTTCAGCAACCAATCCGCTTTTTGCCCGACTGATGCGTTTGATTTTCACTCCCATCTGTGCCAGTCTTCCCAGCCCTCAGTGCTTCAGGAGAACTGGCTCGTCTGCTGGCACAAACGGTGAACAATTCAAGCGCCCGGTGCTCCATGACGGCAGCTCCTGGACAGCAAAAGCTGTGCATGTTGGTCGCTAGAAACCTTAATTTTTCTGCACATCTTCACACCCAAATCCTGCGGAATAAATAGAGGCTTTTGAGGAATAACATACCATCTTACATTCAGGGTAATTAAACGATTATTGCAGGAAACGGATGTATAAACCGTTTTATCTGTCCCCTCTCTAAATGATAGGGAGGCTTCATAGCCCAGAGGAAAATATACAATAGATCTGCACTTCCTTTTTGTCAATCAAACAAACAGCAACTGATGGTGAGTAAAAGGTTTTATAATAACCTAAATCTTTGTTTGTGTGTGATGGATATTTACATTATTCCTTTACAGGTGTGGGGATTTTTCCCCCAGACACCTCTCTGATTCTGTTGTTATCATATCTTTATTCATCCTCCATCCTTCATCCCTCTGCCTCCCCTTCCTGTGTCCCCACCAGGCGACCAGTGCCAAGAGACCCTCCCTGCAGGGTCCTGTACCGCCTCCTCGCAAGAAGACCACCCCCAAACCAGAGCTGACCGAGGAGCAGAAGCAGGAGATCAGGGAGGCCTTTGAGCTGTTTGACACTGATGGATCCGGATACATCGATGTCAAGGAGCTGAAGGTATAGAAAGAGTCCCGATGCTGATCACAACGTGTCTGAGGGGGAAGACAGTTTTCTGTATTTGTCCTTCACTCTCTCACCTTGTGTCCAACTGTGCCAGGTTGCAATGAGAGCTCTGGGGTTTGAACCAAAGAAAGAGGAGATCAAGAAGATGATTGGCGACGTGGATAAGGATGGCACCGGGAAAATCTCTTTCGCTGACTTCCTCGCTGTCATGACACAGAAAATGGTAGCTATCTGCCATGAAATGTACTAGCTCATATATGCATTCATAACAGTCTTTAATTTTAGTTTCACAGTGAGTTACTGGATTTGTCTGACAAACTGCTGAGTGTACATTTCATTTATTAGTCATATTACATTTTGTATAGTCCAAAAGTCAGTACAGCCCAAAAATTAAAACAGAGCCCAAAACCTTAAAGGTCCGATATTGTTAAAAGCAAGATCTTTTTTTACTATGAAGTAGGCTTACATTGCTATATAAATAAGGTGAAAGTATTTATAATGCTTAATGTATGATGAAATATACACAGCCGGTATTCAGCCTTTAAACGAGCCGTCAGGATTTCCGTACCGTTGTGATGTCACAAGAGTCCACATGAACGCCCCCCTCTTATCGTATTCACAACCTTGTAAGTGGAAAGTTTCTGAAAGCTCCGACTTCATGAGTTGTGACGTGTTTGTTGATGTTGTCAGAGGTGGCGGAGGCCATGGAAGTTCATTTATCGGTACTTAATAAGATAATATATTGTAAGTTTAGTTGTATATTGTATTTCTTTGTAATTATATAATGTGCCTGAGGAAAATGTTATTTGCAACAGCATCATTTTCCTCTGTCATTATTCCTTTGCATTTTGTTACCCATTTAGCTTCTAGACACCGCCAGTAGCGTTAATATTGCCGCTGCTTTGCGGTGGTGTTATCATGACTTAACCACTCGAACGCAATACATACTGTGGTCACGACTTCCCACGTTCTGAGCACAAGTTCACGAGTTTCATATGACAGCAACAATAGACCGTTTCACCGTTTTCAACGTAAACACTCTGTTTGCAGTGTACGGTTGCGTCCGAAACCTTAGTAGGAACCAAATAACATGCAGTATTACAGTTCGCAACACTGGACACTATGGTGGCATAAATGTCCCACAATGCAATGCTGTAGTGACGACAGCACTCATAGCAGACATTGATGGACAGCTTTGTAATGCCAATAATGATTCAATGTAAATGTAACTATAAGATTTTACTTTTCTAGGTGTGATATATATTTTAAATGAATTCAGACACTGATTCTCACAAACCATCGTTTTGGTCACATGAGATTGGCACGGGTTACCATGGTTACACATCACCAATCGGCAAGAAGGCTCTCAGGAAGTGACAACGTAAATGCCTGCTCAGTTTCTCCGAAAAGATACATACTACTGTTTATTCACACAAAAGTATGTTGAACGATAGTACACATATATTGGGTATGTAGTGCATAGGATAAAATTTAAGACGAAGCCTCTGTGAATGACATCAGCTGACACAATGTAAACATGCTGATGGCTATCGGCGCAGTTTTCAGACAGAGAGTGAATACAGGCATATTTGGGCAGACTGTATGAGAAAAATATATATAGATTTTTTTAACATTAACACATGTAAGCATGTTCTACTAGAAACCCAAAATACAAGTATGAACCTGAAAATGAGCATAATATGGGACGTTTAACTCCACCCCATCAGCCACATTTAAATTACCCTCTGCTATACTACTGCTTTTCATTGGCACACACACATCGGCCACATATCCATCTTCCCTGGTTTTAGGCCGAGAAGGACTCCAAAGAGGAGATCCTGAAAGCTTTCCGCCTGTTTGATGACGACGAAACGGGAAAGATCTCGTTCAAGAATCTGAAGAGAGTAGCTAAAGAGCTGGGAGAGAACCTCACAGATGAAGAGCTGCAGGTAAAACACATCGTGGAATAAAGCAATATTCATTCACAGCAGACTACTATAACTCACAGGGCCAAATGTCATGTCTGGAGTTTTGAATCATGTGAGCTCATTTGCTTATGAATGCTATCAAACTAGCTTGATTTGCATCCTCTATTCTTCTTTTCATCTCATCTTATCTTATGCATGAAGGAAATGATAGACGAAGCAGACAGGGATGGAGATGGAGAAGTGAACCAGCAGGAGTTCCTGCGTATTATGAAGAAAACCTGCCTGTACTGAAGGACGTGCACGGCATCAGGGTCGGCGATGCCAAGGAGGAGAGTGGTGGTCTCACATGTAATGCTGCTCATATACTTAATTTCCCTTTCCTTATTATTGTGTCGTGCCATTCATGTCCACTTATGAGTCAATCAAACTGTCATATACTACACTGAAAAAGCTGTTAAAGACTTGTGGTCAAATGCCAAATTATCCTCCTTTGATTTAATCTACATCACATTTGCCAAAAACAGTAAGAGGATGCCCTCTTTCTTGTTTGGAATGCTGCATACTTTTATGAAGAATACACTGATAAAATTAATGATAACATGTAGGTTATTTATTGTCAAGAAATTCTCAGTGCCTACGTCAATGCGGTGACAAACAGTACATTCCAATGCTTTGATTGATAATACAGCGTGCGATATGTTTGGTTTACACTGGGAACTCCGGTGTTTCATGTTTTGCTCTTGTAAATGCTGATAATTGGGGAGCGCTGTCTTCACCTCAGTGCTACCTGTGGATTTGTGCCTGTGCCTCTTGAAAGGGGTGATCCCACCATATTTAAAATAGGATTGTGTATGTATTTTTGTTGTAGTGTTGTGTACCGTATTTATCCCTCTGTTGTGTTAAACTGCTCTATAATATGTAAGTATTCTTGAATGTTTTGTATGATACAGTGACTTTAATGAATAGCTATACACCGTATATGTGTTTAAGGTACAAATTAAATATCTTGAAGCAGTTTTTCCTGTCTTATTACTCATTATTATAAGCATCCCTCATTGTTTCAGTGTTTGAGCAGCTTAACTATATCTTTTTACTTGTATCACCTATTCTACTGATGCTAATAACTGGTTTACAGGAAGATGCTGCAGCTTATTGACTCAGCTATCCCATCTGAACCTTGTTATTTTGAATGATCCAGTAAATTAGAAGTATGATGCAATAAAAAGTGGAAAAGCTGTTGTGTTGAACAGGAACAATTCTTCTCATTCAGGCAGCTCAGATAAAAACTTTTTATAAGTGCCAGCTCCTCAAACAAATTTATTATGACTAACTTTGGATGTCAACTTTGTTCCCATGTGCAGCCTGCCGTATCCTCTGCTGCAGCTCCCGTGAGCGGTAGCCATAAACAAAAGGGATGAGTGACACCCCCAGGTTGTAGATGATGGTGGTTGCTATATCGAGAGCATCGCTGTGCAGGTAGCCAGGGATCAGGTAGCTGTCCATCACCACGGGAACGGAAAAGAGGATGGTCTGAATTGCCTGGAGGGTCAGGGTCACACAAGCCCTCTTGGTGCAGAGTGGTCCTGTACTCATGTCCCAGCAGAGCAGGCAGAAGCATCCCAGGATTGTCAGAGAGCAGAGAGGCACCACCACAGCAGTGGCCACCGTGCAGTAAAGCACCAGAGCCGACGTCTCCGACACGCAGGGCGTGAGGATGAGAGGTCGACAGCGGGGGAGGGTGAAATTGTTTTGGACGGTGTTGAGGCTGAGACCCAAAGCCACGCCGCTGAGCACAGCTGATAGCGTCCATATGGCCGCAATAGTTGCTGTCTTCCTTTGAGGACACATCAGGAATTCATAGCGCAGGGGCCACTTGACGGCTACAAAGCGGTCCAAGGCCTGTGCAGTGCTCAGGAAGAGGTCCACCTGTGCAAAATACGGTGAGGACATGAAGAAGGTGCAGTTACCTGGCAGGTCAAGGTTTTAGAAGTGCAGTTTTTAAAGTGAGAGTCAGAGCAGGCAGGCTGTCTAGAGCAGAGCATGAATATAGGTCACATTTCTGTCAGTCACAGTACTTTTAACGAGGCTTCCAGGTAAAATGAGTCCTGTTTCTACTGTGAGTTACTCTGTTCCCTGTGGGCTTATCCTTTCTCTCTCCTGAATAATTCACATACCATCCTGCACAGGAGCTCCACACTGGAGAGTTGATCCACTGATAATATGGAGTAAGCATAAAAAACTCAAAGGCCAAATTATTAGGGGCACATTATCATGACCGCACAAAATCTTAAAGGGTAGGTTCACATCTTTTCAGGTCTGACTGACATTCCCATTTGTACATTGAAAGAGTTATTAGGTACCGCAGATTTTCCTCTTGTCCACACCGGCTGTGAAGAGACTGCTTCCTCATACAATTTCAAAATCCACAAATTCAGCCAAAGCTAAAATAGGGCTTCAGCAGTTTGACTTTTTAGCACACTATTCGACTTTTTCCCTCCATCAGAGCTCAGCATGGAAACACTGTCTGTGGATACGAAAAGAGTTTATAGTTATCATTTGATGTGTCTAAATCAGACTTCTGAATCAGCTTTGGTTTAACTCTATTTTTACACAGAGCGAGGATTCTGTGGACTCTGACCCCCATCACGTACAATACATCCGAATCACATTAGGAAGACGTCTTACTAGCTAATACGGACAGGAAGGAACAATTACAGTGATTAGTTCATACTAATAAATGACTTTTAATCCTGGGAACTATTTTTCAAGGAACTAAAAGGTTCCTTCAGCCCACTGTTGTCTGTGTTTCCACTGCGGTCTAAAGACCTGTGTGGATTAGGCAAATTAGTGCGCTGACGTATGAAAAAGCAACATGACATGGGATGTGGGCTGCTGGTGGTCACAGCAGTAAACGGTTTAGTGTGTCCGCCTGTTTCATCTAAAAAATACCCAGGAAAAAACAACATTTTGCCTCACTGCAATGAAATTCACTGCTGCATATATTTACTGATGCACGTTGGATGTAATGAATGAATTGCAGCAGAGGAAAACGAAACTAAGAGCATCCGTCTCCACAGTAAATCATCTGTTGAGCGGTTGATGATGAATTATTTGTGCTTTAGAATGTTAACATCATGAAACAATAAGAAAATAGCTTTTCTTTCTCTCATTCACAACACTGCAGTGTTGGGTGTCTACATCTCTTCTACCACTCGCCCTCTCAGCTCGCTGGCTCTCTTTTTCTCTCTTAAATAAGCTGGGAATCTGACAGCAGAGCCCAACTTTACTTTCAATATCATCAAAGAGAAATGCTCTCCATCATCCTGAAATGGTCCTAAATCGATACTTGAGTAACAGTCATCCATGCAAACTCCACTCCAAAAGTTTTAGCAGTTTCAGAAAATACATCCTTTTTTGGAGTAAAAGGTCCCAGAAAATGTCCCCAGAACTTAATTTAGACTCTGGTCACTGTGATCAAAACTCAGAGTTCCTCAAAAGGTTTTTAGTTTCAGGGGAAAGTTTCTGTGGTCAAAACGAAGCTGTAGCGACCAGGTACCAGATTGTAAGCACGCATCCAAAAGTCCAAAGCACATAAAAGCTTGTTTGAAAACGAGAGCGAATCTGGGGTTGGCTTTCACCTGCTGGTGAGCACTGCAACGGCCCAGAATGAGATACAGACATACAACAAATCCTTCTCATTGTGACTTTAAACCTGAGTAATGTCCATCCATGCTCCAAAGAACAGCAAGCTGTCCTGTTCAGGTGGTCTTTAATTAAAATTAGTTCTACCGTAACCGACAGTGCAGACTGGTGAACAAATAATAGCTCTGTGTGACAAACAAATATGGATCGCATAAATATAATGAATGTTTCACAAACCAATGAGCAGGCCTGGATAGAGGCACAGAAGATCAGACACTGGGTCACAGGTATTCCTTCTTTGGACCTTAACAGGACTGCTTTGATTGTCCAGAGCAGCAGCTGAAATAATAAATAATGATGGCGATCACTTAGCTCAAAGGAACATATTAGCATCATCTCAGATGTTCAGAAAAGATGTGCTGGAACGGTTTAGACCTACCTGGAGGTTGTCACACAGGAGGAGGTGTGTGAGGAGCAGGAAGCGAGTGTGTCTGAGGAGGGACGGGGAGCGCGTGATGACCAGGAGTAAAGGGACACTGAGTATGGTGTTCACGGTGCAGCTCACACACAGGCTAACCATCTTTACCTGGTGGTAGATGGTGGAGTTGATCCAGGTCTGGGCCTCTAGTGAGGTCATGTTGCAGTAGATATCCATGATGTAACGCTCCCGCTGATCTGCCCTCCAGATAGTCTTAAATAAAAGAAATAACGTCATCATTGGGGAGTCTTTAGACCAACATAAACGCTTGTACATCATCTCAAATAGGGGAAAAAAAGTGTAATAAGCTCACCCTCACACCTGTTTCAAAGATGCCCTTCTCTCTTGAGCATTTCCAACATGTACAGCATACACATGGTCAAAAGTCAGTTTATTCTGACGGCTGACTGCGACTGACTCCTCCTGTCATGTGCCAGCATTAAAGGCTGACCACTGACTCGGCTTCACCATGTCAACGTGGCAGACCTCAGGCCGAAAACCTCATCCCCGTGGACAGTGATGTGTCAACAGCTAGTGTTTGTTATCAGGATTACATTTGCTTATTTCTACACGTCGGGGACAATATTAATACATCTGTACAGAATTGTATTCTACCTGTCAATATTTGCCCAATAGCACCAGCGCAGTCATGGAAAGCACAACGCCAACCTCTCTCACCCACACACACATTATCATGTTTCTGGAAAATATTAAGAAAGATGCTAGTAGTTTCGTAACCCAAACAATCCCTTGTGGAAAGAAGACATAAATTTATAGTGTTAAGGTGTGAAATTTAAGCAGATTAGTTGACTAGTACATGAAACTATGAACCCTGTAAAACCAGACTGACATTGGATGAATAGAAGTGTGTATTATACAAACAGTCATCTTCTAAAAATGTTTTCTGTGCCAAACATATAGAGGAAAATGTCAAAAAGATGCCAAGTGACCATTTACTATACAGTCGTTTAAACTTTAATATAATTCATAACAGGACGATAAAACCAGTTATATATGAATATGATCATACATTTACCGCACTGTACAACTGATGTCCAGTATGTACACACACAGGAATGTGATCTTCATGTTTAGGCTCAGTTTTTTCCGTTCCAGCAGATCCATTCCACAATCATACACTAATAAATACAGAAATGACAGGAAAAACATGAAAATAGATTCAATATTAATAATCACAGCTGCCTAATAGTTGACTGAGGTATTGAAGAATTAAAACACGTTGTGCAGTTCAGTCCATGGCTGTAAGTACAGCGAGCATTTAGACCTCAGCTTTGACTTAGTTTAGTCTTGGAGGCAAAGTCTGCACTAAGTTTACGCATCACTTCCCCGTGGCTTTGCCCTGACAGCGCCTGCCGTACACTCCCATAATTCTCCTTGACAAAGTTGGCAAACGGTGTGGGAGCACGCGGCTTGGCAGGCGTCTGTAAGACGAGCTGTCCTTTGCAGAGGGCACACACGAACCTCTGTGTGTCCAGTGACTTTGAATGACGGCCGATCCTGTGAAGAATCATGGTAAAGGTTTATATTACTAGTAGAAACGACACACACAACTAAACCTGTAAAAGCAAGGCGAATAATAACGAAGGATACGAGGTAATGAGACGTACGTATTCTGGCAGCGGGTGCACTGGTACTGGAACTTGTACTTGATGTCGTAACTGTGGCAGCGAGTGACCATGGGCAGCTCGGGATGCGCCAGTGTGGACTTGCGAGCATACAGCTTCCAGAAGTTTCCGTGCCCGTCCCGTACACCATTAATCAGCCAGGTTGCAGCGTGACACATCTCATGAATCAGTGTGTCCCTGAGACGATCTGAGAGCGTGGAACAGTGACAATGTGATCAAGAGATTGGAGTGCAGGGGACACTTCTGAAAACATTTTATGACACCGTCGTGGCATCAGCCATATTTTATGGAGTGGTTTGCTGGGGCAGCAGCATCACAGCTGCAGACAGGAAGAGGCTGGATAAGATTATCAAAGGACTCAGTGCAGGTGGTGGGAGAGAGGAGGATGATGGCTAAGCTGTCATCCATGATGGAGAAGGACTCCCACCCCATGAGAGACACCATCAGAGCTCTGGAGAGCTCCTTCAGTGACAGGCTGCTACACCCTAAGTGTACGAAGGAGCGTTACAGAAGGTCCTTCCTGCCTGCAGCTGTTAGACTCCACAACCAGCACTGCTCCCAGTAGACCACATACACATTCACAACCAGCACTGCTCCCAGTAGACCACATACACAGTCACAACCAGCACTGCTCCCAGTAGACCACATACACAGTCACAACCAGCACTGCTCCCAGTAGACCACATACACATTCACAACCAGCACTGCTCCCAGTAGACCACATACACATTCACAACAAACTGACCGGACACAAGAGCAATAAGAACTCATATGTGCAATTATATCATCTGCTCAACTTTCGCAACTGGACAATTATATTTTTTAATATGCTGGACATATTTTAGCTTTACTTTTCTATTATGTATATATTGTTTTATTTATTTGTGTTAATACCCTTTTAAAATCTATGATTCTTGTTTATTGCACTATCCACTTTGCTGCTGTAACATGCAAATTTCTCCACTGTGGGACTAATAAAGGAATATCTTATCTTATCTTACCTGCAGAGTCGCAGACTTTCTCTGACAGTTCAATGCGGGCGTAGCGGTTTCCTCCACCTCGCTCCTGCCCTGTGACACAGTAACCGGCTGTTTTCCGCATTTTCTTATTCCAAGTCACCGACATATTGATGGGGAGCTGAAAGTCATGCCAGACAAGGGAAAAGAATATATACTATATGTTAACAACACAATTACACAATGTTAAATATGTACACATTCAAAAATCAGATGACATTTCTAAAGGATTTGACTGAAGCAAGGGGAAAAAAGCTGTTATTCATCACCTTACTGCCAAACACACTGGTATTGTACAGCTGGTAAAGTCTACTGGTGAGCTCTTCCTTGTTCTGCTTAAAATTGTGGCCATAGATGGAGCCTGGGTTTGACATGGACTGCAAGAAGCACCCTGGGGTCTTACACAATGGCACCCTAGAAGGGAAAAAACAGGGTGAGCTGAAGACAAATGTCTTTGTATGAAAGACACAGCGCATAAAAAGCAGCTCTATAGATATACCTGCTGGTGGGACCGTGTCGGGGCTCCGTCTGACTGACTGTGGGCTTCAAGATGCTGGATTTTCCTGGCGTCTTCACCTGCAGAGGCTTTTCCCATAATGATTTAGAGACTGGCGTTGCAGAAGGAACTGACACAGGAGGAGGCTCCGTATTGTATTCTAAATGTAAGAACAAAACAACAGATATCAGCCCCACAAACAGAAGAAAAACAAAATCTACAAACTTATGAAATGTAACAATGCAAATAAAAGTTACTGTGGGTGCTCTTAGGTGTGAGCGAAGTGCTGGTGAGCTTGTTTTTATTCTTCAGCCTCTCCAGCAGGGATGTGAACTCCTCCTCAGAGCTGTCTGATCCATCCAGCTTAGACGGTGCTGAGAAGGTGCGTTTTGGAGACGCCAGTGATGTTTGAGTTTTGGGGGGAAGAAGAGAAAAATGAGAGGGGACAAGACGGAGAGGTAGCAACGGCGAACTGTCCTCTTCATCACTCTGCAGAGCTTTATTCTTGTTGGTTTTTGGCGTGGGCTTAGGTTTCGAGTGACGAGTCCTCCAAGTGCTTTTGACCACAATGTTATCATCATCATCATCATCACTGTCACTAACGAAGACCGGAGAGTCACAGTGAGACAGTGGTCTTCTCAATGGATGCTGGGCTGCTGGAGTATCGCTCTTCTTAGGCGCTGCAAAACAACAGACACAAAACATCACCATATCACACATATGGTTTTATGTTGCCTTCTTTTTAATATAACAGAAGGTCAGTAATGACTTCAAAGTTACCTTTAAAAGATTTTGTCTTAATAAAGTCATCATCTGACGAGAGGTCATCATCCATTATGAAGTTTTTGAGGCTTTAGAATAAACAAAAAGTTAAAACTTAGTTTTCAAAACAATTTTGCACACAGTGACAATGCATTCAAAAGAAAAAATAAATCAATAACACACCTATCTTCACTCCCACTCTCTGTTACTTCCTTAGGTTTGGCCTTGGGTGTTTTCACTCGTTGCAGAACTTCAGTGTGCAAAATGAGGATACAGGAGAGAAAAATGAAGCCGACAATAAAGAAATGTTTTCCTCATCATTGAAGGCCAAGTTCACGCTATGAGACTTTTAAAGTCGTCAGATATCGATTGTTTAGTGTTGTGTAGTGTGAACAGTATGTATGTAAAGTAGCAAGAAAAAGCCTGTGAAAACTTTGGGATTACTTAGATTTCTGCATAAATTGGTCATAAAATGTGTTCTGATCATCTAAGTCACAACAACAGACAAACACAGTCTGCTTAAACTAATACCACACAAATAATTAGTTTTCATGTTTTTATTGAACACAACATGTAAACATTCACAGTGCAGGGTGGAAAAACTAGGTGAACCTTAGGATTTAATAGCTGGTTGACCCTCCTTTGGCAGCAATAACCTCAACCAAATGTCTCCTGTAGTTGCAGATCAGACCTGCACAACGATCAGGAGGAAGTTTGGACCGTTCCTCTTTACAGCAGTATTCTTGGGATGTCTGGTGTGAATCGCTCCCTGGAGGTCCTGCCACAACATCTCAGTGGGGATGAGGTCAGGACTCTGACTGGGCTGCTCCAGGTTCACATACTTTTTCCACCCTGAACTGTGAATGTTTACATGTTGTGTTCAATAAAAACATGAAAACATATACTTTTGTGCAGTTTTAGTTTAAGAAGACTGTGTTTGTCTGTTGTTGTGACTTAGATGAAGATCAGAACACATTTTATGACCAATTTATGCAGAAATTCAAGTAATCCCAAAGGGTTCACAGGCTTTTTCTTGCAACTGTATGTGTGACAACTTGTTGTCTTGTAATCAGCAGTCTTAAAGTTATCTTGGTTTTCACATTACATGACCGGACAGAGACAGGTGGTCATACACGACATGATTCACCAGGAGTATGAGCATGTTTGAAAACACACACTAGAGTTGACAGAGGAAACTACGTAATACCTTGTGCCAGACAGGATATTTTGATTCCAATACGGATGTTAGTATTTGACTTGTTTGTCAGTGGTTAGTTACAGATATATACATATGTATAGATATAGACAACTGTACCGAGCAGAAAACGGCCACTTACATGTCTCAAACCCGTCGTCATCGTCCGAGCTCACCACAAGAACATTAGCACTAAAAAGAATAAAAAGTGATTTACAGTTTAGAATTACATGACCAAAAACTTTGATGGGACACATGAGAGGAAAAAATTAAATGAAAACTGAAACCAGAAAGAATAAGCTGCTTCATGAAAACGTTGTCAGTGCACTCCATTTTCATACCATACTCCATTTTCATACCTCTCTTTCTTTGCAACACTGCGTGGTTTCAGTGAGGGGGGTTTAGCTTTCGGTGTTCCCACGAGAACTGAGGAATAAAAGGTAAAATGAACATTAGCGCATTCGCAAACAGAGTCATAAGATTCAGCAATATACAGATTCACAGAATTTGACTCACATTGGTCAAACTCATCATCACTGGACTCAATCAAAGGCTTGTTTCTGTAGTCGTTGCCCTTGGCGTGCTGGTTCTCCTTCTCTGGGTCATATTTGCTGTCAGAGAGGGCGAGCTGGTCAGGAGAGGCTGACTGATCAACGGATCGATGACTGCTTGTGGCAGCATGGCGAGTTTTGCCAATTGTGCTAATCAGCTAGAAACAATGAAGACAGATTGGATCAGTTCAACATGCCCAACATTAAATAGGGCTGCAACTAACAATTACTTTCATTATAAATTAATCTGTTGATGAGTTTCTGATAATTTGTTAACCTGTTTGTTAAATTTCATATTACTTGTTTTATAAGAGTCCAAAATGCAAATACGTTCAGTTTGCGACAAGACAAAGAAAAGCATAAAATCCTCACATTTAGGAAGCAGGACACAATATATATTTGGCATTTTTGCTGAAAAAAAAAAAGTAAATATAAAATATATAAAATGATTAACCCATTCTCAACATATATTATGTAACATATATATTAGTTGTCACTGCACTAATTGATTAATCAACTAATTGTTGCAGCAGTACATTCAGATATGTGCTTTGTCTTGTTGTTAATGTCGATTTACGACTTATCAAAATAGACGAAAACTAGTCTGTGGTGGCAGCTGTGTGCAACAAACCTTTTTTTCTGCGGTGTCCAGTCCTCCCTCATCAGTCCACCCCATCTTTTTCGCAACTCTTTCAAATAATTTGAGAGTGTCATCATTCATAGTTTCCTCTGCTGTGTGAAAACGGCGCACAAACCAACATGACAGTCATTTAACATTTAAAGCCCAGTGCAAAAGTCAAGATTATGATTTATAATATAATAAACAGCCGCACAGCGTCTGATCAGCCGATAGATTAAATACATTATTTTCATTCAAGTAGGTATTTTTATCAGTTAGAGCAAATCAGTCTATAAACAAGAGCTTCTACAGCCACACACGCACTTACTACAGCCAGAAACGTTAGCGCTACCGTTAGCAATCTGCTAGCTAACACTACGTTTGGACTCGTGCTAACTTCACTGTTTTCCGTTAATAAGCGCTACAGGACGCCTCCACACAATATTAACTAGTTTGCTAAAATAACATATTTCACATGAAATACGATTACCTTGTTGTAAATAAATGAGGCTGAGGTGGCAGACCGGGATAAGCGAAAGAAAATTCAAATCTGGAACCGGAAGTTGTCGGGAGCCATTCGACCAATCGGAGCGGGCTTCATATAACACGGTAGCGTAACGTCCCTTCCCACCACCGATACAGCACGAACACAGTACAGTCTATGATACAGCACCGTAGGCAATCTTTTTTCCCTCGTCGTATAGTTTGGAAACTCCAACGACTTTAAGACCACAAATTACAAGCTAGCGAGTTGTGCAGTGTTAACTTGACAGTACATCGATCTGACGACTTTGAAAGTAGTTCATGTGAGCCTGGCCTAACCAACCCAACCAACTCAGGTAGCGAGTACTAGCCAATCAGAGGAGGAGTAGGGCGGGTCATGACCATGGATGTATTAAGTGAGTTCCTCTGTATATAGATATATAGGTATATAGGTATATAGATAGAAGTGTTATAGAACATTATGTATTAGAGCGTTGTTCCTTTCTACTGCTACACTACATTTAAATTTACAACTAACATTTTTTCATATTACATATTGTTGACGACATGACCCAATAGTAGTATGGTTAAAATAATTCCATTAAATCAAGTCCCTCTGTAGCTCACCTGGTAGTCCAGGTGACTCATGTACCAAGGACCAAAGCCCGGGGTTCAAATCTACGCCACTTTCCTATAACGATCGGCCATAATAGGACAGCATGGGTACGTTGACCACACCTCGCCACACGTTTTTATCAGATCCACCTTTAACTTTTTCAGTAATTTAAGATCTACAGTAGCTCATCTACTGAATCGGTGGGTCAGCCTTCGCTCCCCACCACTGCAGACTGGGAACATCCCACAAGAGCTGCCGTTTTGGAGATGCTCAGACCCCGTCGTCCCACCATCACCATTCAGCCCTTGTCCAAGTCACTCGCATCCTTACTCTTGCTGCTTTTTTCCCCTGCTTTGAACACATCAACTTCCAAGGACAAGATGTTCACTTGCTGCCTGATATATCTCACCCACTGCCAGATGCCACTGTAATGAGATAATCAGTGTTATCCACCTCACCTGTCAGTGGTCATAATGTTGTTGTTGTTGTTATGGCTGATCAGTGTATCTCAGCAACATAAAACAGCTGTTGCAGCAGATTGGTCTCAATGGAGAACATATTGTACATCGAGGAACCTACATGTTTAAGTACAGCAGGTTAAACATTTTATATCATTGCAATGCACCAAAAAGGTTAAATCTACTGGAATAATTATAAACGTATCATTTATTTTAGATTTCTGCCACATGTTAAAACTGTAATCTTATGCTAGCTGGGTATGCTAGCAAAAGGCTGTCAGTTGGCTTTTCATTGTTTCTACCAACAACTGAATCACAGAAGTGCAAAAGACCGTACAGAGTTTTGCCATCTCTTTAATTTTTTATTATATTTAGAACCTTGCGGCATCATTGACAGCATACATTTAACGGACAATACAAAAACAAAAAACGCTTAGAAAATACTTACCTAGGCCGTTCCTGGTTTGAGTGATTAAAAGACAGATCAAATTTTGAACAGCTCTGACATCTAAACTGAAATTTAGCCCATTTCCAATGAACTGAAGCTCCTCTGACCAGTCCAATCATCTTTACGAGCATAGTGTGACATCAAACAGGACAACAGCCAATGAACCAATCCTTTGATTGACAGCTAAATGAATAAAAGTTGGCATTTGGTGAAGGGAAGGAGTCTTCATCTAGACCATATTCCTCAAAACTTGCACATCTACTCATTGCAGTAATTTAATACAGCTGAAGACAAACTAAAGAGCCGTTGCAATCTAAGTTTTACAATTGCATGTTAAAGCTGATGAAACTTAAATCAGAGTTACAATTTCCATGGTGCAACATTGTCCTTTTAAAACACAAAACACTCTTAATCCATTTATAAATAGATCAACAAGTAATAACGACTGGGCATTCTCTCCACAAGCTGCATTTAGTCCTGTACGCACACTGACAGGAGAAAAAAAAAAAAAAAAATCCACTGATCCAAGTATGGAGGGGGTAGCAGGGCATTCACAATCCTCTCATGCTCCCCAAATATACTGTGTTTTAGGACAAGAGTCTCAGACGAGGTGCCTGAAAGTCTCAGGCTGTATCTGGCTCAGGAAATGCAGATGTGTGATGAAAGGATGGATGTGCTGGGGGAAAAACATGTACATCTGTAGGCTCCTTAACAAACAAGAGTCCAATTAATGGTAAATGAGAGCAATGAAGACACTCATTGAGGGAGAGGGCTGAAGTTGACACTGACTGATCCAAGCAAGAGTGCTGATTATGGTTTAAAAAACAAAAAAAAAAAATGATGAGACATGACTGGGGTACAAGATAAAAGAAATCAGCATGCTTCCAGTTCAGGCATTCTCACTGGTCTCTACTGAATGGATTTTGACCAGAGGTTCTGGTTTTTTGCCGTTGCTATAGTGCTCCCACATCTGCAGATAGAGCCTCTCCAGGTCAATTGTGTACTGCTTGGTGTTGAAAAGAGGGCTGCAGATTCGCTGCTTCCAAACGCGTGCTCTGACCATCTTCAGGCTGAGGAAGACAGAGAAGATGGTGAGACTTCAGAGTTGAACACCAATGACTACATTTACATCGACAAAACATTCTGCTTTTCGCCTTTACTATGAAAAAGACAATATTCCTCCTAAGGTGTTTACATGGTAAATGAAAATAATATTCCACAAATATTTCCCATTTACATGCAGCCGTGCGTACGCCAGTTAACGTAACTGGTGGCAGACTAGTTCGACTATGCAAACACAGCCTCCTCCTTTTATCAGCATTGCGGTATTTATGCATATCCAAAGCCCTGTTAATATCCATGTATTTCATAATGTTTAAAAGTAGGTATGTTTCTCCATCCAAGCAGAAATGTGGGTTTTTATTTTGGGCATGCACCTTGGTAAATTGTCAGCTAGTTGATTTGTGTACAACTCCGTAATCAGGCATGGGGTCATGTACTGCAAACTGCCGTAAAAACCCCAAATGAGACACATATTCCAAATAGTCATCATACACGGCCAAAAATGCTCCTAAAATTTTAATAATATCAGTATATCCCACGTCTTAATCAGAAAATGCTCCATTCAGAATAAGGCCTACTACAGAATACGCTTTTAACATGACCCTTATCAAATTTGGAAAAACAGTGAATTATTAAAGCGCATGTAAACATTGTTTTTCAAAGAGTCAGGTCAAATTTGACTTACTATTCCATGTCAGAGCCCAGTTTGACGGCTATGTCCTCATAATCCTGACGACTCTGGGCGATTAGCTCAGGGCAGCCCAGGCAGCTGAGTTGTGAGGCCGCCACACGGGAGGCGAGCGTCTCACCTTTACAAAGAGGATTTACAATAAAAACAAAACTAGTTATTTTATAAGATAAAATCAGCCATTTTTAAATTTGTAAAATGGTTGTATTTTCAGAGAATCGTTGTTCGATAGACTAAAACATCTGTATTCAATTAACAATCAATGGTTTCGAGTTTCCTGACCTGGCATGGTGACCATGGGTGTTCCAGCCCAGAGGACATCCATGCCCGTGGTGTGCCCATTGCACAGAGGAGTGTCGAGGCACACATCAGCCAGCTGGCCCCTTCTCACATGCTCCTCCTTGGGGGCCACAGGAGAGAAGATGATGCGAGAGGCAGGCAGACCCATGTTCTGAGCGTACTGCTGGATGTTGGGCTCGCCGACGGCAGGGAAGCGAAGAAGCCACAGCACACTGTTGGGCACGCGCTTCAGAATCTGCAGGGAGAGGACAGCATTAAAGCAGACAGGAAGGCACACTCAAAAGCAGCCAAGTCTATTCAACTTACGTTGGCCCACATCTGAAGAGTAGGGGGATCAATCTTGTAGAGCTGGTTGAAGTTGCAGTAGACAATGGAGTCCTCTGGGAGACCATACTGGGAGCGGGTTGTCACAACAATCGTGCGTGGCACCTCCTCCCCAGTGGCAGCTTTGTTGTTGATCTAAAAAGGGGGACAAAACAGTATTGTTTAGAGGTGGAGTGATCTTAATGCTTTTATCCTGAAAAGTTATAAAGTGCAGCAAGTCTCAACTATTTGTACGGATCATAATATGCTGTAAGAGGGTATCATTTATTTTACAATGTGCCACCATTCCCTTTACCAACAGTTCATTGCTTCCACCTTATGGTCATGAATACATCATACCTGTAAGGACACAGTCCCAGAGACTACAACCTCATCAGCTGAGAAGATCTGAAAAAGCAGCAGGCTAAATTAAATGGCTGCTCTCACCTTGTTTCTGTAGATATTCTGTACCCACGCTATACCAATCGTGATTTGCATATAAAAAAGGACAAGCGTGTCAAAGTTAGACATTACCTGTGTGGTGGCCAGGCCATTGCTTACAGTGAAGCCATTGATTGTGACCTGGATTTGGCCTTGGTTGATCATGTTGATGATTGCTTCAGCTGCTGTGTTCATGGGGATTACAGGCATGGACAGAGCTCCATTTGTGTCCCCAGTGGGTTCCTGGTTGTTGTCGCACTTCATCTGGTCACAAAGTAGTTTCAACTTAAATGCTAGACCATGGTTCAATGCAAAATTCATTCAACAACACGGTATTTTGACTGCATAGTTCATAATCACATATTACTGATTTTCATCTGAATCAGCAGATACTGGCCAAGGACAGAAATGAAAATGTGATTTATTATGTTCTGCTCTGAAAGTGTGATTCAAAGCCAATAATATACCTTGAACAAATAGTCAAACACTTCCATCTACAGGTCCAAAACATTAGTGTACCACTTAGTTTTCTGCTTTGTCAATAACAAACTTCAAATCCTGATGTGATACTTCACGATATTCTCTGAACTCACCTTTATCACTTTCACATCTGGCAAACTGTCCAAGTAGGCCTTCAGATCAATACCATTCAGAACAATGCGGTTGTCAAAGATGTGTCCATTAGATTTGAAATCAATCACAGCCTTTTTCTGTGGGGTCAAAAAAGAAAACATGTTACCATAATTATGATCAATGCTTATTATACTATAGAGAGTTTGCAGTTGTTGTTTTTTTTTAAACAAAGCACTCAGCTCACAGAAACAAACAGCAGAAATGTGAGGATGTACAAACCTTGAGGTGAGGGAACATGTTGGCGTGGTCTCCGATGAAGAACGTATGGGGCATGTAGGCCAGTTTCTCAGAGTACTGCTCAGCTACTTCCAGAGGTGACGTCTCCTTGTCAGAGATGATGTAGTCCATGAAGGGAGCCCCACTGGTTCCAGGGTAGCCCAGCCACATAGTCTGTTGAGATCAGATTAATGTGACTGTGAATCTTCAGTTATTTATTTGCACAGGTGACGGTTTATCCTCAACATACAACTCTGTGTCAATCAGAAATCGTAGCGCTTACCTGAATGGGGGCAGGGCGGAGGGCAAAAAGCTCATTTCGGGCTCCCTTGGTGTATCCGTTCATGTTGACCAGAATATGGATTCCATCCTGGTGAATACGATCAGCTGCCTTGCCATTGCAAGGAATCTGCAGAAGAGAGGTACCAGTTTCAGTGAAGGTTGGATTTTGACGCTGCATATGACAATACATCTGTTGAAATAACCAGTCACTTAAAAATGAACATCCTTAAGGTTAACAGACACAGCAAATATAGAGATGGTGATGAGGAAGCAACCCCTGGTTGCTACAGTTACCTGTGAGAGGTCTGTGAAATGATGAGCCTCTGCTACCACTTTCACACGGAAGTTGGTGCTATCATCAGGGCTGAGCGCATAGCAGAACACCTGAGGGAGGAACAAAAGGTAGGGATTCATACGTTAATATTTACATACAATTTATCAACTATTTCAGTCAACCCTTTTATCATTCACTTCAAGACATTACATTTTAATACACATTAAATCAACTTGTCAGAGTTCAAGATTACCTACCTCAAATTTCTCAGGGTTGTGCATTCCAGGAATGGACTGCATGAGGTGGGAAGTAGGGTGGTTGCCAAAGTCAGAGCTGACATACCCAACACGCAGACGTCCACCACTGGCCTTCAGATCCTTCGGATGCTCAAAAGCAGGTTTGTGTAGTGCATTGATCTGTGGAATTAGCAAACAGTGTAAGAATACAACTACAGCAGGATAGCCATTTCAAGTTTAACCGATTTACACACACCGCAGCAGTGGTGCACTAATCCTGGACCATGAACAACCAATAATTCATCTAAACTCACATCGAACCTTAAACCATACTCCCCATCCCTGCAAGCAGCCCATTGACCACCACCTTCCACCTCTTTCTCTACAAAGTTAAATTAAATCCAGTATTTTGCCCATCCCTTACCTTCCCCATATCCCTGCAGACAGCCACTGCCATCACCAGCCACCTTCCACCCCCCGCCCCCAAAAGTGAATTAAAGTTTACTTGCTTTGATCAGTGCGTGTACCTTGTCCAGGCAAAGGTTTCCGTGGCGTTCAGCGATGGCCTTGCGGAAGCCGTGAGAGAGTGGATAGAGCATGCTGTGGTGTGGGTGCACTGAAGGCAAGCGGTTCTTATCCAGCTGGTCAGCCACAATGCTCACAAGCTTCTTCATCCGCTCATCGTAATCTGTCCAGTCGCACACAATCTGGGAGAGCGACAGAAATGAGAGACGTCAGAAGATTAAATTCTAATTCCACAGGAGAAAAAAAAAAAGAATAATATTGTATGTACCGTATTTTCACGACTATAAGGCGCACTTAAAAGTCTTAGATTTTCTTCAAAATGTGCGGTGCACCCTATAGTGCGGTGCGCCTTATGTGTGTGTGTGTATGTGTTGTTGTTGTTGTAAGGCGGACGCAGTAGAGGACGCAGTAGAGGACACCATGAGAACGTTAAAGTAGGAAGTGTGGGCGTGGATTGTATTGTATATAAACGAACAGGTATGTGCATTATGCAGAACATTGTTGTTTTAACAACCCTGAAAATGGCAAAGAGACGCTTATGAAGCACAGTTTAAACTGAAGGCCATCAGCTACGCGGAGGAACATGGAAATCGAGCAGCCGCGAGAGAATTTGAGATTAATGAATCGATGGTTCGCAAGTGGAGGAAGCTGGAAAACGAGCTCCGACAGGTCAAGAAGACGCAACTGAGTTTCCGCGGACATTAGGCAAAGTGGCCCGAGTTGGAGGAAAGACTCGAGCAGTGGATCACCAAGCAAAGAACGAGTGGGAGAAGCGTTTCGACAGTCACCATTCGACTAAAAGCAGCAACGCTAGCAGAAGAAATGAAAATTGAACATTTCCAAGGAGGACCGTCTTGGTGCTTTCGTTTCATGAAACGGTGCCATTTTTCCATCCGGACACGGACTACAGTAGCGCAGCAACTTCCAGCGGATTATAATGAAAAGCTGGCCATCTTCCGCTCCTACTGCAGCAAACACATCTCCGACAAACACATCCAGCCCAGCCTTATCACTAACATGGACGAGGTGCCGCTCACTTTTGACATCCCGGTGAGTCACACTGTGGAGAAGAAGGGATCTCACAGCCGATGTGAAAAAACATGTGAAGCAAATGAACACTGAGCTTGCTGTCATTCCGGGAGGCCTGACGAAGGAACTCCAACCGCTGGACATCGGGGTGAACCGGCCGTTCAAAGTAAGGCTGCGAGCGGCGTGGGAGCGATGGATGACAGATGGAGACCACAGTTTCACTCAGACTGGGAGGCAGCGCCGGGCGAGTTACGCCACAATTTGTGAATGGATTGTGGATGCTTGGGCTAACGTGTCTGCTGGCTCTGTTGTTCGAGCTTTCGTAAAAGCCGGCATCATTTCCGAGGAGCCGCACGGCACGGAAAGTGACTCTGACAGTGAAGAAAGTGAACCTGGCATGTTTGATGGAGATTTAGCGCAGCTGTTCAATTCAGAAACAGAGGATGAGGACTTTGATGGGTTTGATTGATGATTAAAAAAATGTGAGTACCAAACTCAGTTTTGCCCCTGCACTATTTTTAAATATGCACAATTGTATGCTTGTTTTACCCGTGTGTTTTACCATGCCCGCGCCTGTTGATGTTTGATTGATGACTACAAAATGTTAGTACTTTGTAATTAATATTTAAGTAAAGCACAACCAAACTCAGTTTTGCTCCCGCTCTATTTTTAAAAACGCACACTTGTATGCTTGATTTCCCCGTGTGTTTTACCATACCCGCGCCCTATAGTGCGGTGCGCCTTATGTATGTGTTAAATACAGTAATGACACACATAACTGAGACTGCGCCTTATAGTACGGTGCGCCTTATGGTCGTGAAAATACGGTACTGTACTTTAAACATTTGACAAACACACTGGCACATACAAACCTGCAGACAATGTGCCAAGTTGCAGTAAGCATCAGGGAAGTCCGGCTTGAGTTTCAAGGCTGTGCGGTAAGATGCAATGGCCTCTGGGATGTTTCCAGAATCCTAACAGAAACATCAGAATACAAAATCAAATGCATGAACTTGCAAAAACAAAAATAGCAATACATTATACCGCACACAAACAGGTGGTAATATATGCATGCAGCTCTATAAAACAATCAAAACACATTCTTTGAAGAGATTAATATTGCAATTATCCCTTTCCTAGCCAGAGGTTCGAAAGCTGCGGTGATGTAACACA
Source organism: Pterois miles (assembly GCA_947000775.1). NCBI lineage: Eukaryota > Metazoa > Chordata > Actinopteri > Perciformes > Scorpaenidae > Pterois > Pterois miles. The sequence goes on along the minus strand of CAMQGK010000308.1, from coordinate 2,960,945 downwards.
ATCAGTCATCATAACTGCTTACAATAATAATAATAATACCAAAATCTTTCCTACCTTGTGGATAGAGGCCAAATTGCTGTGAGCATCAGCAAAGGCAGGGTTGATCTGGATGGCACGGGTGTAGCACTGCAGTGCTCCCTGTACATCTTGCATTTCCTTCAGTGTATTGCCCATGTTTGAGTAGGCATCAGCAAATGTGGGGCTGATTCTAAAACCAGACAAAATCTGTCTTAACACGTATAACAACACTGCTTAACTGTATTATGAGACATTATAAAAAATGTCAGTTGATTTATGATCATTTTCTTTAGAAAACACTGCACATGGAATTAAATGAACAACCTCAGTTAAACTGTACAGACCATGGAGATTACACATGTTCGCCAGCTGATGGAATATCAGAGCAGAGTGTTGTGGCCTCAGACCAATATTATGAGGTGTAAACTACTGACACTAACACTAATAAAAACTAATTCAGCTGGTACCTGTAGCAGAGATTTACAAACCTGATGGCCTCCTTGTAGTGCATGAGAGCCTCCTGGAGTTTTCCCTGCTGCTGCAGGACACTGGCCAGGTTAGAATGAGCTGCTGCAAACTCAGGAAACACCTGATGAAACAGAAAAAGGGTTGTCAAAAAGAACAGTACAAAAATACCATGCTCACATTTACAGCCATTGTGGAACTATTAACTCACCTCTAGTGCTTTCCTATAGAGCTGAACTGCCTCCTCAATGTTGCCCTGCTCGCGCTTGATATTGGCTAAGTTATTAAGAGAGTCTGCATGGGTTGGACACAAACGCAAGGCTGTGTTGTAGCACTCTTCTGCTTCAGACACCTGGAGAAGACATTGGCATTTTAAAAGGTTAATTTCAAACATTTTTTACTGATGTAAAGAGACTCAACTATTCAGAATGTTGGTATTTCATACGATTTTGAGAGGGGGGACACACCAAGTGCTGCCTTACATTTCCTTTCTCCTTCAGGGCATTTGCCAGATTGCAGTAAGCATCAGGGAAGTGGGGCTGCAATTCAATAGCACGACGGTAGGTGTCAATAGCAAGGTCAATGAGGCCTTGCTCGTAGTAGACACAGGCCAGGTTTCCATGGACTACCGCATGGTTGGGGCTAAGACTCAGGGCTCTCAGGTATCCAGCCACAGCTCTAGGAACATAAGATAAGATGCAGTTGAAACTGAAGTTCTCATCTTTTTAAATTAATTTTCACAACCCAACAGCAAAACTGTTCACACATTTTACACAACTTTGTAAAAATGCATATTGTTACACATGTACTGCTGAAAATAAACCCACTGCTTCAGCAGCTGAGCTACTGCCCTGGCCATGATGTCAGTTCTATATGTACAATAAATCTGCCCTTCCCACACAGTGATATGCAAAAATAGCTATGGGATCAACACAGAAAAGGTTATATAACTGAGAAAGTTCTCAACTCATTTGAAATCCCACACAGGGTGTGGCAGGGTGGTGCTTTTGAAAGTCAAAAGATTAGACATGAATGTATAAAGGGAGTATCCGACTGTCAACCATGTCATGATTTAGACTCACCTGTCGAAGATGCGGGCTTCCTTCAAAACGTTTCCTAAATTGATGTACGCATCAAGGAAATTTGGGTCCAGAGTCACTGCCTAAAAATTGAAGCCAAGCTTTAAAAAAACAAACGAAGACAGAAAGTGGTAGGATTGAAAAACATAATAAAACATTATGCAACTGACCTTTTCAAAATGGTGTATGGCCAGCCAGATTTCTCCTTGGGCATTAAACACACAGCCCAGGTTGCTCCAAGCTACTGCAAAGTTGGGCTGAGTCTCAATGGCTTTCAGGTAACAAGCCTTCAATGGGTTTACAATGAAAAACCATAGGAAAGGAGAAGAGGTAGAATGGGAGAGGTATAGTGTGTAGAGGGGAGGACAAGGGATTGTAAAATAAAAACAAATAGAAGATTGAGAATAAAAGTAAGAAAAAACAAAAAGGGCAGAGAAAGCAAAATTAGTGACTATTCTCCATCATGGCAAAAAGTGAGTCTACAGCATGGGCTCGCGGGCGCACAAGTCTGCCGCGCTAAGCTGCATTGCTTTTTCCTACGCTGCGCTGATCCAACCAACACCCACACGTATGCCCTCATACTCCAGTTATGACCACATTCTCACCAAATATAGTGGTCCCCACATCAGGAACAGCCCTCCAACAATATAAACACTGATAACCCAATAACCCAAGGGCTAAATATTACATTAAAATCTAAAAATAAAATCCCAAACATCTGCATAGATGTATATTTCATGTGGGCATGACATCTCACAACCTGGGATGCTGGACAGTTCGTGCAGGTGATGGTCCCTGTAATGCAAGCGCAACAAACGCGAGCGCGTGGTGTCCGTCTATTGCCACCACAACAATGCCCCATATAATGCTATTTGCGTGACCTTGCTCCTGGCAAAGGTCATTAGTTCGCTGCTGCGCTTGCTGTATGGCCACGTAAGACAGCTGCAGACCACCAACCCCTGGCAGAACACCTGAAACACCAGACTGGCACACACTCAGCACCCATAAAGTATCTCAGAATAAAGGGGGTGAGGTTGAGGGGTCAACCAGTCGCTACACTGGGATGTTAATACAGGGTAAATTGGAGATAAACAGCCAATAAACAAGGAGCCATTTTCACTGAATTGGTAAAAAAGTTTTACTTAATGTGATTTTCAAAAGCCAATGGTGTCTGAGACTTAGGGGCATTTGGGAGCGAGGCTGGCTGTGAGTGGGGAGAGGTCCGCAACCAGCAGGCCAAAGGGAGTGAGGGGGTGTGGGTCGCATGCTTGCGCTTTCCGCCTTTTTGGTCGCTTGGAGGACATCGCTGCGCAGCCCCTGCGCTACTGCAGACTCACAGCGCACTATCTGCATCATCATCAGAACGCTGCAACTCCAAATAAAGAAGGAAAAACAAAACAAAATAGGAAAAATAAACAACATGTAAGAGTTAGAGGGTTCTTACTTGTTTTTCACGATTATTGCTTCCAAATCCTAGTTTCTTTTTACTTAATACAGAATTGGGTAATTAGTATAGCATATTGCAAGAAATGCTTAATGTAATTTGTCTGATAATATTTTTTATTTTGCTCTTCAAAGGAAGCCACAAGACAGAGGAGCATGAAGTGAGGTGGTTTTTCTTTTGTTGTCAGTTACAAACCCGTTACCATATTTTTGGACTTTGTCAGAGTGGTGGCCGCAGCTGGCTGGAAGAAGAGGAGAGGACTGAGGCTGCCCTAGTGTTCCTTTCCGCCAGGCACCTACGCAGGAATAGTGTCACCCACCTGAAACCTTCTAAATAACAATATCAGTTGTGGAAAAACCAAAAGAGACAAAATCAGAAAACAAGATCGTTAGTAAAAGTCTTCAAACAATACATTCTTTTTTTTAAATATGGAAATTAAACAGGTTCTTCCAAATCACAACAAACATAAAAACAGACTAGATTTAAGTTTTTATTCATGCAATGAATGTTTCATTTTAAAGAAAACAAAAGAAATGCTTTTGGGTAACTGGGAGGGAAGAAAGGCTTTGATGCGTTTGATTCCTCAATGAAATATATGTTTAGGTCGAGTTTCCAGCTGTCAATTAATTCAGTTTTCATATCAAACTACAGGAGGGCAGTTACTGGCTTGATCTTGCCCAAATGAACTGATCCCATGTCTTTGGGAATAGTTATTACATATTTGAAGGAAAAGGGAAGAAGTATTAATCATTTTCTTTCATTCTTTTTGCATTGTCATGAAATATTTTTAAATCTTTGATTTCTTTATCCTGGCCTGCTTTCTTGAATCCTGGCCAATGGGTAGGGAGAAAAGTCTGTGGTGTAATTATTGGTATCTAGAAGCCTCCAAAGCTCTGAAATAAAGAAGTCATCGCTGTTGCTGCGCGTCTGTCTTTCTAACCCAGCATCTGACGCAGGTGGTGGAGCACAGATTGTGAGCTGTCTGCCTGATGACACTTAGACCCATTTTAAGGCACTTGAGAATGAGCTCTCTTAAACCTATGCCGTTTAACACACCATTCATCAGCAGTGGATATTGGAATAAATAGCCAGCTGAGTACAATTCTCATTATCAACCATAGTCAAAAGAAGAACTAAGGCATGTGTGCATGAAAAGCACGGTTGGGGTGTGCGTTAGCACTAACTGGGCATATCTGAAGGGTCAGGAAGGCAGCTCTCAGCGCGCACACTCCACCAATCCTTGGCAAGCGCGCGGGGGGCGGAGCGACAGAGCAGGGGAGCTTGTGACTCCCCGATGCTCCTCCCCACTCCTTTACCCCCCTCTAGCACGAAATAAGATGGCCTGTAACCACTGAAACAACTCCACATCTCCAGATTAGACAAAACCCAGGGAGCCCCGTTATATAGACAGAAGCCATAACATGACAAAGGGAGGTAAAAACCCACACTGGCAGCAACTGCACTGACAGCAAACTGAGACTTGTCATTGGGCACTTGGTGAACAATATTGGAGTGTAGTGGTTAGGTTAGAAACCATCTTACCTTTTGCACTGCAAAGATAAACTAGCTTCTCATCAGTTCATATATTCTTCAAAGACCGAGCCAGCATTTTCCCTCCAAAATCTATATGAAAATGCATAGGTCGAAGTTCAAAAATGAAAATATAGATCAAATGTTTCAATTTAAAAACTCCAGCCTTTCTTCCTGAAGGAGGAGGGGCTGACCTCTGGTAAAAGGTCGGGGTAAAGCAAAGGACTTTGGGACCAAAAGTGATACAGGGTGGGGACAAATGTGATACTGATGAAACAAATGAGATGACGCTGTTTAAAAAGTAATCAACAGAAAATGTGTGTATTATGATAATAAAAAATGCTGAAAATCGGTTGCCTCATATGGGTGTTGAGTCACTGCAGTCCAATATAATATAATAAGTTTGCGGTGAGAAGCTTACTGCAACTCTGATAAACGAGAAAAAGCTACCATGTCCTGTCCTTCACTTGGCCGAGAGAGTTGAAGGAAAAGGACTTGATTTGGCTTAAAGATGTCAAAGGGGAGAAACCATACCTATGACCTTTTGGGAGGGGGGGACTAAAAACAAAAAATGTATGTACAAAAAAGAAAATATCTACAACAAAAATACAAACAACACGTATATATACACAAATGCCCACGCGCTGTAACATACCTTGGCCTCTTCCAAACGCCCAAGGGCTTTAAGCAAGTTGCCCAAGTCACTACGCACACAATATAGATCCTGGGGGAACAAAAAAAAAAAAACAACATTTTAATTTTACTGCTAAAATAAATCACAGATCAATGTGTTGACTCCAAACATGTTTTCCTTTTTTAAGGAAATATAATTTTCTGACCATACCCAACCACTCCTATCAGTGATGGGTGTGGTCAGAGATGAAACAGGCTTGAAACAACCAGATAGGGAAGATAAACACTGATTTTCAGTCTGATGTTAAGATACTCTTTGATTACAACAAATGGCCTGTCACTTACAGGGTTGTACTGTAATGCTGACACATAAGCCTGCACTGCTCCCTCCATGTCCCCTGCGGCCACCAGAGCAGCTGCCAAGTTGATGTATCCATCAATAAAATCTGGTTTCAGTCTCAGGGCGTGGCGATAATGCTCTATCGCCTCCTGCAGTTGCCCACGCTCCTTGTACACGTTCCCCAGGTTGGAGTAGGCCTCGGCCAACATTGGGTTCTGTTTGATGGCCAAGGTGCTGAAGTGAGCAGACCTGTAGGACCAGAATAGGTACAGAATGGTCATAATCCTGAAGGGAGTGACTGGCAAGTGTTGGCTCGATGCCTTGCCAAGAGTAGGCAGCAAGGTGCAAGTGCTGAAAAGGAGATACTCGTTCTAAGGCATAAGGGTAAATATCTAAACTGCACATCAAGATGAATATCCTTAAATTGTTGAAAACAACACATTTGACACATTTCTGCAACTTCCATTCTTACACAGTCCATTATTTGAATGTCCACAATGCAAAGAAATGATCATGCAGGCAGTATACTCCAAATGAAGCTGTTTGCACAGAAAAATGATGCATCTACGGCAAAGAATATAGAGTAAATTACGGCATATCCAGTAATATTTTTGTCTGCACAATCTCAGCCTGATTCCTTTTAGTCATTTGTTTGACAGTAGTATGACAACACACTAAACTGAAATTACTTTGGAGTATACTGCTGGCATTGGGTGCAGTGAAGAAACAGAAAAAGGTAAACAAGATCAAACATTTAAACCTGTAACCCGCAAGACCCGAAACCTTCACCACGGCACCTGCAAAGCAAGGGTATGGCCACCACCAAATCAGTGTTAGAATCACAAGGCGACAGAGCGAGACCACATTAAACCAAGCAACAGGATTTCCAGATGACTGCTCAGTTGTTGCATTTGACTACCCACACCAACGATGTGCACTGAAAGTCACAGGCGACCCACTATTCTCTGCCACTTCCACGACTATGCCACATACTCAGTGTGCATTGTGTCGTCGCCCCCCCACACCTCACCTGTCGAGTCTTCTGCACTGGAAGTGGATGGAGGACAGGAGCAGCAGCACGCCTGTGTTATCAGGCTCCTGTCTCCATAGCTGCATGCAGTGGCGCTCAGCTGCCTCAAAGTCCCCTGACTGATACTCTCGGTGCGCCAGCTCAGCCAACCCTTGGAAGGAAAGCATACGTTTTGTCGGTTCTGGAGCACCAACACATCCCAAGGAAGGGGGGGGGGAAACAACATGTTAGAGGTGATGGAAGAAATAATAGCAGACAAATGAAAAAGAGATGAAGCTAATATTGCCAATGACAAATAATAGCTACCAAATTGAATTCAACAGAAAATAAGGCAATGGAGAGAAATACAGAGACCACTAAGATTCAGTGTTGCAATCACAGTAAATCACTGCGAACTTTACTTTATGATTTCAATTTTTGGGGTCACAACATGATAGACTTAAAAATTATTTCTGTTACATAAAACTAATTACAGTTTTACTTTTCATGCATGATAACATAAGGTTGGTTTAAAATTTCATAGATTACTTCATGGCAGAAAACTGCTAACAACTAGTTTAAAATTACTGATTCTCCTTTTAAGGCAAAAAAAACCCTCTATTCCCACACACTATATTGTGTTTTATTTGTAAATCTTTTAGTGTGAGAATGATTCAAACAAGAACCCTTAGCTGAAACACCTTTAATAGGGCTGATTATTATTTTTTTCTGAGTTGCAACGTGCTACGTTCCTGGCACATGGTTTAAATGTGTTACTGACAGACAAAAAGAAAAAATAGTGAGATACCATTTCACTTAAACCTGAATATACCAGGGTTTCCACCCACAAAGTAGCAAAAAATACAAAACTTGGTGACAAAATCAATGCATGAGATGAAAAAAAACAAAACAGGAGCGGGGTGATGTACTGGTAGAAATTCACAAGTTCATACACAACATACAGCTTTAAAATAGCAGATTATGGGGGGGGGGGGGTTGTAAATATCCACTTACTTTGTATTTTGTATGTATTTTATCATTAGCCATATCTTGTACATAATATTTCAGTTTTCATTTCTAAACATGTGTTGTGATATTTATCAGTCTTTTTCACATATTTTATTAAAAGGCTCAGTGCCAAAACATAGGAAGCGATTTCAGATGTACATACAGTGTCACTTAAGGTCAAACTATTCAGGGTGTGGCTTATACATGCCACAGACACACACAAGTTTCAAATGTACAGAAGGGTGGAGGTGGTTTAATGGTTGGGGACATTCCAACGGGTGTACACCTGCAAACTGGTAGTGCCAGAGCATACACTAAGATCGCAGTAGTTCATCCATCATGACCATTACGTAATACTACTTGTATGTAGGATGGCTAGTTTCAGTTACATAACAATACACAGGCATACTGCAACTATCAGCAGTCAGGCGAAATGCAGCTAAGGACCACAATCAGATATAAGCCCCACTGATCACCTTTAGGATACGATCGAAAGCGGTTTTAGTGGGGAAAGCACAGCATTAACCTTGGGGATCTGCTTCGACAAGGGATGTCTACACGGCCAGTTTTCACGGCAGCACGCAGCAGCGCCCGCGCCGTGACGGGTAGCGTTAACTGGTAGCATTTAACAGCCATCACAGCCAAAGATAGTGCCGTTTCTGAAAGAGGGAGCCATTTTTCTTTGGTAGCATCTACAAAATACAACCGCATCTTGAATGTCATTCGGGCTAAGCGAACATGTTAGCTCACGTTAGCTAGAATGCAAACGGTTTTTGAGCAAAACCCTTTAAGAAATCATTGCGTCACGTTGCCCGCGAGTTAGTCACAATTTAATGTTAATATATTACCCGTAATCGTCAAATTGACAGCCTCTATTTTAAGAGATCCATCAGTTACAACCTGCTACCAGCTAATCGTTAGCTATGCTGTGAAGCTATGCTAACAGTTAGCTGGTAACTTAGCCAAAGACTGGAGCAGTACGGTAGGACAGGCAAGAAGAGGGCCCACGCTTATAATCCCATCATATTCACTTATGTGACTTCTGCATTTGGGAACGTGTAGTACATTTACTATATTCATTTTAATAAACGTTAGCAACTTGCGAGCCGCTCGGCTGCGTCTTTTTAACGTTAGCTAACGCTGTAACGTGAGATAAGGTCGTCTTCACAGCTCTCTACCCTCCATTCAACATTAGCTGAATAAAATCAACCAACCTGTGCTGTCAGCCACGTTTCCCACTGAGGTCGCCATCTCCTCAGCCTTCGTGTCTTGCACGGCGGTCGTCAATGTGTCTTCTGGTAGATTACCGTTTCAGAGAAAAAATGTGCGACGAGCACGTCGTCTATTGTCGGCTGCGACCAGCAAACACGTTGCCTGGCAAGCGAACAAGGTTAGCTAACCTGGTCTTTCTGTCGTTCCCCGCACAACGCTTAATAAAGACCCCGTAGTGCTCGGTGGATAGTTAATCCGAGTAACAACTAATCAACTAGTTTACAACCCCAAACATGAATTTTACTGGCATTAAATGAGCGGTTGAGTATTGGTTCAAGCTGGTTCCTCTTCACAACAAAGCTGCTGTGGAATATAAAATGGCGAAATGGGTGGAACTATTTTTTTTTTAGAGAAACTAGATCCACACATCGCCATTACGAGGAAACATGCACGGAAAATTGTAATAGATGTCTGCGAGTATAATAATAATTCATAGGAAGCGGGATTGAAGTATTGTTTGATTACAGTGCGTTATAAATTTCATGACAGAAAATAAACTGATTACAGATGGTACTGCGCGGAAGAACACGTTGGTGCAGTGACGGAGTGCCAGTGATATCAGGTTGTTCTAGAAGAGGCATCGTCGGAGCTTCATGGAGTCGTGGGATGATGAGGAAGACATCTAAATATGTCTGACATGCCAAAGTCTGCAGTCTCATGAGGCAACAGATCTAAGGAATAATGAAAATAATCATATCATTCAATAATTAATTGGTTACAGTACTCTAAAATGTTGGCTTGTATTGTAGACCTGCATGTAGTCTGCTGTGCATTCAAATTGGAAAATATACAACTGTACACATTAAAAGTATAGCTGACACCACATTTTACCTTGCATTTTGACATAAGTAGTGTCCAAACAAATGCAAAAAATACAGTTTTGTGACTTTATTTAAATAATCAATCTGGGAATTAGAAACAGCACAGGCAAGACAGTAACATCTTGTAGTGCATATTGTTTGTACAACAATGCATCTCTTTAACAAGCAATTCATTAATTACAACATCATACCTATTGCATTGTAAAAAGGTAATGCTATTATTTAATTATGTTGTGTTGTTTAGTCTAACACATTGTCCAAGGACAGCGTATTTTCAATTACATTGTTTCTAAGATTTAATTAAAGGAAACCAAGATTTCCTAACTGACCTACAGTAGGTCCAGTTTGAGCCCTATGCAGGACCCTACATTTGTGTAACAAGTCTGTTTTTGGTATGAGTGTATGGGATCTGTAGCTTAACTAAAAGTTTGGAAATTAGTGTTTGGTGGATTATTTCTCTATTATTACAGTGCTAATTGGTATTGCATTTACATGGTTGGAAAGCCTGTTTATTTACCTTCGCAGTGATGTCTATCTTGTAAGTATCATGCATTTGTGGGATGAGCAGCACAGCTGATTATGTGGGTAGCGCCCAAATGAAATTTGCCAAAATTCTCTGTCAGTGCTAAACAGTGTATTCTGCTGTAGGTACTGACTCATGTTTTGTTCTCCAGGTGTCAGGCACCACAAGACCACAGGATCATAAAGTGATCGTTTCATTCTGAAAAGTCAGCTTTTTCAAAACCAACATGGCTCAGTTCAAATTTTTGTTTCAAAATAAAACTCCTCATCTCTTCTCTGACATCAGGTGCCTGATTAGCAGCACTGACTGGTAGCAAACCATCTGATGTCAAAATCATGTAAGAGAAAAGATGAAGAGTTTGAACTGAGCCATGCTGATTTCAAAAACACTTACCTTTCAGAATGAAATGGATCACTTTGTGATCCTGTGGTCTGGTCTTGTGATGCCTGAGGCAGTACCAACAGGAGAATACATAATTTTGGCAAATTTCACTTGAGCGCTACCCACATAATCAGCTGTGCTGCTCATCCCACTAATGCATGATCCTTACAAGCTGGACATCACTGTGAAGGTAAACAAACAGACTTCCTCACCATGTAAAACACAATGACAATCAGCAATATAACACCCAAGAAATAACTGACCAAACACAAATTTCCAAAGTTTTTTTCCGAGTTTATATCCAAAGCATAGAGATATAATTCAGCTGTGAAAGTACTGTATGTGGGCTTCTGTGAGGATGGTATGCAATATTCATTATCGCCAACAGAGGGCAGACACTGTAAACCTATTTCAAAGAAAGATTTCTGGAACCCTGCAAAGTGGCTTTGACCATGATTGTCTTAAGATTTAATATTTCTGCAGCTCCCAGTATGATATTTACCTGTCTGTCGTTGGCAATAGGATTCCCTGGGTTGTACCATAACATGGTGTTTACTTTATATTCAACTATTGAATATTTATTGCACATTTCACAGCATTGAAAGAGCCCTTCAGTTTCTTAATAAAACCTATAAGCATTTTGGCCAGTGTCACAGTTTTATTACAAAACAATATTCAATATTCAGACCTAGATTAAAGGCAGCACATGGCCTGATGTTATCCCCCCGTTATACACAGTATCTCCTCAATTAATTCATGTTTAACTTGTCATTTTTAAGGATGTGGCCCATGAAGTGATAGCCATTAACATGCCATTCTGCCCTGAAGATGTTGAAAAGGGGGCTACTGCTTGCTGCACCCCATTTTTTCCCATAGTGCCTCTATGGGAAAGTAGTTGACATCATTGTCCATGTTGGCTTTGCTCTGTGTGCTCAAAGCATGCATAGAGTGCAGGGTTTGTGTACTCTTCCAGGCGTTCCTCACTCTTCACACTGCTTAGCGGTCACTTGTGCACAGAATGATGTCATGGCCACAGTGTGTCTATGGCAATTGCATCTGACATGCTTTATCTTTGTGCAGGCCACAGTCACTAGGAAGGCGGTCAGGGTGAACACATCTTTTCCTGCCCTGCAGGGTCGCTGATAGCTCTCCACAACAGAACCCACTTTCACACAACAAGCTATTTTTAGGAAGCACGTGAGAGCAAGAGGTTCATTCACTCACAGGTCAATTTAGCCGTTGTTAAGATCTCAGCATAGGCTGGAGATGTTGGGCATTTGTTGTGCCATTTAATTGCCAGGACGAAATATTCTGCTACCAAATGAGTGGCCTAAATTAATGCAGCCCATTTATTTTAGGAGAGGATCCAATGCTAGCCGATGACCCACATTGTTTGTGGTGTTTTGGTATGCGTTCCTAGATACTTGAATAGGGTTGCTTTGGGGTATGGAGGGAGTTATTTGTTCATTCGTTCGATGTTTTTTGCTCTGTTCAGTGACTCATGACTGAAAGTTTTTCATGTCGTACTGTGCATGAGCTCATGAGACATATTTTACTGTAATGACGGAGTTTCCCTTGCTCATGCACATCTGGAACAGCCGTCATGGATCTCAGTCCCCATCAGTGCAATTTTGGACTTACTGATCAATACTGATTTTATGGCTGTGTTTTTGGTGTTTTCCAGAAGTCCAGTAATAAAGAATTGATACTCCAGCCCTGCAGGGATGCTAGAAAAAAACAAGTATCTATTTTATTTTCTGAATAAAATTAGACACAACCATCCAAATTTGTGTGAATTTCACTTTTATGATGCTGACATGGCAACTAGACCTAACTGATGATGATGATGATGATGATGATGATGACTGACTCGACTGCATTGAGTGGATTTTTCTAAATACACATAGAATACTTAATACTTAAGTAATCCTGCAGCTACTAGTCTTGCCATCAGGCTACACCCAATTCAAATGTTAGGCCATTAAATATGCGTTATCAGTCAAAAGTGAAAGTAAAACTTAAAAAGAACATGTTTTTACATACTGTAAAATTGAATGAAACATTATGTTTTGATAGGCTTCTTAAGTTTTAGGCAATAAAACTACAATTTCTTTAGATTTAGGAAAAACAGGTTTAAGCAATAAAACTACAACTTTTTAGGTTTAGGAAAACAACATTTAACTTAAGGGAAAACATTGTGTTTCAGGTTAAAATAACTACGGTACTAATACAAAGATAATTACCATATTTTTTGCACATAAGGCACACCGGATTATAAGGCACACCATCAATGCACATGTCTATTTTCATATATAAGGTGCTCTTGTCATTATGCGAGTCAGTCTCGCTGCTGTTCCTTAGCTGTTCAGTGATGATTCTGGCCTTCGTGAAAGCTCAGACGACACTTGACGCTGATACCTTGGCCCAGGCACCCACGATCCATTGGCAGATAGTGGAGTAACTCGCCCGGCGTCGCCTCCCTGTCTTGGGCGTCGCCATCTGTCATCCAACGCTCCCACGCAGCTCGCAGTTTAACTTTGAACAAGCTGTCGACACCGATATCTAGCGGTTGGAGTTCTTTAGTTAATCCACCTGGAATGACGGCGAGCTCCGAAGTAGTTTTCTTCACTTGGGTTTTGACAGTGTCGGTGAGTGTCGTAATGCCCCGACAATCCATCCAGCGGTGCGGCTTCGTAGCTTACCAAAGTCGTAATAAAACATTTTGACAGACTTTTGAGCGCCCGGTACCACATAAAATTGATTCGAGGTCAGCAAGCACACCAACCAAAATTGATACATAAGGTGCGCCGGATTATAAGGCGCACTGTTGATTTTTGAGAAAATTAAAGGATTTTAAGTACGCAAAATACGGTATACATTGTTTGTTTCATACAGGATGCGAACTCTGTTCTCCTGGGTGAAAGGGAGTTTCACATACAGCGCCTGACTTCTGCGTTTGCTTCTGTCATCATTACTACAGTCACTAGAGGTCACTGTCACCTTCTTTTATAGCTTCTTTCTGTGATCTGTCATTTGAATAGATGATAAAAACCTACCAGGGCCAATTGATGGAATACCAGTATGTCCTTCCTGAATTTTCCAGCTGTCTTCACACAGAAATCAGTGATGGGGCTTTCTAAAAATGATAAATGAGAAGAAGGTTTTATGTTAAATCCTCAGCAGAAAAGTAAACAACTATTGGGTCTGCATGAGTGCGGCACTTTATTTGTCACTCTTCAGCTTCCCCCCTGTAAGTCAGACAAAACAAAAGCGTTTCCTCAGGAGCATCTTTGCTGTTGAACCAACTCTACTGTAACCGCTGACACACTAACACAGTGAAACAAGGTTGAGTCACTCGTAAATGTGTGAAGCGCAATCGTTGTGACTTAGGGTATTACTTGTCCTTATTTTGTCAGGGCTGAGTCTGGCAGCTAGGCAGATATTGGACTTCTAACTGCCAGCCAGGTTAATCATCAGGTGCTAGCAGTTTGATTCATCCTTCTGGCCTTTATTTAAGACATTTGTCAGGTGCAGTCTGATGTTTTATAGCCACACATTTTGTGGTTGGAAGTTGTGTCTGAACAACGCAGCTATGTAGAAAAAAAATGCACTGTTGTAAAAATGTTTGTTTCTGTTTGAAGTTACAACTCATCTCTTTGGAGTTATTCAGTGCAGGTGGAGGAGCACAGATAGTCTCTGTTTTAAGTTACTTTCACATTCGTCTGTGCTCCCAGTGCTATTAATTTGAAGCAATTGAGTGCAGATGGGGGGAAAACCCAAATAGCAGATCGTCATCGTTCATCATCATTTAAGTCACATAACAAGGAATAACGCCATCTGTTCCTGTGTCTGTCAGAGTCAGAGAGCAGGAACAGGACAGGTCAGGGCTGGTGTTTGCAGCGAAGGTGTCAGGACCTGCCTGGTGCCTCCTTTAAATCTCTGCATTCATCACCTGTCGTCCCTCTGACTCCCTGACCCCTCTCATTTCACCCTGCCAGCTCCTCTTCTTCAGTGTCCAACCAGTGGCGGTGTATAGGACCCGGTGACACCTCTCATGACAGCAGCTGTCAGTCTCTGCTATCAGTTACACCAGCTGACTGACACCCTCTCCTCTCCAACCCTGATCCTGGCTTTTATTCACCCTCTGGGAATCTCCACCAGTTACGACAGCAACCACCTCTGGCCTAATCACTGGCTAAAGCAGACCCCATATTGCTCCAAGAGAGCAGTGGATTGTTAGTCAAACACAACACTTTTCTTCTAGTAATATTTTAAGGATATTGCTGCAGTGAATATGTGACGTCTCCAAGGGTTTAAAGACTAAATCTCCTTTGTAAAGAGTCCTCTCGGATGGAAAACTCCACTGATCCCAGCTTTGCCAGATCTCATTTAGATCCACCTGAGGGGGCATGGAGTGGCGTGCAATCCCAGAGACGGGATGTCTGGGGTGGGGAAGGATTAGAGGAGACTCCCCCTGGCTGACTGGGGTCCTGGACTATCTGAGAAGCTCTCCTATTTGTCTATGTGGGTTTGTGTTGTGCAGCAGATTGTCTCATGCTGTACTCCGAACCAGTGTGCAGCTTAAGATCAGACAGTTTTGAGACCAGCATAATCACTCGCATTGTCTTTCATGTCTTTTATTACTTTTATGTTTTACACACGTTGTGTCTTTCTTCATCCTCCAACTATTTTCGTCAGACTTGTTTTAATTTATTTTACGAGTGTGAGGTTTTCTTTCACTTGCTTGTTAAAATACTTTAAAATCTTATCTTCTAGTTTGTTTTATGGTGTTCATTCTTTTAGATACTCATCATTTATTTTATACCCTTTGAGTTTTTTTATCGCTTCCACTAATCCAAAATGAAGATGACTTTGAACCAACCAGGCGCCTCCACCACAAAATACTCAGAACTACTCCTCTGCAAAATCTCTTTCCCACTGTAAACACAGCACTTGTTGTGACCTATCCCTCTGTTTGTTTAAGAGCAAATGGAGGTGGAAACTTACATAAAAAACACAAATAAGCTGTCACAGGTTAACCTATAATTACCTACTGTACATGCCCTATAAACACTGTGATTTCAGGTTGATCGCTCTGTGGGCCTGACGTATTCACACACCCTGATTCCATCAAATAAAACAACCGTCAGGTTATATGATGGTCCTCTCTCTTTCGATCAATAGAGTGCTCCAGGGATGACGTATTTTTGTAGGCCAGCCAGGAAGTTAGCATCGCCCTTGTTCCCTTGACAAAAAGCCAATGGGATTTTTGGTTTATTGCAGAAAAAAAGCTCTGTGGCAAACAAACGTTTATTATATTTATAATTTTTGTTCAGTAAGATAATCTTAACAAATGAACACCACTTTTATGATTTTTGAAGTGTACATGCAATCCGCAGAAGTAAAAAGCTAATGTTAGCCTATAAACAAGCTACACCACTGTCTCGCATCAGGGCGAGTATAAACAATGAAGCTGCAGGGGTCTTATATTCTCATGTTAACAACCTCCTTTTTAAAGACATGTAACGGCTTCAGAATTCACAAATGGGATATTTACTGACACATTTTACATCATAGAACAACATGTTAAAATCTCTTAAACTTGTGTTTACCAGACCTTATTACGGGCTTCTAATTAAAACCCATTCAAAAAACCCATTGACTTTAGGACGACAGAGCAGGAAGTGCTAAATTAAAACTCGTTTCTGGGTTTTAGGACTCATTCCTGCACCGCGCTGTGGGACCGGTCATTCACCTGGCAGTTTCTGCCTCTCTTGATTTCACTCTGCATCAGTCAAATGGCTTTCCTCGCTAGTGACAGTTACAGTATAATTGATCTGTGGCCAGCCTTGAGCAAATAGGACTGGCGTTGTGTGTCCCATTCTCACGCAGAAGTCATCCACTTTGTCAAACCTTTTATCCAGAAAAATGGATCATCCATCACTAACCCCACTCCCCTGTTGTAGCCCCTTTGCTCCCGCTGGTTGCGTAATAGGCCGTACCTTGTGAGTCAGCCATGGTGAGGGGGAACATTTTGTTCAGAAAGAAGGTCACCGCCGGGGAGTAGAAATCAGCCTCTCACCAGGATCAGGGCACAATACGCCACTGTTCACCCTAAAACCACCACTTGCCGCCTTTGTATAAGCTGCTAAAGAGGAAGTCCACGCGTTTGAACTGTACTTATGGCACCTGTTCGCATTACAAGTTGAGGGTTCATACGTCACAGCCAACTTACTATGGCCTTCCACTGTGTGAGAACTTTTCCCCCTCAGTCTTATTTATGCCGTTCCAAGTTATGTAACTGCACACCATGCCACAATAAAGGATTAGACCAACTTTGAGAAGATAAGCTCCATAATAACAATAAGCAGTAGCAGCACAGAGCTGGTTTTCTAAACTTTGTTTAGGATTAATCTATAATAACCATACATTCACCATCACCAGTTGCAGTTATAATTCATAGTTTAGTCTGGAGTCTTCTTCTCATTGGGCTCAGTTTATTGGCTCTTCTCCCATGCAGTGATTCACTATTTCTTCTCATACAGTAATTATTTTTTCAGGCAGTTGTTTGAACAGTTTACCTCCAATCTCAGCTTGTCTTTTCCCACCCTGTTCTTTTCCTCTCCATGTATCCTGTTTATATGACATGCACAGTTGTAGGAATATTGCGGAAACTGGGACTCATTTCATGATACAATACGCACTTGATTTCAGTCTGTGTATGAAGGAAAGGCTCTGACAAGACTTTGTAAATATTGTCACTCTAATCTAACTTAGGTCAGGGGTGTGTTTCTTCATATGCTTGGATCTTAAAGAGATTGCTAAAGTGTTACAGTGTTTTTGACTTTGAGAATAGCGCGTGTTACCTTATGCACGTGTAAGAGTGTACATGTGCAATCATGTCTGGCCAATTTGCGTGTTTATTCTGTGTCCGTCTGTATCTGTGTGTGCACAGCGTTGGTCGGAAACGGGTTGGACCACAGCAGCTGTGGAAGGAACAGGGAAAGAGTCGGGAGGAAAAGGCGTAACTGCTGCGAGTCGACCACCAAACTCATACCACGGGGTGCAATAAAACACCCTCGACACAACTTCACTCACACACACACTTATGCACACACATAAACAGGGAGACCATAATAACAAAGCTGACCTCTTGTCAAATGGAGCAAAAATGACAAGGATAATTTTGGGCTGGTGATGGCTGCGGCTTTACAGTATGAAAATAGGGAAGTGAAGCTGATAATTGGAGTAAAACTACTAATCTGTGTGGGTCTTGGACTGGGTTACTATGGTTCGAGCACAAGGGCACTTTCAATTTGACTTTTCCACCTCAGATTTGCACTGATACACCCTGTTCTCACTTTAAAATGAGCCGTTAGGTACAATTTGTGCAGACAGTCATTATATCATTATCTACACAAAAGTTACACACCCTAAATCAAATTATACTGCACATGATATGACAAACCAAGAGAACAGTTAGTAGTCACCCACAACAACAAAATAAATTGTTGACCATATTAGATTAATTTCTTATGAAAAGTGTGTGTACTATTCATGTACTAGGAGACAGCATGGCATTCAGACAGCGGTGGTGGCCAAGCTCTAAGGGTCAAAGGTCACAAGAGAGCAGAGTGCAGTGAAATCTACTGTCTAATATTACTGTACGGGCAAGGCAAGCTTTCTTTGTAACATCCACTTGTCACAATATAAGTGAATAATTGCTCTATTTATCTGCAAGCTGTTCAGATTCAGACGATTACATCCTCTCTCTTTTTCCTGTGTTATCTCTTGCAAAACAATTACAGGAACTGTACGGACTTTTGTCTTGCTGAGTGTATGAATGAAAAGTGAAAACAATAAGAATGTAAAACTGGGTCAGGCAATTTTTTGCATACATAAGATTTATAATGAAGCAGTATAACTCATGATCTATATGCCCACTTACAGGTGTCATACTAAAATCTTACATTCTTTATAAGCTGCTCTGTACTCTTGAATGATCTTTAACTCTCTCTCTTCTCAGCTCTGGGTCCCTCCCTAGAGACAGGCCCCGGGAGACGGGACCAACCAGGGGGAAACATGGGGTGAAAGGTCAGGGGTTGCTGATGCAGAAACAAGGGTCAGTGAGGGAGTGGATGGGGTGGTGACCTTTGACATCACAGCAAAAGAGTTGCAGACTCTGAGTCTTTAACCACCAGTCATTTTAAAATGACTTGCTGTATGTTTGCATTTCTAGTTTATTACATACTAATATACAACTAGTTCCCAGGCACTCAGTGGCCCTGTGAAGGAGGTTATAGTTTGTCATGTGTAATGTTCTGTCTACTGCGCAGCACCGTAGTGTAAAGGCCATTACCAAGCCAAAATCGGAATTTTTTTTTGTCTTTGTCGTCCTGATTTTCCCGGGAGACTCACGTTTTTCAATAAACTCTCCTGGTTTCCTCCTGGGGTCACAATTCTCCCATATTTCTCCCGATTTATGGCAACTTTTCACACCCTGTTTTTCCTTTTTGTTATCTGTTTCTGGCACTGTACAGTATGAGAGCTTTACTGTTTACACCTGGACAGCAATAGAGCTGCACCAAATGTCTTTTCACGTCAGAGGAGAGTTGACAGCATCACAGCAAAGCTGGCATGTCCTGCACAAGCCATTGGAAATAAGAGGTTTCAGAGCACAATGGTGAATGAAAACTGATTAGCTTAACTTCCTGGTTCACGCCAGAGAGAGTTTCCTTTTCAGAGAATTTAAAGTAAAATCAAAAGTAGGCTTGTTTAACAAAAACTGCTGTTGCAATGTACTTATTATTCTGTTATTTTCATTCTTTAAAAGTCACCAGAATGCAGGACACAAAGTCTCTGAAACTCAGGTTTTTTTCTGACTCCAGACCCCCCCACTTTTTGAAATCCTCCCTTTTTTTGAGGTCTTAACCTTGGCAAGTACGCCAGGAACTGACACAGCTAAAAGGAATACAGCCACTATTGAAGTTAAGGTGGGTAATCTTAAGAAACCAGCAAAAGTACACTTGATTTTAAAAGTTATCCAAACGAAAAACCCAACCCAGTGTTGCCAACTCTTTTCCAATGACAGCAGCTAGCAGCACAAGCTCCAAAGTTGTTAGTCAATCTAGCAGAAAGTCGTTATATCGGCAACACCTACAACCCGTCCCTTCTGGCCGTCCTCCAAAGCCACTCTCCCAAAATTATCTTTATGGACGTATAACAATTAGGTGGGCTGGGACAGAAGAAAACTATTTGGCTAATGTAGCTGGCTAAGAAGTGTTAGCAAGTAAGCATAGCCAGGAAATCCTCACTGAGGATTTATCACTTTACCTACTGGAATCCAAAATATGAGATGTAGGCAGCAATTCAGAGGCTTTTCCTTGGCCTGCCCTCATATTGTTGTTGGACCAGCAGGCTGCTGGGTGAGGTTCTGAAGGCCCAGAGGTGGAGAGAGCTAAAGAGGGGAAGTGTATGTACGCTAAGAAATGGGTTTTGGCTCAGATCAGCGGCTCTGAGCACTAACTCAACTACAAGTGAGTGTGTTTTTCCAGATAAGGGCCATTATTTTTCTGCTGAAAATAAGAGAAAAACACAACCATGGGAAAGATCTGAAGGATGTTGGCTGTTCCTACAGCTCTAAATGAACATAATACATCAACATAACATAAAATATCAACTAGAGTGTGGGAAGGACAGATAACAAATGCTGACCCAAATTTTTAGTCACTTTGAAGTGTGGCAATATTCAGACCAAAACAAAACAGAAAAACACTTAGCTGAGGGACAATGGAGTCCTGAGGCAGCGCTGCTGTCATGTTGGCTGCAGTCTGGTTGAGTGACTTTCTTTCTCTTTCCAGGGCTGGGTAGCCGACCACAGAAACGGTCTATTAACTGTTTCCTACAGAGAGAGAGAGAGAGAGAGAGAGAGAGAGAGAGAGAGAGAGAGAGAGAGAGAGAGAGAGAGAGATCGGCAAATAAGACATAAGGATGCAGAAAAGAGATATTAGGATATAGATTGAAGTTGACAGAGTGGTTGTCATGTTGGTGGGTTTTTGAATAGCCATAATAAAGAGATGAAGCTGGCAATCATCAGTTTTCAATATTTTTATAGACACAGTTCACTGCTGTTTTATCTGTAATATTTTCATCATGTACATCACCGTTATCTGGCAGGTGTCTTATTTTTGATCCTAGTACTATTTCTAAAGCAATAGGCCAGCTGTTGCTGCTGTTGTTATGTTTCTGTTATTACTATTGTTAAATGGAGGGACAAAAAAAATGATGTTGTGACATAACTAGCAATTCAGACATCCCGGCTTATATGCAGTGGGTGCAGGCCTGTTTTTTGGCATGGCCTTGGTTTGGAGCAAATCCCCTTTGTGTGGTACACAATGCCGAAACCAACTAGCTCATAATTAACATTGCTTGGCAAAGACCTGCCCAGTGCACCTGGTGAAAAGGGAGTGGAAGAGGGACAACTGGATGAATGATTGTATGGGAGTCATATAAGGTACAGGACATTGCGATTTTTATTTTATGGGAGCACTGTTATTACTGCGCATGGAGCACCGTGGCTGCACAATTTGTGGCTCTCCCCTGGTTTACACCCATATCAAGCACCTGGTGGGAAATGGGCTCAGAATTAACGCTGAGACTCAAACATGTCATTATGATTCCTCGTATATGCCTCCCCTCCATACATTTGACTTTGATCAGTAAAAACAAACATACAGGATGGGGGGGGCTGCCCTCTGTGTTGCTCCATATGTGAGATCGGTGGGAACACAAAGGATCCATTTCAACATGTTAAATCAGCTTTGGAGTTTAAGCCTCAACTAACACTTCAAAGGAATTTCCACGTCAGTCAGAGTTCAGAGGACCCTCATGTGAAAGACCCGCTCTGTGCCCAGATCTGTGCCCCCCGAGACCCTGCAGCTCTGATGTGCAACATAGTGGCACCCTTCTCTAACTTTGATGCCCACATTGTCACCGAGTCCTATGGAAGTAATCAGGCGTGCTCTGTTTGTGCTTGATCGCAGCATCAGCGAGAGCTGGGCACTACGACTGCCATGTTGTTCGTATGCGACTCCTCTGCGGGTCACTGGAGATGACTGAGATCAGCCTGAGATATTCACTGTGGGGTCTCCTGTGCAACAAGATCCAAAACAATGATGACGCCAATGCGAAGCTGAGACGGACACCTTACGTGGACAGAGCTGTGGCATCTATCGAAAAGCATTAGTGTGCACAAAAACTCAGACAGCAAACTTCAAATGCAGCAAAAATACGAGAACAACCTTGAGTCACGATGGACACCAAGACATTAAACAAATGAGTAAATAAATTATTCTGTGTTTTGGCATGAGGCCAGTGGAGGACACAGATTTGAGCCAAAGCTTTTTGTTTTTAAAAGCCGTCTCTCCTTCACACCCCCCTCATCTCCTCCTCTTCCTCCTCCTCCACACCTCTTGCTCAGGTCACAGTTGGAAGACCATTAAGAATGCACTGTAGTACATCCCCCAGCATGCTGAATGAAGGGGGCGTTAAACAGGAGCCCTGCCATTATCATTCACATAAGTGTGTGTTTGTGTATACTACACCAGGGGGTGATTGTTGTGTTTGTTGTAGCTGTGTGTACTCTGCAAAGCCCTTGGCTCAGTCGAAAATGAGTTATTTCCATGCCCTATGTTGGGTTATATGGTATAATGAAGTGGTTCCTCTCTGCTGAATTTCATTGGTCTCAATACACAAACACAGCAGCTCTTTACGCTCTCTGGGAACAACAGGCAGGTGTGATCGGTAACAACAGGATGACAGGGTTCAACACCTCGACTCCCCACTGACTTCCTCTCACACCCGAGCTCCACATTCAACCACACCCAGAGCAACGGGCGACACAGTCCCTAGTGTGTCTGCCAATGTACAGTACATATGTACACAGAAATGTGAGTGTGCATGCTCTGCGTTTGTGTGGAAGTGGATAGCACTCTGGCTTTAACCTCTGAATACCTTCACTGAGTTAATCCATTTAATGGTAGAAGTGCTCTTCTACTCAGACAATTGTAGTTAACCCCAAACAGTTGCTGATAACCCCTAAACCTCACCTGTGACCTCTGACCTTCACTTCGGGGCTCTTCAAACAAGACACTGGCCTCTAGGGATTCAACACACATATCTTTAACGGGTGTCTTTTTTCTCTCTCTGTTTTGCTTTCTCCTTCTTTGGGTCACATTCTACTCGTCTATCTTGTTCTCCAGTCTCTCTCTTTCTCTCTGGTTTTTGTTTAAGGCCGCCTCAAGATAATCCTTTGAACCTGTTTCCTTCAGAGCCCATCCTGAGTTTTCACTACACACAGCCAGAGGCTGCTGTGGTGTACACGTGAGGAGTAAACAGCAGTGCATAGATCTGTTTATCTAAGCCTCTCTGGGATGGCCGATACTTCTCCTGTGTACACAGTTAGTATTTTACAGCTGATGCCTAAAGACTCAAACTTGATTTTCCCGTATTTCTAAAGAGACACTACACCAATCATTGCTGAAATGGACTCCAATTCATTGATATTTTTTTTTTTACTTTTATCTTTTGGACTCATTTATGTTTCCAGCACCTTAGCTAATATTTAGACAGGTGGAGTGGTTGTTCATCCTGCGTTACCTACATTACTGACAATAAAACTAAACAGGTTTGAAACATTTAAAGGATAAGGCTGGTAATAGTTTTTGTTCTGGTCAAAAAGTGACATGAAAATACCAAAACTATGCATTAGGACTGTGTTATGCTAGAAAATAGGGTTAGGGTTAGGGTTAGTTTGTGCGTCATGTTGTCCAATCAAGTCAGGAGGTAAAAGTGTTTGTAGCTGTTCCAAAGTGACGAGTCATCATAGTGGCATAGATGTTATAGTTATTTAAATATGGGGATAAAGGCACATATTTTTCAGACTCAGTTGTTCACATGGAAATTGACAGAAATAGTCGTGTAACAAATGAAAAAAACAGCTTGAGCGATAAGTGCAAACCCTGGCTCCTTCTGTACACAAGATGGTTGTAACTGTCAGATTGACAGTTTTGGAAAGTTACTGAAATGTTTGGACACAGACATTTCAAGTATGACATAATTTCTCTGGTGGAAAATAAGAAAAGACAAAATTCTGATTATTTCTATAACTTTTCTAATTTTCTTCCTTTATATTTCTTGCAAAACACTGTTAGAATATATAACGTCAAAACAATACAAAAGTGTCTATTATATATATTGTTCTATATTGCTTTTATCGTGATAAAGGATAGGCCTATATTTAGTTTTTTTTTACAATCACTTTAGACCATTACAATAATTCTGCACACAAGTTCTTGAAATGAGAAAATACTATAAAATAATTTAAAGTATACAAAAATAGGTGTAACCATGTGTTTATTTCATGAAGACTGCTTATTTACTGGATTAACAGAAAACATGCTACATCCTGATATTTATCGTTACCAAGCTATAAAATGATATATATATATATTGGAATAGATTGATAGATAGATTTTGCCCATATCGCCCTGCCGAGTCAGAATCACAATCATGAGAAAGTTGGGAAACACTGGCGCACTAAAATAGAAACTTTCCAAATGATATCTGTACAGATAATAAAGTTCATCAGTCCTCAGGTCCTGCAGAATAAGGTTGTTTTCTGAAGTTTTGCAATTGTGACCATTTATGTTTACAGTCCACTGCAATCAGGATTATGCAAGGGACAAACAGGGGTGTGATTCATTGTGCAGTGTGTGTGTTTTGGTGTGTTGTGCTTTCGTTGTCAAGGACAGAGGCCGTTATACTGACAACCAGCTTTTGACCTTTGATTTATCATTATTAAAATCAGAACCACTATGATGACGTGTTTTCGTATATTCATTGTGCAGTAAATTTCCATGTGCATTGTTTATTTCCACCATCATTCACTCCTCTATAGACTCTATCTCAGCCTCTTTGTACGTCCTTTAGATCCCGTTCATCAGGTTGAGTGGTTAATGGAGGCTCAAAGAGAGTGATAGGAGGTAATAGTACTAATTGGTGGTGATTGCAGTGCTTCTAAAGTGGTATATCTGTGTAAGTAAACAGAGGCCTGGTTCTTTTCAATGAGCTCAGCCGGAGTGCTCTCTCCTTCTCACAGCACAGCCTAGCAACAGCCTGTCCTTCCATTTTACTGGGTTTTGACCAAATAACTCAGCTGGCCATCACAACTCAGCATCGGTCACTCATCCTTTTGTTTCCTCTCTTTTCTGCCTCTGCCAAACATGCCACATCTCCATGTGTCGGAGGGAGAGGAAGGAAGGGAGAGAGGGTTTGCACGTGATTTCCAGAGAGCAAAATAAACCTCATGCTGTCTTCCCATTTATCTGACCCACATTAAGTCATTTCTCCCTTATTCTGTCCCTCTCCATTAATGGCTTTGAGCTCATCTGGTCTTTTTAAATGCAACATGAACTGCTGTTGCTACCGACAATGTCTGTTATGTTTAAGGTGACAGTGTGCCCTCATGTTAAAGAACATACTCTCAGCAATACTTAAAGGAATAGTTTAGCTCATTGGGAAATATGTTTCCCTGTCAGAGAAGATATAAATCCCATGTCTTTACTTATCTTAACAAAAAGACTGGAAGCAGGAGGAAACAGCTCATCTGGCTCTGTCCACAGGTAACAAAATCTGCCTGTCAGCATCTCTAAAGCTTGTTAAATAGCATGTTAGATCTTGTTTAATATGTTTGAATCTGTGTTTCCAGCATTGATGTATAAAGCGAACTGGATACGACGTTGGAGGCAGGGACTCATTCATTACTATGAAAGTTGCTCAGTGGCACATGAAGCAAAAAAAGCTTGACTTCAGAGGAAATTACCTGGAACTTTCAGCAATCCTCTGCATCCATAAGCACAATAACAACTCCTTTAACTCTGCATCCCAGCCCTCCCTCCAGCATCGGTCTGGGTCTCATTCACATAAATGGAGGAACGAAAATAACTCTGGATTCGGCTTACAGCTTTTAGGATCAAATGATTTAAATAAGGGCTATTCAAGTGTTCATACTATAAAAAAAACAAAAACAAAACAAGTTATCCGCTGAGTTACAGAAGTCTTTATATGAAAATATCTTTTTGGCCCAATGGCATCACATGGCATCACAGTTTGACCATGGTATAGAAGCTTGGTGCTCTTCCTGGAGATTTGGTTTCCAGTCCTTTTGCTAAACTAAGCTGATGGCAGTAATTTCACATTAACTGGACAGATATGGAAGTAGTAGCCTATCGATCTAAGCCTAGTTACCAAAATGTTTAGCTATTTCTTCAAGCTGTCACACAACTTACAAGCCACTCAAATCCCTACCGTCTAAAGAGACAAAATGCCACTCTGAAGGGGAAAACAATTCCTCACTTTCCACGGACTTTGTAGTGTGTGAAGGTTCCTTCTTGCCATTTTTGACCTCATTGCTCCAAACTGCTGTGTGGTGGGATGCACTTTCTAAAGGGTAAAGAACACAGGGCTTATTTTTCTTTTTATTAGCTGCGCAAAAACTGAGCCTTTAAGAAGACAAAAGTGAGGCATCAGCAGGAAGAATCGGAAAACTGTGGGACACTCACTATGCAGCAAGCTAAGTTAAGATAAAGCATTTTACAGTATGCAACTTCAATTTCTATATGGGAGGCTGAGATGTGATGTTTTAGCTTTACTGTAGTTACAGGCATTTTGTTGGCATTTCAGACCTTGAGTGCATATTGCGGCGCCCCTCCAGTGGGCACGGTTTGACGCACTGCACTCTGTCTCTATGACGTGTGCCCCAAATGTCCAGTCGACAACTGCTCCAGGTTCTCCCACAACACAAAAAACTGGGCCCTGGGCTCAGGGGTTCTGGGGGCCCAGGGGTGCCTTGTTTTACCAACAGCTCCAGTGCTGCAGCAAAAGGCAGGCCGCATTGTTATGCAACAGTTTAGTGAGGATGAATAGGTTCCAGCACAGGCCCACTGAATGCCAGTGGAAACGATGGGAAGAGAGTAGGAGCTAGGTTAATCCCAGAGGGAGTCCCCTTTGGGCCTGCTCCTCATAATTCCTCCATGTTTTCCTTTCAGCCTTTAAATGTGTTTCTTGAATGTCTGTCGTAGCCACAGAGGGAGCAGAAAGGAGGAGGTTGGGTTCTGTGGGTCCAGCAGCAGAGCAGGCTGGTTAATCCCTGCAGCCCCAATACAAGGGCCAGCCAAAACTCCGGGGGTCCCCCCCTCATTTTCCTACTTTGCTAACCTCTCCACTGCTAATCTTCTCTTAACTTCCTCTCCTCTCCTCTCCTCCCCTCCCCTCCCCTCCCCTCTCCTCTTCTCCCCTCTCCTCTCCTCTCCTCCCCTCTCCTCCCCTCTTCTCCCCTCTCCTCTCCTCCCCTCCCCTCTCCTCTTCTCCCCTCTCCTCCCCTCTCCTCTCCTCTCCTCTCCTCTCCTCTTCTCCCCTCTCCTCTCCTCTCCTCTTCTCCCCTCTCCTCTCCTCTCCTCCCCTCTTCTCCCCTCTTCTCTCCTCCCCTCCCCTCCCCTCTCCTCTCCTCTCCTCTTCTCCCCTCTCCTCTCCTCTCCTCCCCTCTCCTCCCCTCTCCTCTCCTACCCCCCCCCCCCCCCACACTCCTCCCCTCTACTCCAACATGGCCACCCTCCTCAGGCACTGAGCCAACACTCCCACTGTCTCTCTGTGGGTGACATCACTGTTTGGCACAGAGAGGCACAGGGAGAATAATTAGGTTTGGATGGTTGAAGTAACTGTGGGTGTGTTTGTACGTGCACGTCGAGCGTGTGTGGTGATGCAGAAGGGAATTTGCACGGCTTTACTCAATATGAAGCACGTAGATGTTACAATCAATACTTAAATGGAAAATAAGAGAAATAATCTCTGAATGATTTAACTGCCAGGTTTTACGCTATACATGTAAAGTAACTAATGCAGTTCATATTTAGTGAGCAACTTCTGGGTTGAAGTGACAAAATGCAATAAATGTGGCTCTCTCATACAGTAAAATCAACAGGAAAAACTGCATTAAAGCCAGAGAGACATGAAATGAAGAATGTGTGGCTTGGAGGTAGCGGTGATGGTGATGTTGGGGGAGGAAGAGGAGGCCCTGCTTTAATAACTCACTATAGACTCCATACATGACCACCCCAGCAAAGCCCATCCGTTCACTGCCCTTGGTGCTATATACACAGCCTACTTAGGGAGAATCCTTTGTTTGTGCAATGCGCTTTGTCAACCTCTATTTAGTGGCTCCTTTACAACAGACCTGGCCCTTTGAATATTAACTGTGTGATCACTCTTGCCACACAAGCAGCCGCTCGGGACCCCCCTATCAGCACAGCCCAGCTCCCCTGCACTCGGCTCCAGGGCTTTGCGCCCAACCACAGCTTGGTATACTCACTCTTGTGGTCTCTCATCAGTCAGTTAGGGAGAAATTTACTTTCCATTGCTTCGCTGACATCATTTATGGAGCAGTTGATTTGTTTCACATACAAGGAGACTCTAAAGCTGGGAATCAAATATGAGAGGAGTCTTTCATTTTGCAAAAAAAATAAGAGTCAGAGATGCAAGAAGGGGAGAGAAGAAAAGGGCTGATCTGTCTATGTCGCTGTGTGTGTCATTGTGAGCCTCTACTGGAGTGCGACTGTAGTTCTGGCTGGCGTAATGACCGTAGCAGCTGGGGCAGGAAGGACTAAGGGTGAGAGAGTCTGGGCTGGTGTTTTTGCAGACCAATAATCCCCTTTATTGAGTCTCAGGAAATCCTAATTGGAGCCGGAAGTTGCTCTAGTGGCCAGATGTGCAAAGACAAACAGAGTCGACCCCAACCCCCAAGGACAAGTGACCACAAGCCCCTCAGCCTCCCCGCCACCCTGCTGGGTTTAATTTGAACACAGCACACACCCACAATATGCAAAGACTTCTGACCACAAGCCTCCCCTCAATCCAACCTTGGAGAATTTAACTTAATTACAACACAAACAAGCGTGCATGTGCATGCAATCTTAAAAATGTGACAATTGACAGCTTGGTAAGCATAGCAAAGCCTTAGCTCCACTTAGGACAGTGTATAAAAACAAAGTGAGGTGCAAGGTTCAGTCATGCCTCTCTCAATCGATAAAAAAGAAGGAGCCAATACTGTTACAAAGGTACATAGTGCAAATTTTTTACCAATCAATGTACAGGAAGCCAGACAAAGAGAGAGGAATAAACACACATTCCAGCTGTGACAAAAGAGATGAAAACCACAACAAGTGAAAGCTTCCACAGATATAGCTCCTCATTGCGTGGTTTCCTTTCTCATCTTTCTGTCTCCATGATGTTTGCATCATGGTCTAACGGCCTGTCTGTGAACCCCTAAAGTCACATTGTCCAGCAGCAGTGTGTCTTTTACTATTATGCATAACATATGTATGTGTGGGAGTGGATATACTCTAAAAGTTCTCATATACAGAGCAGTCATGTGTGAGTGAATTAGGGGAAAAGAGGGCAAGACGCTGGAGATTGTCTGTGTTGTCTGTCTCTCGCTGTCGCTCCTTATCAGGCCGGCGGTCTGACCAAAACCAGAGATCCTTGTCAGGCTGTTCTGGATAACTGCACGTGATCCGAGTGCAGCTGGGAAACCAACAGAGATCTGAGGAAGCTGGGTTTGATTAGGAATACCTCCCCAGACCGACTGTCCCAGTCTGGGATCAGACACAGGTGTGTATGCATGCACGCTTTTTTCCAGCACATTGTGTTTAATACTCCCGCAGAGCTGCAGTCACACTGACCTATTTTACCCCACCGTGAAAATGGCCAAGACCCAGGAGGCCGACCGGACTGGCAGTATAACACTAAGCCCTCATACAAGTATATCGATGGTTTCACATGGAATAGTTTTACAGCCACTTTTACACGCTAAATAAGTGGGACATCTGGGCAAAAAATCTATTGTATTGATTTCTTTACATCCGGATTCATTTTCTGCAGCATGAAAAGCCAATGGCAGCAGAGGTCACTGTGTAGAATTTGATCACTGTGCCAAAGCCCTGTGTCAAACGTGTCATTTTTGTATGTTTTTGTCAGTGTGTGTGTCAAGCTATGATTATGTGTGTGTAAATTAGGGGAGGAGGGAGCTAATAGCCTTCACCTTTACATAACCCCTCTTGGGCTTCAAAGCGAGATTATGAAGGGCTAACACTTGATGCATGGCACTCCAAACTAAGAGCTGAGCTCCAGAAGACTTGTTTCTGTTGGGTTCTTATGTGTTAAACCTTATTTCTCCACTGAAAAGAAAAGGTAGCATTTTTCCTCGAGGCATCAAAGAAATGTCACGCTTGTGATCCACCAATTTTTACTTGAATCCGTGATCAAGAGACACTATTTCTAACCATTGTATTTCTATCTAACTCAAATGCATGGCTATCCCCTCACACTCACACACAAATCTTACACATGAGCACCCTCATGCACACTCATTCACTAAAGAATTGGCTGAATGAAGCACACAGGCTCTGGAGCTCACTCAATGTTATGCAAAAAGGGAGGGGGGTGTACCGGCTGGGAGTGGGCCTGTAAACACATCACAGACTGTTTTGTCTCCTCGCATTTTAACTGTCTTGGTGAAACAAGTGAGGGATGCCAAGTTAACTCCTTACTATTCATTAATCAGTGTCGTATGCATAAATACTGGCATAATAAGTGGAATTGTGCATCTTTGTCCGGGGCCTTTATGGACTATAAAGCTGCCGTCTCTCACCAGTGGCATTTCCTTGTATTCTGAGGAGTGCACTGTACTCTGAGAAGTGAGTGACTGAATAGAAAGTGAAGTTTCCTGAGAGAGGTTTATTCTGGCATGGGTACACTATAACATGCCCCGCTGCACCGGCGCAACAATAGCCAGATCTTCGGGGTCGTAACCCCCTAATTACCGCAGAGCCCAGAGGTGATGATGACTGCCTGTCAGCGTGGCCTGTGAAAGGGGCTACCTGAGCTGGACTCTGGAGCACCAGGTGACATGGGCCCGGAGCGCTCCAGCACCTCAGATGAAAGGTCCGTGTTGTGGGTCTACATCCCAGCACCTGGACCATTTCAGCACCCTAGAGGGACTTCTGGTCTCTTGGCTTTCACCTATGGCTCAGAGAGGAGATGCACACATCATTTCCCATGTCTGATAGCCATCTGCTCCCTCTCTCAGGTTCTCAATAGCAGGCTCTTCTTAGCCTGATCAAGGTCTTCTGCACCAATTACAGATCAGAGTCATGCCCACTATGATGATTAGCCTGAAATAAGAGACTTATCAGGTTGTCAGTGCAGCTCCTGACAGCAAGCTTTTATGTACAGTCTTCTCAGGACAAATTGTAAAGGCACTATATGAGGCCATTAAAACAATTCTTCTGAAAGATTAACAAGAATTTAAATCTTAGGGTGATTGATTGTGTTGAGGATCTTTAACCTGCAGTAGGGATAATGTTGACATGACATTCGGACATCTGACTGGGATCACAATGTTGTCAGTTAAAATAATTGTGCGGTTTTGTGATGTCGTCAGTTTCAGTATTGTCTTTAATCCTGCAGTGGGCAGAAAGATTTTGGCATCATTGGACAAAATCCACATAATAACCTTTCAGTATATTGTAATTCAAGTGTTCTGAAAGAAAACTACACTTCTGCACCTCCTCATGCCTCTGTTTTCAGGTATTAAAAAAATCTGTCCTGTGACACGAGACTTTGACCAATCACAGGTCATTTCAGAGAGAGAGAGAGCGCTCCTATTGGCTGTTCATTCAGCAGAGGCAGCTGTCAATCACTCGCAAACTCCGATCAAATGGTCAGACAAGGTAGTGCTGATAAAATATGAATCAATACTCTGTTACTGTAATGTCTATTTCTAAAATCAAATGTTTTTTTTAAAAAAAACAAAACATCTTGGAGTTACTGTTAAGCTGTAAAATGAGAAAGTGTGCTCTGGCTGGTGGGCGGTGCTTGGTATTTCCTCTGATCTCAACATGGCTGCTGGGTCACAAACTTATTTTACAGCTAAACAGTAACTACAAGATATTTCTGAAAACATTTGAGGAGAGAAACAGTCATTACAGTAACAGAATACTGATTCATATTTGATCAGCGCTGCCTAGTTTAGTTTAGTAGTTTGATCAGAGTTTGTGAATGATTGACAGCTGCTCAGAGAGGCAGGCTCCAGCTTGGCTCTGATTGGTTGTTTTCCGCAGGTCTTTGAAATCTTGCAGATGCCATTAAGAGCATTGGAGGCAACAGATGATTTTTTTTTTTCAGATTACATGTCTGATACATTATTGTCAGTATGTAGTGAACGTTTTTCTAAAAACAGCATTTTAAAATCATATTTGCTTCATTTCATCCCACTGCAGCTTTATTACTTCAATCTTTTGAATCAGGGCGAACATAACAGACACAGTCCCATCACAACATCTTCAAAGTGGAGTAAAGTGGAGCTAATATCGAGTGTACTCCCACCTGAAAACCAGTAAATCCGCCCATGGGAAAACTGGGAGGATACAATAAAGGCATATCGGGGAGCGGACGCGCGCGTTTGCGCGTTCCCGGTGGTCCGTGTGGAAGTTTCCCTGCTAAGTTGAGAGAAAGACAAGAGGACTGCTGCGAGTGGAGCAAGTCGCCGGGATAAATGAGATACAGGACGCAAAAAAAACTGTGATTGAAGCGTAAATTTAGGAATTGTCCTTCATACAATTGAGCCTCGATCTCCGGTTGGTGTCTGTGAGGTTACGTCGCTGAGGAGTAGCTGGTAACGGAAGGTAAGTGAAATAACCTGTCCTGTTTTGTCAGCCTTTAATTGAGATCATTTTAATGAGGTAAACCTAAAATGCGCAGGGATAAACGAAGACTGGTCTTGAAGCTTAAAACAAATATCAACATAAAAACTGTGGTGAAGTTTCTGAAAATTAAAAGTTATCATATCTGACGTTAATTAGGCGTTTTTCGTTTAACTGATGACTCACTTTGTTCGTAACTTTTCATCCTTCCTATGAACTACATTTATCAAATCACTTTCCGCTTGTCATGATACACACCTCGCTGGATGATGCAGGCTGAGATCACCGGCGGCGGATCTCGCAGCGCGCTCATGCGGCGCTCGGCGGAACAGCTCGGCCATCATGCGTAAAAGTTTCCCAAAAGTTGTGATTCATGTTAAGAGCGCGCGAGAAAGGCCGACATGTTTTCGGCCAAACGCTAAGCCATGTCATGATTAAAGACTTTTCCTTGAACCAGACACCTGAAACCTCTGAGTCATCTCTAATTGCATCACTAATCCAGTTTAAAACTTGCTGGTGCAAGTGTGTGTGCAACCAGCTTTCAGATGTTACCCTCCCATAGCGAGTGATTCTGAAGTTGCAGACCCCACCATTTCTCATCTTTGTGGTTTAGCTGTGCATCTTGCCTGTGGTGTCTCCATGTATCCTAATTAGAAGGGAGAAGTGTGTGTGCAGTGAGGTGAAACTGAACAGGATGGGACAAGCTGTTCAAACAGAGGGGGAGAGCTCTTCTCTCTCAGCTTGTACTTTCCCCCACAAACGCCTCGAACTTCCTCTCAAGGTTGAACCAGGGGTTACATGTTTAGCTCCAGCTACTTGTTATTCACTAATGAAAGGAGAAGTGAGGCCAGGTGTCAAGCTCAGGTGAGGTCACCCACTGCGGTGAAAGTGGATGTCTTGTGGTAACAGCTCTGGGAAGACACTGATTTCCTGTCTCTCTCTCTCTCTGTCTCTCTCTCTCTCTCTCTCTGTGTTCAATAATATCTGAGATAAGATGTCTTGTTGTCTTGTTTCCCAGGCTGGAACTATTGATGGACGTTTGAACTAGAGCTCACTGGAAAAGACGTCACCGGCTGCTCACCCGCTACCTCCCCTCCCTCTTGAACCCAGACAGCCTCTATGCTCATCAACCTGACCGTGGCCGTTAAGGAATCTCGTGTCTTTCATGGAACACAGCCTACCCTTACCGCCGTCGCCCCCGACACTGTGGAAGTGACAGCCATGGAGTCTCGTCCGGTGCTGGTCACCCCTCCAGCACCTCCGCCACCACCGCCTCCACCTCCACCTCCTCCTCCACCCCCGCCTCCAACTGGGTGCTCCTCGCCCTTCAGCCGGGCGGACAGCGCCCGTCGGAGCCGGCTGAGGAAGCTGAACTGGGAGCGAATCCCCAAAGAGAAGGTGGAGGGGAGGAAGAGCGTGTGGAACGGGGCGGCCCCGGGCGAGGACGAGTTCCCCATAGACCTCCACTCTCTGGACGAGCTGTTTGGTCAGAAGGACAGCAAGCCTCAGGACAGAACCAGCACCCTGAGGCGCCGGTCGGCTCTGCTGCGCTGCAGGTCGCCCCAGGACAGCTCTGAGGAGGTCAGCTCATGAAAATAACAGTGATACTTTTAAAGCCATTTATAAAAGACGGCAAGATTTCTTGCACCTTTCTTCCCCTTAATTGTGTCCTTTGCCTCTTTACAGATCTCCCTGTTGGACTCCAAACGCAGTATGAACATTGGAATATTTCTACGCCAGTTCAAGATGTAAGTGTCTTTATTACTGACTAGAGCTGAAAGAAGTAGAAATGCCAAAATTTGCAGATTCCAGCTTCTCATACATGAGGATTTCCTACTTGTTTTGAAGACAATATTTCTTGACATTACATAGATGGATGACATTAATTGATTAATAAAGATAAAGGAAGATGGTTGTAGATGAGCCCTATTCTTAACAATGTGGTGCACTTGAGCTTTCAGCCTTCTGGAGGTCATCATAAGTCAAAACCCAATGAGCAGGAAACATAAGTGTGTACAAAGGTGCCCCGGGGAACAGTACTTCACTTGAGCTGAACTGGAGTGCGTGGCCATATATCAAAGATGGTGGAGCTTCTGTGTGTGTCAGATGTGTGAAGCCTCATCAGGAGAGAGGATGGCTGGTGTCAGGAGTATATTGCAGGGAACAGGTGCAGGGGAGGATGCAAACGGAGCAGCAGGACTGGGGGTCTTGGTTAAGTGGCCGGGTATAGCTCTGAGGAGTCAGAGTTGACACCTGCTGATGCCCTTAAAGAGTGTCTAATGTTAAAGCCGCCCCCTACAGAGAGAGACCCCACTGGTGGCTTGTCATATTCATCCAGCCTCTAAAACCTGTTTAGCATGCTTTCCTGTCTCAAACAAAGCTTCCCTTGTTCTAATGAATAGGGCTGTTTTTAATAATCGTTAAACATTCTTTTTAACATCTGGGTGTTGTAAATAATGACATTTGCAGGTAGGAATAATGATACAAAGACAATGAAAAGAAGTGCTGAGTTGCTATATTGTCACAAGTCCGTGTGTGTGAAATGTTCACGGAGACTCGACTTCAGAGCGTTTCTTTTCCAAACCGGATTTGTCGTGACTTGTAGGGAAAGCCATTATGTGGAAAGAGCCTCTTGTGCACACAAACATTGTTGGGAGCTCATTTGCCCACTGTTCTAAACACAGACAGAGCTGCTGTTGAATTGTGGGTGTAGTTTAAACAAAATATGGTTTGTTTTTTATCATGTAATAGGCTGTTTCACTCAGCATTTAGTTTTCAGTAGGACTAGTTGGGGCAGATACACGACGCACAACAGGAGCATTAAACCACGTTTCTGTTTTGAAAATATTTTATGTTAGATGGCTTCATGGGTAGACTCTAAACTGTTGGCATCAAATAATTGAATATGGATGTGAATGTTGAGCTGAGTGTAAGTCACACACACAGCAGCGTGCACATAACAGAGTTCGAGCATGTGTGATGGGCTGTAAGATGGGGGGAGGGGAGAGGATAATGGAAAACTGCTGGACAGATGTGTCACTCAGAGGAAGTAAGTCAGAGGTCAAACAGTCAGTCAGTCAGTTCAGTTTCTTTTCTTTCACCTTGACATCCCAACAGCCGTCCAGATACTTTCCCTGCATGTCTGCCTCTTATTTGCCCAGTGGACGGATATGCCACTTTGTGTCGCCAGCTTGGCGTCGACCAACCCTCTCTCCCCGACACTTTGACTGATAAGAGCGGGATAAAGCCTAAACATTGTGTGATCGAGGCAAAACAAAGAGCTGATACTGCTCATAACCTGAGTTTTTGAGGGATGTCTGGCTGAAAAATCCCTTTAACATGATAACAATGATGTCATACCAAAAACATGTCATTTTTCTGCAGGCCTGCTAAGGAGATAGTCGAGGATATCAGGCACGGCGCTGGGGACCGTTACGGAGCAGAGAAGCTCACAGAGCTCTGCAAACTGCTGCCTGACAGTGAGGAGGTAAAGTGCCTTTTTTTGGCATACAAATAAAACAGTGACAACCCCCCTCCCTCCCCCCTCCCTCTTCTTTTAACTCATCATCTGGCTCTGGTTAGGATGATCAAAAGTTTGCCATTACACCATGTCGTATGATGTGGCCTGTTTCCGGAGAAGGATCTTGCTGACAGATATTGGAATTGACTGTTGACGGCATGTTGTTTTTTTCCAATCGAAGCTGCTTTCCAGATTTGACTTAGCATCTGTTCTCTCTCAGGAGTCCCGCCTGAGGAGGTTCAACGGAGAGCGGAGCTGGCTTGGAGAGCCTGATCTTTTCCTGCTGCTGTTGGTGGAAGTCCCAAGGTACACCCTTTAGTCCTAGATACGATGAAATGACCAGAAATATCGTTTCAAACTCCTCTTTTTCCTGTTTATTTTTATGTGACACTCGTCCTGCTCTCGTGCTTTACTTTTGTGATGACATGTGCTTGTTTAACTGATGATTGATCAGGAGTGCCTTTTTGTCTCTGTCACCACTCACCCCTGTCCATTCATCCATTCATCCATCCGTCCCCCTCTTTCCTCTTCCATTAGTTTTCGGCTCCGTCTGGATGCCATGATCCTGCAACAAGAGTTTGACCCTGCTGTGACCTCTCTGTGTGTGGCAGCCAGATGTCTGAGGGAGGCGGCCAGAGGTAAAGTTAACAGCAGGGAGTTGTGTACTCCGCCACTATAAAGAGCTAGGTCCCTTTGAAAAATGCTCCTATTTAGACTAGAGTGGTAAAGATTGTACCCAAAATGCAGATGTGATTGTCATTCAGAATAGCCTACTGCAGGTTTCTCCTAAACCCTAAATCTTCTCCAATATTAGGGGTTGGAAAAAATATTGATTCACCTATTTATCATGATTTTTTTTCACAGTTTTGAAATAGATTTTTTGCCAGAATCAATACATTTGCTTCATATCAGTCCATGTGCAGCACTGAGAAACGTGATAAAAACCAAAATAAACCGCAGCAAACAAAAAAGCAGAAGGAGGGTCTGCGTGGATACAACCTGCTCCCTAACATTTCAAATCTAAAGTGCATGTGTACTACACATCCAGTAAAGTATGGAGACACTTTGGGTGTCACACATTGCCAGGAAAAACAGAGCTACAGTATAAATAAAGGCAAAAGTTACATGCTGACTCTGTCATGACAGCTAACATTATTGTATTGCGGTAATGTTCAGTCAACCCTCATCTCCATGGTCCAGGCACTCCAAAATATTAAAATAAGTGTCAACAAAGAATAAAGATTTTTAAATATATTTCTTTCCTTGTTGCCACTTGTTTTAATATTTTGAGGTGCATGGATTGACTTCATGTCTATAACACTGATTGGATTCTGGCAAAAAAACTGAATCAAAGGCAACTGGACTTAGATTTGTCTCTGAAGACGTTTCGCCCCTTATCCAAGTGGCTTCATCAGTTCGAACGCTACAGTCTGACTAGTCCCCACTAGTCTTCGTCAGACTAATCTAAGTCCAGTTGCCTTCGATTCAATTTTTTTTGCCAGAATGAATATGACCTGGATGAATGAGAACCTCCACAGACTGATTGGATTATATTCACCAGAAGTATAAAACATATTTCATACCTCTTATAAATTAAAAGTTAAATACCACTAATTTGTGGAAAAAAAAGGCTTTATTCTGTGATTATTTTTTTTTTTTAGGTTCCTGGAAAAAAAAATGAATAAATAATTTCTGACAATGACTGATATATTTCACTTCAGTTCATCTCTGACTACATACATGCTGAAAATCAAGCAGTTTTACTGTATTAATTTAGATATTTTCCAAAGAAAAAGTCCCTAGAAGTGTATAATTCAACTATTCCCGGGGCTAGAGGCCAATCCCAGCTAGCATTGGGCGAAGGCAGGGTACAGCCTGGACAGGTCGCCAGTCCATCACAGGACTTATTCCTCAACCTGGAGGCCCAACATTGAATCTCTGTCTTCTCCCCTAGAACTGCTGAGCTGTCCTGAATTACACTCTATCCTTCGTTTGGTGCTGAAAGCGGGGAATTACATGAACGCTGTGAGTGCTTCTTTATTTTATCTGTTTCCTTTTCTTCAGCCGAACAAAGTCCTTTTATCTGTGCACAATAAGCCAGTTGCCAGGGGTCTGGGCGTGTGTTCAGGGGCGTCACTCTGACTGTGCACCTGGGTTTTGTATCATTGTTTGTTTAAAGTT
Organism: Pterois miles; assembly: GCA_947000775.1. NCBI lineage: Eukaryota > Metazoa > Chordata > Actinopteri > Perciformes > Scorpaenidae > Pterois > Pterois miles. The sequence continues at coordinate 2,922,906 of CAMQGK010000308.1, read as the reverse complement.
GTCACATGATGTGTGTGTTATTCTGACCTTGTATGTTGCCTCTCAGGGTGGATATGCAGGGAACGCTGCTGGTTTCCGAATTTCATCGCTGCTCAAACTGGCTGACACCAAAGCCAATAAGCCAGGCATGAATCTGCTGCATTTTGTAGCGATGGTAAGACCTGAAAAAAACACCATCCAGTTAGAGGAGTAAGAGAAAACAGCTATATTAAAAAAAAAAAAAAAAATGAACACTATTCTTTTATAAAGACAACATACATTGTATTTGTGAAAAGCTGGACCTCTACAGTAAAAGGTGTGAATATTTCTGGTTGAAAACATTTATGGGGAAATTATATTTTACACCATTTTTTGCAAGAAACAATCGTTTATGCCCACAAAGTGTTTAGAGGACAGTAGCCTCTCAAGCCTGCTCCGCGAAGCATGTTATTTTGTCAACATTTGCAAATGACGTGTTGCTTCTTTTGAAACAATGGCTGGATAATCATTTGCGTTTGTCTCCACAGGAAGCTGTGAAAAAGGACCAGAGTTTACTGTCATTTCCCAGCCAAATAGGCCATGTGGGCTCCGCCTCTAGGTCAGTCTCTCCCCAAAACTCTGATTCAATAGCGACCGTCTGAGGGAATATACAAGACCTGCTTAATAACACAGTACACCCCAACAGGCTGCTAAAACAAACATAATGGAAATGTATTGAGAATGTAATGTATGTACTGCCTGAGAGAAAGTGGGTCATGACAACATTGATACTCCAGGCCAATATTTAAGCTTTGCTGGAGAGTTGACCACCCTTATTCATTTATTATCTATTTTTGGTTGTGAAAACTTTCTCAAGACATGTTGCATAGCTATTTCTGTACAGTTTTTTTGACAATTTTGTATATGTATTATATGTCCTCTCTTTCACTGCAGGTTGAGTGAGGAGTCTGTGCTGGAGGACTTGTCCAAGTTAAAGAGTCGTGTGGTGGCCCTCAAGGCAAACATCCAGACTGATGTGGAGATTCAGCAGCATACACAGCCTTTCTTGGAGGTATGAAACCTTGAACTAGTCTGTATATTCAAATGTTATCTATGTATTGTTTCAAAAGATGACTGTGCAAACTTTGCCTGTGTGCAGATGGCTGAGGAGCTTCTGAAGGAAGCAGAGGACGAAGTGGAGGGTATGAGGATGTCTAGTCAGGCTCTGGTGGAATTCTTCTGTGAAGACGACAGCACCTTCAAACTAGAGGAGGCGTGCAGGGTCTTCCATTCGTTTTGCCTCCGCTTCCAAAAAGCCATCCAGGTTCGATGTAGAATTCAAACTGTTGATAAAAATGTGTATATTGCCAAAATAGTATAGATTAAACAGCATTCGTAGACTGATTCTTTCCCTTTTCCTCAGGAGAATGCAGAGCGGGATCTGAAGGAGCAGAAACGTCTGGAGCGTCAACGTGAGATGGGGGAAAAGCGCCGCTCCTTGGCCATCTGTACGGGCCTGGAGGTGGGCCTCAGCCTCGCCAGAGAGCCTCAGGGCCAGGAGAACCAAGATGAACTGGAGAAATTACTAGAGAAGAACTTGAGCTACACTTGGAGCCGACGTGGCCTGAGGAGCTCCGAGTCCCGCAGACACTCCCATCACCACCACGGCGACGGCCATCTTCATAACTCATCCACGCTCAAGAGCTTCCCCGAACTGGGCAGCAGCCCTACATCAACCAGTTACCACTCAAACAGCTCCTCTGACCATGAGACCACCGCTGTGCTTTGTAGCTCCCCAGAGACTGACGGCACATGTTCCCCCGTTGACCAAGACCCTGTTCCGGGTAGAGGGAGCAGGTCTCAGCACAGCCGGGGGACTAACAGGAGCATGGAAGCAGTTCAGGACTCGCACATATTTAGTCCCTCTCAGCATAGACGTGGCTTCATGGCTAAGCAGCATGGGTCTGAGCGCATTTCTTATACGCTGCAAGGCCAATCAAAGACAACAGGGCTTGAAAAACAAGCAGAGATTTCAGATGAAAATGTGGTTTCGATGACCACTGAATCTTCACAGAGTTCCTGTACAAACTCTGCTGCTACACCCACCGATAAACCTGTTAAAAACCAGACCCCCACTCATAGGCATAGGTACGGCCTGCCAGTGACAGACAATACTCGCCCTGTTCAGAGTAAATCTAACGGCTCTTGTGTTGATGAGTCCACACCTCGATCTCTTCCTACAAGTGGAATACTTTCTCACGGTGACACCAGGACTGGGTCGTTAAGGTACCAGAGATCTGAGAGCCAATTGCAATCATCTGTAAATGCTCCAGAGAGGGTCCAGTCACAACCACAGGTGGGAAAGATGCCTACCATAACAACTGCTGTAATGCCTTTGCCTGATGCAAGTTTAACAAAGCACACAGAAGTGGCGTCCACACCTGTGGAGGAGAACTGGATGCCCTCCAGTCTACCAGAGTTCAGCCAGTCGCAGCGAGAGGAGTACCCTGATTTGCCAAGTCCTGAGAGGGAGACGGCAAGGCCATACCCCCGTGTGGGTGAGACACTGGAGTGTCATACTCTGGTGAAAGGCCTCCGATCCTATGATGCCTTGTCACCCCCGACCTCTCCAATCCCACGACCCGCACCGAGCCTCTGCTCCAAGTGGAGGAAAGAGAGGGAAGGGGACCTCAGAGTGGGGATGACTCCAGGGTTTCCTGCATCAAAGGAGGAGACCAAAACTGTGAAGGTCCCTGTGCGTAGTGGAATAGGGGCGAAAAGGGGACTTGTGTCACGTACGGGACCTTCCAGCAGTATGGGTATTCCAAGGGTGCGCTCCAAAACTGAGCCTTCAAACGGGGCCCCGACCCCCACTAACCCATCCACTCCCAGCCGGCTGTCTAGTCCTCGCAGTGTATCCATGCGCTCGTCTCCTATCGCACGGCCCACTGCTGTTCAGACAGAGGTGAAACGCAGTAACAGCTCACGGGAGAGGACTGTAAGTGAGTCACAGACTCCAGGAAAGCCTGCTTTAACCCGCAGGACCTCGGACAGATCCGTCCCAGAGAAGGTCTCAGGCAGCACCCAGCCAGCCTTCGTCAGAGGAACTCCTCTCCGTGTGTCAAAGCGACTCGCCCCAAACCCTGAGACTCAGGCGCCATCCCAGCCTCGTGCTGCCCACAGTCCGTCATCCATCACAGCCAAGACTATACGCACGACTGCCATATCTGCCGCCCAAACTAAAACCACCAAGACGACAAGCACAAGCACCTCTCCTGCCAGCTCTAAAATCCCCACAGTTTCACGGATACCAGGTCCCAAAATGCCTCGAGCTGCTGCTGCTCCACCACTGTGGAGGTGATGGGAGTGAATAAATCTACTGCATAGTCTTTTCACACTTTTCGTTCCTTTATGGATTTCAGTCTGTTATAAACAATGTGGGCATTCATGAAGAGTAAGAGTATTTGTATGTAGTTCTATGTGCTTAGGTTCTAGATATGTAAGAGGGCGTTACACTGGGAGCATTGGGGAGAATTTATCTCATGTGCTTCACACAATAGCAGAATAAATCCTACCTCTTTTTACACCCATTTGTGTCCTTTGCAGGCAACAGGACACCACAAGACTACTCATCTTACAGTAACTATTCATATACAGAAAAGCACTAAAACATTCAATAAAACACAACAAGTAACATTACTCAGTGCCTTGTCTGTACAAGTGCGCTTTGACAAAAATTTGGGAAACTGTTTCAATTTCTTGAAAAACGTAGTTTTGGACAAATGTTTTGAATACTGTGACCCCTCCGCTAAGCGATCACTGTGTTCTCACACTGAACTCGGTACAACATTGAACTGTTTATCCTCTTGTCGAGAGGCCTCATTGTTCTGATGCACTTTACAAACTGAAGAAGAGGCTGTGAGGAGATGATTACTGTAATATTTGTCATTTTTTATTTTGTATCAAAAGATTCTATAACTTTATTGAACAGCAGTGGTTGTTATTCACTGTATTATGTGGATTTATTAAAAAAAACGAAGATGAATAAAGACAGTGTTCTGAGTTTTAGTTTCTGTCTCTGCGAAAAAGCACTACTCAGTTAAATTAAAAAGTAACTGTGGGTCGCTGACATATAGTATATTGACTTCTGTTCCTTAGTTTTGTATTCAGACGAGTGCTTGCTTTGACAGCTTTCACTTCCAAGGTCCCCACCCTCCCTCATCAACTCTTGCTGTCCTGTCTTCTTGTCACCCTCATTTTTCTCTCGTCTGAACTCCCTCTTACTGCATCTCTTGACACAGTCACCCCCATCTCTGTCAGTGGCTGTTGTCATGGAAATGCTACAGACGTCCTGGGGAATCTCCCGGCAGAATAGTGGGGTGCAAGGGGTTGGGGTGGAGGGTGACTGTGGGTGTCGGGTCCCAGTGGGAATTCTCTCTTTATAGGCTGCGGTGACGCCAGAACCTCTTGGGAAAGGCAATAAACCGGTGCCTCTTTGTGATCTCGAGTGTCCGGTTGTCGGTCAGCACTGGCCTCTTAACCTGCCTCAGTGTATAGAGGTGACATCATCAACGGGTCTCCAGGGGTGCAGGACAGAAAAGTCTAAAGTGGTCCCTCTTTTAGCTTGCCTGCATGTAGTCTGCACTGATCTGAAAGCACTGGCTTAGTGAGAATAATGACTTGTCTGAAGGTGAATAAGTGATATATGGGGTTTAAGACCATGCTGACCAAAGAGAGGATAAGGTCCAGGAAACAGGATTGTTTTACCGCCTCTGTACTGTATGTGTGGGGTATGTATGCATGCAAAGTGACACACTGGCATTTAATGGTGAGGATGTGGCAAGTTCAAGAGAAAGGATAAAGTTAGAGCAGAAAGTGTGTCGGCATCCATGCATTTAGACTCATTGTGAGATGTAAACAGAATTTCAGAAGTAGCCTCCCTCACTCACAGTGAAATTGACTGGATTTTTATGTTTGCTCCGAAGACAGTAAGATTTACAGACATAATTTTCAACAGCCAGTTACTTTTGAGAGACAGGTCATACAATTTATGGTCTTTGCAAGGTGTAATGTAGGTATTTAAGTGCTAATTGTTGTGGTGAAGGGGTCACATTCATGGAAATTTAAGTAGGCTGAGGATATCTTTGCATTATGGAAGGAAATAAACGCTGTGTACTGCAGGGAAAAAAATATTATGCCAAACTCTGTTCATAGATGACCTTGAAAAGAGAAGAATTGTGGGACTTTCTCTGCATTGGTAGGAGCAGTGGTAGATAGTAACTAAGTACATTTACTCAAGGACTCAACTACAGTTTTGAGGTACATGTACTTTACTATTGGGATGGTCTTTTTAACTTACTTTACTATTTAAGCATTCATTTCAGATTCTTTTATTGTACTTTTTACCGCACATTTGACAACTATAAACTATATTTACAGATTAAGATTTTACATACAAAATATAAGATCATATAAAATATCTGAAACAGTGTATGAAGTAGTTAATATGAGCACCAATTTGATCAGCTACATTAAACTGCATTAGTAAACCTAAAACAACACCCTGAAATGAGCCATTCTGCATGAGTACTTTCACTTTTGTTTCTAATTAGATTCTCTACTATTAGACTCTAATACTCTACTATTAGACTCTAATACTTTCTAATTAGATTCTCTATTATTAGACTCTAATACTTCTATGCGTTATACTGCATACAAGTATTATGCGTAATACTTGTAATGGAGTATTTTTTTAAAGCATGGAAATGCTGATGGCTAGCTTTTCTCTAAATACATCCTCCACCACTGCCTATATCACTACTAGTAGAAATAATTAAAAAAAAAACTTTCCTCTTATTCTGACACTATTTTCTGTCACCACACTTACAGTTACATCATCTAAACACTGAAACTCGTATTTTAGTACTGTTAACTTAATCGTGGTCAGTCAATCAGTGGTCAAAGGCTCCGCACACATTTTCAACACAAGTCACATAGAAGTCACATGAAAACAGGACAGCTTAACATCGCCATCTAATGTCCATGGAGTGTCACTGAAACGACCGTCACGAAATAAAACTACAACTACCAGTTTGCATTGTTTCCGTACGTCGGTTTTTACGTAATGGACAGCTCCCCGGATGCGGCTGTGATTGACTACACCAGGCAAAAAGAGATCGCAAGCCAAGTGGCGGTAAGTCACAAAATCCTTTAAATTCCACTGTTACTGCATTTAACTACTTCTGAGACATAATTTAGAGCAGAATATAATTTTTAGAGTAACTTCTGGGAGGTTATCAGGACCAGACCGTTTTGAGAAGTGGCTTACAAATAAACTTTCAACTTGTTTGCTAACTAGCTAGCTTGTTAGCCACCAAATGCGCTAGTTCCTTAGCTTGATGCTAGCCACCGGGGGAACGCCTAGTAACATAAGTGAACAGTGCGAATGATAAACACCGGGAAATAAGAGTCTCACTTTTGATTCACTCGCTGTCCTTTGTTCAATGACTATAACGGTAGTCATCCTAGCTCTGTAAACTTTCCAGACACTGTTTATTAGGGTAGTGGACGGCTGAAATCGCAGCTAACGTTAATTACGTCGATGAGCTAACGTTGACGGTGGTTAGCGCGTCTGCTAATTGGGTGGAAAGTTGTATTTCTGTAAAAACTGTCGTCTTAAACTTACTGGCCGGCAGTTATACCATTTGTCGTTTCAAGATGAATAATTACAAGTCTTATCACTTGTGTTGAAAAACTTAGATTATTCTCTCAAAGCATAGAGTATTGTAGTTACTCAGGTGCTGTTCTTTTCTGTTGTCAGGTGCTGCAGCCCCAGTGGTCGTAGGCAGGATGCAGACCATAAAGTGTGTGGTGGTGGGTGACGGGGCAGTAGGTAAAACCTGCCTACTCATCTCCTATACCACCAATGCCTTCCCTGAAGAGTATATTCCCACTGTGTTTGACAACTACAGTGCTCAGATGAGTGTGGATGGCCGCACTGTCAGCCTCAACTTGTGGGACACAGCAGGCCAGGAGGAGTATGACCGCCTACGCACGCTCTCCTATCCCCAGACCAATGTGTTCATCATCTGCTTTTCCATCGGCAGCCCCTCCTCCCATGCCAATGTCAGGCACAAGTGGCACCCTGAGGTGTCTCACCACTGCCCCAATGTGCCCATCCTGCTGGTGGGCACCAAGAGGGACCTGAGGGGCGATGCAGAAACAGTGAAGAAGCTGAAAGAGCAGGGCCTGGCTCCTACCACCCTGCAGCAGGGCAACGCCCTGGCCAAGCAGATTGGGGCTGTTAAATACATGGAGTGTTCTGCTCTGCTGCAGGATGGTGTCAGGGAGGTGTTTGCCGAAGCTGTGAGGGCAGTGTTGTGTCCAGTCACGAAAAAGAACACCAAGAAGTGTGTGCTGTTGTAATAAAATGTTCCCAGATTTGGACTGTGGCGAGAGATGATGGAGATCCACAGATGCAAAGGAAGGCTGAGGAATGAACCTCGTCACCTGGCTGCCTCCGTACCACATCCAGCAGCTTAGACTTTGTTTTCATCTCCTCTGTTACTCCTCTCTTCCTTACTCATCTCCTGGAGGATTTCACTCCGTTGCCATCATCACCAAAGTGACTATGCCAAAATGGGGGCAACAGACCGAATCTCCTCTATTTTTCTTACATTTTAACTTTTGATATTTACACTTTTCTCCAATTTTACATCTGTTCTAGATTTATAGCTTCTCTGCTTTGCCTTATAAAATGCTGATCATGGTTGTCAAAAGCCATAATAACATCCAAACCAACCAACAAACCAAGCTACCCTGTTTGACTGGAGAGAAGAGATCTGCCTTTGTTCAGGTGGAGAAATAATGACTACCTCATACTCTCGCCTAGGTTGCATCTCATGAGTGTCAAGCAATGTCACCATCAAAATGCTTTGACTTTACCTATTTAGATGTAATGTAATAAACAGCCAAGTAGAGGGTGAACAAGTTGTAATTTCAAGCAGCTTGAGTCCAGACACGGTGTGATGACTCCCGGACAAATGCCAGTACCCCATAACCAATATGCACAGATTAGAGGTTAAACTCCCAAGCTGCAGTTCCCCCTTGTGCTCAGTCTGGCATGTTAGAGCTGTCTTGGCAGGCTGCCATTCCAGCCTCTCGCACTGCTCTCTCACTGCCACGCATGGAAGAGCCAGTAGGCCTTTGAAGATAAGCTGGACCCATTGAAAGCAGCCGACCATTCGCCCTCTTCAGCAACAGAGGAGCAGGTGTCATAAGGCCTCTGCCAAATTAACCCACAGTGGTACAGGCTTTCTCGAGCTGGCATATCAGGAAGTCAGGTTGTAGTACAGCTCTCCTCTGTCTACGTCTTAACGCTCGAGGTTCACTCTGAGTACCATTAAAACATGCCTAAGAATTACTTTTTGACAGGGTGGGGGTCAAAAAGTCTTTATTTTGTCTAATTATGTTGAATTAACTCTGTAAATGATTTTTTTTTTCCTCAAATGTTTTTAACCTACAAGTGTGGTTATGGCCAAAGTTGAATATATTTTTTGTAATAGCTTATGTTTATTTGATTAGTAAGATGTTTGTGTGTAATAGTTACTACTCCTATTTGATAAAACAGAACTCCATAATGCTCCCCTTGTCATTTACATTATTGCCTTACATTTAAGGTCAACAGACTGACCACTGTCTGATTCACTATAACATGTAATACCAGAATATTTTTGAACTGGCTTGGCTATATACACCTTTTTTTCCTATATTGTTTTGGTTAATGGAAAATCATTTCATCTTGGAAGAAGCACTGTGTCGAAGCAGCCTTGTTAATTTTTCTACCACATACCAGCAGTTTATCTACAATATGTAAGGAGCCCTTTTATTTGGTCTGGTGCCTTATATAAACCAAAGACCATGGCAGTGCTCCTTATGTTAATCCCAAAGGTTCTCATTATAGTGATGCAAGTACCATAGGACCTTTCAAATGCAGGTTCAACCATCGCTGGGTTTCATTTTGTAAATTTTTCAGAAGCTTTCTGCCTTAGTTCCTGCCAGTAAGCACACTCCTCTTGACGCTCCCTCTTTGTAACACACAGGTGTTAAACTGACATCTTGCGCAGCTAGTCTGTGTGCATTTTGTGAAACGGAGCACATGAAACAGCGCTCATGGCCCGCAGCTCTTAACAGATTGTGGTTTACATCCCTGCATCGCACAGTGCAGTAAGGCACAAGCACAACTTGCACATACGGTTAGTAAGAGCTGCGTTGGTGGAATGAGGCTTGTCACATCTGAAGATTTTTATACATTTTATAAAATATTTTTTTAGTGATAGCTGATTGCTCATTTGTGCTTTCAGCTGCCAGTAATAACACCAACCCTTTTTACTATAATGATGTTCATTTACTCACTTGGGCGGGGTATATTATAAGTCAACCTAGATTGTGGCCTGTGTAAAGTCTAGAATAACCGAAGCGCTACACGAGTGGGAGATTTTTGTGTAACAACAGCGAAGCGGTTTTAGATCTGCCAAAGGATGTGTGAGAATTTCCCAGATCGGTGTGTGGAGGGTTGAATGTAAGTGCACATTATGTCAAACTGTCAACTGTGGTGAGCTTGTTTTTTCTTTTTGCCATGTCCTGATGTCACTCCAGATAATGCTGTTGAAGTGGAACATACACCTGTGGGCTCTCTTGTCTGTGTCCTGGAGCTGTATGCTACCGTGTGCGTGGTACTACGCTTTTACACTGGGAACTTGATTTGTAGAAATCTGTTTGTAATTGTTTTATATATAACAAAAGCATATTTGTATAAATGAACTAACAGTGAGATGATTTTAAATTATGCCAAATAAAACGGTGGTTAAATCCAGACCTTTTTATTAAGTGAAATATTTTTTTCCTTGCTGCGTTTTGACTTGACAAGTAGCTCTAATATTACACAATCAGACCATTACTGCACAGCTGTACTGTCATAATGGAAGAATAAAGTCATGCTGAGAACTGAGCCACATTTACAGAGCTACTTGTATTTTCAGCTCAGGAAACCACACTACATCCCTGTAGCATACACACAGTATCAGACTTAGTAATAGTAACTGTTATTTCAGTTACCATGTCCGAACACTAGATGGACACAGATCCATATTATCTGGATTGAGAGCCATTCATCAAGACCTGTTTTTTCTTTTCTCTACATTTGGAGTTAATGGTCTATACCATCTCTCTTTCAAGGCCATCATTCAACTTACACACCCACAAGTTCAATCAGTTGCAGGAGCTTAAAAACCCAGCATGATGCTTATTCTGAAAAATTCCTTTGACCTTTATGGTGGTGGCTGTGACAAATGACAGATGTGTTGAACTCCACCAAAGGCTCATTACAAAATCACTGCAGCAACATTTAGAGCCCATTTCCTCAGCAGTTTGTATAATGTTTTACAACCAAGACAATGCTGAGTGTATGTTTACAGCCTGTAGAAGTTTGGCCGCAGCCTGCTTTAGGGCTTGATATACTGTTTCAGTGAACTTCACGCCAAGTTATGCATTGTAAAGGCTTTTAGGAGGAACAACTGAGTAGTGTGATGTTAACTAAGATGAGAAAGGATGAGCAACTGTTGCCATCTGTGATGCGCTTAACTAAGGCAGGCGGATTAATGAGACCTGGGTTGGTTAAGGTGAGCCATTTTTAGGTGAGTGTATAGGACACATTTCAGTCATGTCAAAACAGCTTCCTCCTTCATTTTTGTTCACAGTGGTTAAATGAGACCTGAGCCTCACTGTTTGTGCGTAATGAGCTCAATTTGATTGTTGATCATTTGGCACAAGCCTGGATTTTCCAGTTCTTCAAAACTGGCTTAAAATAATCTGAAGTTGTTGTCATAGCAACACAACCATAGTCCAAACCTTATCCACAGTTAGATGGATCATGACCATGACGTTTTTAGGGTGAACCCCAAACAGGAACCCATTTTCAGATAGAAATGACCATTACAATCTATTGGTTTTTAATTAACCCTTTTTAAAAAATATAGACATTACTTGTACAGGATAAAATACACAATAAATTACATTTAGTTTGGGATACTCGGCACAAAAACACATCAAATCAACAAACTCAATATTAAAAGGCCAATACTGCCCCCCTTGGTGACCCCATGTTCAAACACATTGCAGAAAAAGTGCCCTCTTTCCTGTGGTAGATAAAACATGATGAAGTGCCCTCTATGGTTCCCTTCCAGTAGAGTAAATGAGATATAAAAACTCTTCAGGGTGCCCGTCCAGTAGAGACAATGTGATGAAATGCCCCCAAGGTGCCATTCCAGTGGAGAAAACCTGATGAAATGCTCTCTAAGGTGGAGAAAATGTAATGAAATACCCTTCAGGTTGCCCCTCCAGTAGAGACCATGTGATGAGGTGCTCTCTATGGTGTCCTTCCTGTAAAGAAAATGAGATGAAAAGCTCCCCACGTTTTCTCCCACTCCAGTGGAGAAAACGTGATGAAATGCCCTCAAGATTGCCCTTCCAGTGGAGAAAATGTCATGAATTGCCCTCTAGCGTGCCCCTTCAGTGGAGAAAACACGATGCAGTGCCATATAGGCAACCGTACATGCTGGAAAAGCTTCTGCACACTGCTGCCCCACCACATACAGCTGGTGTCCTTTTTATTTATTTGGCCGTGTGCCTCAGACAGTCTGCCACTGTGATGAAAGTAGTCATTTGAATACTAAAATATATTAAATATACATTCACTTGCAGGCTGTATATTGTTGGACTAAAACAATAAATTAATTATTATATAATTATGATTTGTAGGCTTCTCAGGGAGGGAGTACTGAGGCTGAATAAAGGTGATCTGACACAGGTGCTGTAAGGTTTATTAGCTAATAAACCTTACAACTAGGACTTAGAACTAGGATCTATAATCAGTAATGCTGCTTAATTATTACATTGAAATGAACCTCACCAATCCAGCATTAACACCACTCAGTCTGATACTATTGGCTCATAATAAATAATTGTATAAAAACACTGCAAAGCATAACAACAGCATTAACACTGCAGGAACAAACATCAAATTAGACTCAAGTTCATGAGTCTTTTGCCTTTGTGCATTCTGGGAGGCTTTCAATCCCTACACACCAACCTCATATAAATGCTGATAATGTTTTGTTTTTTTTGTCTTTATATCATTAAGACAGCACTGATCAAGATAGCGTCATCCATAATTAACAGCTCAAACATAGGGCCCAGTACTCTCAAGCAAATGGGTGTTCTGTTTACGGTTATATGTGATATGAATATAGATGTTTTTCACCCTGCGTAGTCACACAGCAAACCTTGTGTTTGAACATATCAGAAGGTGTGATTTCCTCTGTGCTGCATCTCCGCCTAGTTGATAGAAATGTACAGCTCAGGGTAAGACAACCAGCAGATACGCTTTCTGTGAGTCATCAGCGTGGAGAGAGTGGGAGTGCTGGCCTCCGCCGGGACCTTGATCTCAGCTCTGTCTAACGCTCCTCTATCTCCCTTTATCTTTCCTCCCTCTTTCTGTCCGTTTGATGATGTGCCGGGTAAAGCCAAAAGGCCGGGCAGCTCTCGGCACTATACAGTCAAGGAACTGTGGAGATTCCTCTTCTTGTCTAAAGACGAAAAAGCAAAAGGCCTTGATCTAATAGACGGCCCCGCAGCTAGACCGAGACTGAGAAAGCTACAGTTCTGCATTCAAATTTAAACTGTTCAGCGGTAGGAGAGGGAAAATGAGATTGCAAAAGAACACAGTGGGGAGTGAAAGCCGTCAGCTGTGTTTGCAACAAAATAGGACTCTGAGCGGCGGAGTAAGAGGTTGGTGCTGAGACAGTAATGGAAAGACAGCATAAATAATGATTTAGTAGAGAAGACTGTCTTTAAATGTCAGTTCAAGGAAAGGAAATAGGAGGAGGAAAGACTGTTGGATAGAGAAAGGAGACCTCACCTCTTTCTACTTCCTGAGGGCTGAGTGGTGGTCTTAAAGGAATAGTTTGACATTTTGGGAAATATGCATGTTTGCTAAGCTGTCTGCTGGCTGTAACCACTTAGCTTAGCTTTGCATAAAGACTGGAAACAGGTGAAAACAGCTGGCCTGGCTCTGTCCAAAGGTAACAGAATCCACTTACCAGCACCTCTGAGGCTGTCAAATTAAAATCAATAATTGATTTCCTGGCAACCTCACGGTGAAAATTGTAGGATGTCACCATGTCCGGCCAAGAAATTGCATATAACCCCCTATAAAACCTCAACCTTTAATTTTACTCCTCAGTTTTTGTACACATTAAACAAACAAGACATAATGTGGTTATTAGTGAGCTTTAGACGTTCGTGTCTAGAAGGTCATCTGCAAATTGCAAAAATTTCCAAAAACTCTCACAAGATATTTTACGCCCAATGATCCATCCTAACCTCACCCACTCAAGGTCAATGCCTAACCATAACCATCTCACGAGAGGTTCGCAATTTGTATGTTACCTTCTAGACACGAGACGATGCATATTTTGTTACATAGCCAGGCCAGCTGTTTCCCACCATGCTAAGGTAAGCTAACCAGCCCCTCGCTATAGATCAAACACTCAGTGTGGCATCAATCTCCTCATCTAACTCTCAGCAGTGAAAGCATATTAGCGTATTTCCTAAACTGTTTCTTTCATTGAGCAGTTAATCTTAATGCTTACATCATTATTGCCCACAGCTCTGGGGTCGAAGAGGAACCAGCCCAAATGAAGAAATGTACGCATTGAAAGAGAGATGTGAACAGAGAAAAGAACAGACATCCAGGTCTACTCCAGAAATTACACTGAAGCTTGGAGGTGGGAAACTTCTGCCTGCGAGTCACTGAAGTAACAGCGTTGGGAACAGCAAGTCCTCAAGTGCCCTCTTCGCATTGTTGATGCTCAAACCCCTCATCCTCTGAGAAAACAAATGCAGAATGAACTGGGGCTGATTAGATGTCTCATGTCATGCGGCCATTGTTGAAATCCACATGAGGCCTTTCGCACGCTGTCATTCACTGATGTCTGTATCACCACAGTGAGGCGAGGCCAGATGGCACGGGGTGCCAGAGCGAGTCAACTCTGACACTTTTCAGAAAGTACGCTCACACCACCGCAGGGCTGGAGCGATGATGTGAGAAAGGCAAAGAGAAGAAAAAGGAGAGATCTTTGTGGGACAAGATGTGGTTGTAAGTGAAAGCAATCGATGGGTTGAGCGGTTCGTCATTAAGACTGGATGGGACACGACAGACCACATGCAGGGAGACTTTTCCCCATCCCAATTACTACAACTTTCCTTTTATGCTCCGTTTGAGCTGTCATAACCCTAAAATTACAAGACAGCGTGAATCCAAGTCTAAAGTCTCAACAAGCCACATTTCCACATCCCTCTCCTTTCCCTTCGTCCTCTCTCTGCCTTTGTTTTGCTTTCTGGTGTGCGTCAGTGTCAGCTATCCTCGAGATCGGTCAGCAACAGAGCGGAACCTTTTCACAAACTTGTCAAATCAAACGACGAGCAAAAGGTCACTCAGCAATTTAGGCCGCCCGGTACTGAACTGACACCAAACGCTTGCCAACTCTGAATGCATCTGCAAACTCTCAGTAAGATAAACGCACAACCCCGAGAGACGGATGGAGCAATCAGACACTGTTCCTCCCCGGAGTATTGATGCTTCATTGCAACAACACATATTTCAAGAGAGAGAGCTGGTGTTTCTGGGACGGTGGCCTCTGTGTGTGTTGAGGCAGAACATCCTGTGCTGCCTTCATTACTGCTCTCCTGCAGCGCTGTGCCTGCTTTGATCTCACCCGTCTCGTCTTTAGAGGAGCAGATTTTACCGTTCTGCTCACATCGAAGAAGATTGTGTGGTTTAACCAGGTGGAAAATGCTTTCTAGAGGAGAAGGGAGCTATTTCTCTTCCTATCTGGACTTGGGGTTTTTTTTCCCCGTGGTCAGAGGCAATCTCTTTTCACTGTGGATCTCTGCTCTTTGAAATGCACATCCATCGGTTTGGTTTCATTTGTCAGGGTTTTGTTGTCATAGAGGATGACACTGTTACGGCACTTTTAGGTGCCATAAGCTATGAAGGAAAAGACTCCTCACAGTCCAAGAGTTAATCCAATTGTCTTTAGTCCCATGTGAGGAAAAGGGGATTGGGTTTTCAGTGTGCATGTGTGTGTGTGTTTGTGTCCGAAATGTTTATGGATTACCGAGAGGTCAGCCGCTGCAGTTGAGCCTCTTCTGGACAGGGCATACGTCATCGCCGTGGAGACTGGTGTGCTTGGCTCTCGATATGTAAACCTCATCGCCAGCTCTTGGTGCAGTGTGGAAGCTGCATATCAACAAAAAGACAAAATGAAATATGGTTTTAAAAAAAGCTGTTTCCCCTCCAGGAGTAATATCTGACGTTCCTCTCACTGTGTGGAGAAACAGCAGTTAGTGCTTCAGCTGTGACTATCATTAGTGTCTGCTTAAGCTGCAATTAGGTATCCAGCGAGAACTAATACAGATAAAAGAAAAATACAACTTTCCCAGGGGTAGCAGCTTCTCTCAAAGTAAGTGCTGAGAAGTTTTTTTTTCCCCTCTCTCTCCTCCTTTATTCAATCTCTCCCTGTCTTCTTTGTTTCTGTCTCCAATGGATCTGCAGAGAAATATATGCATTTACTGCTGGCTCTGTTCATTGTGTTTGTCTCTTGTCCCGATTTTAACTCGGAAACCCAAAGGATCCAGACATGAGTAGGTGGATATTTTTATCCTCCTCTGTAGAAGCGGGATTCATATTTTGAGAAGTTTGTTGAGGGGGGGTACAAACTACTGATGGGCCAAAAATGAGTTAGAGCACAGCTCACAGAAAGATCAGGAACAAACTTTGAAACTCAACTTTTAAGTCAACATGGAGTCCCTAAAGTGTTCTGAAATAAAGAAAAATGTGAACAATTCCATGACATTTGGGCAAAATCCATCTACCACAACTATAAATGGACTCTGAAGGTGAGACTGTTCAACAAAACTAAATTACATAGAGCTGGAGAGTTGAGAGATGAGTCTTAAACTTAAGTCTTGATTTCAGATGTGGAAGTGTCAAGTTCTGACCTGGCGCAATGCCTGAACAAAGAAAAATGAATAAGATTTGCACATACTTTGGATATTCAATTATTAGGCCTATTTACTGAAGGAACTTGGCCACAGAAAATATATTACATTAACACTTTCGAAGGACAACATTCAGTGGCATTTTAATGAATAGCATTCAAGGTTCAAGGTTGATTTATTGCCATTCTACAACACAGGATTGCACAATGAAATGCAAGGTATAGTCCCTTTCAGCTACAGAAGAAAAAAGAAAATATGTTTTATAGTGGAGGATGAGTTGAGGAGTCTCTCAGCCTGAGGATAAAAGCTGCTCTGTAGTCTGTTGGTATACACGACAGCCAATGCTTCTGTATTGCTTGCCAGACGGCAGCAGGGTGAACAGGCTGTGGCTGGGGTGGCTATTGTCTTTTAATATCCCTTGTGCTCTGCACAGGAACCCAAACTCACTGATAAAACTGATCCTTTGTAGATGATGCCAATGATATTCTGGTCAGATTTCATCACCTGCTGCAGAGACCTCCTGTCAAGTACATCCTATGCCAGTTTGTAATGTTCTCAGTCAGGATGCTTTCCATTGCTCCTTTGTAAAAGTTGACATGAACTTGGCAGGGGAACTTGAACAGGGTAAAAGACAGACCAGACAAACTTTAAATTTGCTAAAAGACTTTGACTTGACCTGCCTGAAATTACTTAAAATAGCTTAAATTTAAAATAGTCTTGACTTGTAAGAGATCTAAGTACAGTATGTGCCCCATGTCAATCACATGATCACAGACTGGCTGCAGGGATTCGCTCCCATTCAGCCACAAGAGCATTAGCGAGGTCGGTCACTAATGCTTTCTGAGGTCAGGGCTCTGTGAAGGCCAGTCAATTTGTGCCACACTGAACTCACAAAACTATTATGGGCTTTGTGAAAGTTGTGTTAGAATATATGGACTCGATGTTTGAAGAAGAATATTGACTGTATCTGATGCACACAAGCACATAATACAGAAAATTGTATCTAAATATGGCTTTAGTTGATGTGTTTTGAGAGTGAAACATTCTACTAATCTCCATACCAAAGCACTTTAGTGGTTTCATTACCAAAGTCCTGATGAAAAAAAAATCTGCCTCATATCCTCGGCATATTTGTTTTATCTGTACACAAATATGGCATGCATAATCTCACGCTTTCTATGCATGTTTTTGAAGATAATGTACCACATATTGCACATCAGAAGCTGGAGTCTGAAAAATAACTCAACTACATGTACGCATCATTTGATGAAATGCACATCTGTTGAAACACTGACTGAAAACACGTCAACAGGAAATATCATGGGGCGCAACTTTTCTTTGCTAAAAGTGGTTGCGATGCACTGAACGTGCGGCTCTGTGGGTTCTTCTCTGTGATTTTTGCACGTGTGAAGCCTTGTGTAGACAGTGCATGCTTGAGTACTCTAATAGATGGTTTGCTTTTATAACATCTGACATACTGAGGCTGACAGCTTTTTCTGTGACCATGGAAACGGGAAATTATCTTGTTCACAGGCTACGGTAATCTGCAGGCTGACACTTAGACACTCGCATCCTGAACAGCGTAACTGAGAGGAGAAGAGCGAAGAGGAGATGGGGAAAAACAAAGATGAGCGATAACCCTTCACGTGCTGACATTTTGGTATGCATATCCCACTTTCCCCCAGATACAAGTTGTATTTTTATCCTTGATGCAACCCTTGGTTCAGATCACAGCTCCGTTCCTGACTGAGCTCTTCCTCCTCTCCACTGAAGTCTACTGAAGGTCTGGTTGGCTTGGCGAGAGACATGTCTCTTCCAGATGTGGTATCTGCAGGTTGTGCGGTTAGTCTCCCTCAATGGCTCGAGAAGCAAGCTGTGTACAGTAATTGAAGCCGGCTCCCCTCGGGGCTCTGCACTAATCGCTAATAAAGTCTACCTCCTCCCCACCACTGCCACCACCGCCCAGCACAGTGTGTTTGACCCCTGCCTGCCTTCTCTGTGTGTTCCCATAATGAAGGTCAGGGTGGCTATATACACTGAATCACACACACAGCGTCCACTATGACAACAAGAGGCCTCACTAAAACAAATTCAAACATACCACAGTGCCAAAGTGCACACTGTAATTACAGTATACAGTATAGAATCAGCATGCATTACACATTTGCCCAGACACAGACACACTGTTTGTGCATGCATCACTGCACACAGATGTGCATGCACATGTAAGGTCTCACACACACACACACACACACACACACACACACACACACACACACACACACACACACACACACACACACACACACACACTTTTTCCCCCCAACAGTTTTAATTTCACAGCTGAAGTGAGGAGACAACACTGTCTACTTGGCACAAAGCACATTGGTAAATGAACAAGATTTGTGCTGAATAAAACATCTAGTGAGAATCCCTAATGCCCACAGTGCTGAGCTGAACGTGAGCTTCAGAAGTAAAAAGAGGATCAAGAAGGAATCTATTAGGACTGTTTGCGTCGGTTTCATACCCGTTAAGGCCTCGGCACTGTGACCTCTGCTCTTGCGTGTTTTAAAAGTTATTATCAGTTTATGTATAGGTGCATTAGGTGTAGATTTTTGTGTAAATAATATTCTCTCTCTCTCTATATATATATACATATATATATATGTATATATATATATATATATACATATACATATATATATATATATATATATATATACATATATATATAACTGATTTTTATTGGATTTTTCAATTTTGTGACAGTAGTGAGATGAAGGAAATGAGGAGAGGAGGAGGGACAGGAGGGATAACGTGCCAAAAAAGCCAAATCGAAACAGGGATGTTGTCACAACACTGTCAATCTCTAAAACCCCAAGGCCAAAAGGACATCCTGGTTTTAATATTATATATAAAGTATAATATAACACCACATTAAAGATGCATAATATATCAAAAACTATGCCCAACGTAATAGTCTGTACTTAAGTTGAAGGCAGCATGCTATTATGCTCACAATGATACTGTAATGTTTAGTAGATATACTTTTTTTTTTTTTTTACCTTGAGCATGTTAGTTAAGTGTTAAGCATGCTAATCTTTGCAAATTAGTAACAGAGACATAACAGTCTGGACAATGGATGTATAACAACACCTAGACACAATGCTGCCACTCAGTCTTTCTTTGTAAAAGATACGCCTGTAAAACTGTTGGCAAGACACCTATAACTGCAAACAAGGTTGATTATGACTTTCTATTATGATTTTTTTTTTATCCATGGAGGTTTTATATTTGTAAAACATTCTTTGAGCAGAGAAAACTGATTTAAACATCTGTGATGTTGTCACAATGCAAAGTCTATAAGTCCAAGTCTGTAAACCGAGTGAGAGCTCGCGGGTGGGACGAGGAGGAGGAACACCACTGTGCATATTCAGTGAGCTGCATAACTCTGAAATAAACTCCGAAACTAGAAAACCTTTTGAGCACATGCACTAGGCAAGCAAGTCTCATTAAACGGATAGGCCAAGAAAAAAAGTCTCCACTCCTCTATATGTCCTGTGTTTGGGGTAACCAGTCGTTAATAATCTGATTCAGATTTACTATGAATCATATAGTGCCTGGTGCTGGGTTTATGACTGGGTGTATGCCCTTGAAGAAGCACTGACACCTCAGTCTGTTCACAGGAAAAAGGCATATGAATGATGACACATTAAATGTAAATGCATCTGTGTGACTATGCTACAGTCAGAGCTAGGGCGTAGAATAAAAAGCAAGAAAGCACAGGGCGAGTTGGGTGGGGAGATGGCTGGGTCCAACAAACACAGCTTTTAACCAGGAGACTGTTTGTTGTTTTGCAAGTGATGTTTGTGATGTGTATTCTGTACTTATTTTACATTCTTCTTACCGTACGTATTTTACTTAGTCTCTGTACATATTTTAAGGCCAACCATGACATTTTTTTAAAGTCTAACTAAGTGGCTTTGTTGCCTAAACCTTACTGCGGACATTACCGTAGTTTTGCTGCGTGGCATACAAATGACACGCAAAAAGCCTAAAATGAGTCCTTGTGACTTGCGGAGTGTCGTAATCGCTATTGAGACTGGGTTGGACACTTAGATGCAAGGTTTTCATGGTGAATATTCTTGAAAAAGTGACCACACCTCCACAAACAACTTTTCATTGTCATTTAAAATAGCCTGTATTCTTTGATGAGGAAGTGTATTGACTAGAGTAATCGGTCATCTCTGATCCTATTGTGGAAAAAGCACTTTGAAAAATGAGGGAGAATTTATCATGAAGCTTCTGGTGTTCCTTGGAGTGCAAACCTCGGAGGAGATCTTGTTTAATTTTCACCTCAGATATCCCGTTAGACTGCCTGGGAACAGAATTTTTAAATCAGTTTGCTCTCCCAGAGTCTTACTCTGACTGTATACTTGTAGGCCTTTGTTAAAGTGCAAATGTAAGTAATTGCTCAGTGTTTTTATTCCATGAGTGTGTTTCAATCAACCTGCAGGGCCCATCATGTCCTGCTCTCCATCAGACTTCCCATCACCGACAGAGATGTAATTATATGCTCGGCGTTGCTTCTCTCCAGTACCAAAATAGATTTATGATTCACCAGCCCACACAGTGTCCACACATACACACACACTCACACACACACACACACACATTCAATACGCAGCCACACAAACAAACATGTGCACACCTCCCTAGTAATCAACTCTGATGGAACACAATTAATATCCAATTCCACCAGCCTTTGTTTTTCAGCTGTGGATTTAAAAAAGAAATGAGGAGCTCCGGAGGGGAATTGACTCATGAAAACCAATATTTAGTGTGGTGACATTGTCTGCTTGAGGTCTGGGATAACGGGACTAGAGAGCTCAGGTCTGAATCGTCTTTGTGAGGAAGCAACACTGACAGGATGCAGCAGGGTAAAATGAAGTGTCAGAAAACTACCACATAATACCCTTGGTGGTTTTTATTAGGGTGTGAGAGGCCTTTAGTATGCTGGGGGCCTCAGGTGTTGGGAGACAACACAAGATTCCAGTCTTAAGCTTCCCGTCTGGCTCTCAATGACACACCAGTGGATAGCCAGCCGATTCATTCCCCCTGCTAGTCTCCAATCAATAGCAGGAGTAGCAGGGGAGGGAGCGGTATCTTGGCGTCTCTCTGTTTCCCCTTTATATCAGACTTACTATGCAGGGAAGGAAGACAACCCCTTCATCCTTTACCTTGCTGGAAAGACAAGCCCAAGGATTGCCTCAAGGCAAACTGTGTGCTCTCCTGTCTGGCTGCCTCAGCAATAAACTGCCTTTGTAGCCTGCAGTAAAATTATGAGTGTGTGTCGGTATATTTGGTCACCGTGGTTTGAGGTCTAGATAGACTGGTTTGAGGGTGAGGGACGGCCAGATGGGACAATGTGTATCATAGGAGGCCTAGGACAAGGTTGCACATTACACCTGACTTCCATCAAGTCTGACTGCACCACAAGGAGAATAAACACAAAAACAGTTACAGGGTGGAATCGCTACGTACGCACGTTCAGGAAGAGTGACCATGCCAACTAGCTGAGGTCAGAGTACGTATCTGTAACCCCCTGCAGCTGTCACTAAAGATAGTGCAGTGTACTGTAAGTAGGAAACATGGGGTGTGGACTCTAATCTAGGTTCGGTGAGGAGATTGGCTGTGACTTACTTGTCTGACTGATAAAAGAGACATGAAACATCCAACCCAAACAACGCGCACAACCACAGATTGGCCATGTATTACTACAGTGTATTATCATCAAGGAGACACGCAAAAGTACAGTATCCCACAATGCAAAAAACAACTACAAGTGCATGTAGGCCGGGCGATATGGCCTAAAAATAATATCACAATATTTTTCGGCTATATACACAATATTGTGATATTTTCAAATATCCTCTAAGCACTTCATAACTACTCAATTTAACCCTTTGATGCATACAATCACACCAATATGATGATACTTGTAGTCCCTGCAGCATATGGCTGCATTAAAACATTGTTGTTTTTATTCATTAGTGGTTTCTATTGAAACAGTTTTAATCTTGCATGCAAAAAAGGGGAAATCAGTTCAATTTTATAAAATCCCTGCACAATTATCTCGCCCTTGTGATCATCTGGGAAGAAGCTCATTTGAAGTCAATTAACAGACCACTCCCAGTTGTCAATGTTATATACGGTGATACTCGGGTAAGTCTCACATGTTCTGCTGGACCACAGATCAGTAGTTGTGGAGAAGTGGGTCAACTTTGTTTGCTGGTTGGCCAAACTTTCTCTCACTGAAATGTATAGCTCTGGTAAAGCTTTCTCCCCCAAAAAATTGTGACTAGGCAGCTCAAATTTTGTCTTAAGTGTCTTAAGTTTTTTTGAACCTGGGTTTTTCAACTACGTTAACCGGGGCCATGTCCTTTGTAATGTTGGTAGTTATAGTGGCCATGATTTCTTTCCATTTTGCACTTTTTATGAGATATGGGATTGCTTTGGAAAGCAAGGAAGCCAGAGTCATTTGCTTCTTGGCAGGTTCTGGTTGCTTTGGTCGTGTTTATTTGGTGGAAATGTGGACATGCAGAGCTTCAGGCTATCTACATTTTATAGTGGGTGGTAAATTTCAAATGGTGAAACAAGTTTGAGGTGCTGCCACCTTTTGTGGCAATGGTTTTGCTGCATATTTTGCAGACAACCGTCATTTGTTCAACACCCTCCGTGTGATACCCAAACCACTACCAGATAATGTCTCCACTGCTGTTTCTTTTCGGAACCAGTTCATCCACCTCCATCCTCCCTTACTGTTCTCGCCATACTCACTTTGCCATTTCAGTTCTTTTGCTTTCTCCAGGCTCCTTCTCTCTATAGTTGATGTTCACAATATAGGCATTTTATACACCATGCGTGGGACAAGCCACGATACATAGACTACATTCGACGTATCGCCCACCGCTAAGTGCGTGTATGTTATTATCAGTGAAACAATGCACAAATGTATTAAATAACAAGACTACCTGTCAACAAATCCAGTATGTAAGCAATGAAATCGGGGTCTCCAATGATAATCTTACTTACATTACAATTACAACAATGTATTTACAGATCATTTTATACATTGAATGTTTCTCTTTTTTTAAACCCTGTGACATGCAACTGGCCAAAACAGGTTAACAGGTGAACCATGAAAAAGGAAAAACCCTGACATCTCAGAAAAGTTCTAAGTTCAAATAAATAAAGACAAAAATAAATAAACAAAATTAAAGGAAAATGAGATGAGTGCACTCAAAAATCCTACCGTGACAACAATAAATGCCCGTCATGATGGTTCCAGGTGATGACGATGATGCTGGCTGAGTGGAGATGAGGATATTTCCAGGATGAAAGTGAGATGGCAAGTTGTGGATGCGGATAAACGATGGCAGATGAGACGACAGATGATCCAGCTGAAGCTCAACAAAAAACAGCCTACACACATGCGAAGGACAGTTACTCATAAAAAGTCCATCATCAACAACTGTAAGTACTGTATAACTGTGTACTACAACTCACAAAATATCTCAAAATATATGAATTCAACATAAACATCTAACAAATTAAAAACAGTGCACCTTGGATACAACTGTTCATTTCACAATTCAGCACAGTTGCCGTCTATTGCAAAGAAGTGAAAGTCAACTGATTGTTCCACTGCAATGCCAGCGCCCCGCAGCAGAGCTACGCTTCAGCCATTTTGGACTGAAAGTGACTACTGGATGCAAACGTTTACAAAAGTAAAACAAAATCATTTATATTCTATTGTCTTATTTAATGTCTCTATCAAAATGTCCCGTGCTGAGCAACAGAAATATTAAACTATTACACTATTATATATCCCAGAAGAGCATAAAGTGAGCGATGGACATACATGGAAGTTTTAAAAAAACAGCACACAGATTTTGAGAGCAATCTCAAAACTATTTCATGTCAAGAACCTCCAAACTAGATATATAAGAGGTTGTGCTCTGTAGCTTTGCTCTTCTTATTTGTATATAGCCTACAATTACATTAAATTCTGTTTATGTCATGCTACTAGCACTACTAGCTACTAGCACTTATATAACCAGTTGTTTGGGTGCATACATTCACCATGATACAGGCAGTATACAGACCATGGGCTAAAATACTAAAAGTGATGAATTACAACCATTATACAGTATACATTATTACAGCTGCATACAACCAGCAGAACCGGTCATAGGAGCATGTAGGGCAGAGCAGTCCTGTGGGTCTGATGCATATTTATTATGCAAAGGCGTTTGGCGTTTACAGTCCAAAATGGCGGCAGTGCTCTGTTGTCAAAACAAGCACCGGAGTTTCGTCTCTTTGCTTCTATACTCGGGTTGCTAGCAGGGCTAGCATAGCTAGCTGCACGAGAAATTGTGCTAGCGGCACCTAGCTAGCATGCAACCATATCACACACAGACACATTACCCAGTTAACAACTGCACATAACTCAGGGTACACAACACAATGATCACATATTCATGAATACTAACTAATTGTAAATAATAACTAATTTCGCATGCTAATGTGGTAACAGCCACTAACTCACCTGGATATGTTATGTTTGCAGCTCTAAACAGCTGTAGGTGAAGACGCAGCTCCTCGGTCAAGTCTTATTTAGTGTTAAAATTCAACTCTCAACTACTAGTAATCAGCTATCAACTACAGTTAACTAGCTAGTTTAACTCCAGAACTTCTACGTGACCGGACCTGGACCGAACCGCAGACGAAGAAAAACAAAGATTGTATAACAAGATAAAGATTGACACTCCAAGTGATTTCTGCGTGCTGGAGCAGAGCGTAAAAAAATTATTTAAAGGGACAGTAACATGTTACCAATCGAGGCTTAAACTAGCCTGGTTACATGAACGCACTGTGGGGCATGCCCCCAGAAATGCGACCAAGCTCCCAGAAAGAGCGTTGGTCTGGATCCCAACATGGTCGTAGTGGCCATGCATCGGTGGTACGGCGCTTTTGTGTCCATCGTGTGATGCCATTGGGCCCAAATAGACTTTTTCTCATAGACTTACATTAAGAAAGAAACGTCTGTGACTCAGCAGATCATTTTTTTTGAGGTGAATCAGCTTCAGAATGAACACTCTAACAGCCCTTAAATCACTAGGTCCTAAAAGTTGTAAAACAGAAATTCAAAACAGTGAAGTTGTGGACCGTCCGCTTCGACGTGACTGATGAGGAATGGAAATCGTGACACATTGTGGGGCCATTTTTGGAAGGTAGAGTATGGAGCTACAGAGCTATTACCAGTCTGTTCATCTGTCAATCATTCATCATCAGAAAAGACAAATGCCCATTTAAAGAGAAGCTGACAGAGACAAAGGGGCCATATATTACAAAACTGACCTTCAGGTCTACAAGCCAAATGACAACTACACAATCATGAGGACAATGATAAGCTACCTAATGTTATGCATAAACAGAATACTAGCAACATGTCCATTAATACTGCATATTTAATCTACCTGTAACTTACAAAATGAAACACATAATGTTTGCCTACATTTATGTCTGACTGTATACGATACTGTATATACTACAATTCGGCTTTTGAATCATATTCACTGTGTAGTACTTTCGACATCTGCCATAAACAGCCAGCAGATGGAAGTCATACACTTTATCCTCCAAATAGGGCCGACTTGCTCTCAGTGATATCACATCAAGCCCTGAGGAAGAGCACCGATTGTTGATCCCAATGTTCGTAGTGGCCAAATGGTGGTACTACAACTTCTGTGTCTGTCTGTTCGTCTGTAACTCAGTGGATTTTTTTGTTAAGTCAACTCCTCAGTATGAACACTCTAATAGCTCTTATTTAAATCATTAGGTCCTAACATTTGTAAAACACACTGACAGCTGAATCCAGTTATTTCCCTCCATTTATGTCTAAGTAGACCCCAACGCAAGCCCTGACGACGGCATGATGTTGGGATCCCGTGATGGAGAAATGTGGCCGAGCTGACGCTATGGCCCAATGGATTCAGAAGATCGTCGTAAGATCCGAGTACTTTTCCAGTCGGAAGTTGAGCCTTTTTTTCTTCATGCGCCACTGAGCAACTTTCATAGGAACGAATGGGGCCCTGCCTCCAGCACTGTGTCCAGGTCTCTTTATACATCCATGTGTCACAATTACATTCCCCATAGCAGTTAACGTGTGTTAGCATCACGACGTTAGCCTCTGGTCAAGAGTAGTCAGAATCACTTCACCGGCTGTCTCAAATACTCGCTGGCTAGCTACACATGGACCCAGGGCCGGCGGCAACTGACCCGGTGTTCCACTCTTGATCATAATTTGAATTTTAATCTGCAATACTCATTCATGTTTAGCAATGATTAATGCTAAGTTGCACATGTTAGCATGCTAACATCCATCCATCCATCTGCAACTGCTTATCCAATTGGGGATCGTAGGGGGCTGGAGCCGATCCCAGCTGGCATCGGGCGAAGGCGGGGTACACCCTAGACAGGTCGCCAGTCCATTGCAGGGCATATAGAGACAACCATTCACACTCACATTCACACCAATGGGCAATGTAGCGTTAACAATGAACTTAACCTGCATGTCTTTGGACTGTGGAGAAAACCCATGCTAACGTGGGGAAAACATGCAACTCCAACTCCAGCATGCAAACATAATAAACTAAAATGGTGTACATGGTAAACATCACACCTGCCTAACATCAGCATGTTAGTATTCACTGTCATTGCGAGCATGCTAGCTGACATTACCATTTAGCCCAAAGCACTGCTGTGCTCAAGAACAACTCACAGAGCCACTAGCATGGCTGTAGACTATTAGTCTTTTGCAGCCAGCATGTAGATGCAGACATTTTAATGATGCGTATTCTAAAGCAAAGACCTAATGTAGTTAGAACAGAAGTGTTGCAACAAAGACTTTAATCTTGCAGCTTTCAGGCATACATTTTGGGTGAAATTTTTGGTGTTTCAGTATCCCAAAGAGAACTATTATAGGCAACAGCCTGCATACCGTAAATAATTTGTGACAGGAAAAATAAGCATAGATATTTCTGCCATCCATTCAAAAAGACTTTGTCTAGTTTTACAGCCAATGCTTTAGCACTCCTTCTATATATCTGTCTGCCTTTACACCCACTTTTTACTTTATTGTTCTCCTCCCTCCTCCTTCCTCTAGCTTTTGCCAGAGAGATGGATGGCCACTGATCAGGATGGAGGCGGCTGCCTCGGACGGCCTGACAGGAAGCGTGAGTGAGCCATCACTCTTGTAATGAGGTGCCAGGACACAAACTAGGGTGAGTGGGTAGTAAGAAGGAGGAGGAGAAGGAGGGTCAGCCCGCCCATCAGAGGTCAGCCTGAAGGTCAGGATGGAGAGGTGTGCCGGGACGGGGGATAGGATAAACACTGTGGTAGGAGTGGGAGACAGAAATAGCTGCTACAGGGGGGCTTGGTAACAGATCGAGGTCAGATTATATGAGTGTGCATCTGTGTGTGTTTAACACAAGGAGGGGGGGGGGCAACAGCTGAGCCAGGGACAGGTGAGCAGTTAAGGGCAAAAGTGTTTTGTGTTATTGTGTGGATATGTCAGAGTCTTCAGGACCCGCTGCGAGGAGAAGGGTAATGAGAGCAGTTCCAGTGTGGGGATGTTTGTTTGGGGGGCACCAGGAAGTATCTAATTAATGCCATCCCAGAGGCCCTGGTGAGGCCTGACCTTCTGTTCAAAGCCCCGAGCTGCCTGCACCGCCTCACCCTGCCTGGGCCGCCATGAGTGAAGCTTGAATTATTGATAAGACTGAGAGGAGAAGCAGGAGAAAACTGGGAGTTCTCCATTGCATGTGTGCATGTGTGTGTGGGTTTGCATGTGTGCAAGCCAAATGAGCTCACAGGAAGTTTAACAATCTATAAGGGGAGGGCAGTGGAGACTACAGCCCAAGGGCGGGCGTCTCATGGGCCCACAGGGAGAACAGCATCCTTAATAACATGCATTGTTTAGTGGGTTAAAGGTGATGGGAGAAAAGAGGATGGAGGTGGAGGAGAGCAACAGGAGCATTATGAGCGATGCCAGAGGATGAAACATGCACCCTAGATAGGAGTAGGAAATGATACAAACAGAGAAGAAAAAAATGAGTAAAAGAAGGAAAAAGAGGCGACATTTGTCCAAACATTTAGGACCATGTTTGTGTGAAATGCAGCACAGGGAGCCTCAGCACGACGGAGAGTGGAAAGGGGGTGCAGTGGAGGGAGTGCCGCGACTCCTAAATCAGGCTGCACCTTTTCCCAAATGCACTGCTGTTATTTTGCCACAGCTGGAGTTCACTCGCAGGAAACAGATGGAGGTAATAAAGCCCGGAGCTGGGTGGACGCTGCTGTCCCACTGGGCTAGCTGTCTGTGAGTAGGCACACTCCATCCCAGCCCTGACACACATAAAGCTGCTGAGGATTGAGTAGGGCACGAATGGCTGGCAGGCAAGGTGACCAGCACGGCAGGGATTCAATCTGAGGGAAACAGGCCGTGTTTAAGGCTTAAGGTTTGAGAATGATTCAGAAATGGACTCCAGAAGCAATACAAGGCCTGGGTCTTATATCAACCGTGAAGTCACAGAGAACAGGGGCTGGACATGTGGTGCTGAGCGGGTTTTAAGTTGCAAACAAATCAATACACAGCACATGACGGATGCTGACGGTAGATGAAAAGACTATTTGACTATTTCTTAATGAAGACTCCAGGAAGTAATGGTGCCTTCAAATTAAATCCGTGAGCTTGTTTTTACAACATGGGAAGTCATGTACACAATCTGCGTGGTGTTCAAGTGGTTTAGTCATGAGAACACTGCTGTTGAGCAACAGGAATATTAACTGTTGGTGTCTAGAAGCCACGCAGGTTTAACAATTTAGCAAGCGAGCAAGCAGATAACATAATGCAGGAAATGCACAGACATAATGACAGAGGAGAGCGATGAGACCATTGGGAATATCAACATTTTCCTCAGACCTTTTATAAAATTACAAAGAAAAAACAAAACAACAATACAACTAAAATTATAATATATTAACTTATCATACACTGAAAAATTAACTTGACAACGTCAACAAATACGTCACAACTTGTGAACTTGGAGCTTTCAGAAACTTTCCACTTATGAGGTTATGAATACCACAAGTGGGAGGCGTGACATGGTAAACATCACCCTATTATAAGGCACCATTACTGGTCCAGGTCAAGATAAGATAAGATAAGATAAGATATTCCTTTATTGGTCCCACAGTGGAGAAATTTACACGTTACAGCAGCAAAGTGGACAGTGCAATAAACAAGAAGCATAGATTTTAAAACAGTATTAATACAAATAAAATAAAAAAATATATACATAATAGAAAGTAAAGCCAAAATATGTCCAGCATATCAATAAATAATTGTCCAGTTACTATAATTTGAGCAGATGATATAATTGCACATATGTGTTGTTATTGCACTTGTGTCCGGTCAGTTTGTTGTGAATGTGTATGTGGTCTACTGGGAGCAGTGCTGGTTGTGGAGTCTAACAGCTGCAGGCAGGAAGGACCTTCTCTAACGCTCTGAGAAAGAAACTAAGAACTGAGTCTGGCACATAACCCCATGTAAAACAGTGAATTGACATTTTTAGGCTACACTTCACAGTCCTTGTGTTAAACAAACAAGCAATATCATGTTAATCAGTGTTAAAAGTGCTGACAGGTGGATTACGATTAAGAGCTGTTACAGAATTTAACGTACAGATATGAGAGTGGTACCTTTTCATCAAACTCTCGGCAAGGAAGCAAAGGAGTTTATTCCCCCAAACTACTTTAATTAATTAAGCCTCAGGCACCATTTTAAAATTCATCATCTGGTCCAGAGAAGTCACATGCAACAATAATTTGACAGTAATAAACAACACCGTTGTTGCATGAGTTACCTTGAAATTGAACAGATTGCACAAAATCTCTCCAGACTAGCAACCTGAACTCCTTTTGCATAAATTTGAAAGACTAATTAGCCTTCGGTGATTAGCTCCTGCTTGTGCCTTTATTCCCTTCTCCTTTAATCCCAACCCACCCCAACACCTACGCACTGTCTCGGCTAAGTCATTAATGGCCAACCTCCCGTGAGAAATGAAAGCTACCTGCGTCGAACAAAAACAAATACCGGCTTGTTTCATGCATCAGCCGCCGGAGCCCCTGGGACTGGCAGAGTATGAAGTCAGGAGACGGCTGCTCCCACTAATGTATTTTTAATCACTTGTGTACACTTTTCATTCGCCCATCTAGACAGCAGACAGATGTGGTCAGCCCTTATGTCACCTTCCTATTATCTAACATTTTTTTAAAAGTATTTTTGGACACGTTTTAGCCAGGAAATAAGCTGTGCTCACTTTTTTTCTGGCGTTTTTTTTTCCTGTGGTCTGTATAAACATTTTATGCAGAAACTGAGAACTGGAGGAATGCGCGTCACTGCCAAAGTGCTGTTATATGTTTCCACAGCTTGAAAAAAACCTGCTCCCTAGAAGTCATTGAGTGTGGCCCCAGGAAAGAAAAAGGGAAGGACAGTTGTCAGCTGTTCATCCACATGCACTATCTCCCCGAACAAAGAAAGCAGTGGCTTAAAGGGAGAAACTTTGCCACCTCAGTAAGATCAATCAGATCCTATTAGTATTACATGCCACAAACTCCCTGCACACACACACACACACACACACACACACACACACACACACACACACACACACACACACACACACACACACACACACACACACACACACACACACAATCTGAGTGCCGCTAGAACGCAGTCTTCCTTTAATTCAATAAACAGAGCACTTGTGTTTACATACAGTATAGAAGCTTTTACTCTGTCAAAAGCAATTCTTTTCTATCTCCGGCGACCTCTGGCCTTATTTAGTTTGGCAAGGCAGAGGCAATTTCAGTATATATTCACATCCCTGAATATGTAAACACTCACAAGCACGAGGCACCGACATCCTGTTTTCAGCTCACCTTCTGCGTCCCTGTGGCGGCTTATGTGTACAACTGTTCTCTGATCTCTGATTCAAGGTTGACCCGGCAGCTTGTGGTAAAAGACTGAAAGAAAGAGACATACTGTAGAGGTGCTAGCAGGGATGCACATGAAGAAAAAACAATGTGTGATGACTGAGAAAACAAAGATGTCGGTTTGAGCTTTTACAGAAGCAACAGCAGCCGGGGAGCCAGATGTGACAGTCTGCATTTTGTCTTCCCTGACAGAGCGAGAGTGATGGCTGCTTTGATCCAGCACAGGATCTGACATATTCTCAGTTCCTATCTGAGCACTCAACACATCCTCACAGGCATGCAAAAAAAAAAGCCCCAAAACACGCTGGTGTTTGTGAGCAAAGATAGAACTGCAGAGAAGTCCCACAAAGCCACCTGTCATGGGCTGGATGTGATGTGATGTGATTGCAAATTGCTTCCATTAACTCTCGTCTTCCCTGGCACAGACGCAGTGAGGATTCTCAACTCAGGGCAGAGTTTTCTAGTTTTTCTGTAGTGCGGCGTGTTCACATCACACAGTGTTTTGCTAACGCTCCACCTGCTGCAAAGTAAATGTTATCATTGTAGAAAATGGGCTGGCGTGCATGTTCGAACGGAGGCGAGCTCCCAAGTGGAAATCCTCAGTTAAACAGTGAAAAGGCCTTCTGAGTCTCTGTAAACAGTGGAAAGGTGCTTCAGCCTGTGGTTGGATTTGAGGGCTGCTGTTGCCTTCTGTTTGACAGGCAGCATAAACTCTCCCCGCCTGTAAGTAAAACACGAATTAGTCCACTTTTACAGCAAAGCCACAATGTGACCTCACAACAGACTTTCTAATCCTCAAACTATAATATGGAGTTAAGGAGGGTTGAACGTGGATCAGACACTCTACTGTGTATCCTCATATAATAATATGCATGTCTATGCATACATATTAGTATTCATGTGAGTGTCCTCTGGCCTGCAGATTATCTACAGCTCACACTATCAGCAGTGAAAAAATACACTCCACTTCCTGTGCTTAACAATTTTAAAGGGTGCTTGAACCTCACTTGAATATTTCCATTATGCTACTATATGTAAATAACATACAATATGATACACAGTTATAGATTAAACTACCCAACAGTATGTAGTGTAACTGGGTTTAGTTAGCTCAGCCAGTTGCAACAAAAACGCTGCTTTTTTAACAGTGCAACAGGACAAACGAATAATCATAATAATAATATAATATGAATATCATTAGCCTGTTCGCATGAAAAGACGTTTGAATGCTACAATTATGCACAAGACATTTGTGTGCAATAGAAATGCCTTTCTTGCTTTTGGTGTCCCATGTACCGTATAGTCTGTACTGACTGCAATGTAAATGCATCCGTGTAAAGACTCTATACTCAGTTAGTGACGCTGAATACAAAACAAGAAATACTGCGGGCGGATGGGGAGATGGCTGCATCCAGCACACACCTGACCTTTAACCAGGCGTCTGGTGTGTGAGATCAGTCTTTTATTTTTGTTAGTGTCGTTTGTCACATGTTTTTTTTTGTGGTGTTTTATGTACATATGACAAGGTGTTTCTGTATGTCTCTCACTTAATATATGTACTTTTTAACTATTAACAATAAACTTAACTAAGTGGTTTTGTTGCCTAAAATCTGAGTGTATTTTGTTGCTTCAACCAAACTGAAGATGTTATTGTAGTTTTGTTGTGTTGCATACAAATAACATGCAAAAAGCCTAAAATGCGTCCTCATTACACGAGGAATGTCCTTGTAATGTTGTGCTAGTTATTTGCCTTCCTGCGAGATGGGGTTCAAAACATGTATCTTAAGGTTCAAAGTTCATTATTTAGAAACGTCAGCTGAGAAAACAGTTTTACCTCAAGGTTTATTAGGTTAACTGTACCGGTGCTTTCGATCTTATTGCATGATCTTCATCAGCAGATGGAGTCTGTCCCGTTGTCTTCATGAATGAGAAGTCCTTAAAGTTTCATATCAACTGAATGAACTCAATCTCCAGATGAAGAGCATGTGATATGATTACGATTACTTTTACTTCAGCACATTTTGAATGCAGGACATTGTGATGTTGCTACTTTTACTTAAGTAAAAGATCTGAAGCTTCTTCCCACTATTTAGTCATTAAATCCATCTTGGGGTTGATGTTGCCGCTCCATTAATCTGATTAATCGGATCTTAACTGAAGGTACATTCTGCTCATGCAGATGCACTTAATCATAATAAAAGCAGAGTCTCGTTTTATGTCCAAACATAAGAGCTAAAGGTGTTTTGACACTAAAAAAGTCCCTCACTTGTAACAAACCAGCACTTCCATTAATTTCCTAACGTACATGTGATACTGTTAGACAGTGATACTGAGACAACATATGACCTGTGAGCATCTTAAGTGCCTCTTATCAGTTGCATCTGCCTCATAAAGAACCCAATTGGGCTGCTGATGCACGCACAGCTGATCCCTCACCCTTGGGGCTTGAACCAAAGAAAATGTTTCAATCCTGAGCCGTGGATTTAGTCTGGATAGTGTTTATCTGCCAATCTGTTTGGATTACTGAATAGCACAGAGGATGTTGTTCAGATACGGCTCCCCGTTGTGTAGAGCAGAGCTAAGAATAAGTCGTATCTGTCTACATGCTCAGCCCATGTCAGCCATACAGAAGAGGACAGGGATCCAGATGTAGCCTAATCCACCCACACAAAAAGCAGCGAGGACACAGCTTCATCACGGAGTCGTCACCATCTGAGGGCACGCAAGTTATCAAATGTGATTAGTACCAGCTGGCAGCTGAATTTAAATGACGTGAAGTTGAAAACAATGTCATCTGAAAAAGGATTTTAAGAAATAATAAAACAAAAATAAAATTTCTGAATTCAAACTTCAGAAAACTCATCAGCATACAACTTGTAAATGAGGGGAAAGCAGTTGCTTATTAATCTAAACGGACTGAAACCCCAGATGACAAGAAAGAAACGTGATTCTTTTAGTTGCTTCACAAAATTGTCCCTCAAATGCAGGAGTGTCAAACATACCGCCCAGGGGGCCACAACTGACCCTTTTTTTCCCATCAAATGCACTGCTGCATCCTCATAAGAGTCGCAGGCCCTATTATAGCAGATCCCATGTGCTTACAAACAAACTACATGACACAACACTGTCAAGCTACTGTGAAAAATGTCTTTTCTTGTCTTTATCAAAAAGGAGAAAAGGAGAAACAGTGTCAGGTTTTCCAAGAAAAAGAAACCAGTTCCTATTTCTTCACAGGTACACGGAAAGCCAGTGTGCTGGGTGTGTTTACAGCACTATCAGACTCATCATGGCTGAAAATACAAGAAATAGCAAGGAAAAGTGAAAACAGAGAAGATAAATTAATTGTTGGGAGGTTTGAGGAAACAGCAGTCTGTTTTAATTGGTAGCTGAGAGATCAATGAAACATCTCAGGCGGTTCATCATCTCTTTTGTAAATGGATTTTTCTTTAATTGTGAACATTTGGTTATTTATAGGTTACTATACAGTGGTTTTACTGATCCGGTCCACTTGACATCAAACCAGGCAGTACGTGGCCCATGAGCTTAAATGAGACTGACACCCCGGCACTAATGCACCAATTTTACACAATTTGGTAGGTAATTTTTCTTAAATTAAGAGTGACTATTTACACACTGAAGAATTGAATTCAAGCAATGCCAACTTTTTAAGTTAAATTGTCAACATTTAGTTTTACTCACATACAAATAAAAAATCATGTTCAGCCTCTGCAATGCAGCGGTGAAGGAGAGATGTACTTCTTATAGTCAACTGATGTGGGGAGAAGTGGGACTGGAATGAAGTAATTTAGTATTTCTCTGGCTTTCTTCTCAGGGGAATATACTTATAAGAGAAGATACAGCACATGTCTAATAATAACCCACTGTTACTGCTTTACAGTATAAATACATGGTGTAAATCATAGTAATTAGTGCCACACATAAGACTCAGCATCACACATTTAATGACTGGGTTTTTCACAAATTATAGCTGTTGTTCACATTTCCGTTGTTAACAGAGCTCTAAGGATCATATTGTTTTCATCAGTTTCCAGTATTAAAAAAATCATACATATTTCTTATAATCACATAATAAAAGTCTGAGGCTCAGGAAAGAAAATTTAATCCTAAACCTCCACGCTGCTCTTCTGCACAGCAGCACAGACTCTCCACTGAAATACAGTCAGTGTCATCTAGTGTCAAAGCTTTGTGGCATTTTTCAAAAATATAATTCATTGTGTCACTCTAATCTGAATAAATAACCGATTTTATTACTATCTCTAGATCATGAACAGCCCAGTTCAGATTATGTGACACCAGAAGAGGAAGGGTCCCACCCTCCTGCCCAGTTTCCCCCCCGCCAGTCAGCACACACATCATTTCCTGTTTTGACTTTTCATGTCTTCGCTGTTTCCTGTTGAGGACTGCTCAGTCGCTGTGTGTTTGTCTAAAACGTCCGGATGTTGAGATGTTACATTTGGGGCAGTTGGCAGGTGTCGCCATGAGATAGAAACAGGTGGGACTGCTATTGATTTTTTCCACGAGTCGGTGCACGTGCATAAAAGATTTCAGGGAGAGCGAGCGAAAAGGCAGAATGGCCAGATGTGTTCATTGCAGCTCACTGGAGCAGAAGCTCTCATGCTGGAGTTCATCAGTTTCTCTGAGGCTGCGGCTCTAACCTCCAACCTCATCCAACCCCTTTAATTCTCCATTTCATGAACACTTTGCTGTAGTTTGAATTTCAGACCATTTTGCTCTGCAGTGGCTAAATGCAGCCATTTTCTCATCTTTCATGGTGACCAGATCCAAACAAACCAAAGAGTATGTTTGTAAGGGACAATGTGGGACACGTTACCAAGGCTGAGAGGTCGTGTTTTTGATATGAATGGCTAACTTAAATAATAAATATTTCTATTCTTCCCCTTCTTGCATCCATAGATCAGCACGTCTCTTTTTAAGCCACACATTTCTTGTCCCATGCTGCTTCATGTCGTACTGTGTGAAACTGGAAAAAAACTGGAAAATTTCACAAAAAACTCTGAGATTCACCTTCCACCGGCTTATAAATACTCATAAGTACTTTCACAGTCTTTGTTGTAGCTGTTTTCCTTTTCTTTGTGGTAGCTTCCATCATATTCTGCCTAAATCTGCATAATTTGTGACTTTGTGGTAAGTTTCACTTTTCTCCACTGAGCATTGCGTAGCAAGGTGGTAACAGGTTAACCTACGCTTGACCCAGGTGTGCACAATTTGACAGAAACACAGCCCCGTGATGTCAGCCTTCCCTGCTTTCTCTACAGCCATTGGATAAAAACCACATTTTAAACAAGCTTCTGTCCCGCAGTGGTTTGACTTTTGAAAACTTGAGCCAATGAAAATGTGGGACATCATCTCAATAGGTGGGACAAGGAATAAAAATGCTGTGTAGTCCTTTGTAAAGCAGGAAACCTGGTCACCCTATTTTGAACCCACTTTTATGATTATAGAGGAATTTAGATAACATTTGTCTGCAACCATTTAGACACTGAAGATACTGTGCCAAAACATGTCAGACAACACACGCTCTAGGATTGGAAATTTGACTGTTGCAAACTTGGACAGCCGCCACCAAGATGCTTTGCCACTGCTGCCAGCTTGTGTTTGGGTCTGCCTGTGGATTTGCTGGTGTGATATAGAAAACTTGTGAATGCCTCCATTCTTGCTGCTTATGTGTTATTTCCTGGCTAAAATAGTCTTGATGAAATGCTTCCTTTTAAAAGACTATCTCAACCACTCCAGCAGGACACAGAGAGCTAGTTAGCAGCCACTGTATTAGGAGCAATGGGAAATCTGTGCGCGAACAGTATGTGTGAAAAGGTTCAGCATTGCTGGCAGTGCAGTGCGGTGATGAATCACTGTAATTTGTGCAGCCTGCAGCGGAGGCGATACCACAGACTATTAAAGACAGCAGCCCTGCATTGATTACCATAGCAGGTAATTGCTTGGTGGTGAAGATAAAAATCAGTGCTAATCCTTGGATGTTGTCAGGTTTTGAAACACAAAAAAAACTTTTGATCTTCCCAGCGGGTATGTAAAAGCCTGGCCACGCCAAAAAGAGATAAGCTGAAGTGGACCAAATCAATTCCTGTAGTGGGTTAATTGCTTTTCTCTGCATGTCTAGCACATTTTAAGAGTGAAGGGGGGATTGTTTTTATATTGATTCACTGCACAGGGAAGATTTTAATTTCCCCAAACCTCTCTGGCAATGCCAACAATCTCAGGTTGGAAAATCCAATTATATGTGCTCGCCCCAAAACTCAACTGAAACCACAGGAGAACCATGATATTGAAATGACTGACATGGTTCAACGGTCCTTTGGAGATTCTGAATGACTTGAGATAAGGATCAACAGACCAAGGTCGCGTTCACTGAGATAATGAACGGGTTCAGGAGGGCTTGTCGTGTCCTCTGTTGAAGACTTTGTTCTAGGAAATATGTGGCGTGAAAAGCCTGAAACATGCTGCGACTCAATGAGCTGAGACATTCAGTGTTGTGGCAGTGTTGCATGCACAGGATCAGAATGTAATTTTAAGCATTTGTTTTTGAGTTAGGATGATATTGGAAGGACAAAATGAAAAATGATTAAAAATGCAAGCATGCATGAAGAAATTGTTGTTTTTTAGTGTAGTGTTGACAGACACTATTTCCCCACAATGTGATGTAAAACAGATGCTGTAGAGAGGCGCTAGGAGAAAGTGAACTGGCATTAGAGAGGGGCGTGATGGCTCAGGCAACAGCTCGATATCATGTCTCTGATGTATCTGCATAAGAAACACTGAATGTGCAGCTATTGATCCTACTCAGCAACAAAAAGTCAAGTATTTTAAAACAACTTTTTTCTCAAAAAAGTTTTTTTTTTTAATTTGAAATTGTAATGTTCCCGCATCAGAGTCTGACTGAGGCCTGGTGGGGTTTGACTGTTAACAGGAGTGAAGGTACACATTTTGTGTGTAACTGGGACAAAGGACTGATCAATAAAGAAAAAAGACATTGTAAAATAAATACAACTCTATCTGATTTTCTTTGCTCCTGTATGCTAGATAAAGCACGATAAAGTAGAGAAAACATGATAAAGTGCCCTCTCGGTTGGCCTTAAAATGGAGAATACATGATGTAGTGCCACATAGGCTGCCCTACATGCTAGTAAACTTTCTATGCGCTGCCCCACCACATGCAGCACCGTTTTCATTTTTTCCCCCCTGCCTCTCAGACAGCCTGAGGCCGCAACTGGAGTGAACCAACATGCAGCAGATATCAAGGCTGGATTAGTGAAGTTTTTGGGGACCCCTGGAGTCTGGGTCAGTTGCCCACTTTGCAGAGGTGTACAAAAATACGTCTCCAGTTTTTGTACAACAACCAGGTAGTTCACTTTTGCCTATAACCTGGTATGAACCCTCAGATGTGGACTGTTTGTTGTGATCATTATCTAGAGTAAACTCAGGATTTGTGTGTTTAAGTGCGCGCTTGAATGCCGCCTAAAAACGCTGACAAGCTAAATCTCAAATGCATTCCCATTTGGAGGTTTACAACAATACAAAAGCTCTAAATGCAGTACTGAAAATATGTTGGGGGGTAACTGGCAGGAATTAGCATTTTGCTCTTTCAGCTCTCCATTAATCCATTAAATCTGCCTCCTATTAATTGGTTACATTCAGCTAGAGTGTTTCAGTGCGACAGACTGATTAAATCTCAATAATTCCAACGTGTTCTGTTAGTGGTGTTTTTTAATTGAATTCTGTCTGTAGACTGTAATAGCCATGGCTGCAGGGGAGAGCTCTCTCTCCGCTCACCTTGATTTGTTGGAGACAGAGACACAGCCACAGGCCATAATAGAGACTTCACAAAACTCTGGGAGAAGAATACAGCGGTGATGATGATCACTTCAAAGCCGTCAGAGGGCCTATACATAATGGATGACACAAGAGCAGACCGCTCTGAAGTGCATTGTTCTTTCCTGGCAATTAATTTAGAGGTAATTATTCCTTAGGCACCTTAATAAGATGAGGGACCACCTTAGAGAGGCTGCTGCTACTGCTGAAATTAGAAAAGACATTTGCAAGCAAAACTGTGATCACATGCCAGTCACTGTCACATGCTCTGCAACGCTGTCAATCTTTTTGTGCCTACACTGCAACCGTGCACATAAATATTTAGCCGAATTCGCAGAAGAAAAACTACAATTACTAAAAGGGGCGTTCCAGCAACTTATTGCTGCATTTCAGATAAATGGGGGACTCATAAGAGGCCAAGAAAACCCTGGAATAGTTAGAATCGCAGTAGCAGAGGTCGCGATATCTTGACTTTTATGTCCAATAGGGACAAGCCCACCGGATCCTACATTTCCCACACTGCAACTCAGTAGCATCTTTTAACATGTATTTACACATTCACACAGAAACAGAGAAACATTAGCATTCAGTCAGAGTCGTGGTGAGTCCAATATCCTCTTTAGCCATGGATTTGGTTGAGGGAACCACCTGGTTTGTTAGCTGCTAATGCTAAACTATATTCACCAGCTTTCAGCTAGCATTGCCTGTCTGCTGTTTGTTGCTGGGCAAGTAGCATATAGTGGATTTATCTGATCTTTTTAGCTGAAAATAGAATACAAATGTCTGTAATCAGCGGTGATGAGAGCGGAGCGAGTGAACCAAATTAGTAAAGTTGTGACAGAAAAAACAAAACAGTCAGCTAAACAATGCTGAAATGCTTCTAGAGTGATTATTGTCTGCGGGTTTGTGCCTCATTTCTGGTTTTTCACTGGCAAAAGTTGTGGATACTGGTACTTTTTCTGGTACCAGCTCGGCTCAACCTCAGTGCGAGTTGATACTAAAAGGTGAGGTTAAACCACTGCTGACCACTGATTGGTCAGAGACACAAGACATCTTGCACAAACCGGATATTTTTTAAACAGGTAAGTTACGATCAGTAACGACCACAATTTTTTAATTCACTCGACCCACATTTATCAAAAAATGGCAGCCCGCAAAACCAAACGGCAGTAGACGAGGTACGGGTGTTCCTCTGTGTAGGCACTGATAAAGGAAGGTGTTTATGTGTTTGTGTGGCGTTGAAGATGAAGATGAAGAAGATTACGGCAGTTTCACTCTCCATCGCTATGATGATCAGCTAAGAGTCCTGCCTGTATATGCCTGGAGGGTGTGAAAAACTAAATCGAGCAAAGTACCTGCACTGAAAGCAAGGTGAGTTGAGACGAGCCCCATCATCCAGTGGAAATTTGCCATATGAATGACCCCTTTCAAGTAAAAAGTCATTTGATCCTGAGTTGATATAAATATATTAATTACAGCCACTCTAACTTCTCAAAGCACAAGTATATTTTGTGAGTAGTTTTATTTCTGAGGTGTGAACTTGTGGTGTGGTGTACTGTGTGACTGGCAGTTTGCCAGCAAGTGCAATCCCATTTGGATGCAAAGAGGACGGAAGCCAACGATGTTCCTGGTTTATTTGGGAACAGCGGGGGGACTCTTGTTGTTGCTGCAGTGTGTTTGTTTGTTGCTCAGGAGTTTGTCGGGTCTCGAGAGAGACTCACAGACAAGACACACACACACACACACACACACACACACACACACACACACACACACACAGTACGTAGGGACTGATGATGATGTACAGCCTCGGTGTGTTGAGCTTCCTCAGCAGTACACAATGCCAGGAGAGCACAGTGACTCAGGCTGACACAGCGGGAGCGTAGGGCCAAGGAAACTACTATCTGCTCCCAGTGCACCACAGCTCCTCCTCAGCCAGAAACAGTGCTGCTTTGCAGCCTTTTTCAAGCCCAGTATCCATAGCCTCCCTGGCCCCATTGTTAATGGCAATGTTGTTTGTTGTTTAATGTTGTCTGCCTACTGCTGAGTCCCTGAATCATTTGCAATTCTGAGTTTTTATTTTATCTCCTCCTCGTTCCCCTAAGAGGCGAATAATGTCTTCATTTTTCCTTGCTGTGCTAAATGAGTCAAAAAGTGCACTTGGTCCTGCAGAAAGTCCTGGTAAAATAATGATTCCCCCCCCCCTATGAAAAAATAAAATAAAGACATCAGGTAGTGACAGCTACACCAGTCCCTGTAGTGCAAATCACAGAGCTTCAAAGCTTCTGACATTTCGATGGGAATTCTTTTAATAATAGTTTTAATAATGTCAGTATTGCACACTGGGGATTTCCAAACAATAAAGTCAGTATCCACTGAGAGGACTGCTCATATCAGCAATGTTTTCTATCTCTTGCTTTTTCTGTTGTTTACTTCCAAAATATTTGGGCCGATCTGTCCGAGGCCACATAAAGAATGCATGTATTCTGCTTTTTAAAACAATAACAATGGATATGTACAGTATCTCCATATTTTAATGCTTCTCTCTTTTGTTTTTAGGATCGAGAACCATCTAATAGCATAGGAATATATGAGTAGTAACTGAATAAAAGAATAAATATGGATTTGTGTGGGATGTTACGGTGCTCTTAAAGGTGACGGCGAGGTGTTTGATGTTTGCTACAGATGGAACCTTTGGTGAAGAAGAAACTTGTCACGCGAAGTCGGTTTGATGCTGCAAACGATAACTTCTGATGGGAATTTAGTTTTCAACAAACTCATTAAAATTTATTTTTCCAGAATCCTCTTTTTTCTTCATGTTAGTCTTACGCATTTTGTTGTGTAGGCTGAGAATAGTTTGTGTTGTTGCTGAATGACAGATAAGACCGCCGCTAACAAGGGACCTGCAGGTGAGGTTTAACAGTCTTAAAAATGCCATTAAAGGTGAAGTCATGTCAAATAGGATTAAGGGCTAACTGATGTTTGAAACACAGCTTTCTCCCAGGATAGTACTGTGTGCTGT
Organism: Pterois miles; assembly: GCA_947000775.1. Lineage (NCBI taxonomy): Eukaryota > Metazoa > Chordata > Actinopteri > Perciformes > Scorpaenidae > Pterois > Pterois miles. The sequence continues at coordinate 2,880,818 of CAMQGK010000308.1, read as the reverse complement.
GGAAGTGTTTAACAACCGGTCAAGCCTTTGTTATCCCAACGCTGGGGACACACCAAGCCTACACCAAAAAGCGACGATGGCCACCTGTTGAGTCGCCTCATGTCTCCTTTGTCTTAGCAAAAAAGTTGCAGTGAAACACAACATGCAAACTGTTATACTTACATGAAACAAAACAGCGTTTGCCGACCATTTTCACACCACTCTCACTCACCTTAGCCTCGTTGCCTCGTTCAGAGATGAAGATGAAAAATGAGAAAAGCCTTTTGTGTTTTTTCTCTTGACTTTAGTTGTTTTCTTGCTTTCCTTGCTTCCATTTGTCTCCTCAGAGTGATTTCTCTCACCAACGAGCGCTGTCGATTCAACACTGGAAGAAAGTAAATGGCCAATGGGCGCTCACCAACCTGTCCGGCGGCTGACTGTTGACTTGGTGTGTCAGGGCTTTAAGAGGGTTAGCAGTCACCGTTATTTTTGTGTATAACAAAATACACTCCGGCCTGTATAGAAATATCGTGCATCTTGTTTTTACACAAGTTTTCCACAAATGCCTTTGTACATTATCTACATCATTATCGTCAGCAGAGTTCGTGCTGCTAACAACATCAGCAAGGCACGCCTCTGTCCTCTTCCATAAAACATACCGTATATTTTTAATACTGCTTAAAATTCACCTCAACAAAAACATCAAGAAGCAGCTCCAGTAGCAGGATACCTCACCTCATCTGTGCGCACAGTGATATCTCTACAGCTCACCAGCACGATTCCACTGAATTACCATCCCCATAGTTCATAAACCACAGAGAGAGAGAGAGGAGACCAACCAGACGGCTCTGATGCTGTAGATTAAACTCACACGTCAAGCTGTATTCGCGGCCTCGCTCTTCTCTTCGCTGACAGCAGATGGCCTGCAGGGTAACGTGTCAGCAGGGCACCCGTTGCTGTGAATAAAAATGCAGCTATCTGCAAAAGGCAGAGAATAACGTGAAACACAGTGCAATGACTTGCAGCTTGGGTTGTCAAAATGATGTGGCCGAATCTTAAACTATTCAAATGATGTGCTGTGTGGTTATACCACTATTACAAGTTTTTATAAATATTCTACTCTCCTGCAGGAGGCTTAGCTTGTTTGATATTTGTGTCTATATTTGGGACATTATAATTCCCATGTAGAGCAAAAGAGGCCGTTCCAATCACGCTCTGCAAAACAGCAACAAGGCAATGTGCCTCCTCACTTTCAGACTGGTCATGTCATATTTTCACATATTTTCCACAGAGAAACGTAGCAGGCCAGGCACTTGGCTCACAGATCGGACCATCAGGCCATCTGCCACGCCATCCCACATACTCACTCTTTCATGTGATGTTTGCTAATCAAGTCATCTAATGTTTCCATTTACTTCACGCTACCGCTCATCTCCACATGCCTGCTTCCCTGTCATTATTCAGCACTACCCATGATGCTGCTGTCTATCCTCTTACACACCATTAATCACATTCAGGGGTTGACAAGGATTGCGGAAACAGCAGAAATGAAAACCTCTCATGCTCACTTATCAAACGGAGGAAAATTCATGTAAAGGATTTAAAAGCAAGTAAAGTGACCCTACTGGAATACTGGAAGTGTGTGAGTGTGTGTGGTGGAGGGGCACTGAAAGCTTTCTGAATCTATGGAAAGGCATGATTTTAAATCAGTGAGGGAGAGAGAGAGTGAGAGAGAATGGAAGAGGAGTGTGCATGTAGAGAGAAAAGGGTGCAGAATTAGGAGATTAAAGTAGCTGCAGGATTAGGCCTCAGGTTTTAATGATGGAAATGGAAATGCTGTGAACAGAGTCTGACACATTCTCTCTGGTCCTCCTCGCTGCCTCGCCTCCTCGCCTCCTCTCTCTCCAGAGCGTCTCCTGCTGATTGCACGGACGGCCTCCAGGGAAAGTCAGCGCTGCTCTCCATTAAATAGCATGCAATTGTTTAAAGAACATTTATGTGCAAGCACGTTTCCTACAGCTACGAGCCACTCTGGTTGACAATTATCCTGTGTAGACAGGATTGCACATTTTGCACAGGCAAGTTGCATTTTCACAGCTTTGTTCATGCACTTTCACATGCACATATTTGAAGCCACATACACACACACACACACACACACATTTTCATTCATAGGCATCACTCAAAAACTGTAAATAACAGGATTAAGGTAATAGTTTGGTTAAATCATGTACTCAGTTTACAATAGTCAGACATCCACAATAATGTGTGTTTACATAATCAGTTTAATGTCTGGAAGGATGTGTGGTTATTGATGCTTTTATTTCTATGAATTTACTGAACACCTTAACCTGATTTATGTGGTGTGCTGCTGTAAAGACAAAAATGTTTTGCTGTGAGCCAGCTCTTTTCTCAGTGGCTCAAGCCACGCTACTTTTAAAACAAACAGTGTGCAACACTTCGAGGATCTTTTAGCAGGATGCAGTAGCAATGGAATATAATATTCATTACCATGTTTTCATTAGTGTATAAACACCTCAAGCTAAGTATGAGCCCTTCATAAGGAGTGGGTCCTCTTCACGCTAGGTGAAGCAAAGTTTCTTCTGTTGCTATGGTAATTGATCTCCAAATTAGTCTTCAAATGCTTTGGTTATTTATATGTAAAACAGCCCATAAACTAAGGAATAATCTGACATTATTCATATTCAACATTATCGATAATCAGTTGGACATTGCTGTTTGTTGTGTGTAGTTGTGTGTGTGTGTGTGTGTACAGTAGTGCGGCAGCGCCACCGTTCCAGGCACGAAGCTTCGAATGCCTTTGAATATTTCTCACCAAAGCTTCGAAGAACAGAAAATGGCATTCGGGACAGCTCGACTTCAGTCTAACACTGGCTCGTTCATATTTTTATGTGACCTGAAGGCTACCTTAGTTCTCCGACAATGAACTGCGGGAACTTGAGCTGCACAGTGCAAAACTGTGGTACAGCCAGCCGCCCATCTGACTTCTGTCACTGTTATTATGGTGAGGATGGCCTCTGAGCGAGGCGCATGGCGTTACCATAGTTTTGCTCTTGATGCCACTAAATCCGACACACTCCACCTTTAAATGAAAAAGAAAGGTTATGAATCACTGCTTTACCTGTGCATACTGTCACTCTAATATAATACAGACTAGATTTAACCTGAATAAAGTGTATTAATCAGTTGTTTTTACTCCCCATATGTTCTACTCTTAACAGCTTAGTAAAGAATCACCTCTAAGATAATTATAACAAAGCAGTTGGTCACACCAAACCACACATAATGAGAAAACTGCAGGCTGCTAAAATTTTACACCAGTATGAACCTGTGAGTGTGTCAGACAGCTTGACTGCCTGCTCTGCTCTCCCATTTCAGGCGTGATAATTAGGCCTCAGTTCTCTTATCTCTCCCAAAGCCACGTTCCATTAGCACATACGTACTGCTTGCATACAAAGTTTATCCTTAAGTGTGAAACGCTTCCTGACTGCCGAAACACTAAAATATCCAAAGACCCCTCTCTGCGGCACCGTATTTTACGAGGATCACTTTCAGCTGAGCTTTAATTGTCAGGAGGGCCGACGGTGCTGAAGATAACTCTTGCCCAGAAGAAATGAGATGCTAATGTATTGCCGGCCATTCGAAATAAATCTGCAAGGTGCTCTTTCATGCAAATGCGAGGCGCCCCGTGTGTCAGCAAAAAGGCAAAAACGGATATATTTGGGGAAAGAAGATGGAGGACTATGCTCAGGATGTCTTTTGGCAGGTTCACTTTGACATCCTGTTCTTGCTGAAGGCTATACTGTGGTCAATAGGGCATTACCTATTACCTATGTATTGAATCTGCAATTTTAATAGGTGACTCAGGAATGATTCAGTCTTGGCCTTGGATCCAACACTGTCGTTCATAAGGGGAAGGGCGTGATTTAGATCTCGCCGTCAGTGCCCTGGGTGCCAATGCGGTGAAAACTTTATAAGAAGTGACTTTAAAGACAGACCCTGTGGTTAACTCCATCTCTGTCCAGTGATTATCACTGCCGCTACAGTTCGTAGGTTTGATCTCTTGTGCTTAAATATTCTGTCAAAGAATGTTTCTCTGTCAGGCACATTCCCACGAGACTGCTTTACCTCTTCATTTCAAAGCAGAAGCATTCCCTTTGTTGAATGGCTGAGCCTATCGACTGCAGAGCTCAAATCCTCATAGTGCATCCATAATAAGTCAAAAGGCCAGCTTCAGAGGGTTATATTGAAAAAAGACAAAGGGTGAAAGAGAATTGAGAATCGCATGGATTCCTACGGAGAGGCCCAAATGCAAATCAAGGACTAGTTTTGGACAGGGATGTGTGTTTTGTCTAACATGACTCCAACACAACAGACTGTGCAGCTTCTGTCACAGTAAACAGGAATTTTAAGTCGGGGAAGACTCGTTGTTTCAATCCCCTGCATGCATCCTGACTCAGGCACGCTCTGACGACACTCCGGCGAGCCTGGGCGCCAAGCCAGCACGCTGTCGCCTGTCGCCGTCCAAGCCAATGCTGAAAGATGAGAAGTACGAGAAAAGGAGCTGATGAGGCAATACTCTCTAATGATCTGCAAAGTTGAATCTCTTCTATGGATTTCCCAGCAATCGGCAGCCAGTTGGAGACAGCCTGAGTGTTGATGACGCTGTGAGATGTCTCAGCGAAGACTGACTGGATGGTATAAATTGTCAATGTGGTGTAGTTTGTGAGAGGAATAGCCTGCTGTTTAGAGACGCTTTGTGACAAACCCTAATCTGTTGCTAATCCTCTTCTCAGAGCAAGAGGATATCTCTGTTGCTCCTCAGTGGTTGCCAGAGTGCCTGATAAAACTATTCTATTTGTCTGATGTTTAACGAGATAAAACTTGCCACTCAGCCAACACTTGGGGATTAATGTCTTAACCTCAATATTAAGCCCGGGGCCACGCAGTGCTGAACTGCATCGGGCTGGAGGCACGGTGCTGACAGACAGCTCTGGGTAAGACAACATCATTAGGACTTCTAACCCGAGATGCTGTGGACAGCCACCGCGGTCATTACAGTCAAATTGGCAGAGCGGCAGGGTGGACTTTGGTTTTACTCAGTTCAAATGAGACAGATAGAGAAAATAAAATTACCAAAACACACAAAATGAGACAACAAAATATCTCTAATGCTGCATTCAACAATTCAGCACTCTATTCATCTATGAGTGCAGTTGAGGGTCTGCGCCATAGTTGTTGCTCTCTGGAACCTTGATGGAGCCAAAATTGCACATGGATGTTTGCGTAAATCACAAGGAAACAGCAATTTGATGGTCTCTTGCTTCAGTTATTATTTCAAGTGGAAACAGGATGCTGGTGGAAACACAAAGGTAAAAATGATCAAAAAGGTTTTTGGGGGACATAATGTTTTGTCCTGGAAAGTGTAAAAGGAAGAACTAGAATACTAATTGAATCTACTTTCTTGTAGAGAGCTGCAGGATAAAATTGACAGAACTGTAAAGTCTATCTATTATGGTGCTAGATCCAGAGGAAAATTAGCTTAGCAAACACAAATAGAAATGTAGAAACTTGTAGTTTCTGAGGGAGTTATTGTAATAACTGGGTCAGTGAGGCACAGGACTCAAATGCACGACTCAGTTCAAAACCAGCTTTACTTGGCAATGTTCGGTACACAGGACGGCAGTCAGACAGGCAACCAGATCCAAAACACAGCGAGCAAAAGGCAAGGTCAAAAACAGGCAGAGGGTCAAGAGCAGGGAGAGGCAAGCACAAGAACGCGAGAGCTACCGTCACCATAGGGATCAGAATACCAACTGGCAGCACACACATTATATACCAAGGGAGTGATTAACGATTCACAGGTGGACACGATCAGGGGCGGGACAATCAGAACACCTGTGCAGAGCAGGAAAGTAGGTCAGGGGGTGGAAAAACACAAGGGCAGGAAGTGCAGTGATCTGAAATGAGAGGGAGGTTAGAAATGACAAAATAAAACAGGAATAATGATTGTGAAACGGAAAAAAATAACAAGACCTAGGATCTGGAAGGCCTAACAGTTATGATACAGCCAGGGGACAAACTCTGAGTCTGGAAAGGGACGCCAATACAGAAGTGCCTTTAACGTGCATTCCTTCTAACAGCCAGCAGGGGGCGACTCCTCTGGTTGCAAAAAGAAATCCGATCGTATAGGAGTCTATGAGAAGAGAGTTTACGGTCTCAATCACTAGTTTCAAGTCTTCTTCAATATTTATTTAGTACATTATGGTCTCATTTAGAGTCAAATAGACCATAAACCAGGGTATGCTTTACCAGGCATGGTTACCTCAGAATTGACAGGTCGCTACCACGGCATTGTCCAGTCTGGGTGTTTTCAAACTTTAATGCTTTCACAGTGTGTTTCAGATTAGGAATATTTTATTTTAATTATAACATTTGGTCATCTTTGGCTGTACTTAGCTCCACCCTCTCATGTCAACAACATGGCGATAGCCAAAAACCAAGACAGCAACAGCTGAAATGCCAAACTCAAAATGGTAGTCCACAAACCAATGGGTGACTACGTCCATTTCTTGTATACAGTCTGTAGTGTGGTTACAAGTCCTTGTGGTCGGCCACTGTTCTCCAAGAAATAGTTACAGAACAACAGAAAAACTAGTTGTTTTTACACTTTGGGTTTTCTGAGAGCAAATACTGCATGTTACTAGTAAGCTTCAGAGGTGCCAGGCAGGTTTTTAACTTTGCAGAGTACCAGGGTAGCTGTTTCCAGTTCTTATACTGGACTGAGCTAACCTCCTCCTGGGTCCAGCACTGTACTTAAAGCCTCTGAACACCCACTCTGGTGTTTTCAGTTATTCTGGCTGATTAGACCTCTGCTCAGGTTGAAGGTGGGCAAAGTTCTGATGGGAATTTATTATGTCACAAATCTTCATCAATATATAAGAATGATAAATGTGCAATTTGTCCCATCCTAACAGGTGCAACAAAGCTAACAGGAGACTCCAGCACAGTCCTGAGCACAGGTCTAATCAATCATTAATTAAGAGTCTTCAGAGCCTGAAACGCACAGTTGTAAGTGCGATGGCGATTTTTGCTTTTAACTCTTGATGAGAAAAAGAGGAAGAGTATTTCCCAAAATGTTAAACTGTTGCTGTAAGTGGGTGAATACTATGACGTTGAAAATGAGCTCAGAAGGTGACTGAAAAAATAAATGACAAGTCATTTTTCATTTTATTGTGAGTTATCCCATAATGAGGACTAGGACCAGGTACACATACACACACCTGGTAGTTCATTAGTGGAGCTGGATGAACATTTTATGCGGTGCAGATAGAGGAACAAATGGCACTGTGCAGCTGGTTTGCGTAGTCATTATTGTCATTATTATTCCACATGCTGGCCCTCTGTAATTACGCTTCGCTTCCCGGTACACCACAGTCTCCCTCTGAATTCTTTCCATTGCTGGCTCGGAGATAATGTAATCACAAAATGAACCAAACTGCAGAGCTTTTGAATCGCAGGCGGAGAGGAGAATAAAGGCTTTGAAGTCGCACGGTTAATATTGATGAGGTGAGATATTTTAGATGATTAGCACCACAGATTTCACTTCTTTCTTTTATTTTGCATCAGCAAGGTCAAATGCCTAAAATGTTCACACTTAGCTTAAATTTTCCAGTTGCTTGATCAGTGGATACAGAACATAGAGCAGGGCAGAGATCTCTAATTAACAACATTACATATATTATCCTTTGACTGAATGAATACAATTATGAGTAAAATTTTCATTTTTTTTTGTCTCCAAATAGCCATGTGGAAAAAAGAGGCGTCACTAACAGTCTCTATAGGGACGATGTTTTCTATGATGGGAAAAAACAAATCTCAGTGTTTTAATCATGTATGTGTGATTGCTAAGCACTACAACTCAACAGTTTCGTTCTGTTGACATGCAAAGGCTACTACATTAGAGGTTTAAGTAAACTTGCTGACTCAGAGCAACGTGAATGTAAATCAGGAGTCCACCACTTGCAACATCCTTATAAAATCTTAGTCAAGTCAAAGCGCTCTACGCATTGTACTTTTTGAGCAAGTCACTTTGCCAGTGCCTCTTGCGATCCGGAAACTCTCTGGGTAAGCGAATCTTTTTGAAGTCCTCAATGCATTTCTTCAGATCCTCTTCCAGCATCTTCTTCTCCTCCTCTTCCTCATCCAGTGCCGGCGGGGGGCCACCGTTCTCCCTGACGGCGGGCCGCGGCAGCGTCTTTAGGTTGAGGGTCGTCGGACGCAGTGGGCTCTCTGCAGGAGGTGACGTTGAGGGACTGCAGGAAGAAACAGGTTCGGGTAATGGCAGAGGTGGAGGCGACAGAAGTGGAAGGTCAAGGCCGTCTGCAACGGGAGGGGGTGGAGGAGGAAGAGGAGGTGTTAGAGGAGGAGGAGAGTCCAGGGACATCGGGTTTCGTATCTCCAGCGTTGGGATGCAGCTGGTTTCTGGAAGGCTTTGGGTTCGGCCAGTGCTGCTGGGCTCCACTGTGGCTGATCCAGAATGAGCAGTGTCAGGGTACGAGGTGGCCACCTCAGTGAGAGCTGGGGGGTCAGGGGTCATTTCCTTGGAAATTACAGATGAGCCGCCTGCAGAAAGAAGAAAGAATTTAAGGTCTCATTAATAACATGTTTATGTAGACCTATATATATATATATATATATATATAAAATAATATATCCATTTAGAAAGGTAAAATATTTGGATTGCTAATGAATCATTTAAAAATGTTGGCAGGTCCAAAATGAATATGTTATTTATCTCTGTGGAAAATATCTGATGTTTGGTTCCCACTGCTAACAAGGCTTGTGAGCCAATCATAAAACAACACTGGTATCACATGGTATTTCTGTGTGGTCAGTGTAGAAAAAAACAGAAAAATGGCTGAGATTGACGGTACATTGCTGGCAATGGAACGGGATAGGGAGAATAACATCCAGTGGCTGATTGATATCAGTGTTATCAATTCATGCACCTTTAAAGGAATAGCTTGACATTTTGGGAAATATACTCATTAATTTTCTTGATGAGATTTAAATGGGAGGATCAATACCACGCTGTACAGCAAATATGAAGCTAAAACCAGTTGGCGTTTGGCTTATAGCTTAGCATAAAGATTGGAAGGAGGGTAAAACAGCAAGACTGTCCAAAGTTCATCACAGAACCAAAACCACTAGCAGTTCCCCACTGTGGGACTGATAAAGGAATATCTTATCTTATCTTAAGACCTTAATTCATTAGATTACCTTAAAAATTTCAGTGTTGGCTTCACACAGAACTTTGATTACATTTAGCTTTTTTTGTTTGCCTTATCAAAGTGTGTCCGTAGTGTGTGGCTGGCTCAGAAACAAGCACCTCGGCTTTGAGCTTTACAGTTATTGTCTCCAAGAGTACAAAAGTAAACACACGCTGGCACAGGAGTGCTGGAGCATTATGGAAACAGAAATTAGCAGAGAAAGGAGCTCAGCAGGAGAGGACAGTTTCATTTAATTTCAGCCTTTGCTTTCTCCCTCGCTCGTATGCAGGAACACTGTGACTGAACGGATGGCGTGAGACCTCCCGACTGAAGCTCGACAAGCTTTTTCTCACAGTACGCTGATTTTCCATCTCATCACTGTGTGAGGATAGAGGATGTTGCTGCGGTGCGACTTCTCAGAATAGTTGGAGTACACATGCACATTCTGCACCTCTTGGTATTTGAAAACCCATCAACCATGTTGAATTGTCCCCTCTCTCCGTAAAAACAGCATTTTTTTTCTCTTTCCTTTGATTCTACATGACAGTTCACAGCCTCATATTGGCTGAGCAAACCTATGTTCCCAATGTTCACACTAAAGCAGGTACATTTCAAAATGCAGTTTATGTCTTTTTTTTTTTGGCCTTCCAGTTCACACTAATCCTGGGTTTTGACCACGGAGAACACACCACAGTGCGAAATTGTCGTAGGATTGGGAAAACATCCAAAATCTTACTGTAATGTGTGATTGTTATGCATTCTCATGCTCTCTTTTTGACTTCCTGTGGTCTTCATGCCTCATCTGTGAACAATAAACAGCATTTCAAAAAGCCACAGGAGGAAATAATGCAAAGCAAACACAAGAGATTTGAGTCATTTCTTGCTGTTGTGGTATTTCAATGTGGGTGCCGAACTTTGAGAAAACAACCGCGACGTAAAAAAAACCTCCAAGACATAAATATGTTTTAAATGTATCCACAAGTTTGGTCTTACACCAAGTTCGTGGCAGTTCTGCGTACGTTTACTGCTCATGCACGGCATATCTAACAGTCACACATGCTGCACTCTCACTGTGAGGAAATACATATAAACCACTAATCTCTCTCATGGAGAGATGTGCAGGTACAATAGGCCAAACACACATGTGCACAGACATATGAAGACGCATAAGGCCCTGCACGCTTTCCTGCAACGGGGCTCATCGTCACGGTAACCCGTCTTATATAACGGGAAAAGCTGCTTGTGTCAGACGGAGGCGGCACAGAATATTCTCCCGCTGCCTCGGTTTTCTCAATACCTGAATACAAGTGTGTGTGTATGTGTGTGTGTGTGTGTGTGTGTGTGTGTGTGTGTGTGTGTGTGTGAGAATGTGCGACAGAAAATGCACTAGCCTGTATGTGTGTGAGCAAGTGTCTTGTGTGTTTGTGCATGCGTACTGTATGTGTAGGTGTGGGTGTTTGTATGTGTGTGCATATACAGGCAGATGTGTGTGTGTGTGTCGTTATATTCTGGGCATGTACTGGCATTTGAAAGAAGGACAGATAAAGACGTTGCAAAAGAAAGAAAGATGTAGGGGAGGGAGGGGCTGGCAGGAACATGTTCACCACTGTGTGTGTTTGAGTGTTGGGTGCATTCAGTGTCTCTCATAATGAATACATGTGTTTGAGGGCCGCCTGGACGTGGGAGTACGGGGGCTTAGCAGTGTCGAAGGAATAATCCACTGGGGGATGGGCTCCATGCTTTCCTCCACCAACACTAAGCCTGGTGGAGGAGAACAGCGAAAGAGAGCACTCAACCCGTTTCCCCGGGCCACTTCTCCAGGGATCTATGCAAAAGCCAAAGCACTTTCTCACACATCCTCTCCCCTCTCTCTCACTCTCTGCCTCTCTCTCTCTGAGTCTCTCCCATCTGTTCAGTGTGACACATCCCTCCGTTGTCATCATTACTGCTATTAGCAGCTCTAATGTGTCACTGCTGCCAGGGTTTAGCACCCCTGTGTCACAAAATGTCTCATCTACGATGTCTTCACCCCACCTGAATCTTTATATTTTACCACAATCATAGCACACAGTATTCTTACAGCATACCTAAATGAAACAACTATAAGGTTTCGAAATACACATTACATTATCTGTTGAAGATTCAGATAGTATTATCATCCACACCTATCCCCACCCATCATAGTGAAGTTAAAGTAAAATAAAAATAAATATATACAATATCATTGGTGTTTGCTTTGGTTCGAGTACCTTTTTGGTCAATTAGTTACATTAGTTTGGTGCCAAATGACAATGTGACTGGTGCAATATGCTGTATATGTGGAAAGGCCTGACGGCCACCCCCAGGTCTGAAAAGTGAAGCCAATGCTGAAGTGCCAGCAGGGGGCGACGCGTCTGGTTGCTATAAGAAGTCTGATTGTACAGAAGTCAATGAGAAGATGATCCGACTTCTCACTTGATTTATTACCTCAGTAAACACTGTCAACATGAGTTTATGGTCTCAATCACTAGTTTCAAGTCTTCTTCAATACAGCATGATGTTCATTTTTAAAATTTAGTAAACTATACTCTATAGAGAAAAATAGACCATCAAGCAGGTTAAGCTTTAGGCCGTGGCCACCTTGTGATTGACAGGTTGCTACCATGGCTTTGTCCGGTCTGAAAAATGTCTTATTCAGCATTTGGTTGCACTTAGCTCCACCTTCTAGTGCCACTTCTGGTTGCAACAAAACAAAATGGCGACAACCAAAATGCCGAACTTCTTATACAGAGTTTGTTAGCTTAGGTACTCCCAGTGTTACTCTGTGACTCCACACCGGTTACTCTTTGTTTGCGATTTGAATATTGGGATGACATATAGGTTAACACAAGGTTAATTTCAGCCATGTGCGTCACTTTTTAGTGTCCACTGAAAGAAATTTCTGTTGTTGTGTGAGCTACTTGCAGCAGTGTCTATTTGTATGTGCTTTCTTAATTTGCAGTGCATTGAGCTCCCAAGGCTACCATAGATATGTGCCAGACTATTTCTTGGCCAATACCATAACTTTCTGGAGTCTGGTCGCCTGGCAAATGGGACCATAAAGCCGGAATCTGGCTAGTTGTTTCCAGTCGTGCTAATCTCAGTCAGTCAGCTGCTGGCTCCAGCTTCATATTTAGTGTAGTGACATGAGAGTTGTATCAATGTTATGATTGGACAAAAACAGTTTAATCATCTTTTTAAAAATAACTGCAGTATCATCATAATTTACATTTCCTTACTCGAATAGTGTCAGGAAAACAGTGTAATCTCAGTAGACTTTAATCCTTAACAATGTCTGAATGTGTGATAAAGTTGTTTAAAAATGAATACATCAGCTGCTACCTTGAATATGACCAGGTTGTTCAGCCTCTGGGTACTTTTTAAAATTCACTGTGGCCACTGACAGGTGTTGTGACCAGGGGATGGGGAGATGGGCAAACAAGACGACAGCATCATCTCCATGGTAACACCACAATCATGTGCAGGAGCCACAGTGATGCAAATGCATTGTAATGTCTCTCAGGTTAAGGGGGGTGTGAAGTTGTAGCTACATATGGCTCCATCCTGCTGTTCTAGAGGGAGCTCACGCTACATAGTTTTAGCAATTACAGCATGTTTTATATCTAATGACCTCGTATTCAGCTCAGATATCCAACATCTGCTTAGTGAAATGGTGCCTAATGACAGAGCGGGCCTCGCCACCTACTGTCTTCTCATTCATTGTCTTTCCTCTCTGATTCAGAGCAAACGGGGGCGTAATCAGACATGGTAACACCGCGTTCGTCTGACTGACGGCATAAGCACAGTCGCCCATATCAAAATCACTGGAGTGTACTCTCAAGTCTCCGAGCAATTACATATCTGTCAATCTACATAATGTGGAGGAAATGCGTGACAAAAACAGCTGGAGACCTGGGAGCTGCTGCCAAGTAAGAAAAACTAAAAAAGGGAGAGGTTAGAGGACAGAGAGGGCAAAAGAGCCGGGAGAAACCAAGTCATCAACAACTAACCAGCATATAAAGTTGTTCAATTCTTTTGGGTGTGAAAAAAGCCTATTGTATGATTTTTATTTTTGCAGACTTGCACAAACTTGCTGTGTTCAATCCAAGTGCTGATTCGCCAGCTCCACGTGCCATTTCTTTATCTTTCCCTGAGCTGCTGTCTGGCTAGTACAGCCTGTAACCGGCCGGCCTAAGCACCCTAAAGCCCATCCTGGCACCCCTCAGCCCCTGCAGAGCCTGCAGCTCCCCTTGCCACCTGCTCCTCCTCTCCTGCCTGGTTTCAGCCAGGGTCCAACCCTGTTCAGGACTGTGGCACCAAGGACAAGCCTGCCTGCCTCTCCAGATTACTGATAATTAGAGGGGAAGATTAGAGCCCAAGTCTCCAGATGGCCGAGGTGGATCCCATCCCAACAACAGACACATTTACAACTCGCTGCTTAAAGCAAGATACATCCAATCAGCAGAGACATATTGACTGCTCATGGCCCTCTCACATTGTTTTCACAACACTGATGTACTGTGTACCTGTTACAAGATTATTCTAAGTAAGCATATAAATAAATACATGATATGCTTTGTTATAACTAGTAGATGCTAAGATTTTTATTCCCAAAATTATATTTAAAAACTCTTCAGCATAATAAAAGCAGATGCTATTAATACCCAGGTGTCAGTAGCCAATGGTGCTATTTGCAGCTGACCTGGTCACATATTAAATAATTTATGTGTATACAGTATGTGCAGTGTGTGTTTTTTATAGGGCTGTTTAAAAAAACGTCATTGTGATTAACTGCAAATTAATAACACATTTTTAATCTGTTCAAAATGTTCAACCTGAAAGGGAGATTTGTCAAGTACTGTTAATACTCTTATCATCATGGGAGTGGACTAGTATGCTTACTTTATGCAAATGTATGTACATTTATCATTAGAAAGAAATTAACAACACAAAACAATGACAGATGTTGACCAGAAATCCTCACAGGTTCTGCATTTAGCATAATATTATGCTCCACTCATAACATGGCAAACTGCAGCCCAACAGGCAGCAACAGCTGTCAGTGTGTCAGAGTGCTGACTTGACTAGGACTTGATCCAGACTGACTGGGACTATCATAAAGTGGGCATGTCTGTAAAGGGGAGACTGGTGGGGGCCCAGAGAACCCATTTACATTCACACATCTGGAGGTCAGAGGTCAATGAACCCTTTGATAATGGCCATGGCAGTTTTTCCTCGGCACAGTTTAATATAATTTATGCTATGATTATAATAATTAATCATAGCATAATTTAGCCTCTTTGTTGACGAGCTGTATGACATGGATGCTCTAGGTTTTTTAGTTTCATATGATGTCAGTATCTTCACTGTTACAACCTCCGAAAGATTGATTTTGTTAATGCGTTAAAGAAATTAGTGCCGTTAAAATGATTTTGCGTTACTGCGTTAACATTGACAGCCCTACTATTTTTCCTAAACCTAACCAAGTAAAACTGTGGCTGAAATCTGAAAATAATTAAAAAAAAACAACATGATAAGTCAACAAAGTGGAAAATAGACTTCTTATGGGATTCAAACTTCAGTCTCCAGTGTAAAAGTCCTGAGTTTGACCCATTCTTCCACCACCACCTACCACTTGCATGTACTTTGTCACTCTTTATACTAGTAATATTTTTAGTGAGTATTAATTGATGAATAGGTGCTGTGTGATTATTCTTACCCAGGCGCAAATAGACACTCAATAAATATGACACATAATGACTTTTCCCCTCTGTCACTGATTGATGACATGCAATTAAAACTCATCAGACTGGAGTAATTTGCCATCTTGAGACATTCATTTCAAAAAAGAGAAACTTTAGCATCAGCTATAAAAAGATTATGAGACAATACGCCTCTGGCCGCAAATACATAAAAGCACCAAAGTCTAAAGTTCAAACATAAAACAGGGCACCAATGCTAGTGAACCAACTCTGATTACCAAAACAGAGGATATACTGTATATACCCATAAAATAAAACCAAAGATGAAAACAACATAAATCTATTCTAATGGCCTTCAAACAACAGCATAAAAACAAACCCTGTAAGTAGTTAATAATTTACAGTCCCCCTTACAATGAACCCAAATTTGTCATTGCTTTGTGAGTTAAGCTAAGTTAAGTTTTAATGTATAAATTTGGTGTTGGTTTGCTGTAATGTGCAACTGTGTTATTTAGGAATAAAGTAAATAAAACATACAAAAAATACATATTGCATATCGCATACCCAGGTGTTATCCATCCATGGCATCAGTATTCATTTAGTTGTAAAAGGAAAATGCCGTATTTGACACAGTTTAGGCCAACATATTTCAAATGCCAGCTGAGTCTAGCACAGGAAGTTCAACTGTCTTCCAACTGTTTCCTCAGTCAGTTATTGCCACAACTTTCACCTCACTTTGCTCAATCTGCTATTTCCCTTTTTCTCTCTCTCCTCTCTTCACCTCTTTTCCTTTCAAACTGCTCCTGCCCTGCTCCTCGTCTTCACAGTATTTACAGTCTCTTTTGTACTGTCTATGAGGAACTTCGCCATTTGAGTTCTCCTCTGTTGCTTTCCTTTTTAATCCCACAACTTGAAACTCTGACTTGCTCCCTTCAACTAATTTCATGCTCCCTCATTCCCATCCTGCTGCTGCTTTGTATTTCCACACATCCCTCGTACGCTGCTCTGTCAGTTATTCTTTCTGTGTCTTGGAGCTTTAAAGAGAAAAGAAAAGATTGTGAAGTCAAAGAGAATAACAAAGAGATAGAGAGACTTACAGTTACAGAGACACAGTACTGTACATCACTGGTGACCTAATCTGCTCCTTTTCAGCTGCTCCATCGTGTCCCTTGTTAACTCCCCCTTGGGTATGACTGCCCCCTGACCCCGTATGATGGAGTTCATGGGCCAATATGTTTTTGCAATAGCTTCTCTCTGCAGGAGCTATGTGAGGAGGAGGGGTGGTGGAGCATATGTACCCATGCCAAGGAGAGAGCAGTGCAGCGATGGTACACATCTGACTCCATGCCGAGCTCACTATAAATAACCCAACACACAATGAGATAAAGATACCCGGAGCCAGCACTATACTGTACTCTGTTACGTATGACTTGGCTTCATGGCAGCGTGGGTGAACCGTGCTGGCGTCAAGGACAAACACAACAGGGCTCAATCTCACGTATGTGTACATGTGCAAATGAACAAAAAACATGCACCCATGTCACATGTTGATGGAGAAAGCAGTAGGCCTCAGGCTGGTGCACGCTCTCTCCAGTTCCCCATTACATACTCTTATTGGCCGACGTTACTCCCAGGTAATTAGCAGCGATGATGCTTTCCTACACAAGCGTGGACCTCCCGTTTATCGCCGTCAAGAGAGCATGAGGGAGGCAAATGGCTTGCTTGCCTGCTAATGCCTTTTTAACTGGTCACAAAGAAGAGTGAAAAGACGGCAGCCAATTAGATCTGAAACCTCACAGCTCTGAGTCATTAGCCTCTCGCACAGGACCGGAGTTGTTGCACATCTCCTAGCAACTTCCCTCCCTCTGTGCATGTGTGTTTGTCTGTGTTTAGAGAGGCCAAACTGCCTGCTCAGCATATTTGTTGAGACAGGGGAGTGCACCTAGTTCATTGCCCCCATGTGGCCCCCTGTACCAGCCCAACGCCCAAACACTCATCCTGAGCCAAATATCCACGCGAGTACAAAATCAAAACAGAGGCAAAAAATGTACTAACACACAGATCTAAGAGTAGACAAGCGTCGGGGCAGAGATGACATAAACAAGAGCCAAGATACAGACGGTTGCAGCTGAATGAACAGAAACAGCAGCATCTGATGGTACACTCAGTCTGAGATGTTGAGAAAATGACTCATTGTGGCGCTGTGTGTTGTCACAGTGTGTCTATTCATAAAAGGGGATGCAGTCGGGGAACCTGGGCTGCTCATAGTCAATTTAAAGGCACAAAAAACATGCAATTTTTGTTTCTGTTGGAAAATATCGATTTCCCTCATTTCTTTTGATGTAATCACACTATATACTAAATCATTAGTAGAGGACATATTATGCTTGATTCTGTATATTTTATGATGATTTTCAGGTGCATACTTGTATATTGGGTTTCCTCTAGGGCTGTCAAAGTTACACATGCAAATTAATTCAAATGCCACTAATTTCTTTAACATGTGAACTCAGTCGGAGGTTGTACCAGGCTCAGTTTTAAAAATAGAAAATGATCATACTGGTATCGCATCTAAGGGATCCATTGGCACCAACCATGTCATACTAGCTTCAAATTTACACAAAATTTGGTGAGGAAAAACTGTCATGGCCAATTTCAAAGGGGTCCCTTGACCTTTGACCTCGAGACGTGTGAATGTAAATGGGTTCTCTGGGTCCCCACCAGTCTCCCCTTTACAGACATGATCACTTTATGATAGTCCCAGTCAGTCTGGATCAAGTCCTAGTCAAGTCAGCACTCTGACACACTGACAGCTGTTGTTGCCTGTTGGGATGCAGTTTGCCGTGTTCTGATTGGAGCAGATTTAGTACCTGTGAGGGTATCGACAATATTTGTCATTGTTTTGTGTTGCTGATTGGTTTCCAATAACAAATATATACATACATTTGCATACAACAGCATATTTGTCTACTCTCATGTTGATGAGAGTATTAAACTACTTTAACAAATCTCTCTTTAAGATACATCTTGAACAGACTAAAAATGTGTGATTAATTTGTGGTTAATGGATTGCAACTAAATATTTTAATCAATTGACAGCCCTAATTCACTAGAACATGTTTACATGCTTTAATGTTCAAAAAGCGCTTTATTTTTCTCATACCGGCTGTAACTCGACAACTAGCGGCTTGGCAGGTATGAATCAAATGTGTTACTTGTTGATATCACCACATTATGGAGGAAAAGCCGTCCAGAAAGGCATTTCAGTCAGTTCAGGAGCTGTGCTTCTATAGGGGAGGGTAACTCCATTTGGTTTGGACTTTGCAGACTCTTTACATGAAAAAATAAAAAAACCTATATAACACATAAAAGGAAAGGGGAAAAGTGCAAAAGCATAACAGGTCCCCTTTAATCCCAACCATAGTGAGTAATCCTGTGGATCTATAGCTGTCTGGTGTAAGTGAATGTCTCTGTGAGTGTTGACGGAGCACACAGGCCACAGAGGAGCACATTACAGCACGGCCCACTGAGGGCTTTGTTTGGTCAGGATGGTCCAGCACGTCTGTGAATAACAGGACATTTCATGCTGCTCAGGAAGAGCAGTTTAAACACTCTCCCACTCTCATCTAGCTTCCACCAGGTTATCTGACTGACTGTCTTCTCTGCTTCCTTGCCCCATTTCCCTTTATCTCTTTATTCCTCTGACGTACACCCATTCCTGATCTCCACTGCTCCCTTCCTTTCTCTTTCCAAAATAGGGGGAAGCGATGACCCAGCTGGCTACGAGACAAAGGGATGAAAGCAGACTGAGCCGAGGCGTGTTGCCATGTAGAGCCGCCTACGGTGACAATAGCACCGCAGCAACACGGGTCAAATCACTGCCTCGAGGTAGAGACAGCAGTCTCGCACTCTCAGGGCACATTTCTTTTTGCCTTGCACTTCGAGTTTAATAATGAATTGCACAAGCTCGCTGAGAAATTGCATTAACTTCAGACCTTGTGGTAGGAATAAAACCAAATTAAGGGTTTCTTTAAATTGATTGTGTACTGTGTGGTGAGCAAATAATGCAATCTGCTATTTGGGTGTTTCTTAAAGACAGAGAAGCAAACTTTCATGGTAAAATATCTTTATTGTAACACTCTGCTGGATAGGACAGGAATACCACCCATGACAAAACTGCTTCTTCTTGTTTGGCACACGAGACAGCTACTGCTACTTTTCAGCCACAAGTTTCATAACAGAGCTTTAAAATGAAGAAGAGGTGGAAGAAGAAAATACCCAACCGCATTTCATCACAGCCTGACCTGTGGACCTCACACACCTGCTGTTGAATGTTGCGACTCGAGGCGACTCATGGAGGTAAAGAGCGAGTGTTTAGGACACCGATGGCTTAGAATGTCACACATGAGGCGCGTCTCTCCAGGCTTGTGCTAATGACTGACCTTCCCGATCTGCATTGGTGTGCAGCAGGAGCACAGAAACTGAGGAATGCTGCCTGTGGCTGTGTTTTTCGGTGGGGCTGAAGAGACACTGCAGGCGCGGTATTGTCTCTGAGGGATTCGTCGTGTGTTCCAGGCCGCAACAACAACAACAACAAAAAAATGTGTTTTCCAGGAAGGCAGCCACATACATTTTTCAGTAGTTTTTTTGTGAAGCTCATCAGCCATGCTTTTATGTAGGCCAGACTGAGATCAGGTTTAGAGGTCTCATACTAAGCTAATTAGCTTGTGATAATCTCTTGCTGAAGTTATAACACCGCCTCTCCTACATAAACACAACCTCTGTTGTTTGAGTGTAAATTATGCCCACTCTAAACCATCTCTAATCTTGTGAAGCCTATGCAGCTACAGTGCTTCACAGTCCTGGATTTTAGGCCCAATCAGGATTTTTAAGTAGTAATTGGGTTAATTATTGGCAACAACAACAGGGTTTTGTGAGCAGCTTTAAAAGAAGTTGTAAATGGGTGTTCTCGTTTCTACCGTGGCTCTTTTCTGGTCAACTGCTTGAGAAAAAAGGAGGAAAAAAAGAGGAGAAGCAGATGGGAGGATGAGGGAGAGATGGTGCCTGAGGGTTCAAGTGTTGAACATTTAAATACAAGTCCAAGGACATTTCCTTGGATGGGAAATGCCAAGATGAAAATCTGAATTCATTTGCTTGTGACTGAGTTACATTGTGGCTGCAAATTAAACACTGAAACTGCACTAATATGAGGGCATGTGACATTTTGCTTGTGGTTTGCAGGAATATCATTCAGTGAAGAATGAATGGAAAATACAACCCTGGATAGAAATAAAAACATCTTTTATTTGACAAATCAGTTTCGCTTTTTGCTGAACACTTTTAATTTCAGTGTTGTGTCTACGCCTGCAGTGACACTGCAGCGGCTCTAACATATTGACTTAAGTGTCAACAGCACTTCATCACACTGAAACACAACATTGCGGTTTCTAGACATTTCAGAGTACATTTATCGTCACTGTCAGAGGCCCTGCCAAAACTACAGCCTGACACCTCAGGAGAGAAATCCTGCACTGTAACTGCATCGATGGCTGTTTCCTCAGCTCTCTTTATATTCAACCTCTTATTCATAATCTTGTTTGGGACATTTCATAGCTTTGTCTGCATTTTCATGTCCAGCTTCATGCCTGTTTGTGTTTTAGTCTGAGGTATATGATGTGCAGACCTGTCCTGAGGCTGTATCTGAAAATGACCCTCTTTCTCTGTAACTTCCTAATAACTGCCCTCACAGTGCCCTTGCTACAGTAGTGAGGAAACATTGGGCTTTGGCTGGATGCAGCGTAATCCCCTCCTTTCTTGCCGGTGTTCACTTACAGCAAGTGAGAGCTATCATCAAATATGCAACAGCTTAAACTAATACCGAACTGAGTATTAAGAATAACATTATTGTGTACAGTACACTCAAAACGTGATCTGCTATGGTGACTACCACTTTTTTGTTGTTTTTTTGGGGAGGGGATAAAATGTCATGGCCTGAAGCCACTTAAAAAAAATGCTCTTAAATATGTAATTGCACAAAGAAATGTCAAAGAAGCACAAAAAACAGAGCAGATATGGGCTGAGTGATGTAACACCTTCCATCTTCTCTCCCAGTGTGAGTGATTAAAATACTGAAAGCTCCATATAGCACAATCAATACACACACCTCATCTGGCAACCTTCTTTCTGTCTACGAGATCTCTTGTTATTTGAGCTTTCATCCTTGTTGTATCAAAGCCTGCAGCCTGAAACTCCACACACCTACAACCTACTTATTATCCATTCATTCATAGCAACAACTGAGCAGTTACTGTACAGTATATGGCACTTCCCAACCACATGGTACTGGACACATTTAAGAAAAATTGTAGGATTTTTTTTGTGTTGTACTTCGTTCTTGTGCTTGGGCTGCTCACGTCACCTCAAGGCTGACAAGATGTCCAATTATTTGGTAATTTTTGTTCAGACGAGCAGGAGAGAGTCCGATCTGCTCATAGCACTGTACATCACGGCCACTCTTTGAAGCCCTTTCTCTTACGCCCTTATGACTGCTTTAATAGTCATACAGACACACCGGGGCAGCTTGTTTAACAAAATTAGCTCTTGGATACAGTATTGTGCTTCACCAAGGCAGATGCAATATATAGAATACAAAAGGGAAATAGTACATAGAAGGTATCAGTCTCTGCACGGAAAGGCTGTGGGGTTTGCTGTGATTGAGGACTATGACTAGATGTAGTTTTAAGCGAGAAGCAAAAGCTGGACCTGAGGATGAGGGGAAAGGGGTTGAGGGTGCAGATTGGACCCGCAGAGAAGGTATGAAGAGTCGGAGCAGCAACTGTTCTTGGGATAAAAGCTGGAGGCTGCAGATAGAGATGGAGGGGCACAACATCTACGGTACATCTACTGGTACAGGAGCCTTCAGAGAGAGGAGGACAGGATGGCTGGAGGCTGGAAGGAGGGAGGGGGGCATTTGCAGACAGGGTGTGGGGGACCGGGAGGAACAAAGTCTCACTCACGGTAGAACACATATTCAGTGTAGCTGGTCCAGATCTTGTCGTCCGTCTGCTCATGGGCAAAGGCGCAGGTTCCTGTGGAATTACAGGCCACCATGTGGAAGCCTGCGTCGGCCAGCTTGTCAAAGGCCTGCTCCAGGAAGGTGAACTTGAGATAGTAGCGGGACGTGTAGCGCTCAGGGGGGCGGTCTGGGTCACGGCTCTCGTTCAGCGTCTCTCCAAACACTTCTTTGGCCAGGGAGGTCTTCCCACACACCATGATCCTTGCCACCCGGCGGAATTTGGCATCGGTGTGACTGTCACGGCCCAGGGTGTACGAGCCTCGGTAGCCAATGGTGATGAACCCGGACCGCTTGCCATCCATGGCGCCGGGCACCAAGCTGGCGCAGGCGGCGGCTGCAGCACCCAGGGAGCTGAGGTTCCGGGCCGTGTCGATCCCGGGCGAGGAGTCCTCTGGGTCGCTCTGACACCCCTCGTCGCCGAGGGAGTTCTGCTTGCTGATTTTGGGCGCCAGCAGCTTGACGAGCTCTGGCAGGTTGAAGAACTCGGCCTCCCTCTGCAGACGCCCACGCTCAGGGAAGTGGTCTGGTAGGACCAACTGCTGGTCCCGCATGTAGTCCAGGATGTACCGGAACAGGAAGCCATCACGGTCCACAAAGAAGCGACCCTTGGTGTCCCTGGCCAAACCTTTGGTGGACTTTCGACTGAACATCTCCCACAGCAGTGAGTCTGGCACACTTGTGAGGGTAGAGTAGCGGGTTATGTACACCTGGCCACCAACATTGAGCTCAATGATCTCTGGGAAGGGAACCTCCTCCCCGGATATGCCACTATCTGGTAAAGCCATGGCTTTTACTCCTGTATCACAGGTGCAGCTTAAAAAACTCTCTCAGTTGTAGTGAAAGTTCAAATGACAGGAAAAGGGATTTTCACAGTGGTCGGTGAGGCCTGTTGCCTGTTAAAGATTGCAGGTCCTGCTGCGGTGGATCGCCTGTGGCAACGGAGCGGCTAATCCGCAGCGCACAATTGGTATGCGCGTAATAACAGCCGCCTGCCACTCTCACATCAGAGCCGGCAGAAACTAAAGCAGTCTAAAAAGCGCACCTTCTATCCTAACTACAGCTTTCTCCCATAATTACTAAAACATAGCGCAGATAGAGTATTTCAGGCAGGAGCCGTTGTGTCCACGTCCTTTACGCGCAAATAGATATCCTGAGATAGAAACTCTGCTTTTGACGCCAGTCCTCTTAGCAGGAAATGCGCGCTTTGCACAACTGTCCATAACGACTTCTCTCCGCTCTAATGCTGCTCGGTTGTCCTCCTGGCGCAAACCGGATCAGGTGGCCCAACTTCAATTAAGCAATCCATAGTTGGTGATCTCCGTGGGTATCCCGTAGACGAAAAGCCACGAGATGAAGAGGACGGTGCCGAAGTAGTGAGTGGTGAGGAAGAAGAATAAAAAGATCTCAGAGGTTTCCATCACTTGCGCTTCAAATTCCCTCAAAAGCCCTCCGTTCCTCTCCGTGTCAGACGGTAACTCTGCTGCAACGTAACGGAGGATACAGCCGTATTCACTCCGGTTAGCCCCGCCCACGCACGGTGACGCGCCTCTGCTGTCCTCAGTGGAAACGAGTTACTGTACTGTATCTGCTTAAAGGATGCATGGCTAATAAAGTCTAATTTCCCTGAATGAGTACATAAATCCACTTAAATGAGCCTCATTTTTTGAGTTTTTCCCTATAATTTATTAATTCATATATTCCATAAATAAGCCATAAGCCATATATTGGATCAGTAACAGTAAACCTGTGCTCCTAACATACACTGGTGCATTTATTTGTGTGTGTCAGTGTGCTCACTTATTTCTTGGACTAAATAAACGAAAAATAAAACGATTCATACCGTCCAGTCATTCTTTTTTGTTGCCTGGAGTTTCACTAAAACTCAGCCACAGACTTAGAAATGCATTTAATGTTGATGCATTTATTTTTGGCAGCACTCACCGTGATCAGTGTCTCCCAGAAGGATGGGATAACAGTGACATCTAGTGAATACTCAAGAGGAAAATGTTTTCTCCCTCCAGAACATTAATGACTGTGATTGTGATCAGAGGTAGTTTGTTGGTATTTTACACTAGCTGTTATTCTAGTTAAAGCCCCACTCAATGTGATTTTATCATTGCTACTTCACTTTCATTTGATTTTATCATTGTGTCATGCATAAATAATGAGCCCAGTCCAAACAGGCTTACAAGACACCGTTATTTAGAAAATAAAGAAAGATATCATTTACAAATAATACTAAACAAATAAACCACCCTGATATTTTTACCAAGCTTCAGAAACAAAAGTAGCCAACTCATAATCATTGAAATAAATAGCCACTGCATTTTGTCTTTGTCCTCGGATGTTTGACCTTCACGCTCATCTGCTGAAGAGGGAAAGTTTCTCAGCGCTCACCTTTAAGTCTGAGTTTTTTATGTTAGCCCATGATTCGTGACAGGCCCTTTCCACGGCAGCCGTCTGACATGTGGGTAAACACAGGTGTGTCTGATAGAATCAATTATGCTCCCAGTGTGTCACAGTCAGTCCAGTCAGCCACCTAAATTTAACACAGTTAATTAATGTTCGTAATTTCAGCCTGCAATGGCGTCAAATTGTGCTGCCGTGAAAAGGAAATATATTCAACATAGACTAGTGTGATGTGGTGTTTTGCTCAGCAGCTTAATAGTTATTTCTATAAAACGGTCACTTTATCCTAGTAGTGAACGAGACAGGTCATCTGAAAAAAAAAAAATCATGTACCTCTTTGTCCAGAGCTGATCTCGAGTCTGCCGTCTCCGCTCAACTGTCTATCACTTGCGATCTCTGATCAATCGGTCAAACGAGGCAGCACTGATCAAATATGAATCAATATTCTGTTACAGTAATGACCATTCATATGTTTTCAGAAACATCTTGTAGTTACTGTTTAGCTGTAAAATTAGAAAGTTTGTAATCCGGCAGCCATGTTGAGATCAGTTGAGGAAATACCAAGCACCGCCCACCCGCCAGAGCACAGCCAATAGGAATGCTCTCTCTGAAATGACTTGTGATTGGCTATTTTCAGATTGAGGTCCATCAGATGACACATCCTATGTAGTTAAAGTGAAAACACACCAATGGAGAGCATTGGTGAGTCAGTCAGAGAGACCTGCAGGGTCAACAGGCTGGCTGCCATTTATACTCCAGTATGTCTCTCCTCTTCTTCCTCTCTCTCTTGTCATGCAAAGTCCACCTCACAGTCCTTCCTCTGACTAATCAGCAGGCCAGTTTTGTCCGTCTCCAAGCATTCTGGCACTGATTTCCCTGAAGGCCCCGCAGTCTCCAGCTGGCTCGCAGCACTTTACAGCCTTGTCGTCAACAATCTGGCATGGGCCGCTCTGAGTATGTGGGCCAGCGCAGGATCTGGTAGGTAACCTGGCAGCTCCGTCTGCCAGCGAAGATGAGCTGATGACACAGTCAGCGCCGCTTTCACTTGAAAACATGCAAAAGCAATATGCTGAGCAACACCAGAATCATGTGCAAAATATCCAAAATATGATCTGATGCTAAACCCCTATCAAACTATTTGGGATCATTGTCAAGTACTAACCAATGGCAGTAATTGAAAATGATTAAATTACTGATATTTGAATATGAATTGTGGCTCTGAAATCCCTGCACATTGGCATGTGATCCTGTTTTTTTACTGGCAGTTTCATCATTCTAATCACATCCAGACAATAGCTCATTGATCCTCAGAAAAATGGACAAAATGACTGCATCAGATAAATGAGTCTGACCTTCTGCAACGGCTGGATTATCTGTGTATATTTGTCACTTCTCATCACAGTGATGGCCTTCAAAGGCTGTTAGCCGTGTGTGTGTGTGTGTGTGTGTGTGTGTGTGTGTGTGTGTGTGTGTGTGTGTGTTTGATGCTCCGCTGATTCAAAATAGGCAGAGAAGAGTTAACATACTTAGACAGGTAATGGGAAAATGTACTCACCACCACTGCTGTTGCTTAATCGTGTGTATTCAGAGGAAAAACAACCCTCATGCTGAATTCTTGGATAATGTGGTGAGAAAGAAGAGTTACTTAGGGAGGATTTTTATGGATATGTACGTCTGCATATTGATCTCTGCGTTCTCAGCGGTTTCTGCTGACAGCTGCACCAGTAAGTGATTTATGGGCTATTCTGCGGGATCAACAAAAAAAGATGAACAGGCTGTTGCATCTATCAGGTGTTTGCGGTGCCCATGTGAACCCATCTGCAAAGCCTCATTTCCCTCAGCGCAAGGCGTCGTACATCTTTCAAGACAGGGCGACATGGGAGCAAACAACACATCTCAGCTTGGCTTTAGTGTGTCGGAAGAGTCAAATCCCCCATGAGTCTAACTGTGGAGGAAAAGCTGCAGTTGCTTATTTAATAATGGGATGGAGTCCAAGTCGACGGCTGCCAATCTGACAGATGAATAACACATTAATGAAATGAAATTGGACATTCAACCTTGACTCGGCAGCCCCCACACACCCCTATCACTACTGCAAACTTTTTAATCAAATCACTTGACTCCACTTTCTTCCTCTCTTTCTTCGGTTACACCCAAAACATTTCATCAGTCTCTTTGTTTCCTTCCTCTCCAAGGCTACATGCAAATCATCAGATCCTCCCTACAAAATGTTAAATTTATATGACTTTGGCGGATGTGGCTCCATATTCGTCACCATCTTACCTTTCCATTCTTAAAGTTAAAGCACCAGTGGGAAGAAATGGAGCAAATATGATTTTTTAAAAACTTATTTTTATAAACAGGTCGCTCGATCCTAACAGTAGTGCATGAAACAGGTAATCTAAAAAAAAAAATCCTGTGCCTCTGTGTCCTCCAGTGCTCCTAATGACATCTACAGGATTTCAGAGACTGGAAGAAAACAACCAATCAGAGCCGAGCTGGAGCCTGCCTTTCTGACCAGATGTCAATCACTCACAAACTCTGATCAAACGGTCAAACTAGGCAGAGCTGATCAAATATGAATCAATATTTTGTTACTGTATAGCCTATTATATCTGTAAAATGAGTAAGTTTGTGACCCAACAGCCATGTTGAGATCAGTTGAGGAAACACCAAGCACCGCCCACTCGCCAGAGCAAACTTCTGAACAGTAACAAGATGTTTCTGCAAACATGTTATGCAAGAAATAGTCATTACAGTAAAGGAATATTGATTCATATTTGATCAGCGCTGCCTAGTTTGACCGTTTGATCAGAGTTTGTGAGTGATTGACAGCTGTCTCTGTTGAGTGAACAGCCAACAGGAACCCTGTCCCACTCTGAAATGACCTGTGATTGGTCAAAGCCTCCCGTCTCGGGCTATATTATTTTAAAACCTGAAAACAGCCATGAGGAGGTGCAGGAGTCTCTTACAACATGCTGAAAGGTTATTAAGGGAGGGAACTTTCTTCCTACTGAAGCTTTAAATACAATACTGAAACTGATCACATCACAAAACCACACTCACCACACTGATCCCAATCAGATCTCTGTTTGGGGTCAAAACCTTGTCTGTTTAAATAAATGGTGCATAATATGCAGCGTTACTCTTTTCATTAGCTCATCCCTCAGTGGTTTCCACTACTTCTTCATCTACAGGTGATATGTGTACAGAAGACATTTTGACATTTCATACTATGGAAAGCACAGGAATAAATGCTAAAAATGAAGTACATTTTGCTGACTCAGTTCCAGGGTCCCGGTCCTCGTACTGGTATCACCTGGGTCACTACCATTACTGGGACACTTGAGCAGCACACACCCATTGTTACTGTTATCAGTAATACTGTACCTGTGCTTGTCTGCTATCACCCTCGTCTAGCCACTTCACAACAGCAGTCGTTTGCAGGTATAATTAAATTTCCTTTCATCCAATCAGTTTTTTTCTAATTAAATGGACTAAAAACTTATTTATTTGTATTGTGACCTGCATGTGATTTAGACTGATAGGCAGAGCTACTAGTAGTAGAACTACTATGAAGATTTGAAACTCACTCGTGTCTGGATGATCCAGTGCAGGCTTGAGGACGGTGCCACTGTGTCACCTGGTTCTCTGTTTGAAGATTAAGGACAAACTGTTGTTTTCTGTGAAGCCAGTGAGTCTCTGATCTCTCGTTGAAGCACTTGAAAAATCCAGCTTGTACAGTATGTATTCAGTCTACTTGTTGAGTTGGAGATGCTCTTAATGCAGCGGGATTGCTTCACTCTAAATGAATTGTAAAGTGTGTAAGTGTGAAGTGTAAAACATTTTTCTGGATCTTTAAGATTATAGTACTGGTTATACTATATATCTATATAGACTATACTGTCTCTGAGATAGTGTCAAGATCAACCTCCTCGTACGCGAAATCCTACATCTGTGCCCGGGCGTGTCAGAGCTGGTGATCAAGTCAAATTTTGAATTCCCTTTTACAAACCAATTAACGGCTTGTTGGCCACTGGAATCGCAGTTACTGAGGCTTGCTGGCATATTTCATCATTTCTCAATGGTTGACTCTAGTCGTACAATCACAAACAGACACTCATTAGAGGTTTTACATAAATAAACAGACTTGCAGAAGCAGGTCGTGTATAAAGAACCTTTCAAATTCCCAAACAGGATGATAGGGAGTGATGGGTGCTTCTTTTTCATCGGCCCCGAGCAATTTCACTCATCTACAGAGGAGATAAGAGCGTGGACATCACTCAGGGTCGAAATTTGTCAGACATAAAAAATTCAAAAATCAAGTCCTCTTTGAATAAATCCTATTGATGAATAAAGGTGTAGAGAACAATCTGTTTTCTGTCTGTTCCTCTCCAGTAAATTTACAAAACCACAGTTCACAATGACTCAACTGGACCATGCGACAACCATCCAACTTCCTGTATTTCCTGTAATTACCTGCATAACCCACGCCTCCTGTTCCACTCTGGTATTCCTCACCCCTTCCTCCCGTCCCGTTCTTCTCTCCTAATCTCTTTGACTCCTCTTCGTAGGGTCCCGAGAGGGTCCGTCATGGCTGAGCCCTGCGGTGTGTCCTCGATCTAAGGTCCCCAAACCACACCAGAGTATGGACAAACCACAACGATCATCTGTGCTTTCCTTCAATAAATGTGTTAAATTGCACCTTGTAGATGGCCCCGCCCTAGTGAAAATACAGATTTGCTATGTGCATGCATATATATATTTTTAGAGAGAGAGAGAGAGAGATACTAATGTTAAATGGTGGATCCTATGATGACAGAAAAGACACAAAGCGTAAAAAGATAATTGTTTATTTTGGTTCTTCCCCACCAGTAGTTTATCCACAATCAGACTGAAAGAAAATATAGACTAAGGTACACGAAATGCGGGGATTTTTAATATATACCACGATTAATTTGATGGAGACAGCATTATGTGCATACTTTAAAGACTAATGCCAATATGATGACCACTGACTTCAAGGGAATAATCCCGTGTTTGGGAATGGGTTGGATTATTTAGGGACTGCAGAACAAGGGTCTGGGGAAACTTGTTAGTGAGCACAAACAAAACACAAAACCAAATCACTTATCCATAGAACAAAACAATAAATGGATTCACCCACCACTTTCAATGACAAAATTCAGTTTGGATGCAGTAATGGATCGTGCCCACTTGCTAGAGATGACACTCAAAACAATCTTTACCATGACCAACTCACAAAGCTCTGTAGTTGTTTATCATCTAGGGTTTATATATATATAGATATATGTATATATCTATATATATGTACACACGTAGTTAAAATACAATAAAGTTATTAAAGTGCTTTCTACTGACTCAAACACACAATCTCTGAGAGAATGGTATTGATGCAGCATGTTTGAGAGTTAAAAATCACTTCTTTTCTGATTAGCTGTGTTCCTCAGTGCTTAAAGGAGAGAGACCAACAGATGTAAGGCATGATTGCGATCAAATGGTTAGCTGAGAGAGCACATCTGTGTCAGAGTCAGATGTAACCAGTTCAGGGTTTGTCAAACGTTGACGCCAACCATCTGTCAAGTTCATAATACACCTGTGAACTACTGGCACCTTCGTGGCAGATAAATTTCTGTGTGAGAAAGGTGTACACTAAAGGGATATTCTTCTACCTGCCTCATTCCTCCTCCTCGTTAGACAACTGAAAGAAACTGAAGAAACTGTTTCAACTTTTAAGACATATTTAACAGAATATAGCCTATATTATACATGATTAATTTAACGAAACTCCCGAATGTTCAGACTTGGGAGGAAAATCCAAAAATGATGGAAGTTTATCTGTTTGATTTAATGAAATATTTTTTTAAAGGTGCGTAATGTGTCAACATCACTCAAAACCATTTATGAACCCATGAATGGCCCTGCCCCCCTTAAAGACCAGATGGCGCTGGAAACAAAATGTCGGGATAAAAGCTGGTTAATAAGGAAAAGAGATACTAGTTGGTACTATGGAGGTAAACTTCTCCAGTACTCGTTCCACATCATCTGAAGAACTGGCGTGACGTTCACAAAGCACCACTTTCTGTTTTACAGGACACAGTCATCATCTTGCAGCATTTCAGCTGAGTGGGTATAAAAATATAGACATTTGAGACCCTGAATATATGTTCATATGTGATTTTTCTGCAACAAAACAAAACAACAATTTACAGCTGTCCCACTCAGTGTGCACACTGTCTTTTTTTAGACTCCACCCCTCATCTAAAATGTGTTCTTGCATTAACCCCAGGAGGGAGGATCTTTACACCCATTACAACACAGAACACAGAACGGCAATTATAATGTTGTCGTCTTCAACAGCATACATCCGTCATTTCTTTGTTAATACACTAAAATTACCTCTGGGTGTGTGACACAGATTTACTTATGGAAAGGGGAGTGTGTTTGTGTGTGCGATGACATTACATCAACATGTCTTTGTGATGCCTGGCTATGTGCTGGCTCTTCTCCGAAGGCCTCCTAAAGCCCTTGGTGCAGTAGTCGCAGCGGTGGGGGTAGTCCTTGGTGTGAATGGAGATGACGTGGCGTTTGAAGCCAGAAGCGTCCGTACTGTTATACTCACAATACTGGCACTGATAAACCTTTCTACCACTGTGTGTCTTCATGTGCTTCTTCAGCTCTGCGGGCTGCCGGAAGCCTCTCCGGCAGCGCTTGCACTTAAAAGGGAGGTCCTTAGTGTGCAAGGACAGGATATGGCGACTCAAAGTGAAGGTGTCGGGAGCGTTGAAGTTACAATGCCGGCACTGGTGCACCTTGTTGCCCTTGTGCGTCTCCGCGTGTTTCTTCAGCTCCGAGGGCCTGTGAAAGCCTTTCTCGCACACGTCACACTGATGGGGGAAGTCCTTGGTGTGAACGGAGATAATGTGCCGTTTCAGGTCGCTGGAGTTAGTGCTCTTGTGCTCACAGTGTGGGCACTGGTGGGTCTTGTGGCCTTGCACCATCTCTATATGACGCTGGAGCTCCCGTGCGTCAGCGTAGGCTTGGGGACAGTGACTGCACTTGAAGGGCAGATCTGCGCCATGCTTGCTCTTGATGTGAGTCTTTAGGTTGGACTGATCTGCGCAGCGGAACTCGCAGTGCGGGCAGTGGTAGGGCTTCTCGCCTGTGTGGGTCCGCATGTGTTTCTTCAGCTCTGACGGGTGCCGGAAGCCTTTGGCGCACTCCACGCACACATGCGCAAAGTTCTTACTGTGCACAGCCAGCAAGTGACGGTTGAGCAGGCCCTGCTCAGCTGTCTCATAGTCGCAGTACTTGCAGTGATGCAGTTTGGGCTCCCGGTCCTTGACGATGAGCTTGTCTGAGCCCAAGGGGCTAGACTCGTGGTAGCGCCGTGCATACTCGCTGTATTCTGGTGAGCGCTCATTGTTGTGACTCAGCAGCTTGTGACTCTCCAAGTGGTTGTGGAAACTGACCTTCTTGTTGGTGGTAAAGTCGCAGTCTGTGCACTGGTACTTCTTTTTAAGCAGGTGGTCCGGGTGGTTCTTCATGTGGCATTTGAGGAAGCCTCTTGAGCGAAACTTCTTTCCACATATGTGGCAGGGGTAGACAGTCAAAGGCATGCCATCGGGTCCGATGATAACAGCTGGAAGAGATGATTGAAAATACCGTTAACAATATCTTAAAATTGTTAAATGCTTATTATCAAAGCATACAAATCTCATCATCCAAGAATTTTATGCTGTTCATACCAGTCTGACACTGTCGTGTCTCTCCTTTCTTCTTTTTCTTCGCTTTGGGTTTGAGGACACGGTTGGCGCCCAGCCCCTCTCGGATTTGCAGGAATGGTGTCGCCGCTCCATTCTTCGCCTGATCAATGGCGTTGCCTGCACCGGCAATTTAGATTTCATTATCAACAGGATAGAAGACAAAAACATGCTCTGTGGCACTGCCGTGTTCTAAACATGTTATATATCCAAGCTGTGATATTATCTGTACAAACTGCCAAGGGCAAAAACATTCTGTTGTCGAGTAGATCATCTAAAAAGAATGCAGACGTAGGTTGACACCGTTTACTTATTTAAAGCCACACAACCTGTCTGACAAGATTTAGATGGACTAAAAGCGCTTTCACAAAGAAACATACTGATGTCGTCATCGTCATCCTCATCACTGTCATCTTCATCATCCTCCTCTTCTTTTGGATGGTTCTTGACAGCCATGTAGACCATTTTGTCACGGCCAACTCCCAGTCTGCCTGATGATGCAGCTTCCAGGTCAGGATGGCCATTCTGGTAGTCATCCTCTGTTATTACCTCTGTTCCACCTGGAAAGAAAGAAAGACAGAGAAAGAGAGAGAAAAAAAATCATATTTACTTTCTACATTCAGTCTAACAGGGAATAATGTATGTTGTATTGTTGAAATGATCTGATTATTCTTCAAGTCACTTGCCTAAATCATCATCTGCTTCAGCTTTGAAAATGTAGACTTTGATGACCTCAGAGCCGTCCTCCTCTTTAGATTCCTTGTCTTCCATCACCTCAGTGCTGATCTCGAGGGGAGTGTCTCCTATATCCAGCTTCTCTCCCACCTCATCCACTACAGTACCAAATAATTATCAAAAATCAGCAATAATGAAACATGGCATTGCATAAGAATGGTTATTTAAGTTATCATAAAATTATCATATGGCAAGCTGTCTTACAGGAGATCATGAGGTAATCCTCAGAGCTGCTTCGTGCATCATCATCCTCGTCTGTCTGCAGGGGAACGGCCTCAGCTGGCAGCTGTTCGTGGATTATGGTCTCAGAGTTGGCCTCTGTCACCATCAAGCCTTCTGACACAAGCTGGTGGTCCAGAGTGTTGTCCGGGTGCTCAGACAGCAGCTCTGCCACAAACACCTGGTCTGGCATGTCATCGTGGTGGTGGTTTGAGTCCTGGATGAGGCCTGAGGTTAGGACATGATGATGATGATGGCCGTCCAGATCTTCCTCTATTGCGACCTCTGTACCCAGAATATTCTCAGGCATGATCACGCTGTGTTCTGAGGTCACCATATCTTCGGTGGTAATTTCGTGGGCTTCTACTCCTTGAGACTGCAGACTTTCCACATCTACCTCCAGGCCTTCAACAACCTCTGCTTCTAAACCCTCCACTTCCACCTCTTCCTCGAGGCCCTCAACAACGTGAGCTTCCAGGCCCTCAACATCTACCTCAGTTTCCAAGCCCTCCACAACGTGCGCCTCCAGACCCTCCACTTCCACCTCCCCCTCTAGGCCCTCGACGACCTGAGCCTCCAGCTCTACCACCTGTGTCTGAAGCCCTTCTACCACTTCTGCCTCCAGACCCTCAACATCTGCATGTAAGCTCTCCACCACTTCTGTCTCCAGTTCTTCAACCACCTCAGTCTCCAGGCCATGAACCACCTGAGTCTCTAGGCCTTCCACCTCAAGCTCATGCTCCAGGAGGATACCCTCGTCCGTCATCACATCAGAAAGAAGCATACCCTCGGGCACAGACACCACAATGTGCTCGCCGTCAATGTGAGCCAGACCCCCCATTCCTGCAACTGCAAACACAATACACAGAGGGGTGCATTAAAAAGTGTTTCAAATGACAACACGACAATTAAAGCAACAACAGTGATTTCTAGCAACAGCGAACATATCAGAGCAGCTTGTCAAATGTTTGTGAAGGAGTATCACCTTCTTGGTATGCTGTGAAAATGTCAGACTGACCATGTAATGTTACTGTGACTTTATAATTAGATAGGCAATAAAGTTAAATGGCATTTCCATTGTCAACATGACAAGTGTGACAGAATAAATCAGATTAGCCGGTGTGTGGAGAGGGTCTCTTATCATATGGTAAACAGTAACGACATGATTTTAAGAAATTACAGATTTACTCTTTAAGACTTAAGGCTTTATTTCACTTGTGGGGTGTCTTGGATTACATGTTGCATTCTGAAACTATTGGCTGTCACCTTGTCCTACTTGACCACCTACCAAAGTCTTGCATGATCATTGCGTGGGGCATCTTCAGCTCCTGAGTGTGCAGCTCCAACACCCCACCTCCTTGATCCATGTCTTCCCCTGGAAAAAAGACTGAAAATTACAGCGTACACTGCGTTAGCTGTTTTTTTGCACTTTGTTAGTGTAAATTGCTAAAAATGAAAGTGAATCCACTAACTGACAATGCCACGCTGGCTAGTATTCAATACATACCTTCACATTTGATGACAAAAACCTTAGAATACAAACAAAAGGATGTGTGATGTGCTTTCTTCCATCAAGGTGATCAATCCCTCTGACAAAAAAAACAAACAAAAAACAATTGGTACACCTCGGCATTGTGATGATAATAGAAGCAAATGTAAGCGTAGTCTAAATGCTATAAAGATATTACAGCACAGCATTTTTACAGGGGCTCAGTGACCCCACTAATAATGATTTATGTATAAGAAACGTTAGAACACAAGGCAGAAAAACTACTATGTTTGCAGCCACTGAGGAGGAGGGCAGCTATGTTGTTGACCACTGGCTCCATCCATTGCTTACTGAGAGTACTACAGGCGGCTCCAACCTGAGGACATGTAGCCATACACCTGGAGCTGGTTGAGCCTGATGGCTACAGCCCAGCTGAGACAAAGGGCTGTCCCGCTCAGTGCGCTGCCAGGAGGGCGAGCTCACAGGCGGCGGCTCTGGTTGTTCTGATTACATGACTCCTGTTCGGTTTACTGAGAGGAAATGCATTACCGTCACATGACGGTTCAAAATAAGCCAAATATGTAATGTCTGCAACGACCTGTAGTGACGTTATGGCTCCCTGATTTCCACGGATATATCATTTGGGGATAAACCAACACGGTGCTGCCGCAGTTGTCGTTTTTAAAAAGTATTGTACTCTGGACTCTACACAAAACTACACATGCTCCGACTTTATGGCCGCCAATGAAAGTACCGCAGACGTTATGCAATGCATACTAGGGCGGCTACCGCCCTCCACCCATCAGAGCTAACTAGCAAGCAAGCTAGGGCTGTTCCTCGAAACGCCATTTTGATTTAGCACAATGGCTAATTCAAGGAACGCAACAACCGTTTTTACTCGGCCTTTAAGTCTCAGCCTCACACAACGTTACACTATGAATGAAGCCATGAGCACAAGCAACAAACCAATACGCCGTAAACTATTATCCGTTAGCGTGTCGCTCTAATATGCGCGACGACGGCCGTCCGATCGGCTAGCTAGCTTGCTAAGCTAAGTGAAGCAGCTTGTGCCGCATTATCTTCCATGTTGTTTTTAGAAGAGGCTGAAAGAGGCCCGCTACGGCCGACTGGGCCCTTGCGTCTTATTCCACATGCCTTTCCGACAGATTCAAAATAATTTTACCTGATAGCGTCGTCTCCTGACTCTATCGGTGTTTCTCCCCCTTCTCAGTTTTGTCTGTTATTGTTTTGGTTTATTTTTGACGGTAAGCTAAGTGCGGCCTGCAGTTTTGGATCCCCGGGCACCCTTTGCTAGGCCTCGGCCAATCAGCTTGCTTCCTGACAAGCAGAGGGAGGGCGGGGGGCAGACAATGCGTGGCCTCGTTTACCGCTGATCCCTTACTATTTGCGTCATGCATAAGAGAGCAGAGTTACATTAACACGGATATCCTCGTAGTAGGAACACATCTACGCCCGGTTATGAGACACACAAACCAAACGGCCTCACATCAAGAAATATCAATATTTTTTAGTGTGCTTGCAGACTGCGCCCAGACTTTGTATGCGCAGATGAGGCCTGTGGGCCATTTTGTGACAAGGGGCGGGAAGCGTCGAGCTCTCATTTGTGATGCATTTGGTCATGCACCCAGGAAATAGATGCTGACCGCACTGATGCTGCGGATGGATTGCAGTGTGACTAATTAGCCTGCGATACTGACAGACCTCGATTTATCATTGTATAATAAAATAAACGAATGCATTTAAAGTATAGTTTCAGGGTAGACTTTATTTTTAATTTTCATTACAGCTCCTAAATGTCAGAGGCACTCTGCATGAGGGTGCATAGCTGTCTAAGGCACAGGGCCTTTCGTGCATAAACATTTTCTTCATTGCAGTGGTGTCACACTCAAACCCACCTTGATATGCAGTAAAAACGCCTGCAAAATGCAGTGCCATAACAGTACCTTTAATGACTTGAAATTCTTCTGGAATTAAAAAGTGTTGCAGCTGTGATGCACCTTGGCACAAAACCATGTTTTTTTTTCCATTTTTGTATTATTTGTAAGGGCAGTGTGATTTACAGGAATTGCATTGCTGTGTAACCAAAACACAAACAACACAAATCTAAAGATAATTTCCACAATGAACCAATCGAATGTTCCTAAAAATCACACAGATCATATTGCAGTTACATGATGATAAGGGGAAAAAAAACCCAGGCATGCAACACTCAGCACCTTCATCTAGTAGGAATTCACACAGAAAATGAACAAACCACCAATATCTTCATTTAAATTGTCTTCATATCAATTACATTAACAGAACATTTATACAACCCATAATATTCCAGCAGTTTCTCACAATTATCATAGAAAAATAAGTAAAATTGACACAAACAAATCTTATGGAAGCTCAGAGTTGGTCCATATCACAAGTGGAGAGTGCATGTGTGCCTACACAGCCTCTCTGTGTGGGTTGACAATGTTTCATGCGAGGGAAAGAAATAAGTCTTGACAATGAATCCAGTGCAGCCCAGCACTCCAGTCTGAAATCGGAGACCTGAAAGGGTGTACAACACATTTTGTGGACGCAGTGGCTGTGTTCTTTGTACTATGGGAGGTAATGGGAAGAGGTCAGGTGAGGGGTTGCAGCAGTCAACATCCTTCATCACCGGCCAGACTCAGTAGCAGCCGTCTTTCCAGGATTCATCTGACATTTTAGTCATGCCCAAAGACCTGTGAATGAAATTGAAAAGTTAAAGTCAGTCTTTATTTATACAAGACCATTATTAAAGGGCCATTTCCCTCAATAGCTTTCATTTAAGCACTCACCTCCTGGGGGCCTGTGAGAGTTTACTCCTGGTAGATGCCTGTCCTCGGCCCACGGCGGCCCTCCCTGCCCCAGTGGATGCTCTCCCGGGTACGTAGGCTCCGCCATTGGCAGAGCCAGGAGACTGGACCCTACGGCCCCCTCCTGCAGGCGGCGCTTGGACAACAGGCAGACCTCTGGAAGACTGACGACCAGCTGCCATGGAGCCCACAGGAGTGATGGCTTTAACGGGAGTTCGCAGGGACAGAGGCGACTGGCCGCTGCTACGCAGCCGACTGCAAGCCATACCTTGAGCGGAAAAAAGGCAAAGCGATAAAACAGAATCTCAACCAGATTTTTACAAAAGATTAATGTGCTGGAGTTGAAATCCAAACCCAGTTCTCTGTATGCAGGAGTTGTAGGACAGCTTTGGAGGAGCAGTGCTGGATTATCAAGGATACGTTTGGAGGAAAGGAGTGGAATAATCATGTAGCAGGGGAGTGAAAGGAAGGTTAACTCTACATTATGTGGGATATGTCAGAAACAGAGTAGGGCAACATTTGGGATGGCTTGTAGAAATCCTAAGTAACTGTGAGTAACCCATGTATAGACGACTTGATTTGTTAGGGTTAGGCTGTCAAGGTTAGATCGATACATCAGTTTTGATGGATAAAACCAATAGTTGACTTTTTGGGGATAATAGTCTGTCAATGTCCTCCACTTAAAATCGGCCAACTGTTTAGCTCAGACACTGATGGTGAAGGATTTGATGGATTTGTGGAAGAGGAATGAACTGAAAAGTGAGCGTATTGTTTAGTATTTCACTTGTCACAACTGAAAAATGTTGAGTTATTGAAGTTACTGAGTTATTAAATGAATTGAATAAAGTTTGACTTATCTGACCGTTTTGTTTCACTTAATGTGCCTTATAATCCAGTGCGCCTTATAGTGTGAAAAATATGGTATATATATTTAATAATGTTGATATTTTATGTTTTTTCTTGTTTGTTACTGGATGAGATTTGTTTGTGGAAAAAGTAATAAGTGCACATCCCACCTTTTGGTGCATTACATTTTTTGTTGACAGTAGCCTTCTGAACACTTTAATTTTGTTGTTTTTTCTGTACATTTAACTGTATTATATTTTTCAGTTTTCTTGTAATCTTTCTGTCTACAGTCAATGTCACTCACCAATACTCATTGCATGTATCATTAAAGTCTACCAAACATGTTGAAGAAATTTCCTTCCTCATAAAACATTTCATAAGTCAATGTTTTGAAAATTTTCCAATACCCATAGTACTATACTATTTAGTATGCCAGAAATAGCTTTAGTATGTCCCAATACATAGTATGTAAAATACAGTATGCTAAAAATACCAGGATGTACTTCTGCATTTTGCAGAATAAAAGCCAGCATGCTTTTCTGGCTGTTCACTTTCCTCTGTGCAGCAGATATATGAGCAAGAGGGTCAAAGTTTAAGGCACAATTTTATGACAAAGTAGTATGTCCCAATCATGTGCATAATGCATGCAACAGTACATACTTTGTAAGGGCAGCTGCAGTGCATATTAAAAGTAAAAAGAAAAAGTATGCAATTTGGAATGCAAGACTATTATTACATCCATTTGTTTGAGAGCAATATTGCATTTCACTGCCTTTGTTGGTGCACTGCTGCATTTCCACTGTATGTTCTGTAGATTAGTTGAATAATGTGAAACCATTTCCAAGAATATGTATTGCGTCACTCATGTAGTGCAGGATATGAGCAAAATGGGGACCGACTGCTCCACAGTGCTAGTAATGGTCAAATATTCCTCAGAGTACCTTTAAGAATCGTCCCCAATATCCATCAAACTTTACCTGTGGTCATGCAGAGGTTTGAGGAAGTAAGGTGGTAGGTTAAAAGTGACATTAGGGCAAAGGCAGGTATTGGAGAAGAGGTGTGGACCAGGTGAAGAGGGAAGGGTTACCTGTGGAGGGGGAGTGAGTCAGGTGGGACATGCGGTTGCCAGAGCTCTGGAGGTTAGCCTCCATGCTGCGGCTGTTTCTGACTGCCTCCAGGGAACGTAGGCTGGTGCGGGGGGCCAGATTAGGCATGCTGTGCCTCAACTCCTCTGGAACCATACATACATAACATATTTAGCAACGACGAGCTTTGGTACAATGAGAATCTCTGTGATGGTCACTTTGATTCTCTGAACCTACGGTATGAATGCTGAATCATTACTGGCTACAGCCTACCCTCGCTCTTGGCGAATTTAAGCAGCTCTGCACTGGGGCCCTGGAGGGATCGCCTGGGTGCTCTTGTGTGTGGGGCCCCGAGCCGGCCGCTGTATTCCTGACCGTGGTTGGAGGTGGAGGGGGACAGGCACCGAGGTGAGCCCAAGGGCGAGGGGGTGAAGCGATGTCGCCGCTGGGGCATGGAGCAGAACTCATCCTCTTCGTCCTCCAGGCTGTAACTGTCAAACTCCTGATCGCTGTAGGTGCCGCCCCGCCGCAGCGACTGTAGCGAGGCGGTGGAGCTGCGGCGTGACGCGGATGCTGAGCTGGAGGCGTAATCCTGCCTCAGACCTGACACCAAAATTATAACAGGGAGTTATGCAAATACACATGTACACACATATGGATTCATATAAAAATCACAAAAAGGATTCAAAAGAGAGTCAAAATATCTACAGACGTGCAAGAAAAAGTTTGCACTACAGCCGATGGTCTAGTCTATTTCCTCATCAGCCGTCATGAACAGTACATGTGACGTCCAGCAAATCAAGTGCACAACACCTCTACTCACTCTCTTCCTGTAGGCGAGCCATGATCTGGACATCAGTGAGATCCTGCAGCTTGTAGCCCATAGAGATGGAGTCATCTGATGTGCTGAGCTCACTGTCTATGGAGGACTGCGAGCTCAGGGCTGAATGCATGGTCGTGACACCTGTAAAAACACAGAGGGATACCTGTTACAACAAGCTGCATCTCACAGATAAATGGTAACAACATTAAAATCACATTTATTTCTACTTTTGGAGAATTAACCTTAAAATTACCAATAAAAGTTGGTCCTGAAATAATGGCCATGTGGTCTGTTGCCAGGGGAACACATTGGGGCACCAGAGCCTGTGTTATAACGGCTAAACACTTATCAGACTATAGTACTACATCAGTTTAAAAAATAAAGCTCCTGCATGGATATTCCCTACAAGTAAACAGCTTTTGCCTGCACTGTGTGTAAAAATGGTGCCAGCCAGATTACAACCTGCACATCACCGTACAGCCACAGGACGATCACATCATGTGATGAATGGGAAATGTTAGACCTTCACCTATGTGCTAACTTGATTGATCACAAAAGATTAGATGCCAACAGGAGTAGATGACAGGGACTGATGTATTATCACGCAAGGTAAAACTTGAAGTTTTTTTTTTTAATTTGGGAAATATTGGAAAAAAGCAGCTTAATCAGCTAACACACGTAGCGCTGACTGTATCAGGACAAATTATGATTTTTAATATCTGCATTTTACGTAAATTATCAGACGGAACTGGCCAATAGTCAAGACTTTAAGGTGTGAAAGTGGACAAATCTTTGCTTTATCAAATTTTGTTTAAATTAACACGTCTCTCCACCCTGACTTCACTTGTCCAGAGGCATTCGTCTAAAAAAAAAAAAAAAAAAGCTGTATGCAAAGTTCCCCTGCCGGGCATGTCTGTGACACATGCCGAACACTCAGACTGAGACATACAAGAAGTGACAACATCATCCAAGGGCATTTGGTTATGTAAAAATCTAGGATTAGATAAGGTCACCACCCACAAGCCAAGCATTTGCAAGTTCATGCAAAGATCTGTTATCTATAGTGTTTTTTTATAACAATGTCAGCATTGTTGGTCTCTGGTACTGTGAGACAATGTGAGGAAAGTAACTGTAACAATCACCGCAAAGTCAAGATCACCAGCATTACACTTTTCACACAGGTTAGCAGTACAAAACACCTTCAATGTACCTGCGTTTTTATCCCCCGAAGTACACGCCACACACACATTACATAATCACAGACCATCTTCCAAAGTATACTAGTGTTAGAGGTGTTTTCTGTCTGTCGGGGGCACACTGTTCCCATTCATTTCAATACAGCAACTCAAGAAAAAAACGAACATGCTCGATACAGACGATTAATCACAGACAATATTGCCTGTTGTAAAAATCATATTTTTTTTATTAGCCTATATAAATTATTCTAAAAATAATAATAATGTGCTTGTTGTGTAGTTGAAAGCTTGGAGGAATGGTAACACCTGTGTTTGTGATGCATTCATGTGTTTATGGGTCATGAAAGAGGCTGCCAAGTACACATTTGCCATTTCATGACGTCTGTATTCGCTTTTCTTTTTTTTGGATAAGGTAGTCCCGAATTCACTGCTGTTCAACAGACAACTATTTTGTCTGTGATATCAGACCTCTCCACAAAAACCTTACATAATGCCCACTAGGGGTGGGAGTCACCAGAAACACACAATATGATAGTATCACAATACTTAAGTCGTGATAAGCTATATTGCGATATATTATGGTTTATTACCTTTTTCTACTGAAAATTATGCAGTTTGCCATAAATAAACACGTTTTATCTCTTTAAGATACAGTTTTCACTCTGCTCATCTTAAAGTTTTTAATTCACATATCTTAAGTGAAAGGTCCAGGGACCTCTTTGCAAATGGCCATGACAGTTTTTCCTCGCCAAAATTTATCATAAATTCATAGCCCTATTTAGCATTCTTCCATGACATGTTTGGTACCAATTGATTCCTTAGCACTTCCAGTTTCATGTTACCAGGTTAATCGTTTATATATAAAAATATTAATACTTGATGCCTGTGTATCAATACAATATTACTATGTAAATATTGCCATACTATGCTGTATAGATGTTTCCCCCTCCCTTAATGTCCACTGTGATGGATTGTCTTTCTAAATCAAGTTTAAATTCTTTATTGAATTAAGTACAGTAATAAAACGAATAGTAAACAATGGCTGCCTGGTAAAAGTAGAAAATCAATGTAGAAAACTTGAGGTATCTTTTGAAGAATGGTTACAAGTAATGTGCAGTGTATGCGACACACAGTAAACTGGGTAAAACATGCAAAACAACTGCCAAAATAATCTTTGAAATTATCATTCAGATCCCGAGGGGACACGTTGTTATGCATTAGTGCGCACACAAATCACCTGACCTACATCTGTACAACGACTGACGTCAATCCCACTGTTGTGTTTAGCAGAAAGTGAGCACGGTGTGTTAATGTCATGCCATACCTGAGCTGCCACAGGTTAGTAGGGATTTGTTAGTTGATTTGTGGTACCCAGGAGAGATCAGGCCTGAGCCTGCCGAGCCTGCCTCTGCTGACGGACTACTGTACATGTTCCTCCACCGAGACGCTGCAGGGGACAGGAGAGGACAGATTAGACATCCCCCGAGGAGAAAACACACACTTTAAAGAGGCGACATGAATATATACAAAAAAAGTATGGTTGGGATCAATGTAAATGATATGAAGGGCCCCATTTTAAGTGGAAAACAGCAGGTCTTT
This sequence comes from Pterois miles, assembly GCA_947000775.1. NCBI lineage: Eukaryota > Metazoa > Chordata > Actinopteri > Perciformes > Scorpaenidae > Pterois > Pterois miles. The sequence goes on along the minus strand of CAMQGK010000308.1, from coordinate 2,837,717 downwards.
GGGGTATCTCCCAACTGCACCTGCTACTTTGCTTCTTGTAGTTGTAGCAGCGCAAATTGCAAAAATGGTGGGATGAAGGTGAATAGAGATGGGAGGGAGTTGTGATTTAATAAATGCACTCTCAGCTGCGCCAACAACAGGGACAGATGACAAGAACAGCTCAACAAACGAAGAATCGGACCTCCAGGATCTCCTGTTGTGTTGTGGATGTTGCACTATTGAAGTCATAAATTGTGTTGTATTTGATGTAGCAAATGACGACATCATATCAAAATGTGACAGCAGCATTTCTAAAATAAAAAAGCTGTGACACAGAATTAATGAGCTCCAGTAATCCGATGTCTCCCGCTTAAACGGACAGAAGACCAAGTTATCAACATATGTGTCCTGCTGCCCTCAGACAGCTGTAGGGATTTAATAAACTCAAAGAGAAGCTTTTTATGCGCTATAAATCAGCTGATAACAGACGCTGTAAGTAATTTATAGAAAATGGTTGATTGATTTACCACAAACTGCCACAACATTTCTGTACGTACTGTAGAGTTCAGTTCAGACAACATCTTTCTTTTTTTTTTTAAACGTATTTAATTCACTTTTACAGCTAACCCTGTAGTCTCTATAACAACAAGCAGTTTCATGGCCCGGTGCTGTCGTTTAAAAAGGAGAGCTGACCGGGGGGGGGGGGGGGGGGGGGGGTAATCCAACCCATGACTTCATGTAGTCATTCAGCCTGGTGTGAATAGCTCTGTTGTTCAGGTTCTGCGGTGTGCAGGAAGTAGGAGCTGCGAGCGGGGTAAATAATACATGAAGTCTATTGGATCAGACACAAACTTCTGTCCACACATAGAGATTACGCACTATGTACACATTCACTGTAAGTGCTGCACATGTACAATGGAGGTGAGCAGTAAATAAGAAAGCAGAGGGAGGTAAGACTGTCTCCCTGTCCTGAATTAGGCGCCATAATCTTGATTCAGGCTGATCAACTCTCAGGCAGCAACATGTGACCCAACGATGGTCTGATACAAAAAAAGTGTTTCTTATTTTGAAAGTTGTTGTTGCTTAGCATTTGCGATGAACTGAAAGAGTGTTAATCTTACGGGACTGAATAAAATAATTACTACATACAAAAAGTTTAACGCAAAAACACATGTGTGTTTACATACACTGGTCCAAGCGGCTGATCAGGGTCCGACAAGCTATTTCTGTTTCTGGGCTGCGATGGTCAAGAGCCTGCCGACACCACTTCAACGGAGACTCTGGGCCTTGATCCGCTACTTGTTTTTTTGGAGACACATACAACCTGTAGAGAGGAGGCAGACAAGGAGAACACAAACTGTTACCAAGGGAAATGGGAGCAACGACAAGAAGTGAAAGGGATTAACAGAGTAAGACAAAGATGGGAAAAGGCAGTTCAGGACCGAAAAAGTAAGCCTAATCTTTTTATTGTTTTTTTTTACAGTGTCAGTAACTACTGAGCAAAAGGTTGGTGACAGAATGTTTTTCACATTGTACAACATAGGCGTGACTGACCACAGGCACATTCAACGCCCAACCACTGAACAGGACATTGTGAAGCAGCAAACATCTCACATCAAACAACCAAGCTGTTTTCTTTAAAGGGAATGATGCAATCGAATGACACAGGGAAAGCGAACATCCTCACAGTCTTAACCTGGTTCTCAAACATAACCGACTGGATAAATACACCTTTGCCTCGTCTACATCTGCCTGTCAAGCTCATCCTGTAATGACAGGCCACAGTGAGGAGGACAAATCTGAAAACACATAAAATGTGTTATATTTGGAAACGGCCATCCATGGTGGTTTTCATCTGAAATCAACACTTGAGATGTGTCCAGTGTTTCCCCCAGTGAGAGCAAGCAGCCGATAGCTCACCACGAGCTTTGAACTGGCGGTCACATGGGCTGATCCTTTAAGTTGGATATACAAAGGGCCCGGACCAACTGGTTCTGGACCAGTCAACCACAAATCATCTTCCCATTAGGCAAACACAAAAAGACCTATTTCCCACTGGAATGAGCAACAATACAGAGAGCAATAATCAGGTCACACTTCCTGCCAGAGAGCACAGCTTCTGAGTGTGTAGCAGGAACTACTTCTTTCACACTCAGTCCCTGTGCTTGATGTGGAATAATGATGCATAATTGATACTGAGATTAACTGAACCAGGTTAACACCTGGTTGTTGACATTCACCAACCAGGCAACAACAGTCCCATTAGCATAACTGCTAAACCCCCAATTCCATAATAACCTTTAAGTTTATTGTAAGTAAAGTGCTCTGTGAAATAACTAGCCTTCTGCACTTCCTCATGGTTGTTTTCAGGCTTTAAAAAATCTAGCCCGTAATGGGAGACTGAAATGACCAATCACAGGTCATTTCAGAGCGTTCGTATTGGCCATGCTCCAGCTGGTGGGAGGTGTTTGGTGTTTCCCAACTGATCCCAACGTGGCTGTCGGGTCACAAACTTTCTCATGTTACAGCTAACCGGTAACTACAAGATGTTTCTGAGGACATTTGAGGAGAGAAATAGTCATTACAGTAACACAATACTGATTCATATTTGGTCTAGTTTTCACTGCCTAGTTTGACTGATCGGAGTTCACCAATGATTGACAGCTGCTTAGAGAAGGCAAGGCTCCAGCTTGGCTCTGATTGGTCGTTTTCCTCAGGTCTGTGAAATCTTGCGCATGCCGTTAGGAGAACCGGAGGACAGAGGTGCATCATTTTTTTCACATTACCTGTCTCATGTACTACTGTATAAATAACTTTTTGTAATAATGCTTGCTCCAATTCTACGTACTGCAGCTTTAAAGAGTTAAAGAAAACAGCATTTGTGGATGAAGTCAACATCTGTATACTTTTATAGTAATTCTATAATAAAATGATCCTGATTTAAGAAAGAGATGGACATTCACATGGTAACTTTGCATTGACCCTGTAGGGCTGAAACATTGCCTGTCTAGTCTAATCAAGTCTGGGAGCTATTATTTAGTGCAGATACTGACTACCACTGGCAATCCATTTTTTTTCTCTTGTACAGATTTTAGACTACGACTCAAAAGAGATCCTGCAATTATTCTGAGCTCCAGTGTTTCTGTCTGGTCTGATCGCAAAGGGGGGCCCCTCAGATCACATGCTGTGCAATCCCACCCAAAGCAGTTTAGCCATGCGGCAGCATCCAGCCCAGAGCAGATCAGATTATGTCGCCGTTAGGATTACTAGATGTTTTGGCTATGATAACCCTCACAAAGCACATATGGTATGGCTAATGATGTGAAACTGAAAATAAGTCGTGAATGGTCTGGCTGTTAAGCTGCTAAAGTAACAATCAGGAACACAATATGGTACCTGTTTCAGGCAACGCAATGTGCACAGCATAAACAAACACGTCTAGACTGAACTCTGGCATGAAATTCACGTAGATTATTAGGAATTAACCTATTAATTACTACTCCTTTCGGGTCATTATAGGGTCCAGTTAAATTGGAGGAAATGAGCAAAGTTCATCTTTTTTATACGCTTCAACCTGACCTGCAATCAGGAATGAACTAATGCAGATATACAGTGGCTTTGTTGTACGTTATGTAACAAGGCTTAGTGAATGTAGATCTGTGCCGGGTCAACAATAATAACTGTCATTAGCATAACAATACCTGAAATAGCTTTTCCCCTTGAAACAGATAATATGATAAAACACTTCTAGTGCCTATAGTGTTTCCATTCATGCTTGGTTTAAACAGGTGCAAGTAAAGCTAGAGACAATCTTGCTATGGGATCAAATCAGCTGCAACTTCAAGTCGGCCAGGGACGTCAAGTCAACCAACTCCTAGCCCTGTACTTCCTGCGCCCTTGCTCGAATCACACCCATCTTTGAACGTGGCCTTCATTTTGATCTCAACTACACTTTTGCAAAGTTTCGTGACTACATTTTTCATGGCTGTGACGCTATCACAGTGACAATGTCTGTCCAGAGGCAGACAGACATACAGGACGAGCATCTGGCAAAGTCTAAACCGTCAAAACCTGGTAGTTCCCACTACAGTGGGTGTCTCCTGGACCACATTTTGCCACACATACAGACTCCTAAGTGGAAAACAATACCAGCATCACTGTCGCTTTATGTTCTTCATAACCTGCCAAACAGGTCGCAGATAGGTCATGCCTGTTATTTACCTAGGTCAGAGAGCTCAGAGTCAGTCAGGTACAACAGACAGCCTCCCATTTTTGTATTCATGTTACCTGTCTGCTACTGGACTTACTCACTCCGACTGGCTGCCCAATCATTTTCTGCCTACTTGTCACTTCAGTGTCTTTCTTTCCTCTCTTTCCTCAATCACTAACACCTCATCATTTCCTTCTAATTACAGCAAATATGCAGAAAATTAGTGGTCAAAAAAAAATGCTGTTTCTGTCTTGGCCAAGAATTAACTTTAATTATAAAACCAAATAACCTACTCCAGTTAGGGCACAGCACATAGTCACTTCCTGTGGGGGAGTAACACACTTTAAAATCAGAGGTTAATATGAAAAAGCACAAGTGACTCATGTGCCTGAAGGGGCTCCTCTACCTATACACAAGCGAAGGTGACGTCCAAACTTTAAATATGACAACACCATGGTCTTTTTTGCCAGAAATAAACTTCCCCTGAAGGTAACTCATATGCACTGCTGCATATTATGGATATTACTTTCTTCTCTCTCACATCTGCAAAGATTTAGATGTAGTAAGCTGATCTGTCCAGTAAAGCAGAAATATATCCTGGACAACCCAAACTAGTGGGTTAGGCTATAAAATCATAACTAGGGACCAGAGAGTGCAGATAATAAAACGTACCAGCTGTCCTCGTCCTCTACTTCTGCACACTCATCCTCCAAATCTAGGACATCCACCTCATCCAGTGCAGTTTGGTCCAACCCTGAGTCGCTTTCTGCAAGTGTCTCTGACTCATAACTTCCCTGAGAGGGGCTCTCTGGGGTTTGCGACTGTCCCGCTCCGTTGCTGCAGGTCAGGGTGAGAAAGCCCCCGCATGGACCCTGGTCGTCCTCTTCCTCCTCTTCCTCCAGCCTGTTAGCAACAGGCAGAGGGGACATGTCTTCGCCACTGCTGCTGTCCTGAGCGGGCGACAGCTCAAAGTCTGTGCTGCCCGTCAGCTCGCCACCGTGCTCCAGCCTAAGAAGAGAGTTGGTCACCTCTTCACAAGCCAGCCTCTCATTGATATTGACAGCAGCTGTGAGGTTGCTGTTGCTGCTGGCTCCTCTGTGGATGATCGTCTTGCCCCCCCTGCTGCGCAGGGTCTCATTCTGGACCTCCAACCTACGAACAAGCTCCTGCAGCTTTCGGACCTCCTCCAGCTCCACCCCTGCCAGGTCCTGACCCCCCTCTTCCTCCTCCTGGCACCCAGGCTTGGAGCTCTCCATGAGGCCAGTGGGACTGCCATTGTCAGCCTGGGGGACCACGCTAGCACTGTCTGGGACCACCATGCTCCTACTCTATTGGGAGAAAGTGTAACATTATAATTTACATGACAACACACAGCAGGTCTAAATAATAAGTGAGTGACTCTTATAGCAACTAATAAACAATTTCCTGTAATAGTCTTGCACATGTCAAATTTGCACATTGGTTTACTACCTCATTTAATATTATTTTAAAGAAAAATTGTAATTTGCACACTTTTCTAATATATAGTATGCCACCGCACACTGCTATTTGTGTACACTATGTTACTGTTATTCTATATTCATATTTTCTAAGCTAGTTGTAGTAGTTTGGTGTATTTACAGTGTATTCTAATATATTCTTTATATTATGTAGACGACAGATATTATCTCTAGTGTTGACATAGATATTTACTGTTCTTGTGCATTGCCTGGATAACCTGCTCTATCTATCTATCAGTCTATCTTCTATCTATCAGTCTATCTATCAATCAATCTATCAGTCTATCTATCTATCTATCTCATACTCTCCAGCCAACGTTACTTCATTCACATGCAAAGCCTTTCTTTAGTGAAACAGCTCTGGTATCGATGCGCCACTTGTACATTAACTAGCTCATTTCAGCTAACAATCACCAGTATTTACATGACGCCTTTCACTCTTTTCCCTCGTCGTAACGTTGCTAACTCGTTGCGAGTAGTTAGCTACAACAGAGTGATGTTCAACATCATATCCGCCTCTGTGCTGTGAACCTGCAGCAGCTAAATTATAGCACATCTAGTCGCACATGTATATTCGAGCACTCTGGTTAACGTTAGCTCGGCTAGCTATGCTAACAGCAAAACAACCGTACCGGTGAGAGAGCCGTGTTGTCCCAGTTGTCCCTGCGAGCTGATGACTGAGCTTGCCCGCCACTCGGAGCTCAAACTCCTCTGCTCGCCAGCGACCGCATGAATGAAGCAGCTAATTACAACCACCGGGAACGGTCCTCCGCCAGACAGTGATTGTCAACACACCGGAGTAAATCTCGGTCAGCTAGTCCATGTTATCTTGTTGCTGGAGAGCGCTCATCACGTCGCCCGCTGCTAACTAGCTTGTTGATGGACTTCAGTGAGCCCAGTGAACAGACCTTTAGCAGCGGCAGCTCTCGCCCCTCCCCCTATGGGGGAGTTGGCGCCCCTTTAGGACAGACGCGGTACTGCATCTACAGCTGTAATCGTTATTGTAGCCACTGGGTGTCGCTGTTTACATACATGACGGTGAAAGAAAGGCGAGCCTGGGACACTGTTGAAAGAATTAAAATGCATTTTGAAATGTATTTTTTTCATACTTCGAGTATTATTTGTACGTATTTTATTCACTCCATTGTACTGGAGTAGCAGAAAGTTTATCAAGACATTACTAAATAAAACTGATAATAGATCCTAGATGCTACTTTAGTTAACTGAGAACATGTTTTTATGTTTGGGTGAACCCTTTAACTCCCACTAAGGTAAAGGAAATTAAAGGAAATGTCTGTGTTATTCCACCAGAAAATAAATGATCCTCACTGTTTTTTCTATTATTTCTTTTTTTTCTGTATCTGTGCTGACAAAAATGCAGGATAGTGAAACTGCTAAGGACAACACACTACTAAGCTATGGTATGAATGCAGCAAAAGTGTTAATCATGTTAAAAAATTGGCAAATGATATGAAGTTATTCCACACTAATATATGAGTCATTTTGCAGTGGTTGTTTACTAAGTTGTGTCTTCAATGACTTTATGCTGAACAGAGAATGACGTGTTTATTTTTGTTGGACAAGGGGAACTTAAGAAAGTAGTGATGCTACTAAAAGTACCGGTATAACTTGTTTTACAAGAGACAATTATCATGTGCACTTGTCACAGTGTTTATTCAGGGATAATTGAATACAACAGGCAATGAAAAAACAGGTGGGGCAGTAAACAAGCAGTATCCCAGTGACAATGCAGTGCTATAGCATAAGAAAGTTTTGGTTTTTCAGTATTCAGTATGGCTCCAGAATTATTTTTGAGGTCTCTGAATAAGATCGTAATCTGTCTACCTCCTGTCATTTAGTTGTGCCGTTGTGTACTCTTTCTCTTCCTGTGCTGCTCTGTCTAGTCTGCTGTTACAGACCACAGACATGCCTGATCCTGACCCTGAATTATCAGGCAGTGATCAGGATCACTGGAAAACAACATGCATACCATCACTTTTCGCAAATTCATGAAAGCTATCATTTCTGTTTTTTGTAATTTTCATGAGCTCTGACAGGCTTCTTTACAACAGAAGGGAAATTGTAAATTTGCATAAATCTTTGTAATGTTGGTAACTTCATTCTAACCAAAGACAATTAGATGGTATAAAGTAGGCTTATGTCTTCGCTCTCAAGTACCCGCTTGCTGTTGTATGAGCATGTCTCAGCAGGTCTGCTGTGGAAAAACACAGCCTCCACTGTCTTAAGCAGTATGAAAAAAAACTCAGCCACCAATCCATGTGATGCTTTACTTCTTCCTCATGGGCTTCGCAAAGCACATTCATACTGCAAAAACACAAGATTTATGAGAACATTTTGCTAAGGTATAAATGTGACACCCCCGCTTATGGAAACTCAGTTAAAACTCTTGTAACATAAACCATATTTCATGTTTGCAATGAGGAATGCGTAACACCTACAGATCCACTCCCTTTTCTTCAGCAGGCTGGGACATGTAACCCTGGATGGGGGAAGTTTTGACAGAGTGAGAAGGATTCACTCAAGCTTTCAAAACTGTGGTATATGTAGCTCAGTATATGTAGCTCATGCACAGCCAAGGCAAACTGAATATCCATGCTCACAAACAAGGATCAGTTTTATTATTCAAAAATAAAACTTGGAAAATGCAACAGGCTTTTGATTTAAGGCGCTTTTCTACTTAACCAGACATGATCAAGTAACAGGAAAGTGAGAGTGTTCACTACTAAATAAATAAATATTTTGGTGCCATTACTGACAATAAGATGACTTTTTCTTATGGCAGTAAAAATACATAAAAGGGTCTACAACAACCTCCTATATTTTACTGTCTTTTGTGCCTATTTCTTTTGTTTCCTCAATGTGCACACTGAGCACAGTTTTGTTCCCCTGTATATCAGGTTGAAGAGGATCCCGTCTACCTTTAAATCTGCAGCAGGCAGAATATTTGGGCATCATTGGGCAAAAATCCCACAATAATCTTTCAGCATGTTGTAATTCAAGTGCTCTGAGAGGAAACGAGACTCCTCATGACTCTGTTTTCAGGTTTTAGAAAATCTAGGCTGTGACAGGAGACTTTGGCCAATCACAGGTCATTTCAGAGAGAGCGCTCCTATTGGCTGTTTATTCAACAGAGGCAGCTGTAAATCACTCGTGAAATCTGATCAAACAATTAATCTAGGAGGCTATGATTAAATATGACTCAATAGCAGCCAGATGACACGCCTGTTGGCGGCTCTTGGGCTGTTGTTGAACTACAGATTGTACTTCCACAGTCTTTGTATGCAGCCTACAGTGAGGCAGATTGCAGCATATGGGGGAGGAAGCAGCCGCCATAGCCGAGGGTCAGGCACCATGAAAAATATTTGTGCATTTTCACTGCATAGAAGCCCAGTTTTATGAAAAGACCATCTTTTCGGGGAAATGCTTCTTTAAGCAGCAACGTTACACCTGGCCTGAGGTCTGGGGAGGACAAATAGGACACGTGTAAGGGATAATGTACAGCAAGCCGGTCGTTGTTGTGAAATAAACCCCAATATTGCCTTGAAAGGGTTTATTTCACAAAATGACCCGCTAGCTACACGTTATCCCACTTATTACACGACTACTTTTCACATGGTTTTGTTGAATAGCACACTGCTGCTATGTATAACAGACCATTGCTTGGGGTGCAGTTCTGATCTCAGACTCTGGTGGACCGTTTTAGTGTAGCTGTGTGATAATCAGGATAATGTACATCTAGCTCATTTATGTGAAAATACACCTCTTATGGATGATGTCAGGATTGATTTCACAACAGTGACCAGCTCACTGAACATTATCCCTTACATAACTGAGCTTACCTGACCTTTAAATGAAACTTTTTTCATTTCTGTTGCCACTTGATGATTACTTAGACCAAGTCCAGCACTTACATTACAAACAATTTTGTCCTGATGAAATCATAAATATGACCCAAGCTGGTTTACCAAGACAGTTTGACAAAATATACACAAATGCAACTCAAGCATTTTTGGCATCCATTTTTATTAAGAAAGAAAAATCATCTTACTTGTTATTTTTCAAAACATTTCCTGAATGGCAACATTTACAGGCATACTTATGGTATAAGAAATGCTATTGCCTTTGTGGCTTCCCATTGATACAATAATTCGTGATTATTTTCCTTTTAAAAATAAAACTAGACCCTCTCAAATCATTAACTTGCCCTGTTCAGCGCTTTCGAAACAGCATTGAAAAAGCACAATCAAACACATCCACTGCATTAATTTACGTGGGATTACAGACAGACCTTTCCCTTTATCATCAGCCCAAACACCATTTCTAGTCCAAGCACACAGAAACAGCACAGAAAACAGGCAGAGGTGGAGACGCTGGACAACAGGATTCCTAATTAGAGGAAGACCAGGTGACAGAGCAGGACTGAACGAGAGGAGTCATCGCAGGTGTGTCTCAGTTACTTCCCCTCTTTCATGGCTTTCTTCTCTTGTGCAATTTCTGTGTGATCACAAGAAAGACAGAGATGAGGTGACCAATCTATAATCTATATAATTCATCAAAACTCATCAAAGATTAGTCCTAAACTATTGTCAGTACAAGAAAACACACGGCACGGTGATTAAACATTATCATCATGTAGTAATCAATTAAAAACTCCAACTCAATGTACGCAACAAAAAACAATTATAATCTAATCTAATCTCAAATATTCTACGTGGTGGTTGAGATTATCACTTGTTAAAGAGATACTCTAGCAATGTAGTAGTGAACTTCCAAAAAGGTGGGAATCTTGGAAAAACTGTCATATCAAATCAAAGCTACAGAGGCAGAGACATCTTCAGTTTACACTGGAGGTTTATTATGTATTTGAATTCAAAGCAGAACGAGTCAGACGTACAGTCTGAACCCAATTCTCAGGAGCCTCTGCTCACAGAAGATTTTTTTTACCCTTGTTGGTAACCAGGCAAGATAACCCAAACATGATATTTATCCACAAAAGCAACACATGGAAATCAGTGAGTCAGGAAAGTGTGTAAATGTCTGTAAATGTTGTATGAGATCTGTCCAACCTTGGGAGGTAGACAAGAAAACAGGCTGGCCGATTATCAGAGGCCTTCAACTTGTACTGGGGGGGTAGTGAAACATGGCTAGAGACCGATCAGGGACCAGGGGCCTCCGACTACTCTATGTTAATAAATTAAGGTTGATTGCCGTCATGTCCCTGCAGTCTTTCCCTGTCCACAACAGTGGCTGGATATTGCTTGTCCAGACATCTATACATAACTGATTGGATCACTTTAGTGTTTTCTGTAAATAACCAACCTGTTAGCAGCCAACTGTTTGATCTATGGGCTGATATTTAGTTGGAGATGACAGTCTGACGCTGCCATAATGTTAATGTATGACTGTATTACTGCAGCAGCCTCACACTCAAGCTAATGTTAGCTAGCCATGCTAGTAACTGTCACCAGCATCATTTAGCCATTTATCACACTGACAGTGAAGATTCACGTATTATCATCATCATTTAGCCATTTATCACACTGACAGTGAAGATTCATGTATTATCATCATCATTTAGCCATTTATCACACTGACAGTGAAGATTCATGTATTATCATCATCATTTAGCCATTTATCACACTGACAGTGAAGATTCATGTATTATGCCTCAAACCTCAGTTAACCCATTACACAGCAGTTTTTCATAATTTTCTCTCCTGACAATGAGTTTCTTTCACCAAAAAGTGAGCATAGCTTTGGTGATGATGCGATACTAGTCTGGTCTATATCTTGGAGCCATAAAGCACATTGATTATATATTTTTAGAACATGGTTGAGGGACAAATCGTCAATCTGCATTTTTGGATGTATTATTGGTGCAAACAACTACACAGCAACTCTGCAGCATGGTGTTATTACTACTACTCTGGATGACGTATGGCTGGTCTGATTTATTAAATAAATGCCCTTATATTTTAAAGACCACATTCCCAGTTTGTGACACAGGGTTTCTGTGACAAATCTGCAGTCTTCAGGTCTAACCCACTATCACTATCCCACTGCTATGTCACTACGGCATCATCAGATTAATTAAGCTCCCTGCAGAGCCACATAAGACAAAATACAATTGTTTTCAAGGCTGTATGGTACCCCTCGTGAGAAGTTTACTTAACTACATATGTAAAATCTATGGAGCGCCCTTTTAATGTAACGTCTGACTTGATTGATTTTGGCAGCAACAAACAACATGCAGCTATGAAACTAAATGCAGAATGCGTCATGGCATGGCACAGGAGTGAAAATCAGCTCTGACAGGAACAAAGACCGTTTCCACCAGCAGTGCCACCTGCTTCAGTGCTTGGGCGCCTCCCCGCTGACGAGTGGGGATGGGCATGGATGGGCAGGATGGGCATTTTGCCACACTTTAACTTAAACGCTCCTCTTCCTACTGCTTCATGACAGGTTGGCATGAAGCAGAACAAGGCTGAGCTGTCAGGTAGCTGGTTGTGTATCTGAACTAGGAGCTGAGGAAACCTAGATCAAGGGCAGATTAGATAGATTTTTGCTGAACGCCACTTTTCTCTTAAACACCTACCGTTTGCAGTTGGACGACTGTTACATTCCTTCGTCTCACACTTCTTGAGACTGGATCTCTTAAACGCCTTCACCTCCTTATTGACTGACCCTTTGGCACATTCCTTAAGGAGAAAAGTGGGAGACAGAGAAAGCAAAGATGCTTAAAATCAAAACACAGATTTTGAATAGTACCATGGCATGAGAAAATGTTAAAAAAATGAACCTGAAAGAGTGAACACATTACACCATTATCATTTCCTCACTCGAGATGTTGCCTGCGTATACAAACCAAGCCCCATCTCACTTAATGAAGACAGTACTGGGCTGAACTCTGGATGCGAGCCAGTCAGAAACAACATGTACCTACTTTATAATCTACCTGCTCAAAGTGACAAACAGCTCTAATGTGGTGTCATGTTACACTGTACTGTCATTTACAGGTGTTCAGTTCCACAAGAGAGCGTACAGGGATGAGAGTGTTGTACTTGACCACTGATCTGCATTCATTCATGGTCGATAAAGAGGAAAACATGAACCACATCAGGACCAAATTAATGAGGTGGAGATGATGGAGAGGATTCCTGATTGGAGGAAGAGCAGGTAGCAGGGCAGGACTGAATGAGAGGAATCATGGCAGGTGTGTTTCAGGTACTTACCTCTTCTTTGGCTTTCTTTTCTTCCTCAATTACTGTGTGATCACAAGAGAGACAGACAGAGACAGAGATGAGATGATCAATGGAGGTCTACAGCCCTGAGTCATAGAAGAGTCATTAACATTCAGCAGATATTCGCTCTAAATTGTTGTCAGGACAAGAAAACAAAACACTGTGTTTAAAGGTGCTAAACGTCAAATTGAGAGCTGATCTAGTGCCTCTCAGCGGCTCTCAACATGGCGTCGACTCACAGCTAACGTTGCCAACAGTGCTGACAGAGATAACTGCGTTATGGGGGGAACCGGTGGGTGAGCGCTATGCTTCTGTGATGATGGTGAGGGTCGGGACAGTGTCATCAGCTATAACCAACACCTGAATTTCCCCTCTGGGGATCAATGAAGGCTTATCTTATGTTCATACTGATCTGCAGGGAGGAGTAGATCCATGCAGAACAAGGAGCTGAGGAAAAGGTGAAACCTGGATCAAAGGTGACTGAGTTAGATTTTTGTTGACAGCACACTTCTCTTGAGTACCTACCCTCCGTCGTTGGAAGACAGTTTTTTTCTTTTGTTTCAGCCTTCTTGAGATTGCATGTGTGTGTATGAAGCAGAACAAGGCTGAGCTGTCAGGTAGCTGGTTGTGTATCTGAACTAGGAGCTGAGGAAACCTAGATCAAGGGCAGATTAGATAGATTTTTGCTGAACGCCACTTTTCTCTTAAACACCTACCGTTTGCAGTTGGACGACTGTTACATTCCTTCGTCTCACACTTCTTGAGACTGGATCTCTTAAACGCCTCCACCTCCTTATTGACTGACCCTTTGGCACATTCCTTAAGGAGAAAAGTGGGAGACAGAGAAAGCAAAGATGCTTAAAATCAAAACACAGATTTTGAATAGTACCATGGCATGAGAAAATGTTAAAAAAATGAACCTGAAAGAGCGAACACATTACACCATTATCATTTCCTCACTCGAGATGTTGCCTGCGTATACAAACCAAGCCCCATCTCACTTAATGAAGACAGTACTGGGCTGAACTCTGGATGCGAGCCAGTCAGAAACAACATGTACCTACTTTATAATCTACCTGCTCACAGTGACAAACAGCTCTAATGTGGTGTCATGTTACACTGTACTGTCATTTACAGGTGTTCAGTTCCACAAGAGAGCGTACAGGGATGAGAGTGTTGTACTTGACCACTGATCTGCATTCATTCATGGTCGATAAAGAGGAAAACATGAACCACATCAGGACCAAATTAATGAGGTGGAGATGATGGAGAGGATTCCTGATTGAAAGAAGAGCAGGTAGCAGGGTAGGACTGAATGAGAGGAATCATGGCAGGTGTGTTTCAGGTACTTACCTCTTCTTTGGCTTTCTTTTCTTCCTCAATTACTGTGTGATCACAAGAGAGACAGACAGAGACAGAGATGAGATGATCAATCTAGGTCTATAGCCCTGAGTCATAGAAGAGTCATTAACATTCAGCAGATATTCGCTCTAAATTGTTGTCAGGACAAGAAAACAAAACACTGTGTTTAAAGGTGCTAAACGTCAAATTGAGAGCTGATCTAGTGCCTCTCAGCGGCTCTCAACATGGCGTCGACTCACAGCTAACGTTGCCAACAGTGCTGACAGAGATAACTGCGTTATGGGGGGAACCGGTGGGTGAGCGCTATGCTTCTGTGATGATGGTGAGGGTCGGGACAGTGTCATCAGCTATAACCAACACCTGAATTTCCCCTCTGGGGATCAATGAAGGCTTATCTTATGTTCATACTGATCTGCAGGGAGGAGTAGATCCATGCAGAACAAGGAGCTGAGGAAAAGGTGAAACCTGGATCAAAGGTGACTGAGTTAGATTTTTGTTGACAGCACACTTCTCTTGAGTACCTACCCTTAGTCGTTGGAAGAGAGTTTTTTTCTATTGTTTCAGCCTTCTTGAGATTGCATGTGTCAAACTTCTCCACCTGATCATTGACTGTGTCTTTCATACATTTCTAATGTAGAAAAATAGGAGAGAGAAAACAAAAATGTACAGTATATCATATCATATCATATCATATCATATCATATCATGTCATCAAAACAGATGTTGACTATTAACAGTGAATGTGAAATTGAGGAATGCAGGTGAAAGTATGAACACATGATCATTCTTTCATCACTCAAGATGCTGTCTGCAGGTCAGTCTCATACAGGTATATAAATCAAGCGAACCACAGGAAAGTAAGAGCACAGCTGGCAAATGAAATGCTTCGGTTTAGCAGGGAAAGTGTGTCTGTGGGAAACAAAGCTTGATGAGGACATCATATTTTTGCAGAGGTTACAAGATTAAAGCAAGACAAGCAGGTTTCCGGCACAGTTTCTGCTGGTAGCATTACAGTGTTGTAATTGGACTGGAGGAAGAGCAGGTAACAGGGCAGGACTGAATGAGAGGAATCATGGCAGGTGTGTTTCAGGTACTTACCTCCTCTTTGGCTTTCTTTTCTTCCTCAATTACTGTGTGATCACAAGAGAGACAGACAGAGACAGAGATGAGATGATCAATGTAGGTCTATAGCCCTGAGTCATAGAAGAGTCATTAACATTCAGCAGATATTCGCTCTAAATTGTTGTCAGGACAAGAAAACAAAACACTGTGTTTAAAGGTGCTGAACGTCAAATTGAGAGCTGATCTAGTGCCTCTCAGCGGCTCTCAACATGGCGTCGACTCACAGCTAACGTTGCCAACAGTGCTGACAGAGATAACTGCGTTATGGGGGGAACCGGTGGGTGGGCGCTATGCTTCTGTGATGATGGTGAGGGTCGGGACAGTGTCATCAGCTATAACCAACACCTGAATTTCCCCTCTGGGGATCAATGAAGGCTTATCTTATGTTCATACTGATCTGCAGGGAGGAGTAGATCCATGCAGAACAAGGAGCTGAGGAAAAGGTGAAACCTGGATCAAAGGTGACTGAGTTAGTTTTTTGTTGACAGCACACTTCTCTTGAGTACCTACCCTTCGTCGTTGGAAGAGAGTTTTTTTCTATTGTTTCAGCCTTCTTGAGATTGCATGTGTCAAACTTCTCCACCTGATCATTGACTGTGTCTTTCATACATTTCTAATGTAGAAAAATAGGAGAGAGAAAACAAAAATGTACAGTATATCATATCATATCATATCATATCATATCATATCATATCATATCATATCATCAAAACAGATGTTGACTATTAAAAGTGAATGTGAAACTGAGGAATGCAGGTGAAAGTATGAACACATGATCATTCTTTCATCACTCAAGATGCTGTCTGCAGGTCAGTCTCATACAGGTATATAAATCAAGCGAACCACAGGAAAGTAAGAGCACAGCTGGCAAATGAAATGCTTCGGTTTAGCAGGGAAAGTGTGTCTGTGGGAAACAAAGCTTGATGAGGACATCATATTTTTGCAGAGGTTACAAGATTAAAGCAAGACAAGCAGGTTTCCGGCACAGTTTCTGCTGGTAGCATTACAGTGTTGTAATTGGACTGGAGGAAGAGCAGGTAGCAGGGCAGGACTGAATGAGAGGAATCATGGCAGGTGTGTTTCAGGTACTTACCTCTTCTTTGGCTTTCTTTTCTTCCTCAATTACTGTGTGATCACAAGAGAGACAGACAGAGACAGAGATGAGATGATCAATGTAGGTCTATAGCCCAGAGTTGTAGAAGATTCTTCAACGTTCAGTAAATATTAGTTTAAACTGTTGTCAAGACAGCAAACTTATATGGTGTTGGAACATTATCATCACAGAGTCAATGAAAAACACCAACTCTGATGTACACAACACAGAACAATTGTGATCTGAAGGATCAGTGTCAAATATTGTAGATGGTGGGTGAGATTTAAATATGCAGCAGCTGGTGCGACAGATGGTTCCCCCCATGTGTTTGGCTCTGTTACTAATAAGATGCCAACACAATGGTCAGGTGTTCCCCTTGCTCAGTTTCCCTCTAAATGATCAGGTGTGTACTCACAGGAGTGAAAATAATTAAAAAGATACTCTAGCAATGTAGTACTGCATTTCCACAAAGTTGGGAACCTTGGAAGGGAAAACTGAAAAAAAATCAAAGCTACAGAGGCAGATATCTTAAATTTAATGTCTGGTGTGGGGCAAGCTCCATAACACTGGATCCTACATTTCATTTCCCTTCAGAGCCCCAGAAAACATTATGCAAATGTTTCACAGGCTGTATAGTACTCCTCCTGTATGAAGTGAAGTTGACAAATTAACTTCACTTCATACATAAAATCTATGGAGTGCCCCTTTAATGTAATGTCTGACTATGACTTCAGCAGCAACAAAAAACAACTACAATTTACTAATCACAACACTTAGTTAAAACAAGCCCATGAAACTTTGCTGAATATTGACATTTACAGGATGAGCATAATTAAATGAAACATAACAGCAGTTCAAGTAAGGAAGAGTCATGAAGTCAGTGAACTGACACAGCAATACCTATCTAAAGTTACACACTCTCACTCTAATGCTTAACATTAAGGTCAAACTGGACAGTAAAAGACCCACATTGTAATTTAGTAATGTTCGACACAGACTCCTCCTTTCACTGCAACATATCATAGCTCTCCAGAGAAAGATAAGAAGGCAGTTAAGGACTCATGCTGATACTGAGGGATTGAGACAGAGCCAGAGTCAGACAGCAGGAAACCTCTCAGCCTCTAGTAGGAAAAGATAAGCACTTTAATTTAAACTCTCCACTTCCTGCTGCTTCATGACACACTGGCTCTAAAGTGAGGCTTTTCTACTTACAGTACATCATCTGGGCCTCTAACTCATTGCTCTGTCTACATGACTTCAATTTGCTTTTTCACCCCAAAGTGCTGGATAGCATGAAATATCCATTTAGCTCCACATAAGCTCGATATTTAAACAAAGATATCTTATAATAAACAGATGGTGGTGGGGTTATCTGGGTTTTTTTCCTCTGAACAGGCTGGTATTAAAGGTACAACGTGTAGATTTGGCGGCATCTAGTGATGTGGTTGCAGACTGCAACCAAATGAGTCGCCCCTCCACTCACTCCTCCCAAGTCCAAGACTTTCCACTCCCTATGAAAGGCTTATAACACCAATTCTTAGTTTCAGGTAGTTTTCAGGTAGTTTATACTAATGAAAACTTTCTGCTAATAGAGCCCCAGAAATGCTACTCACTGTTCCTTTAAGCAGAATGAGCTCTGAGCAGTGGGTGGGTACTCGTAGTTAATCAGTAAAGCAATGTTTGCCTTTCACAATGACAGGCAGGGAGGAGTTGAACCACCAGGAGCAATAAGCTGAGGAAAAGGTGATACAAGGACGGACGAGAAAGAGTTTTTACTGAGAGCACACCTACCCTCCTTCGTTGGTAGAGGGTTTTTTACTGCCGTCTCAACCGTCTTGAGATTGTCCTTTTTAAAGTTCTCCACATCCTTCTTGACTTTGCTTTGGCATTTGCTGCTCATTTTGGAAGATTTCTGATGGAGCAAAGAAAGAGAGCAATTAGGATTCAAATCAAAAACACAGATTTCAACTATGAAAGCATGAACACATGATCCCACAATCATTGCATCACTCAAAATGTTGTCTATGCAGTCAGATACAGGTATCAAAATAAAGCTCCACCTCAATTTAAAAAAAGACAGTCCTGGGCTGAACCCTGGAGTTATGTAAGCCAGCCACAACCACAACATTTTCCTACTTTACCTGCTCACAATGAACAGACGGAGCAGAGGAAGCCAGGTAGACCACACCCCACAGTGTAACAGAGTAATTAATGCAACAGTAACTACAGCCTAAAGCACAAATGTTGAATAAAACATACAACACCTACTTTGAAACTTTAAAACAACCACTTAACATTGAGGGCGATGTTTGCATTATATTACAGTGGTGTCTTTTGAGTGTACGAACCGACAAACAGAGACTATTCATAATTAGAACTGTACCTGGTGCAGAGGCGCGCAGTGTCCTTTACAGGTAAAATGCGCCTGTGTAATCTGTACGACAGTATAAGTAGAGACAACACGCCCTTCTGCACACCAACACGGACACTGCAGCTCCAGCTCTCATTGGCTCGCACAGCTCAGGGGAGGATTTTGATTGGCCCTGCTCGGTGCCTGGGCATACCAGGTAGCTGCCCGTTCTTGCCATGGAATGCGTTATCAGGTGTTCCTCCCCGTACCTGCGTACAGGAATGCACGGCCATTGTACTGCCAACCAGCGCACGGAGCTCCCATTACAGAGGACCACGTTTCTATTTATAGCACACACACGCCATCTAGTGGACATGTATGACATAACATGGTTTGACAAAAATTAGGAACCACTTAAATGCATGATCGATGAGACGAATTTATTAACGTTCAGACCCACAGCTGACCCGTTTTGTCTGCTTTTCAAAACACAGGTACAGGGGGTCTTTAGATGATTAGTGGTGCACACCATCTGAAAGCTGGGAACATGAGATGCAGCTCAGCACTGTGTCAGGTTGTTGTAGTCATAAATCAGAAATGAACATTAATTAATTAGTTAAAATAAATAGTAAAAGTGTATAAAGAAGAAGAACATTTTGGTAGAAGTATATGATGTCCACCCCCATGCTCTATGATGTCTCATAAGTTGTTGCAGCAAATTTCAGGTTGATACCATTTGTTACACAGATTTTTTTTGCTAAATTTAACCATTTTTTAGCACTCAAAGATTGATAAAAATGAGAAACAATCCCTCTAAAAAAACACATTAAGACACCAAGGCCTTGAGGAACACTATAGAAAAAGCCATGCTGTGATTTGGTTTCAAAACCTTTCGACATTTTGGGATTTCTGCAAGAGCTGCATTTTTCAGCGATTGGATGGCGAGCACTACTGGAAAGTGCTCAGAAACTCCTCATTTTCAGTGTACCTCCCATCCATCCCCCGAATGCTCCAGGTCTCTACTTTGTGGCTGTAACGTTTCATGAAGCTGTGATTATCCTAGAGGTCACCACAGGTCATTTTATACAGGGAGGTCAAGTTTAAGAAAATGGTCTCACTACAATGACATGGCTACTATGGGGACTGACGTCATCACACATGAATACCGTTAGGGTCAATGGATCCACATTGGATCCACACAGCTTTACATTGATACCCAATTTTTTGTAATTCAAGATTGCTGGGGGACTGTTGGGGTATGAAGAAATCTTCAAACATGTAATTTTGAGAACATGCAAAAATAACACATTTACAGTGCATTCAAAAAACTGCATGTGATTATCATAAAGTAATGTCTGTAAAGGGGAGACTGGTGGGGACCCAGAGAACCCAGAGAACCCATTTATATTCACATATCTTGGGGTCAGAGGTTATGGGATGCCTGTGAAAATGTAAAAGTTTAGTAATTTATTATATGTGACAAGCTAGTATGACATTTTCTAGTTTTATATGCTGCCAGTATCTCCACTGTAGCTTTAAAACTGAGGCCACTACAACCTCCCAAAGATCGATTGCATTCAAGGAATTAGTGACGTTAAAATCAATTTCCTCGCTAAATTTAGCCCAGCTTTGGAACGTTATTTAGCCTCCCTGTTGACAAGCTAACATGACATTGTTGATACCAATGGTTTCCCCATTTTTAGGTTTTCTAGTTTTATTTGATACGTCTCATCACTCCAGCTGTAAAAACTTCTAGAGCCTCTGAAAGACAGTGAAGTCGATCTGGATCTCGGAGGGTTAATGCACTTTGAGTTAGAAAAGTCTGTGTTGAGCAATAATAAATATAATGTTATTCTGTGTTCATTTTACAGTTATGTCAACGATACAGACGTTTTTCTTTCACACTCAAACAGGTACAGTTTTATTTAATGGGGGGGGGGCTGAATGGGTTGACAGTGTATTACAGTGCTACATAGTTAGTACTACATAGTGCAACATAGTTTTCAACTGACATAACCTGCATGTCTAAGGACCCCCATGCAGACATGGGGAGAGCATGCAAAGTCCATAATATATATATATATATATATATATATATATATATATATATATATATATATATATATGGATATATCATACACAAAATTAAATAATGTCTTGACAATTCACCATAAACATGCACAGATGGTCATGATCAAGGCAGCAGAGGCTGATATCCTGACCTTTAGTCCCTCATATGAGTTCAGACCAATAAATTATGGATCCATTTCTTCCATACTGAAACCAAATTTGTTCGATTCAGCCCATCTGGTAAATAACCATCTTTTACAGAATCAACGCCCCAATTTCTAATGCATGGTTTTTGCTAGAAATTGTAGTGTCCAAGCCAAGATAACCCTAATAGATCATCAGAGTTTAGATCACTCCAAGGGCATCCTGGTGGCTGAGGGATCCCCGGTTTGAGTCCAGCTGGTGAACTTTGTTGGATGTCATTTATTCCCCATTTCTCTCCTGTCATTTCTTCTTTCTACATGTTAAAGGTCCAGTCAGATAACCTACTGAAACTTCCTCCAGACACACAAAAGCTGTTTACTGTAAATCAAAATAGGGAGCGAGTGCTTGTCACAGAGCCAGCCACCATGTTTCTACAGCAGCCAAGAACGTACAAACCAGAAACTGTATTAACATTTCCTGCTTGTGCCAGAGTCGATAATGTTACTTGCTCCGGAGTTAACCACTGTCACTTCACTGAGCTGCTGGGAAACAAGACACAGGAAAGCTCTGTTGATCTTGAAGAGCTGCAGCATTTATTTCTGTACACACTGCAGCTTCCACATTTCCTTGATATCCTCAGCGCTAAACTAACTGTCTTCTGTTTCACTAGCTCACCTCATACACATTTGCTGCCGCTCTCTCTCTTGTTTCACCACTCGCTAGGTGCACACACTCTACACACTGGCTGTGCTATTCTCCAATGACCTTCACTACTCTTACAACAGCTCTAGATAGGGCCAGTTGCATTTTCATCATAGATTTTCTACACACTTGGCACATGTAATCTGCAACCTCACCACTAGATGCCACCAGATGTTACACACTGGTCCTTTAATAGCAGCAAAAATAAGCAAAAAGCAAATGCAGTAAGCAAAGCTCCTTCAGGGCTACAGAGCATATTATACAAGTGTTTTCATATCCTGAGCGAGTAGTATTTCCCATGATGAGGAAACTGACTTTGATGAATTAAAACGGTGTAATTCCCCTCTAACACTGTTAAATGCAAGGCACCATTTTTACATTATCATTATTATTATTCTGTAATACTTAACTATATATAATATTTAACACTTAGCAGTGGAGAGGAAGGAATACAGCAAAAGTGGCAAAATGACAAAAAATAATATTTTCAGAATGTAAATTAAAAAAACTTAGTAAAAAAGTTGCACAGTTTTCTGGATTATAAACAATACAAACAGTCAAACCAACTATTTCCAACGGTGACTCTTCAGCCTGAGCGTTTCTGCTGCCTGTCATAAATAGCAGTGGTGATTCCCCATGTAATGCATGATCTCAAAATAACCAGAGAACCTCCTCGGTACAGCAGAGCCACGCTCCGCTGCCGAGTTTCCCACAGCATCCTCCAGCAAGCTGCGACCCCTTTCACCTCCCCTCCCACCTGAGCCTGCATGTTTGCCACCAGCACAGATAGTGGGTAGAGGGTCAAACTGATTGCCATGGAGGTCAGCATCCCTGAGATGAAGGAAGAAACCAGTGGAGAGAGCCCCTGTCCCTCCACGACAGCACACACAGGCCCCTTCAGGCCAAAGTAGAGGGAGCTGCCGAGGGCATTGCGGGCTGTGATGGGCAGCAAGGCCCTGTAGAACCCGAAAGCCAACCTCTGTGCCCTCAGCCTAACAAGAACACTCTTCAGGGTGGGTAGACGGCGGTCGTTCTGGCCGTTTTGCAACACGTTCTGGACACGCTCAAAGGGGGTGAAAACCACAGCTTCTACCACGCCTGCACCAAACCCAGCCAAAGCGGGCAGGGCAGAGCTGGGGATGATATTTTGGGATGACAGGGAGAGCTGGTGAAGGAGGGTGTCCTGAAGGCCGAAGAGCAGTGTGCCATTCAGTGTCCTCATCAGTAACGGTGGGGCCACGCCCCTGTAGAGCTTCACAGGGCCCTCTTTGTAGAGCTGTCCCACTGCCTGGTGAACTGGGCTGTTGTGGATTTGCTGACGGAAAACGGTTTTGTAGACAGGGAAGACGATGAGGGTGGGAAGGGTGGATAGCAAGCTGGAGATCCCTCCGTGCAGGTAGCCATGGAAACGAACCATTGGGTCCCTGAGGCCCTCTTCATCTTGTTTATGGTCAGGGCCTCCTGCCATCCTCCAGCTGAGTAAAAATGAAACTACATATTTCAGTGTCGCCTTACAGCACAGTCATACTCAAGTCAAGCTTCCTGTCACCCACGAAATGAAACTGAAACCAAATAGTAGAAAACCACAGCAAAAGAAATTAAATAATATACAGTATGAATATTTTTAATACATGAATATTAACTAGAAAATGCATTTCCTGTTGAAAATGTGTGTGAATGCTGAAATTAATTGCAAAGCATTGCTAAAAATGCTGTTGAAATGTACAACTGGCACTGGAGTCGGAAGCTCAACTGCATCATCTGAAGAAGCTAAGAGCTGAAATACATTGGTAGAGAAGCTGGAAGCTAAACTGTAATAAACTCAAAAGTGGTAAATTTGAATTTTCCTGAATAGGCGGAAAGAGGAGATGCTGTATATGATTATCAGACACATGAACTGCATTGCTAAATGTGGAGAGACAGATTCAGATAGACTCTACTGCTAGAGTGCAGCAGTGCTTTAAAACCTTTTGAAAGTTTTCCAGACAAATTGCTTCTACTGTTGATGTTGAACATCTTCGCGTATCGCAGATATGTTTCTATGGAATCAGTCAGACACATTTGGCTATAACTGCCTGGAAATGATTCCAGTCTTCGCCCTCATAGGGGCCCATGTTAATTTTGGCACATTTTTGGATGAGAGCAAAAGTTTTTGCATCTGCATATGCAAATTTTGCAACTGTTATGGGTTTTCTGTTAAAAGCACTTTCGGTGGGTGTTTTTCTGGTTTCGAACCTGCGCCCCTCTTGCTGTGAGGCCAGAGTGCTACACCACTGCACCACCGTGCAGCCCGTTTTTTCTGGTTTACTGAGTGGGAAATGCTGTTTTACTCTCAATGAACCGGTGAGATCAATATTGATCAAAGTTTGCCACAGTAACTGCTGATTGCTGCAGATGATGTAATTAAATCAGGCTGACTGACACACACACACACACACACACACACACACACACACACACACACACACACACACACACACACACACACACACACACACACACACACACACACCGCTGAAATGAGGAGGATTACATGTCCTTGGAGTCCTTACTCCGCTCCTCAAAAAGGGACTTTTAGCTTTAAAGGTTTATTCCACCCAAATACCACTTTATGTTTAGTGACTTGTAGTTTTAAAGGTTTATTCCACCAAAATACTACTTCATGTTTCATGACCTGTAGTTTTAAAGGTTTATTCCACCCAAATACTACTTTATGTTTCATGACCTGTAGTTTTAAAGGTTTATTCTGCCCATATACTACTTCATGTCTAGTGACTTGTAGTTTTGAAGGTTTATTCCACCCAAATACTACTTTATGTTTAATGACCTGTAGTTTTAAAGGTTTATTCTGCCCAAATACTACTCTGTCTGTCTCTCTCTCTTCATTTAGCAATGCAGTTCATCTGTCTGATAATCATATACAGCATTTCTTCTTTACGCCTATCAGGAAAATTCAAATTTGCCACTTTTGACAGTATTACAGTTGGGCTTCCAGCTTCTCTAGTAATGTATTTGTATGTATGTATGTATTTATGTATTTGTATTTATGTATTATTAAAATATATTTCAGCTCTTAGCTTCTTTAGATGATGCAGTTGAGCTTCCAACTCCAGTGCCAGTTGTACATTTCAACTTCTAGGTTTTTCAGTAGTGCAGTGCAATGCACCTGAGCTTTAGCATTTCATTTCTGCATTTTCAGCAATGCTTTGCAATTAATTTAAGCAGTCAGCATTCACACGCATTTTCAACAGGAAATGCATTTTCTAGTTAAAGTCCGTGATCAGAAACATAAAAGACAAATGAGAGATGAAATTTACTTACCCAGCCAGCTGTCAATAGACAGTAAAAAAAGGTAAACAAAAAAATATATATTTATGAAGCGTAGCGTCACTTTAATTTTCCTCCGTTCATTGATGGAAGTTGACAGCAGCACAGACGTCTGTATGTCCTCCTAGACTGTGAAGGACAGAGCTGGTTACTGATCCGTTGGTAACATGTTTCCTTCTCGTTTCTACCAGAAAACGGACAAACAGACAGTCAGACCTCGTCCGACAACGCGCAACGGTATCAAGATGACAGGGCACACAGACTAAAGCCGGTGTCCGTGATTTGGCCCGCCCCTTCTAGAATAACGATTGGTTAAGGTGGTCTACGTCATGTGGTTCACGGTTGGCTGATCTGCCTGTCAATCAACGTGTTTTCTGTCGTCGGGACAAGGGTGTGTCTAATCGGAAAAACATGCCATATACAGTATATGGTACTATATATACACAGTATATAGGCTATATACATATACCTCTGCAATGACTTGTTTTGACTTAATTTACATTTTTTCGAATTATTGACAAAATTAGTCTAATAAGCAATTTATTGGGATATTTTTAGATTGAAAATATAAATTTAACTGTTCAATGACATCAATCTATATTTAACATTTGTCTAAATGCTGCCTTGAAGCATTCTCCACACTACCAGGAATTAAATATTGGTGGGTAAGTACTGAAAGTGGAATAATCCTATAAAATATAAACCAAGGGCTTTTAACTGTAGAACGTAAACCACCTAATAATAATAATAATAAATATATTGATGCTTAGGTGGTGTAGTGGTTAGCGCTGTCGCCTCACAGCAAGAGGGTCGCAGGTTCGATTCCAGCTTGCGGCTCTTCTGTGTGGAGTTTGCATGTTCTCCCCGTGTAAGCGTGGGTTCTCTCCGGGTTCTCCGGCTTCCTCCCACCGTCCAAAGACATGCTGTTTAGATTAATTGATGACTCTAAATTGCCCGTAGGTGTGGATGTGAGCGTGAATGGTTGTCTGTCTCTATGTTGTCTGTCTCTATGTGCCCTGCGATGGACTGGAGACCGTCCAGGGTGAACCCTGACTTCGCCCTATGCCAGCTGGGATCGGCTCCAGCCCCCGACCCTTAACGGGATAAGCAGTTGACGATGGATGGATGGATATTGATGCTTATAAATAAATAATTATCCTCTATGATCCTGGCTCTATGCAACCTTATAATATTGAGCTTATGGGCAATTATAAACAGTTAGATATCTACAGGTATAATGCATTAATACCAGAAACAAAACAAGTGGAAGGTTTAAGATTTTACGCATATTTAATTTTTTATTAAGAACGCATCCTCATAACTCCCCATAACTGAAACATTCACCCTACTGAAAAAGTAGACACAAATGCACATTAATGACAACTCCTTCCTCCAGACATACAAAAGGATAAAAAAAAAGCAGGTGAACATATCTGAAGGAAGCTCCAGCCTGCAGAGACCCCAAACTAAAAAGCCGACAGCTTCTCTACATAGAAAGACCTTCAATGCAGAACCTCAAAGGGTAAACCCTGGACACTGGGCAAACCCCACTCAATGGAGGGCACCTCAAGAGTTGAAAGAAACACGCCAGAACATCTTTTACAGCCTGATAAGACACGAAAGTTCTTCATCCAGTGAGAAAATAAACACAGCTAAATACGAGGTGGGGGAGAAGACTGGAGGAAAAAGGTCATTCGGTTTCAGACTGTTGAGGCACTCTTGGGTTGAGTGGAGCTTCAGTGGCACTGTAAACTAGTTCAACACACATTCACTTCATTAATCATAATCTCTCCAACAGCAGAGGACACAGGAGCAACATGAAAAACCTACACTCGTTCATTGTAACGAAAAGCACTGTAACAGCTTTACATGGCAGACCCTTCTCCTGACCACTGAGACCTGCCAGGGATATTTCTATAAGCTCTTTGACAATACATTGAAAGGACTCCTGAGGGCTGTGCTACGAAGCTAGATTAGTATGTTAGCAAGGTATGTTGAGCCTAAAGCCAGAGTTTTCTTTGTTATGGTAACTCATGCTGCACACCTCACCTTTCTGGAGCAGATCATGTTCAAGATAAGAAATCCAAACCTCTAAAAGCAGCGCCTACTGACCATTCAGAGCTCTTGAGATAATATTACACAAATATGAAGAAGTTAAAGTCATAATACAGGCTAAAAGTAACAGTTTACACTGACAAATGCAGAGGACAGCTGAAAAAAATTAAATATATTTTCTTTTAAAAAAATTACAGAATGTGTGAATGTGTAAATGAATGGGCTTATAACATCACTGCTCCATCTACAGCTCAATCTGACAACAATTAGGCTATGTGTGTATATTCTGTAAAATTTGCTCAGATGTATTCGTATGGCTTATATATTTCTAATATTTTTTACCTTATTATCTCAGCTGCAGTCCCAGAAGAGTGAAATATAAATAAATATAAAAACACGATTGAAAGCGGCTGTCATATATGCCATAATGTCTCCAAGGGGATGAATAAAGTATCTTCTATTCTGTTCTATAAGAATACATTTAATTTACACATTCATTTAATGAAATACACAAATGTAATTATAGTCAGATCTGCTCGCTCTCTAGATGGGGTAGTGATATAATAATAAGTTAACTTACACATTCGCACAATAGCCAGTTGTCATTCCTGCAGTTGGCAGGTTCAACTGTGTTGCTTTTAGCCTGGATTATGCATTTATTTGTCTAATGTTATAGTTTGCTCTTTGTAAAAATATGCCGCTCTGCTGACATTCTGCTCATAGAAAACCTGGACTGACTTACAGAGTTTATAACCGTTGTAGGACCACTTAGCATGATTGTGAGTTAGTTAAGCTGGATAACGAAAAGATACCCTGGTCTGGTCTGGACCAGTTTTTGTTCAGAGCTCTGGCTTGAAATTGGCTATAGAAAAAAAAAAAGATTTTCAATAATCACTTTCTGTGGAAATAGCGTCACTCTGCCATCAATAGTCAATCTATGAGCGATGCAGATTCTCAGTCGAGTGAATACTCACTTCGTAGTACAGCCCTCTGGAGAGGTGACAGGGTCAGGAGAAACTCTGTACCTAAATGTTATGAGAGGGGGACAAAGTTCACAGTGGATAAACATTTATTTATCCAAGTACAATAAATATGCTGGCCTAAACTGGTAGCTTGCGATTGCTTTGGTGCCCAGACATGAAGGGACACTGCTTAAGGGGGGGGGGGGGGACTCAAGTGGGTGGGGTGGGGGAGGGTTTCAGCATTAGTACTAACATGACATTCGTTTTTTTCCCCCACGGTTAGTTAGCAGAACATCGTTGCTAATGGTAGTGTTTGGTTGGGGGAATTCCCTCTTCTCATATTTGGTGTAACAGCACACAGTAGATGGGAGACACCATTTGTTACAAGGGGACGTGGCTGAACAGGTACGACACAGACTCGCCGTTGTGAGTTCTACGGATGGCCTCTGCAAGGATCATAGAGATGTCAATGACCTGGAGGGAGAGAGGACAGGATGCTGTGAACACAACTAGACTGGGTGATTTGTTTATTGACAGAAAATTATTGACTTCGTAAGTAATTTATCAAATAAAAACACCAATCCTTAAAGAGAATCTAGCTTCTCAAACCATTTCTCGTTATTTTAAATCCAGCTAATTGTTATACAATTATGTGTTTCATTTCTCACTTTGGCTCTGGGGAAAAATAAATGCTAATAAAATTACAAATACTGTATCGTCACCTGTATTTTGGGACAATGCTTCATCTTCTCCTCCTGAGGGATTGTATTGGTGACCACCACAGCTTCGAAGCAGGCATTGTTGATGCGCGAGATAGCTGGCCCAGAGAAGATGCCATGAGTTAGGATGGCGTACACCTTGGTGGCACCAGCGGAAATTAATCTAAGGAAGAGAAACAGTATAATGCTCCACATGACTGGAGAGATCATGACCAGAATTCATAAGTTAGTTAGTGAGTTAGGTTGATATCAGGACAACAGAGACCACAGTGACTCACTTGCCTGTAGTTGGCAAGTGTCTTTTGTCGTGCTGCAAAGTTCCAGATTTATTTATCATAAAAGGGGCTTACTTGTCGGCAGCGTGACAGATTGTACCGCACGTGTCAGCCATGTCATCCACGAGAATGGCGACCCTATCTGTCACATCTCCGACGAGAACCATGCGGTCCACCTCGTTCGCCTTTTTCCTCTCCTTGTGAATAAGAGCAAAGTCCACATTCAATCTGTCTGCGATAGAGGTGACCCTGCAAAGGTGAAAGTATAATGCACATGAGTTAGAGCTAGTGTGCATACCAAACTGTACAATGCTGTAAATGCACGTGTCAAATTAGAGCCTCGTCAAAGATAAGTAAAGTCAACAAAGGTTTAATCTTAAGTAAACTCCGGAGGAGATGCTCAAGGGTAGAACACCTACAACAGTACCGAGAGTGCTGCTTGCCTACCTCTTTGCTCCTCCTGCATCGGGTGACACGATAGTACAGTTTTTCCATTCAGGGATGTTCTCTTTGATCCATTTCAGCACAGCTGGCTCTGCGTATAGGTTATCAACGGGAATATCAAAGAATCCCTGGAAAAACATAATAGTGATTTATGGACTGGGGTCACGGGAGCTGAGCATGTACTGCCTACTAGAAGGAGCAATAGGAGACTCATATCTCCCTTTGCTGACAACTATATAAAGTAGGGCTGTCAAGGTTAACTAAGTGAATGTAAATGGGTTCTCTGGGTCCCCACCAGTCCCCCCTTTACAGACATGACCTCTTTATGATAGTCCCAGTCAGTCTGGATCAAGTCATAGTCAAGTCAGCACTCTGACACGCTGACAGCTGTTGTTGCCTGTTGGGCTGCATCATGTTATGATTTGAGCCTATTTTTATACTAAATGTAGTACCTGAGAGGGTTTCTGGACAACATCTGTCATTGTTTTGTGTCGTTAATTTATTTCTAACAATAAATACATTTGCCTAAAGCAAGCATATTTGCCCACTCCCATGTTAATAAGAGCACTAAATACTTGACAAACCCTTAAAGTAATAGTTAATATACCCTTAAAGGTATATATTTTGAACAGATACAAAAAATGTGTGATTAATCACAATTAAATATTTTAATAGACTCACAGCCCTAATATAAACATAAGGCTACGGAAGTCAGGTTTCTAATGCAGATAAAATATCACTCAAAGGACAGATTCATGGCAGGATACTGAACTAGATGCACCTCTGTGTAGCTGTGCTCACCTGAATCTGTGAGGCGTGCAAGTCCATAGTGATGATATGGTCAGCGCCTGATACTGACAACATGTTGGCGACCAATTTGGCAGAGATGGGTGCGCGGCTCTGCAACGAAAATAGATCGCATCAGTCTTATGAAATAAGTGAATGGCTTGTTTCTAAAAATAACACTTAACTGAGATCTTAGCCGTTCACTAACCAGCTATATATTACAATCTTTGAGTCTCTAGACCTTAAAATTTGCAGGATAAAATATTTACACTTTAAATATTTACAATATGTTACAATGGGTGATATGCAAACATCACCAGTATGTACATAGATGGCTAAACACAGAGGGAAAAATACACTTATTGCTATACAACACACTCAACAAAATCCTAGATGATGTCTTACAGCAATAATTAATAAACATTTAGTTAAAAGCATACAACATTCCACTCATGCAACATCATTAAAATGTTGGAATGAGAGTAAATAACAGGCAAATGGCTAAAATAGAACAAAAGGGATGGAGAGTGCAGTTATGCAAAACACAGAAAAGCGAAAAGGAAAACAAACCAAAAAAAAAAAGCAAATACGCTTTGACGGCTGGTTACAGATGAACATGGCTGCAGGCTTCTTGTTGTGATGCTGGATGGCAAATGGCATGACAGAAGTAATTAGACAGATATCCCTCACCCCCACCTTGTCCTTCTTGTCTTGCCGGGCATACGGAAAGCAGGGGATAACAGCAGTGACCCTGGAGGCAGAGGCAATCTTGCAGGCGTTGATCATGATCAGCAGCTCCATCAAATTGTCATTGATCTCTCCACAGCCACTCTGCACGATGTAGACATCTTCCCCACGTACACTCTCTCCTATCTCCACGCTGCCCGGAGAGAGAGGTGACGAGACAAACAGCACTTAGTGGTGTCATGGAGTTAACGCACCATGGCAGGCAGCAAATGATGGGACAGAGCAAACAATGGCATGTGGGCTGAACATGAACCAAAGTGGGGAAAAGAGCAGCATGCTGAGTCAGAAAATGACAGTTTCAATAGGATATGTGATAAAGCATTATAATTAGGGCTGTCAAAGTTAATGCAAATTAGCTTTAACCCCACTAATTTCTTTAACGCAACGTTGTAGCGGCCTCAGTTTTAAAACTAGCGTGAAGATACTGGCAGCATATTAAACTAGAAAAACTTACATTGGTACGATGTTATACTAGCTTGTCATAAGAACATGGCAAACTTGGTCTAAATTTTGGTGAGGAAAACCTGTCATGGCCATTTTCAAAGGGGTACCTTGACCTCTGACCTCAAAGACATGTGAATGAAAGTGGGTTCGCTGGGTCCCCACAAGTCTCCCCTGTACAGACCTGCCCACTATGATAATCCCAGTCAGTCTGGATCAAGTCCTAGTCACGTCCACACACTGACAGCTGTTGTTGCCTGTTGGGCTGCAGTTTGCCGTGTTATAATCTGAGCATGTTTGACGCTAAATGCAGAACCTGTGAGGGTTTCT
Organism: Pterois miles; assembly: GCA_947000775.1. NCBI lineage: Eukaryota > Metazoa > Chordata > Actinopteri > Perciformes > Scorpaenidae > Pterois > Pterois miles. The sequence goes on along the minus strand of CAMQGK010000308.1, from coordinate 2,805,838 downwards.
GGACAACATTTGTCATTGTTTTGTGTTGTTAATTGATTACCAATAATAAATATATATATCCACTTGCATAAAGAAGAATATTTGCCCACTCTCACGTTGATAAGAGTATTAAATACTTGACAAGTCTCCCTTTGATGTCCATTTTGAACAGATAAACTTAATCATCGGCAATCATGTGATTAATAGCGATTAAATATTAAACCGACTTACAGCCATAATTATAATTTCAGTTTATTGATGCAACTAATGTGGCTTTGTAGCCCAGATTTACCAGACAGCTAGTCAGCATGAGTTCTCAGCCGCGCGTGGACTACAAGTTCCTAACAACACAGCGCGGCAATTTCACCATGACACCACGTTTCCAATTAAAGCTCGTTTCATGGCGCAGGGCTGCACCATCACACCGACTGTCACCGCCTCTGGAGCGGTCACAGCAGCAGACAACTCACCACGTTTCTTGGTTGCTAAATTTCTTTGTGACGACCTTCCCCAGCTCGAGACCCAGGCGGTCTGCTATTTTCTGAGACAGGTCCGGATGTGAGCTGCCGCTGAATATTTTAATGTTCGGCATTTTGTTGCGGTCCAGGGTGTCGTTCAGTCCGAGCGGGCAGCTGTCGAGTCGGAGGAGTCGACGGGTCCGAGACAACAACTCAGAATTGGTCAACAGTTGATGAGCAACTCGTATGGAGCTGAGCAGCCTTCCCTACCTATCCACCATTATGTCCCACACATCACGCGTGCAGCTCCTTCCTGCAGCGGCGGCGCGCACGCTTTCACTTACGTTCCGCCGTGATTACGTCATAGCGGGTTGGGGCGCCTCGAACGGGAGCACGCACTCGAGTCTGGCGTGTGTTCACCTGCACGTGCAGGTTATGTAATACTGATGCAGGTTATAAACGCAAAGTGAGTCAACTGGAACAAAATAACAGAGTTGTACAGATAAACCGAGCTGTAACTGACGCTTATCCCGTCAGTAGTACTAGTATACTTTCTGAACTACTTCATAAAAACACGGATATTAGCGTTTAAGGTAACATTAAATGTTTGTGACCTGCAGACATTTTGACATGTCACCGTGTATTTATTAGCATTTAGCTGCATTCCACTCAGGGACCGTCCTGGTATTGTGTGCTTTTCCTGCTATGACATAACGTGTCAAAATGTCTGCTTGTTGGATATGATTTATACAAAGTAGTGTTTAGCCTGAGCATACTCTAGATGCAGAGCTAACACTGTGCAGTCCCCTTGTGTTGTCATTAAAGCTAAGTCTAACTTGGTCACATTGGCAGAGACCCCTGGCATGTCCCCTTCAGGACCTCAGAGACAACATGGCGAACTCTGGGACTATAACGAATGTGCTTCATTAAAACGCAGAAGTGGTAAGTAGCCTCTACATCTGTTCACAGCACACATTTTGACCTGTCATAGTAGGAAAAACACAGCTGTTACTAATCATATTAATGTATGTAATCTGTTCAAGTGTGCCAATAGGCCCAAGCCAGTATGCTAGACCTTAATAAAGTTGACTATTTACACCTGTGACATGTCTACTGTCAATACAGCCTATTTACTAGTACAGTGTGTTTATGTTTTACTGGTGTGTAAAAGTATGGTTGTGAGATCTCTAACAAACAGTTGTATTTTTTGTGGTATATGTCCAGTTTTCTAAATGATCATAACTGCAGTGTTTTTGACAGAGGCTCCCCTGTCTGGTGGTTGGCTCAATCTGATATTCAAATGCTGTTCAATAATAGGAATAACACTGAATTTTTTTTAATTATACATATCTAAAATCAACACAAAGCCATGTTACTGTCAGTGTTTGGTGTTTTGTCAAGGTGTGCACTGTTGAGTCAACATCATCTTTTGCCGGAGGCAAATGAATGATGCAACCACAGCAGTAAGCAGACGGAGAGAGACGTTTCCAGACAATTTATCTTTCACATGACGTCATTCTAATGGACACCCTGCCACTACGGCAAGTTTACTGCATGCAATGTCATCTCCAAATCCTCTGAAAGCGTTTATATAATATACTTTATTGCTCATAAAACATGAGTTAACTTTGTATACAGACAGAAGACCACAGTGACGACAAGATCATTGACAGTAAATAAAGACAGGAATGAATAGGTGCACATAGAGAAACAATGGATTAAGCCATGGCGGGCTCATCGTGTGAATGAAACACGGACAAATCCACACAATTTAGCAAAGCAACTGAACAATGACAACCACAGAAAATGTTCATCATGTCAAAATGTTCAAGTGCTGATGAGAGAACATTGTCTGATATTTTTGTTTATAAAAATAAACATGTCCCATGCTTTATACTCGTTTATATACTCATTAAAATATATGTTTTGCTATTAGTCTCTATGTTACATTACTACTATAAATAATTACCTTACAGACTTGTTTTGTCTTTTCCTTTTTACAAAAGAGTGAAGAGGTTTGGATAATTCTTAATGTTACAGGTAATATTTTAAAAGTGTTTAATATTCTCTCAAATATTTTATCTTGCTATTTACATTAACAGTGTAGAATAATACATTTCCATACTGAATATTATTTGCAAAACATTAACATATTGCAACCACGGCCTTTCTTTTTTGCCTGTTTTTTTTTTTCCACTTTAGAACTGGAAAATTATCTGTACAAACAGCATCACCTTCAGTTGTCAAAGTATCTGCCCCTGAATGTCTTAAAAGAAAAACATGCAGTACAGTGAAAGAGAAAACACTGTATATGGTTATGGAAAATGCCACATCAACAGCGAAGGACAAACCGCTAAAAGAGAGTGCTTGTAAACACTACAAATGTGTTCTGAAAGCAAGAAATGAAGTACAACAAATCTGATATTGAAGGTCAGACTCTCAGTGTAAAATGAAAAGTGTTGTAGCGTGGGGGGCTACATTGATGAATAATCGTATTATCACACACACAGACACATAAATAATCACTAAAGCTGAAAATGTTAAGAAAAAGATGTAAGTGGCTCAAATTTACAGCAGTATTAAGCCATGATTTGGCTAGAAAATATTTGTTGCATTTAAAAGAGCCTCAGCCCCTTGATTTATAGTGTTTGTCAAATATGCACTGTATGGCACTAAGTATCCTAAAATTAGTTTCTTACCATCAAACACATAAATACCTTGAAGCTGGATGTTTTCACATCATATGTGGTATTTCATAAACCTTTCAGTTTCAGTTTGAGGTTCACTGGACAGCCATGTTATACCCCAAAGGTATCTCTAGTATTGCAGCAGGCCAGTTGACACTATTAATTTAGTTTCACAGCACTTTCTTTTAACAGTATGTCCGGTATACATATTAGGCCAGTACAACTATAAAGCCTCTCTGAATAATTTCTGGGAATAACAAGAGGATGAGACACAAAGAAGATTTCAGACAGGAAACAGATGTGTTAGTTTTATTAAAATACATAGAAAACTACTTTGTGTGTTTCTTATATATTTGCTAGATTGCACAATGTATAACAGCACATAGAAAGCAAATTTGTTCATACTTGATCTGAAAACCTGAATTAAAAACGAATGGACTTTTGAAACGGTAAGCTTTAGCTTTGAGGTGATGAATTATGCAAAACTGGTGGTGAGGACTCGAGTGAGGTTTTCAGCAGCAGAGTGAATAAAAAACACTTAAACATTAAAAGATACATTTCATCTTCAGAGCGAATTTCAGAGGTTGTGCAAAACTCTAGTGATAAGCTTACCCACTTGCAAGTGGATGGCTATATTTAAAACTATGACTCAGGACAAGTGAGATGCAAGTGAGCGACAGATCAGTGATAGTGTAAAATACACTCTGTGTGTTTAAGTACAGTGTTGGTATTCCTTCTCTACAGCTGAGTGAGGTAACGACACTCTTTACTGTACAGTGGATAAGACTGTGACTTGGGTCTCTGCTACATTGTCTGCCCAGAGCAGGTGTGTTTCATACCTGCACTGTTATAGTGAGAGAACGGGCCTCTGTCAGTCAATATAGTTTAAAACGTCATGCTCGTCTTTCAGCGGTTTTTCATTTTCCAACACTGTCACTCACATTTGGACTCTTGTATCACTACGCCGGACATCGTCAACATAGCCAACAGAGATCTCCATTTTGCATCACAACAGTTAGAAAATTCAACAAACACACACATCACCATCTAACCAACCAACGCTTTGGACTACGCAATTTACAGAAGTCGCTACTTGACGAGATCTCTGAAGTATTTTTGTCCAGAGCATACATTTATTTCTGATGATTTATCATAATCTTTACAGTTCTCTTAAATCAATACATTTCAAATATATTCTTAACTTTTTTCTGCACAAAACTTTATATTATTTGCTAAGTAGACACAACCCAAATATACATTACATATAAAATATTATACTATAATGACTTTTATGTACTGTATATTGTGAATATTGATATGAGGTGATTAGCCCTGTATCACCCAGTCTGTTATAGGGTTCTTATTCCATTGTGCATTAGTTTGGTGTATCTTTATATATTTCAAAACAAGATCCACGAGGCTACCTCAGGGCCTGTAAACATGGGATGGAACAGTTGCATTGCAATTTTTACTGAGGATGAGTCATTGCATGTCTTGTAAAAAATGTAAACAATAAACAAATAATGAATTTGGAGTAGAGTAGCCATCCACATTCTGGACTGTTTTGATTACATCCCTGCCAGATGTATTGTTACTGGGCAGGCAGAGTTTTGATGGGTCGAGTGAGTGAGCTCATGTTATTGGTGTTGGAGGAAACTTGAGGGTTCACTGTCTTTGTCGGCAAGCTGCTTGAGTGTCCCATTGATTCCTCTGCTGCACGCAGAAGCAAAGTGTAGTTAATAGCTACTTCCTCAACTTTCCTCAACAGCTGCAGCCTTTGGGTTTCTGAACGAACCCCTCTGACCAATTTGATGAAGGTCTGAGTTAGTTCACACAACACTTGAAAGCTAGCTGTAACAACAGCAAGCATACGTGTTGGGCTTTTTTCAACACTTGCCACGCGTCGACAAGATGCTCTGAATTCTTTAAAGCGCACCGCCAGCTCCTGTTTGTACTCTGCAATCTGTGAGGGCTGCAGACGAGCCTCGCCCTCAGCTGGTGGGCTGTTAGCACACTGACGCAGAATAGCTAGCAACTCATTAGCATCCAACTGGGCATTTAGGAAACCATCAGGCAAGCTGAAACTTTTCACCTGTAGAGCCTGTACCCGTGCCAGGCTCGCCTCCAGTGTCCCACAGGCTCTAAGATCAATCTCCTGTGTCTGTGGCTCCTCCTCTTCCTCCTCCTCTTCCTCCCCACTGCAATCCTCTGCATTAAGAACCTGGAGTGTTTTGCTCACTACAGGAAAGGTATGCGAGTCCAACTCCATTCCTGGAAGGACCTGAAGGGGTATAGAGTATGAGAGCTCATCCTTCTCACTGCTTTCATCTGCTGCCTCACACTTTCTGTAGCAGAAACAGAATGAGCAGCATTTATCTTTGTCGTCACTGTCTTCACTAGGCAGGGTCAGCAGCACCTCGCTAGTTCCTTCTTTACTTTCACGCAGTAGATCTTCTCCCTGAATGAAAAACACACCCTTTTTCCCCTTCCCCTCTGCCTGGTGAGACTGAGTGTGGACTGGCTCTACTGGGGTGGGGAGCCTCAGCCCAGTGGCCCTGACTCTCTCCATCTCCTTCTCTAGACTCTTGGCTTTGGGTTTCACCTCAGCATACACAGGTGTGCTAGGGCTGTTATCCAGCTCTCCAATGCTGTATCGCCTCTGCAGCTTCTTGTATTGTGGAGCTCCCATGCAATCTGTTTGAGAAGCACAGGTGGGCAAGCAGGAGCCCTGCTCTCCCCGTGGCTCTCTTGACTCCAGGCTGGTGGAGCGTATTCGTGTGGTCTTGATCTCTAAGGTCTGTGGTCTCCTTGAAGCACCTTGGGTATGAGGTGCTTTAGAGACTGCTGGAGGGGTTTTCGAGATGGGTCTCTCTCTGCCTCTGTGTTGTGTCTCTGTTGTGGATCCAACTGGTGTGTCAGGTAGTCGCATGCCCCTGCACATTCGCTTACAGTCACAGCTACGTCGCTGCTCCCTGGAGATACCTGGTGCCTTTAGGACAGGGCTGGTGCGAAGTTGGCAGGCACAAGGTGTGCCTGAGGGCACAGGTGAGGATCCCTGGGGCAGAAATTCTCCCTGCGATGACTTGGGTTTCAGCAGCTCCTCTAAGAACTCTAGTTCATACTGGCGGACTTTCTGCAACTGAGCCCTTCGCTCATCTGTTTCTCTTCGCATTCTTGCTGGGAACGTAGCTGAAAGAAGGTTTCTAAAGGTCATGAAAGGGGCACTGCGCTGGGACTTCCCCTTACCACTGCCTTGCTTCTTTGAGTCTCTGGCTGGAAGAGTAGAGACCTTATCTACAGAGGGGGTAGGTGTTGTTAGATCATCTAAGATAGGTAATGATTTTATGGGGCATTTCTGTGACTCAGGGTGGGGTTTGCCCTGGGCACCCTCAGTCTTACTTTCAGCTGCCTCTTTTCGCTCTGCTTTTACAGGCAAATGAGGGGAGTACTTGGTTTGTATTTGAGGGCTGGGTTTTGCCAAACTAGGATCTGCTCCTACTCTTACTGCATTTTCTTTGCTGTTAGCAAGCTGGAGGCCTTTGGCCCGAAGACGCTCATCATCTGTGGGGGAGGAGGATTGAAACACCACTATCTTTTGAACTTGTGGATCTTTTAGTCTTGGTTGAGGCCCAGGCTCCTGTTGCACTGGGCATGTGCAGAAAAGGTCGTCAACTGGCAAAAGTTCTGTGGAGCTTGAAGGCTTCATGGTCTCAATAGAGGCAGTCTTGGCATCTTGGCACATATTAGTGGGAGAAATCTTTGCAGAGGCAGTTCTGTCCACAGGTAGGAGGATAGGTAAGGCTTTGTTGCTAGGGTCTGTAATAAGAGGTGCTGTTGTCTTACTCTTTATACCCTCAGCAAGATTTGGGCTCAGTGTCTCCCCAGAGGAATTTGATAACTTCTGATCTTTACTGACTTGAGCTGTCAGTGAAGCACCGGATGCCTTAAGTTCTTCAGGTGACTTAGAAGTGCGATCAGAGGTGTTTGCTTTGGTGGACTCAGAGTTTGCTTTCATTTCTGCTTTCTGTTCAGTCTGAGTCTCTTGATTGCTCCCCTGCTCCATCACAACACTGAGTACTCCAGAGTCTTGACTTGGACTGACTTTAAAGGGAACCGTCTTGCTGAGGATTACTTGCTTGGGCGGACAGCCAGCACGAATCTGACCCACAGAGAAGGCCCCAGTCCCTATGGTCTTTGCAGTGCAGCCAGGGATAGCCAGGGGAAAGTCACGGCGGCAGAGGATACGTTCTTTGTTGATATGGTGAGCCAGCAGGTAGGCCTGGTTCTGGTTTTGCTTCATAGCCGACACCATCTCAGAAACATCTGTCAATTCAGAGGAGTTGGTCTCGTGGCCTGAGTCCAATGACGACTCAGGTGTAATGGCAGCTAAGACAATCAGCCCTGAGGAGGAAGACAACACAGCAAACTGTTAGGATGATCACGACACAGAAAATATTAATAACAAAGAAATTTTAAAATTTTATATTAGTGTTTTACTGAAGCAAGTCAGTTATCAAACCATTGTCAGTTGAGTGGATTCATCTTGATCAGAACACAGCAAAAAAAATTTGTGGTTTGACTTTGTTCCCAAAAGTAGTCCTTTGGGGTCAGAGTCATAACCCCCCCAGGCTGATCTATGAGTGGGCTTGCCTCAACCAACCTGGAATAACTGCAGCTTTTCCATGCAGATACATATGTATGATTGAGAAATGTGCAGACTAGTAAATTCCCTATATGTTCATGAAACCTAAAACTAATAAGTTGGCAATTCAGTTCCACAATGGTTTATTTTTAGTAATAGGGGCTTGTTTTGTTTTTAAGACACGCAACATTGTGTAATTATCAGATGTCGTTGTTGTTGTTGCTTCTCTGGTCCATAATATTTGTGTTATTGGTCAATTTCAATCATGTAGCAGGTTGTCTTTAATCATAAAGGTAACACTTTAGAGCACTATTGGATCAGTAATACTGTTAATTCTGTGTGTGCGATGTGGGCAGTAGAATGACTGAGGCTGTTGACCTGCAGTCTGTGTTGGCTGTTGAGGGTGATGGGGGTAGTCCTCGGAGGCTGCCAAAGCCTCTAGTGCCTGTAAGGTGGACACTAGAGCATCATCAAGCTCCTGGGCATGATCTCGGACTGTTCTTGTGGCCACATTATCAATTAGTGTCACAGGCACATCTTCCTTGGCTTGAGCCAGCTTCCCAGAGGCAACCCCCGGACTGGCACTGGCTCGAGCCTTCCTCCCTCTCTTTGGGTCATCCTCATCTGAACTGTTGTCCCTGAAGCCAGGTGGTGGGGCAGCAATAGCAGGTGGGGGTGGTTGCAGTTTCTCTCCACCACCATCAGCCTCATCCTCCTCTTCATTCCCTGGGGGTGGTAGGGCCATGAGGTCAACGGCGCCTCCATCTCGGGAGGCACAAGCACTGGAGCAGTGTTTCCCCGAGCTCCCGCTACTGTTCAATGCTGTTGACAGACCCTCTGTCCTCTGTCTGGCTTTGCAGGAGTCACAGAAGTATCGTGAGGCTTTCTGGGATTGACCCATTGTTTGGGCTCGGATTCTGAATCCAGCGTTCTCCACTGCTGGGCTCTCTAAAACCCCAGCTATTTCCTCTGTACTGTGCTGTGTGGGGTCTGACTTGGTGCGTGGCCGCCCAGGGGGCTCGTGGGAAATAAAGTTTTCATTGATGTCAAGTTCAGCTTCGGCGTGTGTTTGGAGCTCTTGAAATTGTTGTTGTTCTCGAAGGTGGACATGACACAGTCCGAGATGCTGAGGCTCTGCCGGAACAAGGGCCCTTGAAGACCCTGACTCCCTGTGTGAGCTTTCCCTCTCGTCCCCTCGCCGCCCTCCACTTGGCAAGCTGGCTGCCCCAGAGCGTGGGTGAGCATGGTGGGAGCTTCTGTAATCTGAGGATAGAATTGTCAGAGCAGTGGAAAGTTTGAGGTGTTAAAAACTAGTGGGGATAGAGAAGATCCAGATGGGAAAGTAGAGGCGACATCTGGTGGTCACATGGGGATTATTTGTTATTTCAGAGATGGATGTTGAGAGTTGAAGTTGTTTGAGGTTGGAGGGTTAGATTCTGGTGGAATGTAATGGTATGATGGTCCTTCTTTTATGTGGACTACAGGTTGAGACAGCAGATGGCAGAGGATCTGTTCATGTTTGAACAGAATATATTCATGATTGCAGTTAAGGAAAACTATAAAATTCCATATTGTTAATCTATCTCGGGAAATATGGAGAATCCCATTCCAATGAGTTGAGATTGAGATGAGAAGAGAGACAGCAGAGGGCGCCATGGGATGGTAGGTCCAGGATGATCTGGTTACTACAGTTAATGATTTCAGCCAATGAAAAAGCAGATCAATGTCCATGTAGACTGAACATACATGATTACCAAATATCAGACATGCAATGTCTAATATGGTGCAGAAAAAAGACAGATCTACAACGCTAAATGGGTGACATGAATGCTTCATCTTAAGCTTTTAAGTAAACAGTGGTGTTCTATGTAAATTGCACACACTTGATGCACACTGCCTAATCAGAGCACAAGTTCAACATGAACCCCTACAAGTCAAAAAGACTCCTAACATACCTGCCTTGGTCAGCTGAGACTGACCAGGGGTCCGGAAGTAGATGGTCCGTTTAGGGTCTACAAACAGCTTGTAGTAGCCAGAGATGAGGCATGCAAAGTTACTGGCATCAGGCCACTCCATGAGCAGGACCAGGGGCTGCAGGGGGTGGTAGGGAGGGGAATTAGGAGACTATTTAGGGGACAGGCAATGAGCATTGCCTGCACATTTTGTAAAGACCTGATGAAATAAAATTTATAAAACGACTGAATTGTTTTGTACTCAGTAACTGTATAGTCTTTATAAGTTAACATGTAAACTGCACCTCAAAGAGATGGCATGCAAAATTCATATTTTCCCTGCTGCAAATTAGTGTACCCTCCCATTATTATCTGTAATTATAGTGAGTATTTTTAGACTGCATTATAATACCTTGGCCTCATGGATTGTCACCTCCACACGAGCCACTCCCTGGCTCTCTCGGTAGAGCTGGATCTTGGCAACCCTGCTGAACTCGGCCAGAACTGTTGTGAGGTTGTTTTTCAGGTCAATCACGTGACTAATGCCATGTCGAGGACCCACCAGTAGTGTTGTAGCTGATTGTTTCTCATCCTGTGGAAGAACACAAGAGGTTTACAATTATTTACCTTTACATACTGCAGCATATTGGAACATCACATAATACCTTTTGAAATCCATGCTCCTTGTGTGGGTACAAGCTCAGCTTCAAAGACACACAAGGGAAATTAATGGAGCAAAGCATTAAGTAAAAGAGATGCATGTGTATTCCTGTACACAAAGAATCAAACATGTATTACCAGTCCAACTGTGTGGAATAGTATTCCACCAAAAGGCGGGAGGTCATTGAGGACACGCATATACTGCAGCTTTCCTTGGAGAGGAGGGACCTATCAACAGAATGATAAAGAAGAAACGCTCATGTTTGAAGGAGGAATCCTCCTCAAGCTGCACTTCCCATGTCCCCCTGGGGGCACTGTTGAGCCACAAATGTGGATCATAATGTCTTATGCAACAGTTACATCTACAGAGATGGAGAACTGTCCTTATAAAAAGGGATAGTTATCAAGCATACATAATTATAGAATACAGTAAATTAAACCCTCTTATAAAGATGCAACGAGGAGATTTAAAAGTTAACAGTAACCAAGAGTATGGACATTTTGTAAGATGTCTCTTTGTATTTGCAATGCTTATAAATGTGTTTTAATGGCAAATCCTGCACAAAGAATTGCCTAGATATGTCATGTTAATGGTTAGTATTTTAGATGGAGAAACCTTGTTGCCTGATGGTGGTGGATGCTGATAGGTCTTCAGCAGCTGAGACAGGCTCTTGCACACATTCTTCTCCTTGACTGTTGGAAGCAAAGTGAGGGGAAGGAAAGGCTCGAGTCCCCACTCTTTTCTGTGATCAAGAGCAAAGGGAACGATGGAAAAGTATACACACAAGAGAAAAACAACAGCGGAGTGGTTAATCAGAGTCCAGGGAACTGAGAGGACAAAGGTTTTTTTTTCTGTCCCACAGGAAGACACACAGTGAGCCGAGCTTACATCCTCTTCGCCTCCCAGCTCGACATGGCCACCCTAAGTCTATTACAGTGGATCTGTTCTGCTTCTGTGGTTGTGATGGCAAAAGCTAATTACTTTTTAGGTTGAGGTTTTGAAGAATAAATGAGCAAATTGAGGGAGAGATGTAATTTCAAAAAGGAATGGATTTCTTTGTCTCATAATGACCTAGGGAAAATGATCCTTGAGTAATTTGAGTTTTTAATACTACTGGGATTAATCATTACTCATTTAGACATTATTGAATGAACAAACTTCACTGTGTGACTCACTGATATGGTACACAAAATTATTAATGAGGTAAAAAATACAATACATCACTTTTTGTCCGTAATTTCTCATAAGTTCATTTGAAGGCTAATTTAGTTTGTGGACTTACTCGACATGCTTGAGAGAGATCTTCTGATTGGGCCGTGCGGAGGACACAGTGATGTAGATATGGAGCGCAGCCAATCGTAACGTGATGTCAGATTTCCAGTCCATGCCAAAGCGTTCCTTGATGACGTCATTGCGACTCTAGGACATGTTGAAATGGTGTTTTGTACACAGATGATTGCACGCTGTTATAGACTTCTGTAAGTCGTGTCATTAGGTAAATTGTCGGGGAAAGCTTCCAAGTATGGCTGTTGGATAGCTGACGTTAATGTGAAAGCATTTTTGGAGAGCTTGCAACAGGGCCATTGTGTTTAAACCCTAACTGTGGTGTATGCAACCTTTCTAACTGTGAAATCAGTCAAAGCAGGCAAAGCCCTTGCTCTTTGAGGAGACAGCTCTCCAACAGTGTCATAAGACTGAATGACATCCTTGTAAATCCCACTTTAATCCAGTGCTTTACCTGTATATAGAGGTACTCAAATGCAGCGGGGTCCCTTCTCAGCAGGTCTGCAGGGTCTTTGGGGAAGAAGCAAATGCGGAACAGACACTTCATCCCTTGGAAATAGGTTCTGTGCACCACCTGAGGGAATACGACAATATCAGATAGATAACCAACTACATCTTTGGCATTAGTCACACATATAACTGTATAATTTTCCTTTGGTGAGCAGGGTAGACTGCATTCAGAATATCAAAGTAGAAAGACAACCTAAGACGGAGCTGAATTAGATGTGAAATGTGATTTGCATCCATAATCACAGTTTCAGTGATCAGAGCAATCATCTGACTCCTCACTGAATTAAATTTGATTTCGACTTTTAGGTGGCGGTATCAGTTGGATGCCCATAGAATCAGAGCTCTCTGTCTAGTACCAGTTTATCTGACCAATAGAGGGGCAGCGGTGTCACATCTTAGGGTTGCTGTTAGTGCTTTCAAACTGTTAATTCTGTTAACACATACATCAATTGAAACTGTGTTTTACTGTGTTTTTTTGTGTTTCTTACATGTGTCAGAGGCTGGTTTTCCTGCAGCAGATGCAACCTCTGATTCTGGTCCAGACCGCCGGCCTCCAGCACCAGGGCAAAGTGCTCGATGTAGCGCAGTGAGAGGCGGTCCTGCAAGGAGGAGATCACATCCTGGAAGAAGAGACACGGAAACCGATAAGAGAGTGAAATGCATTTCCACAGTAAGAACATGTTCTACTGAAACAAAAACTGTATATTTGATGTATGGAGCCTATTTTCATCCTGAATTATCTCCATGTTTGTACTGGGTATTTTGTCAAATTGATATCCTTGTGGGTGTGCAGGGCATACGTCTGCTCTTGTGCAGATCAGTATCTGTGAATGATGTAGAGCTTTTCTCATCTCTTTCAAAAATGTACACTGTCTGAGAGGAAATTCACAGTTTATCACATCGTACCGAGGGCTACGCCTGAGGATAACGTTTCATTATTTTTTTGCCCTCATAATACATCAGAGGAATGGCCATTAAAAGGGACACGTGTAGTTATACTGTTTGTTGCTGTGGTCTGCAAGTTTCAGTGTGAGGCTCATTAAGAGCTGTAAAATGTACTGTATACACTACTGCTTTGCTCTTCATAAACTATTTAATTGACATTTGTTGCTGATGTAACCTAAGCAAAAGTTGTCTCTGCAGTTTTAACAGTATTGACCTTTTTGTTTTGCATTAAATGGCAGCAGGGTCGCCTAAAATACTGCAGGAAAGCTTCTGTAGTTGACAGACAGTCTAATGGGCAAACAGCTGGGCATCCTATTGTGGCATTGATTTAATCTGTGGCATTGTTTTATTGATCTTGGCCTTCTTATTATGCTGAAATTCTATTTGATTAGGCTGACAGGAGTAGCCTCCTCCATCTCTCCTTTTAAGTGCTGCTGTGTTTCTCCTTCCTCCCCTCACTCTCCCTCCATGAGCTGAGGAGAGATTTGTGAAATCTAATAGAGTCTGTTTAATGAGTCTGCCTGGAGATGTCAGACTCATCTTACAGACCGACATAGAGACAGAAATGACCTCTGTCTGACTGAATTCATTTGTTGATTTATGGCCATAATCACATCACTGATCCTATATTCCAAAAACTGATACGGTCAAATTTCACAAAATTAAATTGGAAATTTCTGTTGATTTCCTCAAAACAGTTACTTATTAGACATAAACTTGAAAGTGGCGACACATGACTTGATTTATGGTTTGTCTTAATTATGTGTTACAGGCCTTGTGGAAATCATAGACCCTACATAATCATTATATTGTACAATGTTAATGCATACATAAAAACATTTGCTCATGTTTCATGTACTTACACTAATAGTGCAGTGCCAGTTCAAAACGTGCCTGTTCAGAATGGCCGATTGCTTGGCTCGAGTCACTAGTACGACTGTGATTAAGTCGCAACTTGGGTGTATTCTTACCCCACAAGTAAACCTGTATTTCTCCAGTGTCAGACTTAATACTAACTTATAACACTAATAATGTTACTATTGGTAAAATACCTCTATTAAATCTGTGCTCTACGTTATAACCACTTATATGTGTATTTCATGATTTTAGTGATGGTGAGTAACCACAACCTGTGTGTTTTTCAGGGGTGGATTTAGTGATTTGGGGGCAAACATTGTCTTGCTTCACTTTCACACAAGATCAGTGTGTCGAAAAACACAAGGTTTCCCATTCATTTTGAATGGGAGTGCCAAAAAGTTTAAACAGAATCAACTTTTGGAGAAGTGCAACCAGACGTCATGCTGCGGTGGCCAGTTATGTAAATAGCGATCCAGAGCTGCACAACCACATCGGGGAACTAAAGATGTTAATCGTTGCAATTAATGGGCCATTAAAGTGACTCTAATAGTTATACTATTAATAGATTTACTATTAATAGTAAAACTATTAATACCGCACAGTAAAATTCTTGCTTTCAAATTTTTATTTCAAGTGAAGAGTGAAACACAGGCATTATCAGAAAAATATACTTAAATTTACTTAACACCTGTTCAAGGTGGAGCTTTCAGTTCTAATATGATGTTGGACAGTTTACTGTATAATAATGCATAATATTTTAATTGTTATGTTTTGTGAGTAAAATCTTTTCTGTCAGGTAAATGTAGTACTACAATGGTTTCCTCTGGAATAGAAGTACACAATAAGTAGTATACAATTGAGCTACATAGTTTTTATGTGCTTTGAGGGCATTTTCTAGATTATTTTGGGGTACAATGAGTTAGAATAGTATCATGATTCAATAGTTTTCATATTTTAACATTGTAATAAATCTATTGCTGTTTGGGGCTCTTTTAATTGGGTCCCCGGGCTGTTGCCTACCTGGCCTAACGTTAAAGTCTGGCCCAGACCGGTGAAATACACTCTGACTCGATTCTGTTTCCAGTTGGCTGTCTGTTCATGGTGAGTCCAGGGAAGTGAAGAAGTCTGATTGTAATGTTAGTATATTTAACAGTGAAAGTGAACGGCCCGCTGCAGGCGATATGCTCATGTCTGCATAGCCCTGATCCCCACCCCTGCTGCTAAGCAGAGCGTTGTTTGCTTGTTTATTCAAAGTTTATTAATATTGAACGTGTCGTATGTCCAAATTGCACAAAATTCAACATGGCACTCTCTTGAGTCTCCATCAATACATCCGCCAGGTGTGATGTGATTGGATGAATGGTTGTCGAGATATGCACTAGACATACGCACATACAGATGAAGATTCCTTGCTTAATAGTAAGATTACTCTACATGCTAAACTTACAGTAGTCCTAACTGATGTTATTTGACCAACTTGGGGTGGTGCATCAAGCTGTATACACAACCGTGACATATTATCACCTTATTAAGTTCTGTGTTAGCAAACATCACACTATCAGTCATTTGGAGTCACTCTCAGTCTCGGTTTTGGTCTTTACCAGCTCCTGAGAAATCACTCTTTAGCTGCTAAATGCTGCGCTAACTTTTTAACTTTTTCTGTCTGCCAGTTGGTACTGGACGTACTTAGTCTTTTTTTTGCTGAGAAATGCCTCTGATGATGCCTCTGGTGAGTGAACCAAAACAGTAAAATTAGCACAAAAACCCTCTTTACTGTATTACTGACAGGAACTGCAGAGTTGGGTGGTAATTACCTCTGGGTTCATCACTACGGGCGACCATCACACATTAAAATCATTTCATAAATTGTTAATATGAAAATGGATTATGGCTGCTTTATGTAAAAATCTGAATAATGTTGAAATTCAGCCATCTTTCCCATGCGCACAGCTGCATTGAATACATACCCTAACAGTGGTACGGCTATCAAATGTAAAGGACTTAATCTGTCCATTCTCCAAGAACACCTTCAACACATTTGGTATGAGTAGCAAGGAGTCGTCCTTGAGCATTGTCTGAAAGAGATTGAGGGAGAAAACAGCTTTGGTTTAGTTAATTATTTGTACAATACAAACACAATCAGCTGTAATTGTAGGTCTGTGCTTTGAGGCAAAACAAGTAGTGAAAAGGGAGGAGGTCCTGTAGGAGGACTGTTTGGAAAACAAAACTGCTTTATGTGAATGATGGAGAGATACTTGAAGGTGCAAAACTCTGCCTTAGGATGCCCACCCCATGCATTGTGTCAGGATCAAAGGAGGGCTTATTCAATTTCTCCGGTCTATCCTTTCAAAATTCCATGCAAAGTAAATTGGTTGGTGGGATTGAAAGCCTTCCCGACAGAGTTTTGAGAGTGGTGGTAAAAGAGGAGAGGCCCGATTCAAGGCTACTCAAAGCATTCGTTATGATATGCAGTTCAGTTCATTCTTGCTGGGATGTGATGTGACGGGCACTCTCTCACTTTTTTTTTTAATCTCGCTGAGGGTTTTTTAAGAAAATGACTCGATTCCCATTGTGTAGTTCCAAAGACCCATTGTTGTGATCCGAGGGAAGGGAGGTGTCTTAATGTCATAAGATAGATAGATAGTCATAAGATGCAGACCAGATGAAATCCACCATAATTCTGGGCCAAAACCAAACCAAACCAATTGGCATGGAGGTGAAGTGTGTGGGTGAGCTGACAAAAAGGCACACAACAGATTCACGTACCATGGCCAAACACATGAACCATTTATCATTCATCTTGTGGGAGGCATCATCACACTCAGCAGAGAGCTGCTGTTTTATTTTACCATGGCGGTCAAGTGTATGTGAGGTTGTGTGTGTGATGCATGCATGTATGTGGCTGTTGCTAATGCGAATTTGCGCATGTTTATCTGATGGTGGGATTTGTCAGAACAATACTGCAGACATTACTCATGACAGTAAAGGGATGTGGATTTACTGCAACAATATATCTTGGTATTTAGCTGAAATGGAGTGCTGTGTCCACAGCAGATGCCCGGCAGTCTGTTTTTGGAGAACTTAAGTATTCAGAAGGCCCCACAAGCTGTTCCTCTGTGCAGACTGGAAGCCACTAAAGCCTGAGTTAGGAGTGAACAGATCTTTCTCCATGCTGCAGCATTAAAGCAAGGGTGAACCAGTGAAGGTTTGTCACTTCCTATTACAAGCCTCAACCTTCGCTCTCGTTAGTGAGGGGGAACTGGTGCCGATTTTTCACATGCAGGGTAAGTGTTAGGAGTGGAGGATCACAGCTCGACACCATGGCCTTGTCTCTGCCCCCCTTTGTTTTTCTCAATAAACACGAGGTAGCTAACACTGATATGTCTTCAGATGATCAATAGCAGCTTGTGGCTCCTGACTATAAAAGTCTTGCTGTGCATTGGGGGAATGTTGCTTAAACAGCTGATCGTTGCCAATCATAGCCGCTCCCTTCTATCTCTGCATCAACAGTGCCTTGTGTTCTGTCTCTTGAGCTATGATCAATCGGATTTATAATTCTAAGAGGGAAACAGGGAGGGAGATTAGTTGAGCAAGAGAAAAGACCCAGCTCTCCCACAGTATCGCTGTAGCCATTAGTGGAGCTGATGCCCTTTGCTGGTTTGTGGGAATACCTCTGACGTGAATTAAAGTCTTAATTTAGGTCTCATAAAGGAAATTTCTGGGTCCTATGATGCTGACTGTCGGTGCTGCCAGGCTAGGCTGGGTGGTGAAATCAGCTGTAATGAAAAATGCTCTGCGTTGACTTTATCCAAAGGTTATCAGAGACCTGGTGGTCCATGTGATGAGCAATCCTGTTCTCTCCCTTCCTCCATTAGATTCAGGTAAATAGAAAATAGGATGATGAAATACCCTGCCCTCCAACTTCTGATTCTTTATTGATTGTCTGTTACTTGCCAGCTTCATGCTCCCACTTTATTTACAGTGTAACCCCCTCCCCTCCCCTCCCAACCCTCCCATTAGATCCTTGATTGACCACCAGGAATTAGAGACTGTAAGGAAATAATTGTGTGTATAATTAGGGCAAGACCAAGTGTAATTAATGTTTTTTTGGACCCTCTCCTTCTTTTAGGGGGGAAAAAACAGCATCACCCTCTCCCCCCAGTGTCTCAAAATTAAATATTTCTGGCAAACAATGCAATTTTACAGCCAGTCTCTAATTTTAAACAAAGAGCTGCTAAATAAACTGTTATTTTAGCTTCCAAATGAGTGAATTGGGAACAGGTGGTAGCTGTGTGCTGAAGGGCTTGTGCACCACAGTATTTTCATCCCACCGTGTATCCTCTGGATGTCAACACACGCCTCCAGCACACCTCCTTTTTGAGGTAACTATTTAATCTCTTTTTGAATATATAATACAATACATATACACAATAATATCAAAAAGAAATCATGCTCAATACATTTTGGTCTGAGATCTTCCACACACTTAAAGTAGCATGTAATACTGCTATTATCCCCGGCCCTCTCTTGGCTTTGTTTGAGTGCCCCTTCAGTCCAATATTTCTTAAGTCATGCAACATGTTCTCACCTTTACCACCTTGTTGGCAAGGCGGCTTCTTAAATAGAAACACGTTCTACCTCCGACTCACAATAGGTGGGTGTATAGATATGTTACTGTCCAAGGTTTTCCTTAATTCTTTTGAAAAGACTTGGAAACCTCTCGTAAACCATGTTGAATCACTGACCTCCTAGCTTGGTTGTGACCACTGAGCCTCCTTATTTGTTTTGTTTCATTGGTGTTGTTGCTTTTTAATGTCTAATTTTTATTTACTTCATTTATTTTTTATGTATATGCATATATTGTATGCATTCTCTTATTTCATGTGTGTAGTGTTTCACTAGTTTTGGTGTCACTGCAGCTTTAAGTCTTGTTGTAACTGTTTCCATTAGTGTGATGATGGTTACTTCCTTTATTTTGTTTTCTTACTGTTGGAGGTGGGAGGTAAAAATGGATGAAATAACAAAATACTACTCATTTGCTCAGTGATTTACAGTTTCTGCCTTGCAATGTTTATCCAATTAAAAAATGAAAAAAGAAAAAGAGATATGGGGTAAGAAAAAGATGAACGAGCATCCCTGTTGCGAAAATTTAATAGCTTGTCCTTTCTCTGACCTCCCTCACCCCCTAGTAATTCATTTGTGTACAGTCTCTTACCCCATACATATGCCACGGAGCAGGTCTTAATTGAACAATGTGAAATAGTGTAACCCAAACCACTTAAGAGATACAGTATCTGTAGCTAGTAAATGTTGATCAGTCAGATAAGAAAACTGGGAACATGATAGCTCTACCATGCAGAACCAGGTAAAGTCAAATAACCACACATATTTCAACATTTCTCAGAGATATTGTAGCTGTTGTGAATGGTTTTGAAAAGAGGTTCAGGTTGCTCCTGGGAGAATTCAAATCAGGAAAGCAATTTATTCAAGGCCAAACCACTGGACCAAAGGCTCAGACATACACACAGTAGAGAAGCTCAGACTGAAATAAGAGGACAGAGAGAGGAGGATACTTGAGGCTTTTGCGATTGCTGATCAAACAAAAGAAATGTGCAGCGGGGAGAGAGAGAGGAGCAGCCTAACGGCATGTGTTAGCATGCACACATCACAGGGCGACACGACTAATTGAACTTACTGAGTCTGGGTCGCTGATGGACACTTGCTCTGAAAAGCGCACTTTAGGCGGGTTGGTTCGCAGGCGGGCCTTCTTGGCTGCACTTATGAAGGCAGACTTGGGTGACTGAGGATAAGAAGAGAGAGCGAGAGAAACTCTTGAATCTGCTTGAACGAAGAGACGTGAATGAAAGAAAAGCCCCTGTGACTGCCAGTGCTAAAGAGACGTGTGTTGTAATGTTGCTGCATTGCGACAGCTGCAAACCTGCTTTCAACGTGAAAGCTGCCTGCTAAAAGTTTTTCTAAATGGTTGTGCTTGTTGGTCTGAGCACAATAAAGATGTTAAAGCCAAAACATAACAAGCAAACATATCCCTGCAGAACTGCTGCATAACTCATATGAATATAGGACTCCTAACTTATGAAACTGGAAAAAAAAAACTATTTACATTTTCATATATTTCATCTTCTAAAAATATCCAGTTCAGTTAGTTGGCTGAATAAATGCTGTGTCTCTGTTTCCTTTATACATGGATGGATGCACACACAATTTTTATTTAATAAGGTCTTGTATGTGTGTTTATGTGCCTGCGCAGAGCTGTTTTTAAAGGGGTTACTCTACGTGCAGTCCTGGCCATGAATACTAATGTATGTCTGCACTGCATTAGTGTGCACTGTTGGAGCAGAGTACCGTACAGTGTTTCTGTATGATTCAGAGTTACAGCAAAGGTGTTAAGACTGATGAAGAGAAGGACAAATCCTGAGGGAGAGGAACATGAAAGAGAGTGAGTGTTCCATTATACTACCTGATGGGGCTGCAGCACAGTGAGAACTATATTGTCTTTGCAGCGTCTATGGAAAGACAACAGAGAGTGGAGTGGGTTAGATAACAAACGCTACAGACAGCACAGTGTTTGGAGAGCTTCTCCGTTTTATATCTGACTTATCCTCCGTGCTCTTTAGCTGCAGGAGGATCCTCACATCCACAGGTTTGTGTTGATGCATCGCACCACCAGCAATAAGAAACACGTTGTTCCTTTTGATATCACCCTCTTCACCCATGTCCTCTTTACTTCCACTCGCCCGTGTTGCCGGTCCCCTGGCCCGTACCCTCCCCCTGCCCCTCCCTCCCTCCTGGGACAGTGAAGGATGTTACCTTACAAGGTCTATGACTCTCTCTCGGGGCGCGTCGCTCACCGTCTCCTCGTTAATGGCCAAGATCTGGTCTCCAGGTAGAAGCTTGCCAAAGGAGGGGCCGTCTGCAGATGAGATGGGGACACACAGATAGCATACTAAGTCATACACGTACAGTAAAATGGAGGTTTTAATTCAAGTCATCATAAGATGTCTTTCTCACATCCACGCACACATACTAACCAGCAGAGACGGAGCGTACAATGACAGGCCTCTGGCTGCCTGCAATGAAGCCGAAGCCTTGAGTCGGGTGGCGCTGGATGGTGACCTGTCGAGCTGAGGCAGGACTTAGGGTACCACTGTCCATACCATCTTGGCTCTCCTCTAACATTGCAGAGCTGCAGAGTGCACACACACATTCAAAACGACAAATAAATATACACATGCATTTTTAAAAAAAGCAATAAGATAAACGTAGGGCTATCAATTGGGTAAAGTATTAAATCGTTATTTGCGATTAATCACAAATTAATCACACTTTTTTATCTGTTCAAAATTAATCTTAAAGGGAGATTTGTCAAGTATTGAATACTCTTATCAACATGGGAGTGGGCAAATATACATGCCTTATGCAAATTGATGTATATATTTATTGTTGGAAATCAATTAACAACACAAAACAATGGGAAATATTGTCCAGAAACCCTCACAGGTACTGCGTTTAGCATAAAAATATGCTCAAACCATAACTTGGCAAACTGCAGCCCAACAGGCAACAATAGCTGTCAGCGTGTCAGAGTGCTTACTTGACTAGGACTTGATCCAGACTGACTGGGACTATCAGAAAGTGGGCATGTCTGTAAAGGGGAGACTGGTGGGGACCCAGAGAACCCATTTACATTCACAAATCTTGTCAGAGGTCAGTCAGAGGTCAGTCAGGACCCCTTTTAAAATGGCCAGTTTTTCCTCGCCAAAATGAAAAAAAAGTATTATGACATGGTACCAACTGATTTTATATGATACCAGAATTTTCACACAAACAAAGCCGCTAAAAACACAGTGTACCTGTCACATGCATTCGTGTGTCCATCCTGGACCTTGGCCATCCCCTGAGAGGAGGGAGCAACATGGGACAGGGTCGCACTGCAGAGGCCGCTCTCTGTTTCGCAATCATTCACCTGCACAACAGGAACGAGAAGACAAGGGAAGCAATCACAGAAATAAGATACCCAGTATGCCAAAAGTATGCAGCTTGTCTAACCACATCTCACAACGCCACCGCAAAGTAAAATGAAATGATAGATTTAAAGGTGAAATATGTAACATTCAAGATAACAATCTCAGACATCTTCCAATGTCAACAACTGGCTCCTTGCAGGTTTCCGCATTGTATCAAAAAATGCACAAGAAGGAAGTAAAAATGCAGGTTTTTACTAAATGCATCTGACATTTCAGGCTTGTCTTCAGAAAAACTGCAATTATCAAGGACCTGTAACATAATGCATATAGAGTATGTGAGACATAAAGCTCTCTGAATGTGCCAGCCTCTCCCAGTGTGGACCAAGCTACTGCTGTGAACCACACATGCTCTTTTACAGATGCCTGTGTGGGAGGCAGTGAAAGCAAGATTACTAAAAGACTGTGTGTGAGTGAGTGCATGTGGCATGTGGGTTTCTGTTTGTGGCAGAAAAAAAAGGATGGAAATGACTGTGTGAGGGGAAAGAAAGCCTGATATTTATGCTCATATCTGTGATCTAGGACTTTGATAATTGCTGACTAAAGACGAGACGCTGATTGTGATGTTAATGGTGCAGATGGGCTGAAACAGAAAGAGACGTGGATAAAGAGCGTGACGGCGGTCGATCATTATGCAGGGATACACTGTGGAGAGCAAATACTTTTCTGAGAGCCACAGGCAGAGAACAAACTGCCAGGAACAGGAGGCTGAGGCGTATTAGTCAGGAGTTCAGATTCATATTCTTGTCACTTGTTGTTTCTGATAACAGTGGCTTATGGGGCGAGCATGGCTCATTTACAATTCCAGTGATGCGTTACTGATCTCTCTACCTTGTATCATGGTATCAGATGAGGGCTGATTCATCACAGATAGGCTTCATATTGAGCTTGGTCCATGACTAAAAATCCATTACATTACGTATGCTTTGAATTTCAATTATGCTAATCATTTAAAAAGATTAGATTTGAATACAAATAATCTGTATTCAGTATTCAGCTGACTTACAAAAGATCATCTGCCTGTATCGGAGGTGCCCAGTGGTGACAAATGCGGCTGCCTATCCCTCTAAAAAGGTTTAGATGTTTTTGATTGAGATTGATTATTTCCCCCTTTGATTCTCCTGATAGATTCTGACAGTGCACTTCTCTCCCCATTTATTCTCCTCCTTTGTGTCCCTCTAATGTCTTTGTCTCCCTGCCATCTGTCTCCCTCTCCAGTTGCTGGAAGGACACCCATTCTGCTGGATCTTCAAGGAGGTGCCAGTGACGAGCTGTTCATCAGGTGTGTGTGTCATTATGAATGCCAGTAACTCCTCAGCACCTCTTCTAGAGTAGAGGAGTCAATATTTGACCTCAGCAAGGCGACGTTATAAATATCCTTGTTGTGAATACCCTGCACTTACACCATGCCCATTATTCATAGAGCCGTCGTTGTATTACGATCCCTGAGTCTTTTTGTGCATATCAAGATTAAATGGCAACTGAAACCTGAAATACAGCTGAAAATTGTGCAGTGCCACCAACATCATCTTTATACAACCATACTTAACTGAAACAGAAGAATGTGCCCTCCTTTGTCCTGTGGCTTTGTGAGGATTTACAGCTTTAAATTTGTCACTTAATTTAGAGCTGAGTTTTGGCATTCACAATAAGTGGTGAGGAAGGACTGAGCAGAGGGGATGAAGGTAGCCGGGGGGGACACTGACGCTTACATGTCTGCAAAGATAAACAGCTATTCAGCAGAGGGGCAGACCTTTTACTGAGAGAGGACACTGAGGAATTCTGTCAAGAAATGATCCCCAAGGGCATCGGCAGGCCTGCCCGTTGCTATGACTACGGCTCTCGGTAGCTTGTCGAAGCTCGGGTGGACGGAGGGATAGTGGGTGGATGAGAATAGTGATGTGGCCGCTACGAGGGAGAGAGAGACGACTAGACTAGCCAGACGCTCTTCGATCACCCCGCAGCCACTGTGGCCAGATGCCAACGTTTCCTCGGGCACCAGAGGTCAGGGCATCGCATACCTGCTCCGCTATAGTATCCCAGTCTGCAACAGCCCACCAGGCCTCAGGGTCTGGGAAGAATGACCTTTTACATATTATCCTCCAGGCCGGTGCTGGCGTTCTAACAGGGCTGTTATTGGCTTGGAGGGACGCTGCATTTCATATAGCAGCATGCATTGTTGAATAGTTTGAGTTGCTCATGACGCATGTTGAATGACAGCCCCCTCATTTGCATGATGAAACCGATACGCATTAAGAAAAAAAAATACATAAATAGATAAATAAATTCTGTCCTCCACTGTCTGTGCTACAGTCAGGAAACAGCTCTCAGATATGTATACCAATACAGTATATCAGGCATGCACTTGGGGTCAGAAACATTTCATGTTTTATAAACCAATAAAAATATCTTAAAATCAGTTCCTTGGAGGGCGTTAGAATAGGATGAGCAGATCATCACATTCAACTGAGAAATGAAACCTAGATTCCTCATTGCTGAAAAAGAAAAAAATAACTAATGGTCAAATGTTCTTTATTACACAATATATAATTACACAAATGAACTCCATTCAAAAATGTTTTAAATGTTTTTGTGCGACTGAATTGCATTTTTTGTGAAGGGCGTAACAGCCCATTGCTGCTGTATAGCTACTGTGGAAACTGGATGGGCTCTGCGAGAAATTTGCCGTGAAAGACTGCAAATGAATGTAGTCTGAGAGCAAAGACGAAGGACATCTTAGCCACTGTGAATGCAAATAGTAAATCCCGAAAGCTGCAGTCCTGTTCAGGAAAATTAGACATACCGCTGAACACCCTTAAGCACAGAGTAAATAAGTTGCCTCTCCTGTAGCTGTCCTACGTTTTACTGTCCCTGCTGCCAGCCAATGTGTTCTGTTCAGTATATTCAGCTGTTTTTTTTTGTTTTTTTTTAATTTTGCTTGATCTCCATCGCAATTTACTATCTGAACAGCACTTAAATTGTTTTGTGGGATTTTCTACTCCTTGTTGAAATAATTACCATGATCCTTGGCTAACAGAGGATGCTGTGGGTGCTTAAGGTGCCTTATTACATTGTGCATATGTCTCAGACCTTATCAGCCTTAGAAAATATGATCTATTCAAAATCATGTATGTACTTTTAAAAAAAAACAAACCCTCTAAAAATCTTGCTGAGACCTTGAAGATACATCCCTAAAGAGGGCAGAGTTGGTTAACATTGTAGTCTTCAATTATGTCTCACTTTTCACAACCCAGACAAACTGAATGAAGGTAAAAATGCAGAAGGTAAATGTCTTGCTTGGTGAATTAACCATTATAAATTTGATTTAAATGCATTTAATTGGAGGGACATATGAAGGATAGTATGTATAGCCTATTTAATGTAACAGCTAACCTGTCAACAGCGATATTCATATGGAGGGCCTTGATTTATGCATTTAGGATAAATGAATGCAACACTATTTCTACTTGTGCAACATTATTCAGACTTAATTAGTTTAGCCTATTCCCACATGCAGGAGTTGTGGCTTAGCCTTTTGGATGCTGCATCTCGAATGTAGATTCTTAATTATGGTTTAATAGGAATTAAAGATTCCATTCCAGTGACAATTAGCATAGCATTTCCACATGGCACTCTGAATTATCTGGCTACTTACCGTGTTGATGCTTGAGGAATTTTCACTTATTTTACTGTTGCACTAATTGTTAATCACTCCGATTAACTGCGTCTGGTAAATGCCTGAATTGTAAATTGTAATATGAATCAGAGATGGAATCAACTGCAGAAACTTGGGAGTTGTGCAGCACTAATTGGAAACTGAGGATAGTCATAAGTGACCGCATGTTATTGGATCATTGCCTTGAGAAGCCAGACAATAGGTGAGTATTATCTAAGTGATTATTTATGACAGGCTGACAGATGAACAGGCCGAGCTCATGTCCTCCAGTCGGCTAAATAATTCATGAATATAAGAATGCATCAGCATCAGTGTTGGCATTTTGTCAGTTCTTTCTAATCGTTTGTGCTGCCATAGTTGTATACTGATCTGTTGCTCAGTTTGTGGTGGTACCATTAGAAAACTGCTCCAAGTGGACTTTTATTACTTTTGATCATGAAGTTATGTATGGCAGCTGTGATGGCAGTAGTCTCTAGTAGCTAATGGTCAACAGGTACTCAGATAGCCTCAAGGGCTCTTTGGATGGTAACACATACATCTCTCGTCAGTTGGATGGTCTGTTGTTTAGACATTCATGGTCTCCAAACAGTGAATAATCACACTGGTGATCCCCTGGCTTTACCTCTGGCACCATCATCTCTTCAATTTTTTTCAAATTTTCCAATACTTGCAAAACAAATTACATTCCCATCAACCTCAGCTGCACTTTATGTGTATTGCTAATTGCTAAATGTCATTTATATGTCTTTCAGACAGAAAAAGGTTAAGAAACGTGTGTTTTTTTTATTTGTAAATAATAGTAATAATCCAGAATTAAAGCCCCTCACTGTATTCCTTCAGCTCTGCAAGTCACTGCATGTTCTACAACACTGTCCTGCAAACATTTCAGATTAAAAGACTTGTGTTAACAAATAAAGGAATTCTGTCCACAGAAAAAGACACTTGAGGGCTTTTATTTTGAAACAAAAGCAGGAAGTACTGATTTTCTGTTTTTTTTTTTTTTCATGTCTGTGACATATTCTAACCTGTTAACACAGCCGCAGAAATAAAAAAACAACAGGTTCTGCAGCCGCCATGTGCTGCTCATGCCGGCGGTGTGGTCACACTGTTACACACTAAACTACAGTGGTAAACATACTTACAAACAGTGGGCATTCTCCAGGTCTGAGAAATGAAGCCAATCCTGAAGTGCCTTAAACTTGCATTCTGTCTAATAACCAGCAGGGGGTGATAAAGCAGGGAACGCTTTAGGGCGTGGCTACCTTGTGAGTAACAGGTCGCTACTACTTTCGTCTTACAACTTTAACCTTTTCACAGTGTTTCAGTTGATGAAAGTTAATTAGAACCATTTTGGTTGCCTTAAAGTGTCTTATTCATCATTTGACTGTGCTTAGCTCCACCTCATGTCTGGTTGTGAAAAACCAAGATGAGGACGGGCAAAATACCAAACATGGCAGTCCACAAACCAATGGGTGATGTCATGGTGACTATGTCCACTTCTTATATAGTCTGTCCATGAAAAACATCAGCTAAGAGCAGTACTGAATAGCTGATGAGTATCAGTCAGTGGTTGCATGTGTCCAAGACAGATTTACTTTCTTGCCGAGGGGAAGGAGGTTGTGGGAGAAAACTGCAATGTAAGCAACTTCTTAATGCTTTAATCTGCTCCGCGACAAGATGCATCTAAACCATAGCTGAAGATTTTTTGGACCATAAACACTAGAAAAGATAATGCAGCATAAAGATGGAAGATCTTTTAGTTTCAATTACTGCTGTGTCTGATTTTACATACGTACGGTATATAAGTCATGTTGCACACTCATACTTCCCATTCAATCACAGAGAAATCCTCTGTCAGCCTGGAGCACAGGCTGCCAACATTTCATATCAAACGTAGCAAATCCTAGAATCTGCAAAAATCCTGTTAGGATTATGAAAGCGGCGACGCAGTAATCTCCACAGTGTACTGTGAAATGAACCTTCCTGGACAAAGATACTCTGCCTGTCACGTCTGGCCTCTAGGAAGCTGCCACTGTCTTCAATCTGTTTTCAATTGCTGGCTGTGATAAAACCTAAATATTTGTGCCGTTTTTTGAAAGGATTTGCAGTTTGTGACTTGTGGTGATAGACAGGCCCTCGCACTCAGAGAGCCAATCAAACGAAGCCGTCGACACTGAGCCTAATCCTCTCTGTCACTGCAGGCTGCCCCGGCCACTCCCTCAGGAATCCTGCAGGACACCACAACCAGCTCATTCTGTGTGGAAAGTGGAGGCTGATATATGAACGTCAGTCCTGAACTTCTTCACTGATAAACTTCCCATTGTGGGTATGTTATCTACAGAATTAGATCATTACAAAATTAGGCCTTTATAGTCCTAAAATTGGAAGTAGCTTACATTGTTTGCAAATCCTTCCTCTTCCGTCCTTCACCGTTATTATGCAGTTTTATTCAGGCTGAACCCTGTGACTCGCACACACACACACACACACACACACACACACACACACACACACACACACACACACACACACACACACACACACACACACACACACACACACACACACACACATTTTGAATTCACATTGACAATCACTCTTGTCTCACATCTAATTTGCTTTCCCCAATTGTTCTCACTCTTGCAGGCAGATTCTCCCGCCAATCCATTTCATCCCTGCTGCCAGGTAAACAATAAAAACTCCATCTCTGTAAGCCTCACTTGACATGCTGCCTGCTTGCTCCACACAATTGCCATTTCTGTCATAGGAAATACAGACACAGACAAAAAAGAGCCATCCCTCTGTCTGTCTCTGGCTATGTTCACCCGCTGGCCTGCCTGACAGCATGGCTGCATCCTTTCCTCTCTTTACACAAATGACCTCCCTGGTAGGGCCAGATGGCATCCATTTAGCGAGCGCTGCAGTGCTGACTGCTTTCTCACTTTCACTTCCTGAGCTTGTTGCCCACCTATACTGTTTCTCTGTTTTCTCTCTGTTAATCTCCCTGTCCCCCCCTCTCTCTGTCACTGTCCGCCTATCCGTCTGTCACCACCTAGGCTCTCTCCTCTAACAGCCAAAACTGACTGCCTATTTGAAAATGGATTGTAGCTGTAGGTAAAAACA
The DNA here is from genome assembly GCA_947000775.1 of Pterois miles. Classification (NCBI taxonomy): domain Eukaryota; kingdom Metazoa; phylum Chordata; class Actinopteri; order Perciformes; family Scorpaenidae; genus Pterois; species Pterois miles. The sequence continues at coordinate 2,777,021 of CAMQGK010000308.1, read as the reverse complement.
ACAGCTTGAGTGTTGATTGATGCAGCAAGGAGAGAGACGGAGAGCACTGGCTCTCCAGGCTGTAATTTGTGTGGAAACTCTGAATGTTTACAGACAGTTGACAATTGGGTTGTTGAACTCTTTCTTGCCTTGTCAAACCATTAGCCACTTTCTTTATTTGCACTGTCCAATGTTGGGCCAGCAAGCCTAAAGCGTTGGGTTATGACTCAGTGGAGAAAGGTTTATGTGTCAGATGCGTACCTGATGCTGTTTTCTCTCACAAAAATGTGTGTTTAGAGATAAGATAAGATAAGATATTCCTTTATTTGTCCCACAGTGGAGAAATTTACAGCCTCGTAGACGTGTATGCATGGCCATGCCTTCTTATAATGTGTGCTGGATAGTTGCACAGTGAATATCTGAGTGTATTTGAGCAGATGAATGAGTGAGGAAAATGAACACACAAATTAATGTTGGGGTTATCTCATTGTATCTTGTGTAACACTATGTTTATTGTCACAATGGCCAGTGAACTAGCAGCTATGATAAGATGTCTGTGATCAGTTGTAACACCTTGAAAACAGAGTTCATGAAAACTCGTTAGCAAGAGAACTAAAAGGTCAAAATAGCTAAAATTTGGTAAATGGTTAAAATGCCCAGCTTTTGACACTCCCAAGTGGTAGTATGAATGCATACTTGGTCAATAAACCATTTCAGTGGAATTGTATTGCTAGGCAATGGCTTGGGTCCATGTTTACTTCCTGTCATTCACAGGCTGCGTCTAAAATTGCATATACTGTCTACACTACCTACCCAATATGTGTACTGTCGCTCATTATACTTTTGTGTGGTAAACAGTAGCATGTACCTTTTCGGAGGCACTGAGCAGTAATTTACGTCGTCACTTCCTGAGAGCCTCCTTGGAGGTTGGAGATGTGTAACCATGGTAACCCGTGTCAAGCTCATGTGACCTTAAGATGAGTTGTGATAATCAAAAATTCGGAACTAATTCAAAAACATCTTGCAAAGAAATCTTATACTTACACTTAAATCGAAGTGTTATTGATGTGACAGAGCTGTCCGTCAACGTCTGTTAAGAGCGTTGTTGTCACTACCGAATTGCATTGTGGGATTTAGTATATATGCCGCTGTAGTGTCCAGCATTTGCATACTTTAATATTTTACTGGAAATAGTATGCAATTTGTGTACTATTGGTTTCATACTAAGGGTTCAGACATGCTGTTGTAGTGTCACCGACTGCAACATTTCCATCATCAGTGTCTTTTATGAAAAATGTTGACTGGTGGTGTTGATAAAGGGATATTTGAGCTCATCTCAAATGCAGTGACGGTACATCAGACAGAAAAGTTTGCGAGCCATTGCTTTGTAGGATCTGAGAGGTTTGATGTTATAAACTGGCAACAAGACACTGCTGCCTCAGCACAGTTTACTTGGTTGGGTTCCTCAGTACTCCTTCTCAACCACTAATTACCAAGTGTGAAGCAGACTATACACACACCTCTGGGCTGACACCTCAATCAAGATTCTCTGAAAGCAAGTAAGCAAGCAAAAGACGATGAGCATCTTGAGAAAAGATTTGGATGAAAGCAAACTTAGGACAGAGAAAATGCAATCAATGCTTGTCTCCACATGTGCTTTGTTATCGTCCTGGAGGTGGAGACGGTGAAAGGTTAAGAGGGATCTGAACAAGTGAATGGGGTTTTGAAGTGGATGTGACTTCTTCACAATGGAGTTCACAACCTTGAGGAGGATACAGCCTGTAATTTTGCTTTCCTCTCCAAATCCCATTAAGTAACAAATGCAAACTTGGAAAATAGACCCTTCTCCAGAAATGGATTTCAGTTGTAGCATTGTTAACACACGAAGCTGAACTTCCTTCACATCTCTCTCTCTTCCTCTCTGAGCCGCTGTTTTTGTTATCACCTCCACCAAGACAAATGAAGAGGAATGATGGCGGACAGCCTATAGACAGATGTGTCTACGATTGTTCCACATCAATGACTTATTGACATGGACCGATAGAGAGTGCTTAAATCAATATAAGCCTTTATTGTAACAAAGGATATTTCTATTGTCTTATATTTTTATTTTTCATCCAAAGGGGTACATGTTTGAGTGCTTTTTCCGTCTGAGTACAGCAGTGAGCCTAAAAACATGATCAGACCCACCCTGTTATTTTCACAGGGGGGAAAAGTCTCCATCAGGCACATTGTGGTGTGATGAAGCATCATCTGCTTGGCCACATTTTTGAAGACTTCCTAGGCTCCGGTTGGCTGACCTGTTGGTTTTGAGTTTAGCTGTTCCTCTTGATTCACCTCTACATTATTTATGTGATCATTACACCACGTGACCTGCACCGCAGCATGGAAATTAAGAGCGTGCATTCTGCAGACCAGCTTAACCCGACAACCTCTCCGCTAAAGAGCAGCCATGTGCTGGTGCCAGACCAGACCGAAGGTTAGAGCTCCACCACCCTGCTCTGTACGTCAGTCTCCTTTTACCTGCTGTGTGCCTACGCTACACATGTAGGGCTGAAACTAATAGTGGATTAATTAATGTAATTTAATTGGTAACTATTTTAAAAATCCTTTAATTGTTTGTTATTTTTCAAGCCAGCATACCAAACAGTCTCTTATTCCAACGTTTCCAGTGGATTTTATGCTTTTCTTATATGATAGTAAGGTGAATATTCTGTATGTGTGGTAGGGCTGTCAGTGAATTCAGATATTTAAAAAAAATGTGTGATTAATCACACATTTTTCTGTCTGTTCAAAATATACCTTAAAGGGGGATTTGTCAAGTATTTAATGCTCTTATCAACATGGGAGTGGACAAATATGTTTATTCAAATGTATGTATATATATTTATTGGATATTAGGAATGGTAGTTTTGAATTATTTTTTAAGCAAGAACTGGCACTCGTTAACCGATTATTGACCCAGTTCATCTATCTGGGAGAGTTATTGTAGCAGCCATGGTGCTGAGTACAGCATCGAGGATACATACAGCCACTTTCCCAGTAGTCTGTACCGCATCATTTAGCTAGTTCAACTGCGTGGTTGTCAGCTGTGTGTCTGCCTGGCGTAACGTTACTGTTAGCGAGTGTCCAACAGACTTTGGTTGGTGCTTCGTTTGGAGATGTCGCAGGCTTTGTGCCGCTGTCACTCACATACGGTCTGCCAGCGCGGTGGAACGTTAGTGGGTGTTCGGTAGGCTGTGTGTGTGGTGTTACAGCTGTGAACGTAGCTGTAGCAGTGTGTACAATGGGACCCCATTCATCCCTATGAAAGTTGCTCAGTGACGCATGGAGCCAAAATGACTTGAGTTCTGTCTGGAACAGCACCCAGATCTTCTGGGGTCTTCCGGGTTTTACTGGGCCCTGGTACACATGTCCGATATGCGCCGTAGTGACTGCTCGGTCATGAGTCGGTCACGGGGTCCCAACGGCACAGCTTGAGCTGTCACAGTCTGAGTCTGTATAGACATAAACAGAGGAAGGAAATAACTCTGGATTTGGCTATTGGTGCGTTTTACAACTTTTGGGACCTAATAATTAAAATAAGGACTATTAAAGTGTTCGTACTGGAAAATGATCTGCTGAGTTACAGACATCTCTTTCTCAGTGTAAGTCTATGAGAAAAAGTCTTTTTGGGCCCAATGGTATCATGTGACGGACACAGAAGTTTTAGTACCACCGACTGGCCACTACAAACACTGGGATTTACAACCGCCACTCTTCCTGGCGGCTTGAGCCCAAGATCAGAGCCAACTTCCTGTATCTGTAACGTTGAATCGTCGAAGGTGGGCTGATAGAGTGGATCAGCTTTTCTCCTTTAACTGACGATCCACTCCTCTGAGTTGTGCTCAGCTTTTTAATTGTTTTTTAATATTTCTTTTAACCCTTTAACCGATAACGTTGATCAGTTAAAATTCTTAATGTTGGTTAACAGTTAATTATTAACATCCCTGTTGTAAATCAAATAATGGCACAAAACAATGACAGATATTGTCCAGAAACCCTCACAGGTAACTGCATAAAATAATCTGCTCCAATCAGAACATGGCAAACTGCAGCCCAACAGGCAACAACAGCCGTCAGTGTGTCAGAGTGCTGACTTGACTATGACAAACTTTATGTGATTATCATAAATGTCTGTATGCATATTTATCTTCCTGACAAGCTAGTATGACATGGTTGGTACCGATGGATTCCTTTGGTTTTCTAGTTTCATATGACACTAGTCATCTTATAATCATAGTCTTCACTTAGCTTTAAAACTGAGCATGCTATAACCTCCGAAAGATTGATTGCATTAATATATTTAAAAATTAGTGTCATTTGAATGAATTTGCGTTAACATGTTATTGCTTTAACTTTGACTGGACTGATGTTTGGCTAAAACAAGTAATTATAAGATGTCACCTGGGCTCTTTTTTACACCATTTTCTGACATTTAGGAGGTAAAATATGCAGTTTTCTTATTGATCTATAATCACCAAGCATAAAGAAGTCCCTAGAGTTTACAGTATGTCTTCTTTCAGGTGAAAGTAAATATTATAAATATAACAGAAACAATTAGGTGTTTAAACAATTAGTTGGCTGACAGAAAATGAATTACACAATTTTGACAATCCATTTATGGTTTAAAGGAGCAGTGTGTAATATTTCAGGGGATCTATTGGAAGATAATATTAACTATGTTTTCTTTAGTGCATAATCACCTAAAATTAGGAATCATTGTGCTTTAGGGGCATTCATATTTTCATATTTTCATGTTTTCACGTCTGCCACTGTGGTTCTCGTCCATGCTTGGCACACAGCATCATTTTCAGTTGGTTGCAATCCACAAAATCCCTGCTAGGTGCTACCACATCCTACACACTGCACCTTTATGTCATTTCTTAAGCAAAACACAAAAAATAATTTGTTCCAGCATATTACATTTGAATATTTGCTGGTATATTTTGTCTTATGTTATTGTAAACTGAATATGTTTGGGTTTTGGTGTGTTGGTAGGACAAAACAAGACATATAAATATATCCCTCGTAGCTGTGGGGAATTGTGATGGGCAGTTTTTACTATATCCATGACCAATTGATTAATCAGTTACTCAAGAAACTAATTGGCAGATTAATTAATAATGAAAATAATTGCATTGCCCTGTAAACTGGCACACCGGGACACTATCAGTCCCTATGGTCATACAATGCCAGCAAACCAGCTGTTGTTGATCGTACGCAGAGTCCCTGAGCATGGGAGTATGCAGTCCTGCATCAACCCCAGTGATATGCTTTACATTCAGTTTACATTCACAACACAGTTCAGTTTTACCGAGATGCACCATTAACATTGACAGTGGGCCCCCACAGCTCAGCACAGACCTGTCGCACTGTGACAAAACTTTGTCTGACAGCGGCTCCTTCAGCCAGAGTCGGTTAAAACATAGCTTTGCTGTAAAGACCTTGAGCCTGCTTCATTGAGTTGAGATCAATAGCCTGGCCTTCTCTCTGGCATACGGATGAACAGACAGACACATATGGAGGGGAGGGACAGCGAGCTGAGGGATCATCCCGGTGTCACGGAGGGAAGACGAGCTGAGGAGGTTAACCAAACAGATGTTCGGTCTGACGGTCTCTGCAGGTCACTGGGCAGGATCTTGATAAAAGGCTGAGGATGAAGGTAAGAAATGCAGCTCATCCATGTAATAGCTTGTTATGACTTTCCCTCACTTCCCCCGGGCCATAAAGAAAATATTTATAGAGGGCAAGGGGCAGACTTTAAAGCTGTCCACAGACAGTGGCACCCTGCAGAGGTCATAAATATTAAGGCAAACATGACAGTGCTGTCTGATGAAAGCCAAACCAGTGTCTTGCTTTTATTCCTCTGCATTGCCCTCATAACTATACAATAGTCGGAGTCACCTTCCCGGCTCCCGAATACGACGCCACTATGATGATCTAAATGATCTGATGCTGTGAAATAGGGACTTTGCACTCGTGCAGGTTTTTCCCACAACTTGGCATAAGGTCGAGAATGCTTTGCATACCTGTGAGGAATTACATAATGCTGTAATCCCTGTCCACTGTGAGCTGCATCTCAATTCCAGCATGGATGATACTGAAGCCTGTTAAACTTAAGGGAGGCGGAAGCAGCCAAGTGTAGAGCTATACTTCTCTATAGCACTGGGGTTTGGCGAATACCTCAGGGGCAATCTTCTTAACCGTCCATTTGGGTCCACTTTACTCATCCATGAGACTCACCGGTCTGCTGAATTAAAAATATACATACAGTATAAATGAGAGGCAGACACAGAGAACCATTCCCAGTCACCCTGTGGGATATGCTGAGTCGGCTGTTTACTTGTTAGCCCAATGAATTTGAATTAAAATGAAATGTAAAAGAAACAACTGTCAAATAATGCTGAATTATTGAGTAAAAATGAATTGTTAAATAATATGCTTGCACGTATTAGCCTTTCAGTTATATATCTTAACACCATCACTTCTGTGTGTGTGTGTGTGTGTGTGTGTGTGTGTGTGTGTGTGTGTGTGCTTGTGTTTCCTTACTTTTGAATTATAGCGCAGTGGTGGTGAAAGAGCAGCAATAGAGAATTAGTTTAAGCCACGGGGCAGTAAAACACAAATATGTGAAATGAAATATGGGGCAGAGAAATAAGCAATGAGGAATATTTCATAAGTGAAAAGCAGAGCAGGGGGGGAAAAAATCAGCTGTCATAGTTGAATAATCCTCCTCAGATGGCAAAGAGATGCAGTTTCCCAGGCAGGTTATTTTGAATCTATGTTCAGGCTGGGGAGGTTCCACTTGACTACGTTTGATTCATCAGCCAGGAGCTGAAAGGAGGGAGTCAGGCGTGCGTGGCGTTATTCTCTCCCCAACCAGCCTCTGAAGGGATGCTGCACTGTGCAGCGTGTGCCTACTTCAACTTTCATTCCTGATCTATTTTTCGTGTTATTTACCTGACCTGACCTTTCAGGTTGTATAAGCACTGTAAATAAGATGGAAGTTTTAAGTGTTGGCAGTGTGGCCAAGCTACCACGAGAGGCTAATACATCTGACCTTTACTAAATTAATTCCAGCCTCCTCCATAGTTTTTGTGCAGAGGGTTGTATAAATGAGCCCATTAGCTAACAGTTGGCTAAAGCGTTGTCTTACGTAGTGAAAATGGCGTGATTAGCCACAGTGGTCCAGCAGCCGGCTGCAGCAGCCAGATGCCCACAGCTGAAAAGGAGTGTCGGTGACAGCAGCAGTGCGGCTCTGTCTCTGTGCTGTCACCCTTCAGTGGAGCTCACCGCTCTCAGCAGCTCTCCTGACAGCACAACAACACAGAGTGACACTCATTCTCTGCCCCCACCTCCTCTCCCTCCTATTGCTGCCACCCCATGAGATATCACCCACATGCCCCGCCCAACTCCGCCCTTTTGTGACTACCAATAAAGTGTTCTTTGCCTGCAGTGTGCAGCTCATTTCCCACACGCTCCCCGCTTCCTCTGTTTGTGCTTCTGCTGTGCATTTCATAGTGTAAACAAATATTCTGACTCAGACACATTTCCATAAACTCCCTCTCTGTAATATTAATTCATGCATTGTGCACAGAAAGTAGTGGTCCCAGGTCTGTTTTCCTCCTTTTGTATATTTCACAGCGGCATTAGGGGCTAAAGAGAGAACATTAATAAGCTTTGTTAAACAGCTTTCTAGTCAGGAGAGTGCTGGTGTTTATTGACATGAGGTGATTCCACTCATTGTGAAGATTATACGTCACAGTAAAATGTAAGATAGCGTGTTGATTTTGTCTGTGAGAACGGCTCCGGTTCAGACCAAGCGGTTGATTTGTAATCCAGCCTCCCTGCCGTCTGGGAGCTTCTGTAGCAACTCTCCCTCCCTTTCTTTCCCTCCGTTTCACTCTCTTACCGCTGACTTATCTAGTGCTGGTATGTTTTAGTGGGTGTGCAGAGAATACCAAGTGGCCGCTCCATCACGGTGTGTAATTATCTGGCCTGCTGAGCTGCCATGCCCCTGTTGCCTGCCTGCTTGGGTTCAACTGGGCCCCTCTCTACTGCCACAGCTCTGATCCACAGTCCACCACTGTGCAGCAACTGTGTTGCTTTTGTTCTCGTTGAGGTTTTCTGACCGTGTCGCCATGGTCTGTTTAAAACGACCTCTTTCTTAAACAAAGTGACAAATTCAAATGTCATTTTTTATTCCTCCGCTCCGGCAGCGGACGGAGCCATTATGTTTTCAGGTTGTCCTGAAGGAGGAACTGATAAGACTTTGGAGGTGAAATGTAGGGCTGTGCAGTTTATCGAATTTCAATTACGATTTTAGCTTCCAACTATTATGAAAACAAGACAATCATCATAAAATATGTTATAAATCCAAAACACCCCTTTACAGCGGTGCGCTCAATTGCTAATTTCAAATCTTCAACACAGCTTGATGTACAGTTAGTGAATTATGATCCCACTCAGAGTCAAATAGACCATAAAGCGGGGTACGTTTTAGGGCGGGGCTACCTTGTGATTGACAGGTTGCTACCATGGCATTGTCCGGTCTGGGAGTTGTCTTAGTTTTTGTCTTACTTTAACCCTTTCACCGTGTGTGTTGTCAGTTCATGAAAGTTAATTGTAACATTAAAAACGTCTTGTTCAGTGTTTGGTTGTGATCCACCCAAAAAACAAGATGGCAACGACCAAAATGCTGAACTCGAGGCTTCAAAGTGGCAGTTCACTTCTTATATAGTCTATGATTACAATACCTGTACTGTTAATACAGAGATGCTCATTTTTTCAAATTGAACGTGATGAATACTCAGCCGACATACAGTACTCTACACAACACAGGCCCACTCTTTGTTTCTAAGTGTGTCTAACCAAATTCCCTCCAGAGAAATAATCTTTTTGCTTTTAGCAAAGTTTATCCAGCATTATATTTGAATACATTTTTCTCATATCTTTTCTCCCTTAGTGTGGTATCTCCTGCTTATGTTGGGCAAAAAGCAAACAGTGCTGCATCAAAGCTGCTTAATGACGAAGATTGTATCTACTCTGAATATTTTAATCTTCCATCTTTGATCTAGCAAGATGGTCCAGGGACTTTGTGACGCTCCATAATATGCTGTCTGCTGCTCTCACTCTCAGTGTGGAGGAAATGAATATATGCTTGGCTGCTCTCAGTGCCTTTAATCCATTTAATGCACCCTGGGCAAAGGAGAGGAGAGAGGAATATGTTGCCTGCTGTGGTGCACATATCTAGAAGAGCTTGACTACCACATTGAAGCAGAACCGCTGACTGCATGCAACTCTGGTTGTGGCCATCATTGTCGGGTGTAAATTTGTTCGCTAGCATCAGTCAGGGTGTTCAATATTGGAAAGAAATGGTTCCTTCATATCTTACAAAGAGTAAATAAGTATGCTCAATTTCTCTTAGTGCTAAGCCACTGCTTTCAATCAGCGACACTGTCCCTTTCGCTTTTGTTATTAATGCTACAGGTGTCCAAACACCACAATAATGGTGTAATAACAATGTAATAATAATAATAATAATTATTATTATTATAATTAAGTGTATAATAATTAAGTGTAATAATAATTGTGAATTTCTCCACTGTGGGACTAATAAAGGAATATCTTATCTTATAAATTGAGCAAATATACAGATTTGCAGAAGACAGCATCTCATTTTTTACTTGTTTACTTTTTTTTTTGTTTTTCACAAAACATGTATACTGTCACACTTCAAGTGTAGGCTGCCCACTGAGCGATGGCTCCACTATGAGTTGTGATGAATCAAGCTGCGACTGTGCACTTTTTATCCCTGTTAATGGGCTGCAATCGATAATGTAGCTCCGTATCAGCAACCACAGTGATAACTGGGAATGAATGGGGGGAAACCACACGATAATCAATGTGAATGTGGAGATAATCTACAAGATTGCAGGTAATGCTTCGGGGGGCCTGTCACATCGAACTTTTTGCCATTCCAGTGGGTTCAATCCGTAAAATCGTCTGTATTGTATAAAGGGTGGTGCACTGGGGAACATTTGTGTCACGGTGATGAAGGTGAACATAGCAAAAATATGAGCCTAATTGAGTGACATTTAATAAGCATGGGTCTCTTTTGTGTAACCTTGGCACTGCAGTAATTTCAACCATTCTTTGACTCAGGAATATTATTATTTTTTTCTACCTCTTTGGTGACACATTAAAATGCATCCATCATCTTCATACTTAGGTGCAAAGGCTGTCATAAAATGATGGAAGATGCTGCTTATGACTCATCTAATGTTTAATCTTTAATTTCACGTCTTCATAATGGTTCTCTTATAGTAAAGGACGTGCAGAGGACTTGTGAATGTCCTTGAGGTGTTGGAGGCGTGGAGGTGGTCCCGGGCTGCTCCTTGCCTCTCTCCTTGAGGCCCCGGCTCTGTTGCAGTTCGTCTCCTACTCCTGCAGCTCTGATAGTGTGGGCTTAGCCGCATGTGTGAAGTTTTTGAAGGCGAAGTTGATTGCAAAGTGGTGATTGTTCTGACAGGGGCACTGAGGTAATACAGCGTTATGTGTTTGGGTGGCGTGGGGGGAAGGCAGGGATCAGTCAGGTAAATCAGATTACTATGGTTTGTGTTGGGGGAAACATGCATGGAATACAGTTTACAGTTAATAAAATTAGACACCGTGGTTGGTGTACCTAGTGGCATTGGTCGCAACGACGAGAGCAAGAGATGCCAGCAGGCATACAAGCGAACGCTCAGGCCTGTTACGCTGAACCAAGGACAAACAAATGTCTGATTGCATTAAGATAATTAACAGCTGTGCTTTGTGATACAGTGCACTAAATGGCATTTATAGCCTTCTCTCTGCTGCTCCACTGAGCTGCAGTCACAAACCAAATGGAGCACAAACGGCGGCAAGAAAGACGGATGATGTGCTTACGAACCATTCAAGGTAATAGGTCGGGTGCTGCAGAAAAGGAACAATATATTTACCATGTCCCAATAAAAGGAGCTGTATGTACTGAGAACTTGGCAGGGCCATTACGGCACAGGTAAAACAAGCTGAAAGGAGCATAGAAGCTAACCTGTCAGCAAAAGTACTGCAGCTTTTTGTTACACAGTGACAAATGCACTGAGGGCTTGTAGGGTTCACACAAAATTGTTTGTTTTTGAGACTAGGGGCTGCTTCGTCTTCAAAGCCACAACTTTCCTCAGGACAGATCACACGTTGAAGTCTCACCAACGAATGGCGAAAACTCTATTTCAGATTTCTTTGATGGTTAATTTCCACGGCATGCAGGGAGAAAATGCATTCGCTGGCAAAACCAAAGTCTTAAAGGCTGCACATTGTCACTCTGTTTCGTCATAATAGTTTTGGGATTTTTGCTGTGACGGGGGGGGGGGGGGCACATGCAGCCTGCTTGTGCAGTCAGTCAGGAGGCAGGCAGGTGCTGAACACTGATAGGTGTCTTATCGTCGCGCTGCCTCCTCTCGGCTCATTACAGACCAGAGCACATCACGCATGTGCACACAAACACACATCACTCACAACATCACACATCCTTGGGTTTGATACAGAGGCAGAAGGAGTGGAGGGGGCAGAAAAGAGGATCTATTTACCTGAAACTCTTGGAAAATGTTCAGTGTTTTGACAGTTGATGCGCAGCATGAGCATTTTTTCCTCACTCTGACTTTATCTTCGGGATTACAAAATAATGAATGACCCGCTGTAGCTACAGAGCCCTTCACCCAGAGTATCTTATTAAGAGTGTGGTCAAGTGCTGCATTACTCAGACTGCGCCAGCATTTTACTTAAGAGCCGCAACCGAGGGGAAGGACCGGAACGGTAGCCAGAAGCTCTGAGGTGACATTTACGATTTTAAGATGAGAGTTGTGTGTACTTAATTAAGAAATAGCGAGGGACATCAGCCCCTGTCGTCTTCACTGTTTCCTAGGAAAGCTTATTTCATGCTCCAGAAAGCTTTTACATCACACACGTGCACCAGCATGTGTGGGTGTGTGTCTATGTGTGAGAAGCACACAGACAAACACAATAACAACGCAAGGTGTTTGAGCAAGTAGATGCAAGACCGAAATATGTTTCTGTGCTATGCTGTATGCGTAGTATCTGAAAATTGTGCCTCTTCAAATTGCTTGTTTGATCCAACCTACAATCCAAAACCCAAGGATGTTCAGTTTAGAGCTACAATGATTAATCGACTAGTTGTCAACTATTAAAGGAACATTTTTGATAATCAAATTTCTCTGATTCCAGCTTCTTCAATGTGAATATTTATTATTTGGTTTATTTGCTCCTCTGTGATAGTAAACTGAATATCTTTGGTTGTGGACAAAACAAGATATTTGAGGATGTCATCTTGGGCTTTGGGAAACACTGACATTTTATAGACCAAACAACTAATTGATTAATCAAGAAAATAATAACATGTTAATCAACAATGAAAATAGTAAATAGTTGCAGCCCTACTTCAGGTCATAGATAACTATTAGGGCTGCACAATTTAACAAAATTTTATCAGAATTGCAATATGTCCTGAGGAGCAATATTTGTTAAAAGCACTTAACATTTGGGAAGCTGCAGACCGCGTTTTTTGGTATTTGGTATGTTGCCAATGAATTTTCTTAATCATCTCTCAAAAATCATCTTTCTTAATCAACTGACTAATAATTTGCACTCTTCCAATTGCATTAAAATAATATATATTTGATACGCACTGGTTACACACTGATGTTAATCACACTGATGTTAATCAAATCATTTTTGGGGGGCTTTTTATTCATTTATTGATAGAGACAGTTTTGAAGTTGTGAGACAGAGGGGAGACATGCAGCAAAGGGTCACAGGTCAGATCTGAACTGTGAGCTGCTGAGGTACCGACTTCGCTTTGGTACATGAGGCGCCTGCTCTACCAGGTGAGCTACCATCACACCCCCACACCGATATTTCTATCAGGGATTTTATCTGATGCATTCCATCATTAGTTCACAATATATAATACAATACCTGTGGACTCGATAGGTTATGATTTACATATATTTCTCGGGTCAGTGATCATCATAGCACCCTGTGGAGTAAGGAGCAAAGTAGCATCTCTACAGTGTAGCAGCTGTAAGCCTGAGGGCTGAGGAGCGATGAGCGGTTATGAGTAAGACGCACTGTACGGACCCCCGAGACTACATTTACATGTAGCTCTACACCAGCATCAGCCTCTTACTCCTGCTGCTCTTTAACAAAGACTCTCTCTCTGCCGTTCGTCCTTTACCTTTTGCAAAAATGAAGAGTATCACGATGTCTCCCAAACTACACATACCATACTGTTAAACATAGAAATGCAAATGTATTTTGCCATTTGTACAATGCTTGGTTTATTTATTCAGCTGTTCTCAGCACATATATATGTACATACAGTACTTATGTACACATGTATCATAGTGATGTATGATACTGCATGATGCACATAGCATGTGTAAGGCTATGCTGCTCTACTTGTCTTATCAAAGTACATGTCACATGGTATCACTCAATAAATACTGTGATTGATTTAGAAGAAAGGAAATATCAGTGTGTGTTTGTGTCAGTTTGGCATCTCGGCATGCATGCAGCTCCATCCTTACTTCTTATCATCTTTGTATTTCACTACATACGTCTGTCTGGGATTCATTTTTTTTGTTTGTTTCTCCTCACCTCGTTCTCTCTCTCTCTCTCTCTCTCTCTCTCTCTCTCCCTCCCTCCCTCTTGCCATCTCTGTGTTAATGTGCACACACATGCATATGTATGTGTGTATGTTTGTGTGGGTGTCCCTGCCTGCTGTCAGGCTGCTGATTTCAGAAAAAACATAGCTGCAAATAGCATTTGGCAGGTCCAAGCACCGTGGGAACTGTGGCTCAACTCAGCGGTGTAGTGTTTTATGGTGGCCGAGTGTTGCTGCACTTTGATTAGTGCAAAACTACCTAAGACATTCAATTAAGACAAGTGTTACAGAGGAGTTTCAAAAGAGTGATTATAGCAAAGTGGGATTTGCATTGGACAGTTCTGGAAATTTGTTATGCTGAGGAGGATTATAAAATGACCTGTCATGTCAAGGATTTATGTTTCCACGCTGGCGACAGGAATTTCTTCACATTTGGCACAAACGTCCACTTGGACTCAAGAATCAGCTGATTAGATTTTGGTAGTCAAAGGTCAAAGTCACTGTGATACTGTGACTGTGATGAAGTGATGACATTTTGGACTGACGTGGATGTAAACTGCAACTTGACTGAAGGGCGGAGGCAGACAACCTTGAGGTGGTAATTCTAGTTTGAAGACTGAACTTTGTTTCCACAAGTTCAGGCTCATTTTGTTTAGCCCACGGCAGCAAAACGATTAGGAGTACCAACAGTCTTTTAATAACTTTAAGTATTTGAGTTTCCAAAGAGGCTACACGCCAAATTCAGAGATTACTGGATCAACAGTATCAGAGAAGTCTGTAAAAACAGAAGTGCATTTCATTTTATAGTGTTCGTGCATTACTCTGTGCTCTACATTAGAGCGTCTTCATTTCATTTAGAAACCAGCATCCAATTGGACCAACTTAAGAAGTCCCTGCATTGGGAATACAATATTTTTAGATCAGAAACCTCAGATGGAAAACAAACAAACAAAAATCTTTGACTGTTATCACACCACAGAGATCATTTATAATGATTAAATATAATTGTATTACTGGTCTTCATTTGGGAATTATGTATATTTCTCCATTTTGTACACACAGATCTTTCTGTTAATCTCAGTACCACTGAATAATATGCATTCAGTTTATCATATCATATATCATAAAATTATATGTAATCCCTCCTTTAAAGTCAGGTCAATAATTAATCATTAATTGAATCAGTGAGTAAAGCTACAGAGGGTAGAATTGGAGCAAGGATGATTAAAAAAGTTATCTTTATGAAATGGTCACTATATCCTGATGGTAGTACATGAAACAGGTGATTTGAAAGATTTCACAGATCGGAGGAAAACAACCAATCAGAGCTGAGCTAAAGTCTAACGTCTCTGAGCAGCTGTCAGTCACTCTGAACTCCGATCAAACGGACAAACTAGCCAGCACTGACCAAATATGAATCAATATTGGTACTATAATGCCTATCTCTCTATTCGCTTCAGATATTTTCAGAAACATCTTGTAGAGCGCTGCTTAGCTATAAAATGAGAAAGTCTGTGACCAGATCAGTTGAGGAAATACCAAGCATCGCCCACCAGCCAGAGCATTCCTCCTTATTGATTGGCACCACCTGGTTTGAAAGGTTATTATGGACTTTTTTATATAGATACACCCAAACCAGTCTGGCTACTGAAGATTTAAGTGTAGAGGACCGTTTAGGAGTTAGAAGACTTTCTCTACTGCAAAAACTTGATTCAACTCGATGTATACTTCTACTCAAATTTTCAGCAAAAATCCCATAATAACCTTTCGGCATGTTGTAATTCAAGTGTTCTGAGAGAAAACTAGACTTCTGCGCCTCCTCATGGCTGTTTTCAAGCTTTAGAAATCTAGCCTGTGATGGGAGACTTTGACCAATCACAGGTCATTTCAGAGAGAGAGTGTTTCTATTGGCTGTGCTCCGGCTGGCGCACTATGCTTGGTATTTCCTTAACTGATCTCAACATGGCTGCCAGGTCATAAACTCTCTCATTCTCTCACAGTAACTACAAGATGTTTCTGAAAACATTTGAGGAGAGAAATAGGCGTTAGAGAAACAGAATATTGATTCATATTCATTCATATATCAGATTTTGTGAGTGATTGACAGCTGCTCAGAGACGCGGACTCCAGCTCGGCGCTGACTTGTTGTTTTCCTCCGGTCTGTGAAATCTTGCAGATGCTTTTAGGAGCGCCAGAGGACACAAGAGGCACATGATTGTGTTTCAGTTTACCTGTTTCATGTACTACAGTCAGGATATAGTGACCACTTTATAAAAACAACTTTTTAACTCATCATCAATTACTATTTAATCATAGTTGCCTATTTAAGCTTTAATATCTGACGATATTGTATGTGTAGAGTTTCATGAGTTGCATTATTGATGTGAACAGACTATTGAAACTCACGACTATCTGATGTGGATATGTATTGCATCAGTTGTCTGAGGAGCAAGAAAGAAAGAAGAAAGTTGGATAGAAATCCAACTCTTCTGACCTAGTTTACTCCAGCACTTCTTGGACCCATTAAAATAAAAGGCAAGGAAATCTTAATTGACATTTTAGAGGTGAGACCAAAATTAACAAGCAAAAAGAGTGGCATTAAACACTTGCAGAGATGGAGCAATACTTTGCATCAGCCACGTCCTGTTCAGAGCTATATTTCACTTGTCAAACTCCATTTCTACTAATCCATTACCACTATGCCTTTAAGCCTTTTCTGTGTATTTCTGTATCAGTCATTTCTTTAGTGGGAAAAAGTGGTTGTCAAGATGAAACTCTCAGAATACATAATGACTTCATTAGTGGTCCTTCTCTGTGATTAATTGGAGTGCTATGTCACCCAGTGTGACAGAGCTGCTCATTGCCAGACAGTGTTGTGACAGGAGAAGAGCGCCATGTTGATGAGTCTGGAGATGATCACACACACTGATGTACACTTGTAAGACAGGCATACATTAGTAAGCAGCATCACCATGCATGGAGAGCCCAGAACGAGATTCAGAATTAGACCTGGCCCAAAATCAGTCAGCTTTTCAAAAAAAAAAAAAAAAAAAAGACAATCTACCTGTGATTGACTGTTTTGCCAGCTGTGATTAGCAACAGTAATCTTTGCTTCAATATTTACCACAGTTCTTGATATCAACATGTTGGCACAAGCTCAGCTGTGTTAGCACCCCCAAACAAGTTGGCATCTCTCTATCTGAACAGGCAAAGGCAGACCTCAGAGCCTCTCCGCTCGAGGGGCCAGAGATAAGAAAATCCACCACGTTTGATGGCTGCTGTGAGCTCACCATCACAGAACATTTAACTACAAGGAGCAGGAGGAAGAAAACAAGTTGTATCCACTGTGTACATGAAACTGCAGGAGAGAGAAGCAGAGGTGAAGTAGTCGAAGAAAGCCTGTGTAAATGTCGAGTGTGGGAGATTGCACGGAGAGGTCAGGGATGAAGCGAGACAAGGGTCATGGTGTCAAGATAAGAGGAATCTATCAGAGGTTGAGGATCAATCTGCTGGTTTTAACTGGTAAATGCTCCCCACTAGGATATCCAGCCTGGCCTTTGGTGGGTTTGTGTGGCTGATGTCGGCTTTGAGCAGGATGTCTTTATTTGCTACAACAGGGAATCATCATGGTCCTGAAGCAGAGCTCAGCTCGTCTGATAGAGAGATTTCCCCAGTATAAAGTCGAACGGCAGACTATTATTTAATCAATTTGATCAATACAACCATTGAATTGGGTCAGCTCCCATATCAGTAACGGAGCAAAAGAGTAAAAGAAACCTCTTAGCCAGAGGGGACTGCAGTTTGAGATGGTGACTCACCTTTGATGAAAACCATTAGAACCCGCCTCTAGCTGGATCAATGGGGTCCTGGTTAGTGGCCGTTAGCTGATCATGTTGCTTGGTTTTTTTGCAGGTAAATCCCACATTTATCCTAGAATCAGTATCAGCTTATTCATCATTTAGGCAGAAAGAAGAAAGTGTAAAGTAAGAGTCTGACAAATTCCCAATTTTGTCACATTTGCATATTATTGGGTGTCTGTGAAGTTTCTCTAATGATGTAACGGTAGCCCTGTTTGATCTGTAAGTCTGACTCGTTCTTTTTCACCAGCATGCGTTGACTTGCATTCAGAGATCATTTAAAGCCAGGGCAACAGATCACATAGCCATGAGCATCATATACATACCACACACGCAGCCTGCCTGCGACAGCAACACCTTTACATGCTTGAGTACCTCTTTATATTCCCCCTGACAGATCAGAGGGTTTTTTTTACCCCTGTATCTATGTTGTGTATCCCTAGTACACCATGTCCTTTGTGGCCTCCCCCTCTCAGCACAGTTTGCTCAGATATCTGTGAAATAGTGTAGAGTGTTGCCCTCTCTCCGCTAGCGGCACTGAGATATGTAGGAGTGGCCCTTTCTCTGTGGGATGCAACAGTATGAAGCTGTGGAGTCAGAGGAAAAAGTCTGTTGTGTTTGATTGTCTTAAAGTTTTTAGCCATTTCAGCTGGTCCGTCAGTCTGTCACTCAGTCAGTCCACCAGTTGGGTAAAATATCTCAACAAATACTGGATGGATTGTCCAATAATCTGGTTTACATTTAAGGGTTTGATGCTCATGATTTCTGTTGGGAACCTGCCTATGTAGATGCATCTTGCTATCTGAATAATACTTCCTTTAAGTAGCTACTGAATGCTGAATTGTTTTTTGCTGCCTCAAGATAGCGATGCACCAACAATGTTCCTGACTACACCTTATTTTAAGACAAACACGCCCATGCACATTTGCTACATGCTAGGGCTGCCAATCAAAAATGTAATCACAATTAATCACGATTGTCCATGATTAATTTCAAACTAATTGCAATTTTTTTAATCTTTCAAAATGTATGTTAAGGGAAATTTGTCAAGCTGATGTATTTAATACATCAACATGCGAGTGGGCAAATGTGCTGCTTTATGCAATTGTATGTATATATTTATTATTGGAAATCAATTAAAGAAAAAAAATCGACATCAAATGTTGTTCAGAAACCCTCACAGGTACTGCATTTAGCATAAAAAAATATGCGTTTAGAAAACTGAAGGTGCTGACTTGACTATGACTTGCCAAAAACTGCATGTAATTATCATAAAGTGGGCATGTCTGTAAGGGGAGACTGGTGAGTACCCATAGCACCCATTAACATTCCCATTTTTCCTCGGCAAAGGTTAGAGCATAATTATGAGCATTATTTGGCCTCCTTCCTGACAAGCTAGTATGACATGGCCAATTTATTCCAATATGCCGATGTATTTCTTAGGTTTTCCAGTTTCATATGATGCCAGTATGCTCACTAACTTTAAAACTGAGCACTGACAGTGCTGCTATATACACAATGTGGGTGTGAAAATGAAAACCGCATCGGTCTGAAACTAGCATTTACAGTTGCGCTGTGCTGAGCACTGTGCGCCACATTGGCTGCTTTGTGCCGGTGTAAGTTAGAGCCCTTAGTCTTGTTGTGAGATAACTGCAAATGTTAGCTTGCTGCGCTAGCTCCACATGATATATTGAGCATGCTACTACTATGTGGGAAATATAAGTTATTCTGCTACAGAGATAAAATGACATTTTACACATATATCCAGCCATGTTACACTGGGAGTGTGAATGTTTTTTGACAGGTCCTGATGGGAAGTTTGCAATCTTAGCATCTCCCCAGAAATGTTGCTGCTCAGCATGCTACCCACTCTCAGCTGAAATAGAAGATGCACAGCAGGCTGTTTCATTTCAGTTTTCCCTGATACTCACACACATTAATTTGTTGAATAGCAAGGTGATGAAATACCCGGCAGTGATTCGGCATAGAGGGGGTCCTAACAAGTTTAAGTGGCCACCTCTCTGAGACAATAAGCATGCCTGTGATTGATTAGAGTCCCAAAGTGCTTTGGGGATAAACAGCATGTTTCTGATGTCGGTGATCATTGTATTTCATGTGCTAATTAAGGAAAGCTTCCAAATGTTGATGAGTATTTCCTTTTTTCAAAACACAGCATCTAGTACACTGTGCTGCGTTAATAATAATAAAGAAACAAACATGTCTAATTCTAAAATTGAAAAACCTGTCTGTGATAAATATGATAGGATATTTATTGGATATAAAAGTACATTTCCACACAATTGTTCATGACTGCAGCAAATGTGATTTCTGTGTTGACTGCAGTCATTTATTCTGCTGCTTTATTAAACTCCCTCACACACATCCTGTAATGGCCATAGCCATTGGCTGATGTACCTGGCTATCAGAGAGAACCCACCACTCTGCATCAGCTTTCTGCTCTCTGGCAGCGAATCAATGCAGAATTGCAGATGTGAGCAAGAGCTGCAGAGGACACACACACACACACACACACACACACACACACACACACACACACACACACACACACACACACACACACCTGCCACTGTGTGTGTGATCACACCTTCACTGCAATATCATGACAACAGAGGCTTCCCACCAAGACAGAGTTCCTGACCTCTAACAGGATGTAACTTATGTTTCTGGAGAAAGACAGAAAGGGTTAGACGGTAAAGCACGAGGAATAATTATGCCTGACTTATTTTTAATGGTCTATTAAATCAGAACAATCAGTCAGCGAGAAAGAGAGGAGGCTATGCATTTAAGCACAATTTGTCTCTATAGCCTTTGCCTATAGGCTCACATTGATAAAGGATTTAGTATTTAATCCTCGTGAGATTACGTCTTATATGCTTTTGTTAGATCAAACTGAAACGGAAGTTTGAAATCTTTCTGCATGATTCATGTTCTGTCTAAAACAGTCATTTCAGCTTTGAATTGAGTTTCTACCCTGTAAATGATCTCACAGTGTGATATTAACACAGGGATCCTTCAGGACCTGCAGCTTTGGATCATAAAAAGAGAAAATGGAAGGTGAAATGTGTACTTACGATCTCTGGATGCTGTCTGGTGGACAGGAGGGTCGTTTCTTAAGCAGGGGTTGAGAGCCCTGTTGAGAGACACAAAAGATCTGAATGCTTGTCACAGTATAGAAGCTGAGTAATCTGCTGATGCTCAGCCTCAGTGTTGGTACATAAAATGCCCCTTGTGACAGATAAATACATGTAATAATAGATGAATAATAGATTTATATGCAAACACCATAAGACATATTTAAATACTGTTAACAATAGTAGTGTGTGGGTGAGTAAAATGGGCAAGCAGGTGTTATTTGTCTTAGATATTCATTCATTCATTTTTAATCCTTCCGCTACAGTGCTTTCAGTTCAGTATCATTATTCATTGCATACATGTACTGCAGAGCTGAACTTGTAATTTGATTACTAATATTACAAACACCCAGTGCTGTAGTTAACTGTATAGTTTATTACAACTAGAGTGTGAATGACTAGATATGAGGTCTGTTTTGCGTGGAGTTATTGTACACTAAATAAACACAGTACACACTGTATGTGCTCTGGATTTCACAAGGATAAATGTTTGGTGCTGTTGTCTTCAATGATGGCTCTACCCTCGCTGCCAATTACTGTTTTTAACACATGAGATTGCTCCAATTCAAGATGAGTGCAAAGTAATTGTCTCAAACACTCTTTTATATTGTTACAGCAGTACATGAAAAAACAGAACCTGGGGTGCTTGACCCCTTAAATGTTCACAAAGATTTTTACTCTGTGGGCACAGATTGGTGTCAGGACATCAATGCATAACATTATCGATTTTTCATTTACTGTTGCACAGAGTGATCTGTCCATGATAACATTTTTAATACAACTGAAATTAAGCTCTTTAACCTCATCTACTGAAGCCTACCACCTTTTTTTATAGGTCTGTCACTATTTTCACTGTTGCACAGATGACTTTGACTCAACAGAATATACCCAGTCAACAGAATTAACAACCTCAATAACCCAACTTGCAGGCAGCCTATTAAAGCCAACCACTGTCCAACATTGTGCATTCATTCCAGCAATCCAATGTTAATGTGCGCAAACATTTACAGTGTGGACAACCTTAAAGGCACCCTGATGAGTTTTCTTGTAAACAAATAAAGTTTCTGTTTACATTGAGATTATGTTATTTACTAGGGCTGGGATTGACCAGCGGCCACACGATATGATCTTATTGCAACTTTAAGCATTTTGCGATATGCTGAGTATTGTGATAAGATACTGTACATTGTGATATATTACGGTTTATTACCTTTTTTCAGCAACATCTCTTTTACCTAATAAGATACAGTTCTTTACTCTGTTCATCTCAGAGATTTTATTCACATTTCTTCAGGTCAGAGGTCAAGTGACGCCGTTGAAAATGGCCATGTCAGTTTTTCCTCACCAAAAGTTTATGTAACATTGTAATATATATCATTCATCACAACAAAATAACATAACTTAACATGGTACCAATGGATTCCTAAGATCTTCTAGTTTTATATGATACCTGTTTCTTCACTCTAGCTTTCAGACTGAGCCCGCTACAACCTCCGAAAGACAGAAGAGCGGATTGTTAAGAGGTTAATAGTTTATATAATAAAAGACTGATACTTGACGTCCATTTATTGATACTATATTGCCATGCACAATATTGCAATACTATGCTATATACAGTACACTATTGTGTGTATCCTTAACAATTTATTTGATTTTTAATCTTGCATTGTTTACAAGTGGACTAACACTGGCACGAATGTGTGTGCATAAGAGCAGTGAAAGTGCAGCCCACTCATGAAAACGTTGCTGCAACCTGCTACTAGCCTTCCTTTAAGCTTTGCTCAGTTACTAGAGATGACTCACTCTCTTCATATAGTAATGTTTAACTCCTGTGTTATCATTACTTCACAGGTTCAGGTTCTTGCCAATGTAATTTTAGTTTTGGTATCCTGTTTTTGTGGTCTGTGTGACCTTGTTGATTCATCTTGCTGCATGTCTGTTTACATGAGTAGGAGTAAGTTAATAAGTAAGTGTGCAGTGTGTGGGCCTTTATCCTATCTCCTCTCAGGTTGTGGCTGCTGCTGGGCAGTAACAGAAGTTGAAACTTGTTGTTACTTTATGCCTAAGGTGGTAGCTAGGCGACCATAGTGACTGAAACAATATGTTTCCTGCACTGGTGGTAGTTCCTGCTATGACTGTAATGATGAACATGATGGAGATGATTGATAAATATCTGATTTCAAACTCAGTGAACTGATCTAAAATGTAGGTCGCTTTATATGATATTGAGTTAACTAATGACACTGTAATCACTGAAACATGCCCTCATTTAATATCTCATCACACTTTCTAAACACAGACTGAAATACTCTGCTCTTGTCGAGCACAATGCTCCAGTTATAATGGGCTCGAAAACATCCACACTCATTTTATAATTGCACAAATGGTACATTTCAAATAGGCTGCCCGCAGCTTTGAGCAGGAGGCTGAATGAGATGGTGACTCGCTGGAACGTCTCCCACTGCCTCGTACAACTGACCCAGGAGGACTTTTTTACACATCAAATGTGGATTCCAAGATAAAAATCAAATCTGGCTTAAAAGTAGGAGGATATTAATTAGCACCAAGAAGCACGGTGGTGCGTCTTGTAATCAAAGGGTTAAATGTTTCTTTAGTTTAATTTAAGATAAGAATTAAGAATTATTTATTAATATGCTGGACATATTTTAGTGTTACTTTTCTATTATGTATATATTTTATTTTATTTGTATTAATACTCTTTTAAAATGTATGCTTCTTATTTATTGCACTATCCACTTTGCTGCTGTAACATGTGAATTTCTCCACTGTGGGACTAATAAAGGAATATCTTATCTTATCTTATCTTATCTTAAACATAGCAGGGACCATAATGCCAAATTAGACTCTGTAACCATGATGGACAACAAAGTGGATCTGTTTGTTCAGAGACACTGATGAACACTTATACAAAGCAGAAGTGGAGAAAAGAAAGAATGTGAGAAAATGCTGTACACAAGGTTGGTAACCATTTACTGATTCGCAGATTTTCACTGACGCACATAATCCACAGATACCGATTCAAGCAGACGGCAGATAGAGAACAATATCAAAAGTAAAAGTATATTTATTGCTATGTAATAGTATGAAACAATGATTTCAAAGTAAGATTTGCATTTTAGAATAATTGTTTAAAGTCTTCAAAAGTAGGGGATAGGTAAAGAGGTTTTAATTTTTGTAATTTTTATGGCACCATACTGTATATGACACTGGAAAGGAGAAAGTAAGAAATTCTGACTGCTGAAGTAAAACTTTCAAAGCTGAGCTGGAAGCTGTGTGAGGCTTGATTTCATCATATGGAAATTCCGGCATATTTTAGTATTCAGTACCAATTAAATTTTTTCTTCTTTGCATTTTGTTTTTTAGTTTGTCAGTTATTTTAATATCATCAGCAACATCATCATTTTTTACCTTCTGTTTCCCATCCATGAGTCGTTCTAGTTGCATCATGAAAACATCAATGTTGTTGTCTAGAAAAGTCTATAAAATGATACTCGTTGGAGAACACGTGTTCAGTATTGAAAAACATGCTACCGCTCCACTACTCAAGCATACAGCTACCGACTTTTATTGACAAGTAATTACTGGAACAATTGCTTTAGCTGTGGGTTGTGGTATATGTGCTAAGATGCATGTCAACGAGAAAATGAATCATAACAGTAGAAATGGTTTTGGCTTGTGTGAGTAACTACATTTCAGGTAAACATGTAAACATGGTTGTCTGTCAGCAGACAGCTACAGTGTGATACAGTGGTAACACTGTCTGTCTGACTGCAGTGAAGTCAGTGCATAGATTATATTAGTCCGATGAAATGTCTGAGTAAGAAACTCTTTTCCTACCAGATCTCAGTGAGAATTAGGAAGTTAATCTCTTGTCGGGACTTTTCTACCCAATGTCTTTGTTCTTGAATGAAATCAAGTTTTTAAAGCAAATGCAAAGCCAGACGTGAGAAGCCATGAAGGAGTGGCACCATTTGACTTTATCACGTTGTAAGAATTCATCTTGAAGAAGCTAATATTATTAGCATGTTTGCATACTCAACATGATCTCCAAAGCCACAGATGTTTCAGCTTCTATAGTTTGGTCCTTTTCTTCAGCAGATCTCTTTGTTGATTTGATTCTTTTGTCATCTGTTTCAGTCATATGAACTGCAATTAGTTTCAGCTTCAGCCAACTGATTGTTGAATGTCTTGCCAGGTTAGCTACCTGGTGCTTTGCTCTGTTGAATTGTGGAAATGTCAGATAGTCAGGCCCTTTCACTGCCTGGTTCCAGGAATTAATCAATACCTTAATGTTTACAAGGCTTCCCACCTCTCTGCACCTTCATCTCATCCCTCGTTCTCTCAAGTCAATGATGCTGATTTCTCTCGTTATTTCAACTCACTCATCTCCCCTTACTTTAAACCTCATCCCCCTCTGTCATCCACCCACCATCTGACTTTTATGTTCGGTAAACAGAGCCCGACCCTTTGTCCATTTCATCCACACTATTCTGCTGCAGCATCCTCTCTGCATTCTTTACCCTCTCCGCTGCCTCCTCTCCCTGGACACACATTGTAACGCTTCTTATTTGTCCTGTGCAAACAGTGTCTGTCTGCACCTTCTTTTCTCTGCCTCCTTCTCCTTCACCCCTCTCCACTGAGGTTATTTATGTGGTTGAAGCAAACTCAGCCTGGGCTCTGTTCTGTCTTAGAAGTCTGAATATATCATACATATATACACACACCTGATCCTTATCGTCTCTACAAAAACACACCACTGTCCATTTTAACCTTTACACTCAAACAAGGTCAACCAAGGTGTGAGCAAAATGGGAAAAAAAACCAAAGCCATGATACTATACAGTTACTGTTGAACATTTGCAGCTTGTCATATTTAATTAATGGGCAACATATTGTACACAACATCCATATATCAACACTACACCCACAAGGCTGGTACTTGCTGTGTTACTATGGCAACATCATGAGATGTCTTATGGCAGATAGAATTAGCTATCATCAGTAATTAGAGCTCATTAGCCCATGGGCCTGAACCTCAATTTTTCACCAAAAAGAGGAAAATAAAGAAAAAAACATTGTGGTGAATGAGTGCTGAGATAGATTGTTAGGACCAGACCAGAATGTTTAGTCACTGGATGTCATTAGGAAGACACTGGACGCAGTGTAACGCAAAAAAACCCAACATGTCACTGTCAGACGATGTACATTATTACAACCGCACAAAAGGCAGTGAAAAGCTAGACACTGTAGTCGGCAGTCCCTAGATTATCATTTCAGGATATTGGATCCTTGAAATGTTTCATCGCCATAAACCTGCTGGTAACAATCTCTCAAGGTCAAACACAAAAATGTACTCATAAGGTGGTGAATGTCTGCATCAAAATAACCAGCACTGCACAGAAAACTCTGCAGGACCCATATAGTTATATAAGAAAGCACAATCCATCCTGTCTGATTGTTCCATCCTTTACATCAACAGTTTCTTTTTCTGCCATCTGGAATCAACCTCAGACTTCCACTAGCTAAAACCAATAAATTCAAACACATCTTTATAGCCACTGTCATCTCCCTCTTAAACTCTAGGAGGAAAGGGCATTTTTTTCTCTTTATCTTGATAATTGAAGTATTTTTACTGTGTATTGATTGCTTTTTGCTTTAGTACTGTATCCATGTGCACTGTATTTTATGCATGCTAAATGTATGCATCCTACTGTTGCACAACCAGTAGCCGCACAGGGGAAACTGTTATTTCAGCACCATGGACAGCTGACTGTCTGATGGAGATGTTTCAGCACCGTTGACAGCTGACTGTCTGGTTCAGATGTTTCAGCACCATGGACAGCTGACTGTCTGGTTCAGATGTTTCAGCACCATGGACAGCTGACTGTCTGATGGAGATGTTTCAGCACCATGGACAGCTGACTGTCTGGTTCAGATGTTTCAGCACCATGGACAGCTGACTGTCTGGTTCAGATGTTTCAGCACCATGGACAGCTGACTGTCTGGTTCAGATGTTTCAGCAATATTGCAATGGAAGCCATCCAGAGAGCAATACTATACATTTACCTCTAAGACATCCGAGATGGGTGCTACAGGAACAAATCCTCTACATGTAAGCTTCAAAATATGGGAACATTTCAGATTTTTTTTCTACATTTCAGTGTGGACTAGTCCATAAGTTAGACTTACTTACATAGCCAAACAATTTGAGAGCAGCGTAAGGATGTTCTCATAAGGGACACTAAGGGGAGAAAAATGAGTATGCACTTATGTACTCTGTATGTACAAGGGTTTTCTTTCCTGACACAAAGGGATCAATCAATCAATCAATAACCAAAACTCTATCTTTATTACTGGACTCTTGTCACACAGTTAGGCTGGAAAGAGAATCCACTTTATTCCTAGTATTGGCCATATACATGAAATATTTTCAAACCATCATTCTCCCTGCTTCCCTCCAGAAGTTAGTCCATTACATATTCCTCCTCCTCTGCATCCCCCAAATGTCCTTTCTTCAATTGTCATTCACTGCATCCACTCACTAATGGAAGCTTTAAAAGGACTAGGAGGAAAATTACAGTTAAACAATTCAGATATATTTAACAAACCTTTTAGCCATTTCATTTTCTACATTAGCAGTGATGATTCAATGGGGGGAGGGGAAGGCTGCGGTAAGGTGTCAGCTAAAAGCTCATAATGAAGCAGACTGTTTGTCAGGCAGGGAGATAAGGCCTGTAATTGCCCAGGGTCCTGTATTGTCAATATGCATCCTAATGCCTTCAAAGGCTCTTTTTTCTATTTTAATAACACGTGGCTCTGGCCGATGGAACTGTTAGATGCATGTGAAAAAAGTGAAAGCTATTTGAATTTAGATATCCATAATAAACCTGCTGAAGTGTCCAGACACAGTGATATCTCAGTGGTCCAGCTGCTTTTCAAGCATAAATGGTTTCAATTTAATACTAGCCTGTGAGTTTGTGCTACGCAGACACACATCTGTACAGGATGTGTGTGCTTATACATATACAGCACACATTGATTTGTGTGTAATGTCTTTGATCACCCTGCTGTTAGATGTTGCTGCTAGCTCCTAACTCGCTTAAGCTTTTTAATGGAAAGCTGCGGGTTGGCCTTTTCTCACTGTGCCCTCTGCCGTGGCATGCTTCACTTTGGAAAAAGAAATACTTGCTAATGAAGATAGTTAGTCCCCAGGGGTTGCTTTCTGCAGCCAGTTTTGCTCACTGTGGCGATGAGGTTGACAGGTCTGCAGGCACCACAAGTGTCTATGGAAACTGAAGGATGGGAGCGAGATTGGACTTCATTTGTGAATATGCATGCAGCAGAACAGCACATTACAGAGGAGCAAGTGGAAACTCCTGTGTTGGGAATGTGAAATATGCTGTAAAATAATGGAGGAGCAATGAGGAGAACATAAAGCAGCTCATATCACTGAAATATATTCATTTATTTTAATGTGATGGTGTAGTTGCTGCTCCTGATAAAATGCAGTACTTTATTATTAGTTTGCACTGCATGCATAAAAGTTGTTTCAATTTTTTTTCAGTGACATGTAACTGTATCAGTTAAATTTGTTGATTACCATAAAGCACATTTTAACAAAGACATTGTTGTGCATTTCCAACAAATTAGAAGTCAAGGAGTGCAAACTTCATCCCTATAATCCTCTAAATTTGTTTGTTTTAGTAATACATAATATTTTGAAAGGTTTAATCTGTTTCATGGTTCAGGTTTCCATAATGTTAGACACTGATTTGTAGATGATGGGCATTAGTTTTGTAAGAATATCAAAGTTCTTTTTCAAAGAATTTTAGGGATTCACACATTTACATATTGTATAAAACTTACAGCTGCAATAACTTATTTAGTTTCATATTAACAAGTCAAACGATTATGTGTAATGTGAATGATGTTGCTTACGGTGATGAACGCACAGAGAACTATTACCAAACACTAGTTCTAGAGAGAGCCTTTGACGTGATTATGTTACCTGAAGGCCACCGTAGTTCTCCAGCACGCTTGTGAAACTGGTTTAATGGGAGCCACAGAATGCAAAACTGTGGTACAGCCAGTCATCTGACTTCTGTTGCTCCATTCGCGTGAGGCGAATGCCGTTACCACGGTTTTCCACTTGGCGGCTCACATTACCGC
Organism: Pterois miles; assembly: GCA_947000775.1. Lineage (NCBI taxonomy): Eukaryota > Metazoa > Chordata > Actinopteri > Perciformes > Scorpaenidae > Pterois > Pterois miles. The sequence continues at coordinate 2,748,099 of CAMQGK010000308.1, read as the reverse complement.
AGTCTTAGAAAGGCAGAAGTGAGAGGACACACCGCCAGATGCCACCAGATGCTACACATTGTACCTTTTAAGGTTTATGGCAGGTTTTGTAAACCAGGACACACCCACAAGTATTTGGCAACTACTTGTAGTAAAATGGTATGCTGTATCAAAACTCAAATAAACAGCTTTTTTGTGAACTCATCTAAATTATTTACATTAAATTTAACAATATTTGTATGAAGATTGACCATAAAAGTGTAGTTTTACTAAAAAATCTTTATATTAGTATTTTTGCAAATATTGATAGATTGTCTAATCCAGGATTTTATGCCTTACACTTCAGGAGTTATGAGCAAAAACATAAAGAGGTTTATAAATGAACAAATGGTGGCACTATTGCTATAGTTATACACTTGTTCTTTCATTGAAGTCTGTTAAAGTATTTTTTAGATATCCTGGTAACTAACAGACAAACAAGATAAGGTTGAAAACATGATGATGTCCTTGGCGTTCTCCTTCCTCCCGCCGCTACATGCGGTACTTATGTTTCTCCTTGGAGACCACCACTGCTCTACACACAAGCCTCACAATGTCAAAACAACGCCAGAATCGGTTTAAGCAACGGCCACTTTCTCTGGACGTAAATCCCATTTACGAGTGGAAAGGAAATGCCAGAAATCCCCTCAGCTGCCAAAGTTGGTATGACAGTATTTTATGTACTTTTTTTTCTCCACCAGCACAAATCAGATGTCGCTCATGGCAGCCTCTTTTATGAGCTGACAATTACAGCAACATGAGAATTATCACCCCATACCATGTGCTTAAATACAGTACCTCATACTTAAGAATAACGTAAATAATGCTTACCGGTAACCTACAGGAGATATACGGATTCTTTGTCCCTGAGGGCCAGTTGTTGCACCGACTTTACTGGACTCATTATGATGATTCACATGCAGCTTGATGTTTACATCTCAGTACAATTATACATGATTACCTAATGAATGCAGAGGGAAAAGAGGGCCTAAAGGAGGACAATGAACAGAAAGGTGTGAACTAATTAATGTGGTCTTCTCAGAATAAGGATCCAGTCTTGTGTGTGGGAGAGAGTCTGTGCTGGTGCTGATGGGGTGTTGTTGGATGATTACCAATTTCTAATTCCTTCCACATTTCAGAGATACGGTAAAATTGGCTGCAGTCTCGGGACACCTGATGTTTGCTTGTCTTTGGAATCATCCAAATTACCGAGATAATTTTTAGCTCGGGTTGAGCCATCAGTGTACCTACCTTCATAATAACATTATTAAGTCAGTTGTTGTCATGCACGGTGATCCAAATAAACAAAATAAAAATAAATAAATAAAAGTATGCTGTAAATCTGCTTGTTGTTCTACTGGTTAATCAGCAGGATGTTCTCTGTGCACATAAAACCGAACAGCCAAGAACAGCTTGTTTATTTGACTTTTAAGAATTACAAGTAAGGCTTGAGGAAGGTTGTGAGGATGAATTAATAATCTATTTGGTGATTTCCACTGCAGGCCTTGGGATTCAGAGCTCTTCTTGTGCTTGTTTGTGCTTGAACACAAGTTTTGAGCTATGGCTATTCACATTGTCGCTCTGACTGTTCAAGCTGTAGATCTGTAAGGAAATAACAGATCCCCTTTTAGTATCCTGGGAGATATTTTATATAGCAAACAAAACAAAAGTGTGAGACTGCAGTCTTAATCCATTTCAACCTCTATGGATTTTAATTCAACACAAGTAGCCAACATAAAGTACTGTACATTTACTCAAGTACTGTACTTAGGTACACATTTTATACTGTAGTACTTTTTCATTTATTTGACAAATACAACTACTTGTTACTTCACAAATTATGATTTTATGTGCAAAAAATAAGAACAGCCTCTGAAATATGATAACACTGACAACATTATGGATTAAACTACCCAATGGTATATAAAGCACTACAACAATAAAATGCTACTTACACACTGATGAATCAATAATAATTAATTGATATAATATGTAGTAGTATAACAGCATAACAGTTAAAGGTGCAGTGTGTAGAGTCTGGTAGTGTCTAATGGTGCGGTTTCACATTGCAACCAGCTGAAGCCTTGTGATGCAAAACACGAATGGTCCTCTCCAGAGCCAGTTGTTGTAAGAGGAGAGTGCTTTCAGTGTGTTGTATGTTGGAAGTTAGTCGTGCAGCGACAGAGAGAGAAAGGAGGCAACGACAGCCAGCAACGTTATCAACTCTGGCCCAAGCAGGAACAGCTAACAGTGTTTGGTTTGTCCGTTCTGGTGGTGCAACCTGACAGACTCTGTGGAGAGGACCCGCTCCCTATGTAGATGAAAAACAACTTATTTTCAGTAAAGGCTCTGAATACCTCTTCCACTACTGCATATACAAACACAGAGGCACAATCCATGAGGAATAAATGTTAAACCATTTATACATGATGACTGTTATATCATTTATACCATATCATGTCTATATGTGATACAAGAGTACTTTCTTTCTACCACTGAACAATCACAGATTGTTGGTGCGTTCGAAGACCAGAACTGAAGTGTTCAGTTTAGCATCATGAGGAGTACTACTCAGCCTGTAGTTGCCTAATGCCTTTTGTGGCTCTGAAGAAGCTTTCTAAGTCTGAAAAACAACCCTGATGATGTCTTTAGGCCTATCTCAGCTCAGGCTTGAGACTTGAGAACTGTAGGATCAAGTGTATGTGGAGCTTGGTCCATACTAGGCTCTAAAAGTCGGGATATCTCGGCCTCAGCTGCTTCGATTGTGACCGTTCTTTTTAATCTGTCTCTTGTGAGTCCTCCACCTTTTATTGAAGTGATATACTAGATTTCTCGAGTACCCCTTTAAAGCTTCAGAAAGAAAGACCCTACATCCTAAGGTCCATGTACTTATTCAATGAACAAGCCAAGCTTTTGGTTCTTTAACTGTCATCTGGGAAAATACTTGACGAAAGTGAAATGTCTAAGCTTACAACAACATCAAATAGAGCACACTAAAAATGCCATTTTACAAGATGATCCATCAAAGAAACCATTAACCCAGTAAATCAGACACATAATTACAGTAAACTACGACAATGCTCCCCACTCTCCCTTGACAAAGCATTACTGTGAGTAAATGAATCCCTTTCTAAAACATTATAGCTTGCAGAAGATTAATATACACTGTGTGCTGTATTGTTTCTCATCACTTATTCACAGAGTGCCATACCTAACATTATCAAATAGTTTTATTTTTAGAGTAGTGCATTATCAATCATGGTTCAATAAAAACAATTGTAAGGGTAATGCTTTTATTGAATTTTAGAAACAAGAGACTCTGGCTTTGCTTTGGTCTTTATGTCCAGCTGGCAAAGTTTTGTTACATTAATCTGTAATGATCTTTCCCGCAGAGCACACACTTCAGTAGTGTAAATGAGAGAGACAGAGTCATTCTCCATGTTTATGAACACCAATGAAACGTTCAAAGGCACTCTCCATGAAATATTCAATTGAAACCTAACTGCTAGTGTTTTGTAAGTGCATACATCATAGTATCTTTTACAGCCCACTCGTTTCAGCTGTGGAATCAGTCCGTTGTTACATGAACGTAGCCTGTGACCAGCATGAGGAGTTCACGGCAGCAGCCAGAACCTGTGACTAATCATGTCTTTCACTGCACTCTCCCCTTTTTCTCTTATAATGTCAAACAGTGCCCAAAATACGCCCCCGCACCACCACCACCACCACCACATGGATACTCTGTGCTGACAAAATGACTATTATTCATGCCGTACTTTGCCGTGGCCTACAGCAAAGCACCGCAGCACAGAAGACAGAAATGGCTGCTGGTGATTTGCAATCATAATTTGGAGTGATGAAAAAACCTCTTTTGATTACAAATAATCGGCTTAACCTTTACCTGATTTTCAAAATAGAGTTACTGACTCATTTGATTACACTGAGTTGCCAACAGTAAAGTTTAGTTTGACACATTGAGCTGCAGACTATTTGCGCATCATTTCCCACGAAACTTAAACATCCTTAGTAACTATATTGCTTCTCTTTACTGTCCTTTCTAACTGATGTATGTATTTAAGAAGAGATATGTTGTTAAGATATGATATTTCCTTAAATTTACCTCATGAAATAACATTTTGCTTGTGTATGCTCCAGCAGCCCCTCAAATAATGTCTTTACAGTAGCATACATGTAAAACACAGTGAAAACATGATGAGTCTTGCATCCACAACAGGTTGGCTGAATAAGCAAGAGCTCATCATGTTTTCGTATGCTTCATTTTTCACTCATACATATCCAAGTAAGTTGCTAAAGATTTGATGTCCTGATGGGTGCTAATAGGTCAGTTACGAAATAGGCCAGCAACATAAAAAACAGAGCTGCTAGAGAGTGTCCAATACTGCCCAAAATTCAGTATCAGGTATCGGCGAGTATGCCAATCTATGCACAGATCTGATGCCATAATTTTTTAACCCAGAAAAAAAAATCAACTTGTTTAATCGGAAATCAAATTCTTCTTCGCCGCTCCTCAACAGTAGCCTTCACAGAGCGTTCGCCCAGGATGTATCATGGCTGCCATTGGCAACTGCTGTTTTAGGACAGTGAAGAAGAACTGACTGCAGGTAGTTTGTCACGTGATGATAGCAAACAGCAACATTGCCTTGCAAGTGGAGAGTTAAATGATAACTGTAGTCAGAGTGAGGAAAATATCAGACATTTGGCAATATTTCACAGTGGAGAATCCAACAAGTAAAACGGCGATATGTATATTATGTAAGACTAAATCCAGGGGTGGCTGTACGGCAGGGTTGTGAATATTACACCTTGCAACACAAATTAGCACACAGGCTGTCCACCGAGGAGACAGCTATTTATTTCTAGCTAAATAGAAAAAAAATCTAAATCTTTAGCTAAAATATAAATAATGAAAGACAGTTCTATTGCATTCATTCTCTGTATTTGTTCATGTTTTACAAAGAGTTTAACCTCAGCCAGGCCACACAACAAAAACAGTAATCGTATCACATCTGTACGTTTTCAGTAGTAACAGCTGTTAAATAATGATGATCATTTTTTTTGTCATGCTGGTATCGGATCAGTACTTTGTATCAGACTTGGTGTGATACCTCTAGTTCAGGTATTGGAATCGATATCGGGATGGAAAAAATGGTATCAGAGCATCTCCAATAAAAACAGGAGTGACATCTATACCTGTGTCTTATTCTTATTATTCTCTGTCATGGATCAGCGAGAGGCGGTTCATAGTCCCTCTGAACCCTCCTCGGACAGCTGATCAACCCATGTAAGTCTACCCATCTACTGTGCCTGAATGCACACCATCTATTTATAAATTATGTATTTGAAATCTAGAAACCTTCAGGTGGCCCTTGGCCCACTGGGGGAACATGACATACTGTACAGCACTACGCTGTAAACTTGAGCAGCTCTGTAACATAAACTAGAACTTAATACTTTATACTTCAAAGGGCACTGCTGTGAACTCTTTAAAAGTCAAGTCTCAAGGGAAAGTGGTAAAAGCATTGCATCATAACAGGTTTGGCCCACCGAGCTCGAGGCCATCTAGCCCACTAGTCATCCAGAGAAAGCTATTACGCAGAGAGGGTCACTGAAACACAGTCTGATGACCTTTTTAAATGGTGAGCACACTGAAAATCTACAGAAAGGAAGGAAATCTGGTTGAATAGTGTTTATGTTACAAACTAACCTGTTCTAAGTAGAGCTGCAACGATTAATTGATTAGCTATTAGCTTATTTGATAATCAAGTAATCTGTTTGAATATTTTTTAAGAGAAATAAAAAACTAAATTCTCCCATTTCAGCTTCTTAAATGTGAATATTTTCTAGTTTCTTGGCAGTAAAGTGAATATCTTTTTCATCTCAAGCTTTGGGAAACATTGATCAATATTTTCACCATTTTCTGGCATTTTATAGACCAAACTATTTGATTAATCAAAAAAACAACAAAAAACAAATTAATCCACAATGAAAATAATCATTAGGTGCAGGATATTATTAAGAGACATTTTTATTGTGCCCATCAATTTAAAGCTCAAACACTGTCTTTTTGCACATGTATTGTCTACGTAATCAATTTACATGTATGTTTTCTAACATTATTTACTGAAGCACTGTGTACAGCTCATTGTTTTAGATGTCCTCAGTCATTGTCATCAAGGACTGTACAAACATTATTTGGGGGGAGGAGTGTCATAAAATTAGGAAGGATTTGAATGTTTTCTTTGTGCTAAATGGACGTTAGCAGTGGAGGGTCTTTTATTTTTTTCTCACTGCAGAGATTACTTGTTTTGGTGGTTTTAATGGCTTTATTTTGGCAGTGGGTGATAAAGTTGTGCTTTGTCATATGCAGAGGATACATGAATAAAAGATGCAGCCACGTTGTCAACCCCAGTACGTTTGATATTCCCTAATGCCCCCAGAGTCAGCTAACCTTTTTGTTCCTTTACCTTTTAAATGAAGGTATCACAAAATATACTTTCATCTCTTAAAGTATGATATCTTTATGGTGGCCTAAATCGGCATCATGGTTTTCTTTCCTCACACATAACGTGCCACAAAACAGCATCGAGCTTCGATAACGAGTCTTGGAAGCAACGTGGGAGTAAAAATAATCCCTGCAAAAAGGTAACATGGCAGAGTCACTGCCTCTCTGTAACACTGACAAATCCCTGGTCATCTTTATTTTGAGGCACATGAAGAGAAATGGAGTACAGTAAGTAGATGTAGAGAGTTATGTAAATGAGTTATGATACAAGGACTGTCACAACACTGTAATGAGAATGAGAAGCCTTCGCTTTCCATTTCAGGAAATTGTTCTCAATTCAACGAGATGATGTATTCTCGCTGATAACTCTGAAGAGATCTTCACATGCTGACGTACTGAGAGGACTTAATGACTCAAAGAGTGCTGCTCTCCATCTGAAATGAAACGGTCTGCACTGAGAGAGCCTCACAATTAGGATGAGTGAAGGAAGAAGCACCTCGCTAAAGCTCTAGGATAACTTTTAATCCTCGCTTTGTCGTGGCTGTCTTTGCCTACGGAGGTGGCAGCGGTGTAGGTTAAGAGTCATGCAATGTAATGGCGGTTTAATTAAACGCTTAGCTGTTTGTTTGTGTTTAATGACGCAAAAGTTTGTCCTCATCTGGTGGTAAAGCACAGTGTCTCTATGCCCTTGATAGCAGAAAATATTAAGTTGAAAAGCTGGATTTAATATTTATTAATATTATATTAATATAAGTGAACAGCAGATCACACGGAGGAACATTTTTACTGTATGCTGGTACGACATGGTCAAGCATATATTTAGCTCAGGTTTTGTAATAGTAAGGATTCCAAAAAATATTTTTTTTTACCTGTATAGTTTATTCAGTCACAAACCATTGAAAACATGTATGATCTCTCGCGCTGTCCCTGGGGATTGATGAGTAATATGCAAAACAACTTGGCCTGCATTCAGCAGAAACCATAAATTTTGCAGTGAGGAACTGGGAGGAGCTCGTAAGGGTTGTGATTACGGGAGGAGGTGGCTGTGCACCAGATCCTTTCGCCTCCTCAGCATTCTTGTCACACATCTCGAACGTCATGCTTTACGTTGCGCCGTAAAACCAAGATCATTAAAAAGCCCCTGCATTGGACCACTAAAGCTCACTCCTCGTTTGAACAGAAGAGAGTACAGCCACAAATGTCCAACGGCGAGTGTGGAAAAGCAGCCGGACTGCACTGGCACACAAGGGATTCCTCTCTGCAGGAAACGTTGAAGGTTGAGGTGAACATTGATTAGTGACAGCAGAACGGGTCAGGACCCCACTCTGCATCAAAACGTCAAAGTTGCCCTTTTCCTCTGTACAGTTCTGGTTGTGAAATTGCTGGCTGTCAAAGCTATATGATGTCTTGACTTTATACTGTGTATATGGGACCACTGGCTAAAATAGAGACACCATCAAGTCTCCTGAAGTACATGCCTTTCATGTACAGGAAAAATAGATTGTGTAATGTGTCACATAATTGTGTGATGTTGCATCATCTCATGTATTAGCATATACAGTACTGCAAGTGTATGTTTTGGTATGCTACTGAGAAACACACACAACAAAAATACTAAAATTAGACATGAAATAATATAAACATGCAACAATTAATATCTTGTTCTATGTGGTCATAGGACAAACCAAACACTGGCTTCCTCTTCACGTTTTCACGTTACCTGACACCTCCAATACGTTTGTGAAACTGCGGTAATGTGAGCTGAAGAATGCAAAACCGTGGTATAGCCAGTCGCCATCTCTCTTCTTTCTCCTAAAGTAGTATTGTTATGGTAAGGATGGCCTGAGCGAGGCGAGCAGCGTTACCATGTTTTTTTGCTTAGCGGATCATGTTACCACAGTCTTGGAAAGGAAGGAGCGAGCAGGAGGTTGCAATCTGCGACCACACCACTAAATGGCGCCAAGTCTTACACACTGTACCTTTAAGAGTAACAGTCCTGCATTTTATACTACATACTGCGTGTCCTCTGGTGCTCCTAATGGCATCTGCAAGATTTCACAGACCAGAGGAAAACAACCAATCAGAGCAGAGCTTCCGTCACAAATTACTCACAAACAAATGTTTTCACAAACATCTTGTAGTTACTCTTTAGCTGTAAAATGAGAAAGTTTGTGACATGCTGAGATCCAGATGAGGAAATACCAAGCACCACTCGCCAGTTGCAGCACAGCCAATAGGAAGGCTTTCTCTGAAATGACCGGTGATTGGTTGGTTAGGTTTTTTAAAGCCATGAGGAGGTGCAGCAGTGTAGTTTTCTATCAGAACACGGGGATTACAGTACGCTGAAAGGTTATTATGGCATTTTTTGCCCAATGATGCCACAAAAGTGTTGCCTGCTGACACTTTAAGTAAATGTACAGTATTGTCAGCTAAATGTACTTAAAGTATTAAAAAGCACTCATCCACTGTGACTGATATACTATAATACACTTTGCAACAGTGTATAAGCAGCATTTTACTGCTGTTGGCCAAGGGGAGCTACCGTTTAGTACTTAGCTAGTTTAGTCCAGAGTTTACAAACCAGAGGGTTGGGCCACAAAATAAATGTGATGGGTTGTGAGATGATTAATGAGAGAGGACAGAAGAAAAAGAAAAGTTCTGTTACACTAATCTGTTTTTATTCTTTTAATCTTTTTAGGGTTTTCTGTAATCTTTGATTTATTTTTTGTGAAATATTGGCTAAAGTGAAAGGCACTAAAATAAAACCATCAGCGATGTTTTCTAATAAATATCATCAAGTAATTATATTACTCAACAGTTATAATTATTTATAAATAAGTATAGCTGTCAGATAAATGTAGTGGAGTAAATAGTACAACATAAAAACCTCTGAAATAGTAGAAGTATAAATTTGCAGAAAATGAAAATACTGAAGTAAAGCACAAATACCTCAAAATTCCTCTTAACTGCAGTACTTCACTAAATATTAAGGAAAAACAAATAAAACCTCAACTCTTCATGCAATCTCTTATCTACGTATCGCAGGCAGGGCTGGGTAAGGTAAACTGAATTTCTACAATTTTCTATGAGAAAAGTCTCATATGATGCAGTATAGCACCTCATAGATGTGTATTAGCTTGTAAGCTAAACTCCATTTTTGATTTGTCTTCAGATATCAACATTTCCACTTTTTAAACAGTCTCGCCCAGCATTACTGTATGACATGAAGCGCTGCATTGTACAGTTTCTTTGGGAGACGGTTTAGTTTTGGGATGTACAGTACATTCTCAGGTAATTAGATTTTCTCCCCACAATGAGATTTTCCATTCTCGCTGCATTTCCATCACAGTTGAGCCTGCCGGCCTCCGAGAGCCAAATCCTTGGGCGCTCAGTCACATTAAGGCCAACTCCTCCATTCATCACCGTGTTCATGGCAGCCGGCTCGTCAGCTGGAGCCTGAGCTAAATGTTGAAGCGTCACTTTTTCCCCCTCAAGTTATCAGAAAAGGAGCTCTCACCCACAGAAGCCCTGAAGCTGTCAGTCAGTGAAAGCTGTGTGTGTGTGTGTGTGTGTGTGTGTGTGTGTGTGTGTGTGTGTGTGTGTGTGTGTGTGTGTGTGTGTGTGTGTGTGTGTGTTTACTCTTTTGAAGTTGGTGTCATTTCAGGTAGATTTTAGGACAACTAGGCCTTGCCTCTTTACTGGGATGCAGTCACATCCTTGCCCTAGCCTTTTGGTAATCACCTGCTCAGGTCCTCCTCTCCCAGCTGCTGGGGATGATTTAGGCAAGAAGGTGGCTCTGAAGTTTCTACTTTCAAAAACAGTCTTTACTCTGCCAGCTGCCTTATCCCCCGCTCTCTTATCTCAGTGGGCTTTGGAACTCACAGCAACAAAAAAAAGGCAAATAAGTTGGTTAGTCAGCTCAGATTTTTTTCCCTTACCAACTTCAAACAGCCACTGTGGTAGATGTAAAAATAGAAACTGTCATAAATGCATTAATCATTATCTCTGTGTGACTCCAATCAGCTGGGTCTCGACTGTACCGTGCACAAAGTATTCCCCAGGTTCGGGCTGTAGAGGGAACATAATCACAGGAGACGGCTTTGTTCCCGCAGCCATGGTCTGTGCTGAGATCGATATCTGAAGACGAACATCTGTCTGTCTGAAGCGGTATGCTTTTCTCATGCTAGACTCCTCCCGCATTCGGCTCAGAAAGCACTTAACACACACACACACACACACACACACACACACACAGCAGAACCATAAGGAATGTATGTCAGTTTCTCCCTGATGCTCTGACAAAAGACTAGCGGAGGAGCTGCATTCAAAGTAATCACGCAGCCTTTTCAGAAAAGCTCAAAGCGTTCCCTCTGGATGGGAGGTGCGCTTGTTATCTGCTCCTGCATCATAAATGATCAAAATGACGTTTTGGACTTTTTGCAAGCTGCAGTAAAAAAAAAAAAAAAAAAAAAAAAAAGTATTTTTGAGAATATACCCAAGTCTTCATCCACATACTTGTGTTCACAAAGCAAGCTAATCTGCGACAGAGGGGTGAGCCTGCAGGAAGGTATCGGGTGTAAAGTGCTGTCTGTGACATGCAGCTCAGCTTCAGGGCTCCTGCAGGAGCTCGGGCTGATTTACTGTCTGCCAGACTGATGAGTCTGAGAGGCAGGCAGTTATTGGCCTCGGCGACACCAGCCAGGTGCGAGTGAGATTACATCCCTTAGCTGGGAGCAGCACCTTTGCCCAGTGAGACGTTTGGCAAAAGAGAGAGACTGGCCACATGTTCTGTTGGAGCCTCAAATTGCCGGGAAGATATATGAAGTCATCAGCTGCCGCCAGCCAGTCTGGATCGAGAGGCGTGTTTTTACATCTGAGTATTCTGAAAGCTTAATGTGAATGCATGTAGTGAATGATGGAAATGCAGCACAATGGGTGGCATTTGGTAGATTGCATACAAAAACTGCCAGCATAATGCAATTATGCCAGATCCACATGTTGGAGATAGCAGAAACGAATATCTTCTGTCGCGCTTCATCATTATCAGCTTGTTTCACATGTTCACTTGTTTCATGACTGCTCCTGAGCTGAGACATGAAATATGCCTGTTTAAATCCCAGCTATTTTAAATAACTATGCATAATATCACAACAGCAGATGGGCAATCAGAGCTATATTTAGCCCATTGCCATTTACAAAGCCGCCCTCTCACCATTAGAGAAGTTTTGAGAGAACTGTGAGGATGTTTTTCTCTAAATTAGAAATTATGTTTCAGATCTCCCCGAAAACCATTGACCAACAAGTGCAGGCTGTTCTCATAGTTCGTAGCTATACCTACAGAAAGTATTACACAGTATTTTGTATATATCCCACAAAATCAGTTTGTAATACATGTAATTGTGAACAAGCAAGTATAAAGAGCATAAAAAGCTGCGTAGGGAGGAGGTCAGGGTGGATGGGTGTGTCAGAAAACACCAGACTTTCACCCCAGAGACCAGTTCCTACGCAGTGAGAAACCAGAGGTTAACATTGATTTACATGTCATGTAACTTCTGTACGTATGTTACGCCACTATTTTAACCCAAAACACCATCTTCTCCTAAACCTAAGCAGTTTTTTCGCTTTACCTCTGTGCTTAAGTTTTACCATGTCTGGAACTATTTGAGCCATGATCTTTTTCCTAAACCTAACTAAGTAGTTTTGTTGCCTAAACCTAACCAAGTTGAAGACAGAATTTTATTTTGAAAAGACTGGAGCAGAAAGGGACATTTCAGGATATTGGATATTTGTAGGAAAACTATGAAAAAAATGAGGAACAGTTGTATGAGGATACTTTGAACCGTGTATCATCTTCAATTTCACCCTTATTGTCTCTACGTGGAAAAACATACACAGACTTGAAAATAAAACTAGGGAAGCACCGATAAGGATACTGGATTGGACAAAGGGCCGATACTGACTCATATAGGTGAATCGGTTATCGTGACAATGGGTCTGATCTCCATCCTCCATCCAGATCTAATATTCAACCTCTTATCCCGTTAGGGGTCATGGGGGGGCTGGAGCCGATCCCAGCTGGCACTGGGTGAAGGCGGGTTCACCCTGGACAGGTCGCCAGTCCATCGCAGGACACATAGAGACAGACAACATAGAGACAGACAACCATTCACACTCACATCCACACCTACGGCAATTTAGAGTCATCAATTAACCTAAACTGTATGTGTTTGGACTGTGGGAGGAAGCCGGAGTACCCGGAGAAAACCCACGCTAACACGGAGAACATGCAAACTCCACACAGAAGAGTCCCAAGCCGGATTTGAACCTGCAACCGTTTTGCTGTGAGGCGAGAGTGGGTCTGATCTGATACTATATACATTATATGCTGGAATCTGAATTAGTTTCAGTTTTGACCAGTTTGTTACTAAAAAGGTTTACACTTGAATTTTAATTACTAGTTTCTGTATGATGTATGATTTATTTTAATAATAAATACCAATTCAGTGAATTTATATCTATGTATTTATTTGCTGCATTTTGCTTTACAAAGTCAGAAAAGCAATGCTTAAGTCCAGCCTGTTGTTGCCTTATACATAAAAGAATAATCCCAGTCACCTCCACACAGTGAACATCCTTCCAAGTTAGCTGGTGGAAGCAATTAACCTATAAAAACAACATAATCAGACATTGACTGAACTTTGACAAAGATGACAAACTAAAGCTGACGTTGTCGGGAAGCTTTACTGTATCAGACTGCAGCATGTTCAGCGTGGAGAAGCTCACAGTTACAAAGGCCTTTTTTCACCCTCAGTAGTCTGGATTGAAGGAGCATTCATGAATAATTTCCATTTGTTATCCTTTAAAAAGGGCTCTATAGCAACAGAGTATGCTACTGACACTCACACAGACTTTTTTTTGGCTTCATTCCTTGGCATAATTCATAATTAATCCCACTGTGTTTCCTGGAAAACAGACAAAAACCTGCAGATCAGCAGCTGTGATAGTACACCACTGCTGGATGAAACCGCTTTAGCCAAAATTAGATGGAGTTTCCTTCTCTGTGTTGTTGCAGCAAACTCTTAAAACTGATTACAGTTTACTCATTCAAATCAAGGCCTCATATGCACATATCCCAACAGGCTTTTTGCATGAATATTGTCTTGTTTTGACTTTTCCCTTTCATTAGTAAGTGCATTATTCATGTGCTATATTTGTTGTTGCTATGTTGTCAGCATATTTGTCTCTGAAATATAATTTACAGAGCCAGTGTTTACTGTGTTCCCAAGAGGAATGACAGGCCATTAACAAAGGATTTGTCTGAATCCAGACTTTTCACCTCAGAGACAGTAGTGGAATGAAAATATGCTGGGCAAAGCACAATTTATCACTGTTGCTCCTCACAGAAAGATACTTCATCATCAACACTGAGATTCTGAGCAAACATTTCTGCTGTTTCTTCTGTTTGAATACAGATTCAGACCTGTTGGGTTCACAGCAGCACATTTGTGATGCAGTCCGTTTTCAGTCAGAGGAAACTCGCCGTGACTTTTAATCATGGCTGCAGTCTCCTGGCAGGTGGTCTAAGTGCCCTTCATTATGGGCCGATCCTTCCCCAGAGGATGTGCTCTAGTGCTGCTGGAGACCAGGTCGCCCACATTACCTGCAGACCATTAATTAACCAGACAAGAGCTCCGTCTCAGCAGTGGCCCTCGGCTCTGCAAACAGCAATCAGTTAGAGGCCGTAAAAATTCTGGACAAGATCAATGGTGGTTCTGTTTTTATATATCAACCTAAAAGATATCCAGCTAGGCAGTTACCATCAGCTAATGTCAGGAGGGAGAAGATATCAAAGGAGGATGGCCCTAATTCCTGCATGACTCATTTTGTGTGTCTCAGTGTGTGTTGCAGGTACATTTACTGTAGTATACGAGGCAAAATGTTCTCTCAGCAAATGTAAAATAAGGAAAAAACTACAACGTGAGGGTAGTTTTGCTAAATGCCTTCACTTATTTGTAGGTTCTTTCTGGGCTTGTGTTTAGGTCTAGAGCTAGGATTACAGATGGGTTACACATGACCATAAATTGTGTCTACAATCTATGAATAAGTATGTTTTCTTTAGTGTAAACTTCACCTGAAAACGAGAAGCATTGTGTTTTTGTTACCTTAGATTGAACCGTTTATATCAAGCTTGGTCTAGAGAGGGCTATTTGTGTTTTCACAATATTGCGTCTGCCACTGTGGTTCTCCTTCAGTTGGTTGCTAGATGCTGCCAGATCCCCTTCAATGCACCTTTAAAGGACAAGCTCACAATCTCTAATGGGCTTCCAATATAAGAGATCCCCTCTAATTGGCTTCCAATATAAGAGATCCCCTCTAATGGGCTTCCAATATAAGAGATCCCCTCTAATGGGCTTCCAATATAAGAGATCCCCTCTAATGGGCTTCCAATATAAGTGATGGGAAACAAAATCCACAGTCCTCATACTGTGGAAACCAAAGTTTATCTGTCAAATTAAACACCCTGCTTGGAAACATGTTAGGGATCTAGGAAGGATAAGGTCATAGTCTATCAAGGTAACGTCAAAATTCATGAGTACCTGACTATTGTTGTAAGACTTGATAAGATATGAACATATCCTGTAACATATTCAAAAGGGAAATGAGGGAAACAAACATACATTTTTTTTAGTCCTCATAAATATAGAAGAACAAAAAAGGGCAGCTATAAGTTTTCAGAAAAATACTCAGAAACCATATTGGCCTATGTGAAATTAGATTTTGGGGAACTGCACTGGTTGTTCATTCAAGCGGCATGCTCACATATTGGAAATGTTTTTTCCCACCCTCCTAAAGTATTACATTTCAAATTGAACAAAAACAGGTTTTCATTGTTAATCAAGTCATTCCACATACACAGTAAATCCCTGTGAGTCTATACTGATAATGCTCTTGACATTAAGCTTCTCCCACCAGGTTATATCACTCTGCATTAATGCTGCATCACACACAAAAATGAGATTGTTGAAGTTGTTCTGTTGGTTCAGATTCATATTGATTTTTCTACAGCTTCCCACTGAAATGTAGTAATCCCATAATCAAACAAATACGTGAGCAGTGCTTAATCTGTTTAGAGGAATCTAACTGTATCAGATTGTTTTTTTATAAAGTATCTGAGGGAGCCTACAGCGATCAATGGCGTATCCCATTTCAGCAATTTTCTGTGATACATAAATAGGAATCTAAATTTTCACAAAATCGTTGACGATTAGCGATTGATGACAATCAAGTCTTTTCTGCACACATCAAATAAGTATTAATATTTTACAGATGGACACACTTGTGTTACGTTATCTGCTACTGTAAATTATGTCGTGCTCAAACTTCTGACAGAAAAAATGAGGAGAACACTGGGACTTGAGTCTAAACCAGTTATTCATGCATGGCAGAGTGCTATTTATGTGAGGACGTGCTCTGCATAATACCACATTTAGCATGTGTCCAATTACATTAAATGCTCATATTGGACTGCATCCTTCCCTCAGGATTGAAATGTAGTGGTGGGAGGGGTTGGGGGTTATAAGTACTCAGTGAAGCCACTTGTCTGTTTTCCTCAAAGAGTCTGAATCCATTAAAAATTTAAATTAGGTTTCTCTGAAGAGAATGAACGTACCGTCACACAGTCAGTTTGTGTGGAGGTCTGCATGTATGTATCTGTTTTACAGTCCTTGTGGGCTGCTCTAGCTGTACGTACTCATGCATGATTGCACGCACTCACACAGCATGTATCGAGCCTGCAAACAGACCCGTGGGCTGAAAGCTACAACCCCCCGAACCAGCCCTCGGATGGATAGAAACCCTGTCTGTGTGGTATTCAAAACAATTCGGTTACACAAGCAATCAGTCTGATTCCAACCGAACATGAGTCTTTGTGTTCAGCTGCAAATCTGAGCATTTTGTCCAAGTCTTAGCTGGTGTTTGTACATCGATATGATGTGTTGACAGCAGAATCTAGCAGGGTTTGATGTAAGAAAGCAGGGGAATCACACCACCTGTCTTGACTATTGAATACACATTGTCATCTGTTAACCTACTACTGTATATGAATGGACGGCAGCAGAGGCATGGGGCAAAGTAGTCAGATAACAACATTTTCTTCTTCAACAGCTGACAGACACAAGTAAAAAAAAATATGGAAAGACGTGATAAAATTACCAGACAGAGTCAAAGAGGGGACTTTGCAATAACCTGATATGTCTTTAAGTCTGCAGGGCTCACAGTATACACTCTAATCCCTTAAATGACTGTATATACCGTACAGTACTTGCCAGTTATGAAAATACAGTATATTCACAACGGAATAACAAGATTAAGCCCAAATACGGAAATCTATATTGTAAAACAACCAAAACTGTTCAGGGCCTTTAAAGTGAAAACCCTTAGTGTCTCAGTTTTTCTGCAGATCTGTTGCTCCTCCTCGGGCACCAGCGACTAGTATTAATATGTGTTCTTTTTGGCTGTAATCTATAAAGTGCACTGTTTTTATCTAAAGCTATGTGTATGTTAGTTGTAAAAGCCCAAATTTGATTCCTTTGGTACTTTCCAATGCTGCTATTCCATCACATACGCTCATCTTAAAGACGAAAACCACCTAAATGAAGGATTCCAGTGTGTTATTTCCATGACCTAGGAAAGTTCAGTCGCTATTAATGAACGTGAGCTGACTGATTTTATGGAGCAGCAAAATATTTGAGCTTTAAAATGAGCTTTATTCAGTTGTAGTGTTGTCAGTCGTGAAACAGAAAATGTTCCACCTGGGTGCTCTCAGTGTCACCTAGAACATCTCTCCCCATTCACTGTCTATGGAGCAGCTCCACACTTTATAACTACGACATCACACATTTTTAGTGCTGTAGTTTTGGGATTTGGCAGAGTTGTTTATGTTTACTAATATTTTTTGGACTGTCTTAGACCATAGGAATAACATGTATGAATTTTGAAAAATGGACATATTTCTCCTATAATTGTTGTGTGTTTTAGCTCAAATAGTCTGTTAATAGTTTTTCAT
Source organism: Pterois miles (assembly GCA_947000775.1). Classification (NCBI taxonomy): domain Eukaryota; kingdom Metazoa; phylum Chordata; class Actinopteri; order Perciformes; family Scorpaenidae; genus Pterois; species Pterois miles. The sequence goes on along the minus strand of CAMQGK010000308.1, from coordinate 2,730,493 downwards.
ATTTAAAACTACACATATTCTTGACTGAATATTTATAATTAATTAATTATAACATTATTTATTATTTATTTATTGACACATTCACATCCTTTTTCTTATATTATGTATATGATATATGCTGTACCTCTTAGGCCGATAAGAGCAGGAGGAACTCATTCAGTGATAGGATGACAAAAAAATGTAAGCCATGGATTAAATCTGTGATGCAGAAAAGCATATATGCTTGATCATATATATTACTGGAAGTTATTTTTGAAACATAGCACGCCAACTTCATTTTCTTCATACGACTTAGACCTGCTGACAACATAGTGTGTGTTTGCATTGCGTCTCAGAGGTGGCTCTGCTGTAAAATGCACAGTGTAAATGAAGATAACTGATTCATTTATTCATTCATCAAGCACACAAACATCTGTGTGGCGTAAATGCAGCTTCGTCAGCAGTCGTCAAGCTGCTGCCATCGTTGTTCTCTGAAGCAGTCCATCAAATGAAGATGTCCGCTGGCTGTGCAATCAGTGCAGTTCTTAATGGGGTTTATCAACAATTATTTTGCTAATACTTGTAACACTGAAGACGACTCAACGACCTCTCAACTGAGCACAAGCACACATTCATATAGAGCACGTGGGGGCACGACTGCTCGCATTGTTTTGAAGAGGAGGTTAGTGGTTGTAAAATGTGAGCCTACATGCATATGTGAATAACTTGTTAATCAAAACTATTTCATTAGAATCAAGATACAATACAATAAAGTAAGCAGCTGGACTCAAAGGAGTGGTCGGCTGTTTGGCCGGCTGTTTATGGAAAGCCAATCAGAAAAGTCACACCTCACTCTCTCTCCATGTTTTTAGGGTCAAACCAACCAATCAGTATGCATGGGTACTTCGATGTGGCATTTTTTATGATTGGTTGAATCGATGAGGACAAAATAAAATACTTTGGTAACACTTCATGTTCCAGGTCTGCAAATATCATGGTAATTAGGTGATAAGTAGCAAGTAACCGACCCAATATTTACCTCAAAGTCGATCAAATTACTTGCTGTACAGTGTACTCTATATACTTTTTTGCTCTTACGTGACTTTGTGATGCTATAATAGCTGTACGACCAGAGCTTTGCCAGTACTCTGGTTCTGTGGTTTAACTATGTTAAAGGGAAAGTCAGTTTACACACATTTTTGGCCAACGTTGTTCAAACACACACACACACCAATAAACACTGACAAAATCTTAAAGTGTTTGATATTTTTTACAGCTTTGAAGCGAAGCCCTGCATTATGAAGGACGGTTTTATCTTTGGTTCGCACCGCTTCAGGGAGGGAGCAGCATGCACATCAAAGAACATCAGATCCCTTCCCAAATCTCCACAGAAAGACAAACGATTGAGATGAATCCTCAGATTTATTTATTCCAACAAATCACATGTACCAGGAGAGATTTCCTCACTTTTCCCTCTCGCTGGCTGCTTTCTTTTGAGACAGCAATAGTCTCTCTCAGCAGCAAACAGAAGTTTTCAGAGTAGTGCTCAGTGATCATTTTTGGTTTTATTTATTCAAGTTTGGAATGATTATATAGTCAGTAATGCACTAAAAATACTGAAGGCGTACATTAAAGTGATTCTTGCTTGTCTCATTGTATGGCTCTTACAATGAGTGTAATTGTTTTGTCAGCTAACAACAATGTAGACAGTTCACAGCACAGTGAGCCAGGTATTGAATTAATCGCAATTAAATTATTTCACTCTGAAACTAATTACAGAGATAGTAGAGTAAATCTAATTATTGTAGAAACCGTTCCAATTTGTTTGTATTTTCAATGACATTTATTAAATGTCAAAGCGGGGACAGTTGACTGAAACGTTTCAGCATGTGATCTAGATCAGCACAACTGACACAAATCTCAATGTTGGCGTTTTTATGTTACGTCACCAACCTGTTGTTAAATCCAGGCTTACTGTGACCACCCCATAATGCTGCGTATCAGTTCATTTTTGTCCAAAAAGAAGGCAGAGAAACCTAGTCTAGTTTATGTAATTAGAGCATACTGGAGGTGATCAAACATACCAAGTGGTTTTCAGTGTAAAACAGTATGTAGGATGTAGGGGCTTATGTTGTAAAAGTGAAAGCAAAAATTAACACAACACATTCTGAAACTGAATGAAATGTTACATTTTAAACACAATCAGAACTGCTTGTTTAGGTTTAGGCAACAAAACTCCAACTTCTTTAGGTTTTGGCAACAAAAACGCTTAGGTTTAGGGGAAAAAACATCATGTTTTGGCTTAAAATAACTACATTTTTTCAAAAGTGAAAGTGAAACTTAATGCCCACAAAGACAACCACACATTGTTGGTTTCACATTTTGAGTCCCATCCACTGGCCCTGACCACCCCATATGGAGTTTCACACTGTCTATACCACAGCACCTGACTTCTGGTTCTGCACCTGTCGTAATTACTGTGGTCGCTAGATGTTGCTATCTTGTTTTTTTATGCCTTCTTTCGGTGATCTGGCATGCGAATAGATAAATAATTTTGGGTGTAATAGGCCCCTATTGACCCACATCTATGGTGTTTATAGTGACCGGTAACGCCTATTGAACGGTCTGACAACAGTCTCATTGGCTGAATAATTACTGTAAAAGATATACACAATTGAAAACGATTCATCTTAATGCATGAAATGTGTAGGTCTAACTGCAGTGTTTGGAACAGTAATGTCAGCCCCCTTAAGCTCCCATTAATCAAGTGTGGTTTTGCAATATAATGTAAAATCATGTCCTAACTTCCGTTTAAGCTATTTAGAAAATTGATTTTTTTTTCTTATTTAATTCATTTATTTTTTCATTTCCCACTGTGGGCACTTAAATACTGAGCGCATGAGTGGGCAGGTTTTATTTCCTTCTCTTGCTTTTCTTTCTACTTCTTGACCGATTGCCACACATTTGTATGGTAGCCATGATGGAAAATATACTGTGTCAAAGATAAGGCATTAATCATTTTTGCATGGTAGAGGAAACTGTAAGCAGTGCAAGTCCTCTGTTTCACAAGTCTGCATAGTTACTGTGCCCTCCATTTTGTGACACCATAGTTATACTGGATTTGGTTTTGGTTATAGTTTGGAGAACAGCAGGGCGTGATAGCTTGCTCAATATTGTTCTGCAATAAAATCAATGAAACATTATAATATGATAAAAAAAAAAATTGTGTGAGAAATGAGATTGAGCTGTTGCTCTGCTTGTACACACAATATCAGGTCTTTCTCTACATAAATGGTTCAATTTAGTGTATAAGCAATGGGCTGTCTTCTTAGATTTAGAAAACTATCTGATGAAACTCGTCTGCTCGTCTTCCTGCTTGTTGCTGTTTATATAACCGTCTCTGTGGCTGTTTGATCCTCTGAGGAGCATATATCTCTGTCTTATGAAAGACGAGCAGTCCTGAGCAACAAAACCAGACAGAAGATCGTTTGTTTTATTCTAGACTTTATAGAAATGTATTAAAAGTGATGCGTAGTGAGTCAACCCACGGCTGTGTTGTAGAGAAAGCTGAAAGAGCTGCACTCTCTCCTGCTGCTGATGTGGTGGTTCCACTTCACGGAGCTATATCTGGTTTAAGAGCGAAGCAGTTCAGCTTCTGACAGCTTGTTAGCAAATGCTCCACATTCACTGCTGATCATTATTAGCGATTGTGTCCGCGGAGCTGCCACCTGTGTGAGATGATTAAAATATCACAAGATGCTTCTTAAATCTTGAGCCATGTGATGCAAGATTGTTGTTGTTTGTGTGTGTTACGCATTACAGAGAAAATCTATTCATGCATCCCTATTATTATTTTTTAAACCCCATCTCTAAATAGCTGAAATGCTGCTGTCAAAATCTACTTTCTAACACTTCCAGGGGATTGTTTTCTCCTCTGCAGAGGGAAAAAATAAAGAGCATCAATCATCTTCAGCTCCACATCCTTATCTGCACCTCTTTTCTTGTCTCCATCTGCTTCTCCAACTTGCGTCAGACTCGAGGAATATATTGCTTCCTTTTTTTTTGTTATCTTGATCAGACTCTTTTCATTTTCTGCATATTATCTGGCGACGGATGGTTTTGCTCCTCTGTCCAAATTGGTGCTGGATATGTAATGGACATTGGATGATGGAGAAGATGTTGAAGGTAACAAAGACAGAAGCTGCCAGTTTTTGTAGTTAATTTTAAAGCTGAGATAAGATCTCGGCTGTGCTGTTGATTTTTGGGTAAAAACCTTTTGTGTCCAAAATGTACATAAGATAAGATAAGATGAACCTTTATTAATCCCCGGAGGGAAATTCGGGATGAACTAGTCAGTGGATTTTATGGGTCAAAGAGCTGCGATATTATTCTCAATCAAACAAAAAATTAAAAAAAGATCACCAACATGATAATGCTGACTATGTTAACATGCACCAGATAGTCAAAAAAAGACAATATTCCTACTGAGCTGTTTACATGACTACATTCCTCTAATATTCCCGTTTACATGCAGCTGTGCGTAGTCCGATCCGCCTAAAACCTCCCCATGAGGTACGTCATGCTGACCTATAAACAACCCATGTAGCTAAGCAAGTCAGCGGGCTACCTGGTTGTCTTTTTCCTTATTCTTACCATCATTTGAGTAGCTCAGGGCCTCCTTATCACCGTGGACCAAGGTCGGAGAATCTTGCGCCCTACTTGGCTGTGTTTGACAGTTTGCCCTAACATATTGCTTATCACGTCAAAATATAGAGAAGTGGAACAACAGGAGCTGCTTTTGCCATTTCACTTTTTTTTTTTCTACCAGTGGTGGACTTGTTGGACTGTGCGAACACAGCCTCCCTCTTTCATTACTTCAACCACCTTCTTGAGAAGACCGGCATTGCGAAATTTGCACATATCCAAAAATCTGTCAATGTCCATGTCTTTCTTCTTTAAAACCCCATTTGAGACACACTGTATATATCGCACGCATTAATCAGAAAATGCTCCATTCAGAATAAGGCCTAATTCAAAATATCCAAATGTAATCTCTTTAAATGACCTGTTTCAAATTCAGAATATTTTCATATTCGCAGTATGAGTGAACATGCAAACATAGTCAGTGATATAAACAAACAAACATTTTACAGTGAAAGCCCAACACATGACTTTAATAAAAAATAATAATAAAACAGTGTAACCATTTAAGCTGCTATATTGCTGTGCCATGAACTATATTTATATTCCACTATTGTATGAATGTCATGTGAACCATATTACAAGAAGACAACTGAGCAGGACCAGAGATGGAGAGAGGTGGGGATCAGGGTGATGGAGAGTGAAAGAGAGAGAGAGAAATCCATTAAATCCTTTTGAAATATTAAGTAAATATATCTATCTGTTTTCGAATACCATGCCTCTGGTGAAAGACCTACTGTACTGAAAGATTTAGTTCATTCTGTATTTCCACACGTGTGGTCTCTGAGAGAGCGACTCCTGATGGCTCTTCAGTTTAGTCTACCTCACTGATCTGCAGTGGCACCATCTCTGCACACCACTCTTCCCTCTGTGTACAGCTCCTCCCCTCCCAGCTATTTTTCTGAAACAGTCCTCACCTGCAAAATGGTGTTTTTGGTACAACACAAATCTATAGCACATTTAAAATCCTTATGTTTTTTGCTGTTGACAAATGGAAAGTGCTTAAAAGCAAACCTAATAGGATAATATTGTATTGTCAGAAGAGAGAGGGCTTGAGTGCTGGCTAAACCTGCAGAAAGCACTGCAGTCATCTGTTTTCTACTTGGCTGCAGAAGGACTTGTACAGACGCGCACACTCGCAGGTGGACTAAGTGGGAGTTTTGTGATGCCCAACCATGAAATACTATATTTTGAAGCAACCTTTTGTAGAGCTACTGTGACAGAAAAGGGAACATGGAAGCACAGTAAATAATGTAATTAGCTTCATGGCCCCTGGCTTTGTTTGTACCCTGTAAAACAACAAAAAAGTCACCAACATGAACCTAACAGTAATGATTGTGCTTTTACTTTGAGCATGTGTCTTTTGTGTGTAAGGCATACATATTTATGTGCAAATGTGCAAAATTCTAATTATGTGTGAGAGTATGCTAATATTCTCCCCAAAAACTGCACACATCTCCCAAATGCTGCATGACCCTGAGCATTTTCAACTATGGACATGAAGTCTCCATTTTTGGCCTGAGACCTTTTAAAGTCGGAGAGAGATTTTGTTCCATTGGTGTTTATGTTAATTCATTCAACCATTTCCTTCTCCATGAGTTAAAGTGGAATGCTAGCATATGGTGAGCTCAAAATGAACACCACAGCAGGGAAAGGTGCACAGTGTGGATCAAGATTTAGGCCATGTTCAGTTCAACTCTAGACTTTGGTGAAGAAGCAAGGCTCCCTCATTCATTTTGAGCAGGCCTCTGACCCTGAAAAGTGAAGCCAGTGCAGAAGTGTCATAAATTTGCATTGTTTCTAACAGCCAGCAGGGGGCGACTCCTCTGGTTGGACGTCTATGAGAAAATGAGCCTACTTCTCACTTGATTTATTACCTCAGTAAAGACTGTAAACATGATTTATCGACTCAATCGCTGGTTTCAAGTTTCTTCGTTAATACATCATGATGTTCATTTAGTAAACTATGGTCCCATTTAGCGTGAACCATAAAGCAGGGTATGCTTTAGTGCGTGGCTACCCTAAGATTGACAGGTCGCCACCATGGCATTGTCTGGTCTGGGAGCTATCTGTGTTTTCATCTAACGTTAATTTAACCCTTTCATAGTGTGTTTTTTTTGTTCATGAAAGTTAATTGTCGCCTAAAAATGTCTTATTTAGCATGCAGTCATGCAGTCTTTTCTGATGATTCTTCACACTCAAGGATCTGTTACTGAAACTGAACTTCCTGGATCATACTTTGTCTCATTAACACCTGAGCGCAGGCTAAAGGTCTACAGCCATGCTAGCAGCTGTGTGAGGCTGTACTTATGCAAAGCATTGCTTGGAGCTAAACGCTAATGTCACAATGCTAACACGCTCCCGATGACGATACTAACATACTAATATTTAGCAGGTATCATGTATAGGCTACCATGTTCGGCATCTGAGTTTAATAGTACCAGTAGTAGTATTTAGCATGTCAGCAATGCTAACATTAGCCTATTAGTACGAAACACAAACTATAGCTAAGCACATCATAGTTTGCAGGTATTTGGTCATAAACCAAAGTATTAGACAAAATAAACATTTTGAACTCTTGGTGGCGCTACAGTTTTTCACGTCAAACACCCGTAAACTGCTGGACCCCCATTTTTGTCCCAGGATCCCCCGTCTGATAGGATTTTTGTTTCTAGATGTTTTATAACGAAGGTGTATAAAACCTATGACCAACATAGTCATACATTCATACTGTCATTGTGTTACTTACGGGTGGAGTCTCATTTTTTTATTACAATTGATCTTTATGAATGTGTGTACCAAATGTTCATGGCAATCTGTCCATCAGTTGTTGGACTGACCCACCGATTGACCAACATTGCCATCCAACTAGCGTGGCTTAAAAGTGCACGCTCATATCTGGAACAGATTCTGGATACTGTCTCTCTCATTATGGCAGAAAGCTGGTCCTAGCACACATACAGGCCTATCTTACAATCCAGTCTTCAAAGCATGGTTATATTTTTGCATTTGCTGCAAGTGTTTTTCCCCCCAGTTGATAGTTTGGGATCCTGGCCAAGTGAAGTAATGACTTCACACTGCATTGCTCCTCTGCGGAGCACTAGCGTGATTCTCAGATATGCGTTGGCACAAAAGACCAATTAATATGCATGTTGTTACTCAGATATTTATCGCCCCAGTAACACTGCCAGTTTATTACTGTGGTTGTTTTTTGTTTCTCATGTGCGTCTGAGGCCAGGCCTCCAGCTTGGCCTGATTGGTCCTCGTCTACAGCAGCAGAAACAGCTGGTTGTCAGGGGTGACCACAAGAGCGAGCAGGCATGTGAGAGATAAAGAGAGATTTGTGTGGCTACTCTTTTTGCTCATGGTATGTGCAGGCCTCTCCATCTACTGTATATGGCTAATGACTGCTTTTCTTTTGTCCTGTCTTTAGAAATACAAATGGTTTCCATGGGAACTAAATTGTTGGATCACTATTAGGATTCAGTCTTTGGTTGTCAGAGTTGACAAAAAGTGGTCCTCTCTGTTATCACATTTCAGCAACATATTTTGAAAATGATTCCTTCGGATCATTCTCAGTCCTGTGTAACTGTGTACACCATTTTAAAAAATATTCCACTACCAGGGTTTTACTAGAGGTGCCCACACTGGGTTTAGTACAGTAGGACCGGAGATATTAAATGGATAACTACAACATTATGGTACAGACAGTATACTAAAAACTCTCATGGTTTACACATTTGTCATATATACTCACTGTACAGTACATATTGTTTTAGAAAGAAACATCATGAATAAAGGATAACTTGTTTTATTTTATCTTTTCGGTATCATCAATAAATGCCCAGAAAATCCAAAACCAATTCATTTACTAAGGAGTAAACTCTATTAACAGTTATTGTCTGTGTAGCCTCATCCTGTAGCCACATGCCACTGAGCTCCATCAAAAACACATTAAAGATACCAGCATTGATTGACACATTCCTTCATTAGGATTAACATAGCCAGTGTACTTTATCCTGACATGACTCCACGGCTGCATTTTGTTTTTAACTGTGCACAGCACAGCTCTCTGGGCAGACATCATTTAGTATGCACAGGGATGCTGGTCCATTTTACACTGCTGAAAGGAGTAAACAACACTGCCTGTATGCTCATAGACGTGTCACCCAAATGCAACAATGGAGGTAAATGGTAGAGATGCATTAGCTAAATCAGACTGTAGTTGCACCATAGACTGTATATAAAGGTGGACAACATGACAGCTCCCCTAAAAGAGAAGCCAAAACATCTCGATTGCCTCCTGGTGGCTGGCTGCAGTATAGGTCATAAATCCAGCCTCCTCCATGTTAGCAGATGTGACATGAGCCAAACTAAAAAGTCACGTCAAATTAATTTTTCCCAAAGATGATTTCTGTCACTGTGAGTAGTTCTTATCACGCTGATGTACGTATATGTAAAAGTGTTCATTTTTCGGATAAGTTCGGTTTTAATTATTATTATTATTAATTTTTTTGATGCTATAAAAAGGGGGTGTGACGTCATGACAACAGTTGTGATTGACATCTGGTCAAAGTGGTGTAGTCATGGAGCCGGAGACTCTGGGGATTGTATGAGAGAGGAGATGTAACTAAAACTATCCATAACCATTAGGAGTCTGTGTAATAGAACTTGTGTCAATAGTTACAGAGATATTATGATTAGTTGTTGTGTCTTTATAGCCAAATGGCAACCGTGGTGCTAATATAGCAGCTAGCTGGCTAATGCTAGCAAGCTGCAGCTGTGCTTGACTATTGATTGGCTCGGGCAGATGTGTGGGCGGGACCTTGATATCGTGGCTCCAGCCCCCTGATCACTGCTGCACAGACTCTGCCTCCAAATGATGTCAAAATCTCAAGATAGCATCTCTCATATCTGGGATATTTTTATATTTTTTTATTTAGCCACCTGTTTCCAGGTTCAATTTATTGGCGGTGTTGATCTTTTCATAAGATTTGTTGATAATCATTTGAATATAAATTCTGACCAGAAAAAGCCTCACACTTGAACTCCACTCCACATCAAGTGTTTTAAATCCTGCAGAGGTTGGACAGACATTACTTAGCCAAACAAGACTGATGGAAAGCAGTACGTAGATTTAAAATCAACTCCAGCAGGGAAAAGTAGTTGGTGAGTGTGTGCATTCATGTGCATGTCTGAGGATGTTCCTGTGTCTTGCAGCAGAGCCATCCACTCGTGCTTAACTACCAGTGTAAAGTGTTTGTGAGACTGAAATAATGTGTGTTGTTTCCACTCATTTAATTGCCCTCCTCTGTAGTCGTTGGGATCTGTAGGTTTTACCATGTGCCATGTCTGTTTTCATAATGTGCCTCTGCAGAGCTGCCAGCCTACATGTGCCAGCTGCCTCTCCTAACATGTGCATCAGACCTCAGTACTTTTGATACTGATTGGATTCTGAAAGCATGTCCGGCCTTGGTATTTCTCTGTGGTATAGTCGAGTAACTCAGGATGTTTCAATGAGCCATATTACAAGAGTTTGCTATCTGTTTGTGCACTTGGGCAAAGGCTGCACCACGAGTTGTATTAATTTGTTCTACCCATACAACCTTGGGGCTGTTCTGCTCTCTCTAATGACTAAGCAGAAGTTGACAGAGAAGATAAAATAGCAGCTGTGTGTGAGAGCACAATGTACAGCGAGATCACAGAAACTATTCCAGGGCTGTAATGTGCTTTTGATCATATTTAATGCGTTTAGAAAACTCGCAATATCAATAATTAAATTTAATTACTGAAGCAAAAGTTATTTGATAAGTTTTCCTCTGTAGCCCAATGGTGCCTGTGTGTATATTTACTCCCACAATCAACCTCCACTTGCATTTTGTGCAAAAGAACACCCAATCAACCTCAGACATCCACTTCATCAAACGACGGCCTAACCAGTGTCGGGCTGAGTGGCATCTAGATAAACGTTGCCGAATGCCTTTTAAAATCAACCTCTAAATCAGCTGCCATCCACTCTGTAACACACCGTATAATGGAAAATATTGATATTTTTTGGCATATGCTGAATGTATCGCCTCTAGAATTAATCATGGCATTGAAGAGAGTGCTCTGTCTTCCCGTCTGACCGCCAGCCTGCCTCGGCGCTCCACCTGTCTCATTCCCTCCATTTGCCCACGTCTAGTGTCTCCGTAACTTGCCCGGTCACATGATGAAATCAGAGAAGCCTGGTCATCTAAGTAATGGCTTTCCTTCTGTTTATTCCTCTTGGGTCTGCAGTCCCTGCGTCCAGTGATGTATGCTCCATGCAACGCCACTGGACAGCTCATCTCTCTGGGCCACAGGCACCTCTGAATAAGCACATCCACCCTGGGCCAATCTCTGAAATGCACTTTGGGGCTGCTGCTGCCCTCGTCATTGACATCTGCAGAAGGGGAAAAGCACTATAACCATTTTAGAGTCATATAATGAGGCTTGAGAGTATTAGTGGGGAGTTGAGGGGAGAAATGTCCTGTTGGAAGAGGTCGTCAAGTGACCTTTTACGGTTTCTGCAGGGTCAGCCACACACAGGACAGTCCCAAGGCAGCAACAGCAACATATAGTAATATATTCTCAATGTTCATTTTCATGAACCTCTAGTAGCTCCAACATGTGTTTTTTCAGCGTGCAACTAATTATGCAGCAAAGCTCTGTTTCCTTCTCTGTCCCCAGGCTTCTACCCCAACTTCCACCCTGCTTGGTGTTAACACCACATTCACACTCACGGCGTCTCACTGCTCTCTGGCTTCAGTAAGCACCCTTTCCTCAAACTCCTCTGGCATTTCGTCAACATGAGCACCCTCATCTACACTCACACCGAGAAATTCAGCCTTAAGACTTTAATTGGAAAAACTGTCAAAATGTGGAGTGTGAGATGAATATATGAATCACAACTGATGGAAAAGCAAAGCCAAATGGTCACCCACCCAAAACAGCAGAAGCCTACAGGATATGGCACTCACATAAATCATCTAAAATGCCATGGACTTTCACTCTCTCTCTTTCTCTGTCTGTCTCAATTTTTCTTGTTTCCTCTCCCCTGCCACCTCCCTGTTGTACCCTCTTCATTCCTGCTGACATTCCCCAGACGTCTGATGGATATCGGACCATGTCCTCCAGGAGACGTCTTCCATTATCATGCTGCCACAGCGCTCCTCTCACAGACCCATCTCCCTTCTAATCAATGACCATACAGCACAGCAGGAATGAACACACAAGACACACACGGCAAAACCGTCGAGAATAATCAAACCGACTGAATCAAAGGAGAGAAGTAATCTATATTGTAGACGACACATATCCCTCACATCTGCGCAGATCAATACAGAAGGAAATCCGGCAGAAAAAGCCCCAGCTGTGCTGCCTCTTACCTGCGTGTCTCTGTGGTGGTCGTCCTCTCTGTGGCTGTGCTTGATGAAGACCCTCGGTCTACACAGCCATGCCCTCCTATATGGGCACGCATCTGTGGGGCAGATCAGAGGTCTGCCTTGTTATCTATGAGCCCGGTGAAGAGGAGGGATCAAGGATCAGAGAGTCCTCGCGGCCGGCAGCCCCGTCTAGCGCATCTCCTTGTGCCTCCCGCTCTCCCGGGTCATTCCAGCCAGCCCCTCAGCAACTGCAGAGCCAGGGAGCGAGGGGTGGGGGTGGGGGGAGAGGGGGTGGGAGGTGCTTAGAGGACTGGAGCGGACATGGAACGGCAAACAGAGCACCTCCTCCTCCTCCTCCCACATGTCTGACTGCAGCCAGTGGACATGCTACAGCTGGAGTCTCGGTCCACCTCCCGTTTGTGCATGTGTGTGCGTGTATGTGTTTGTGTGTGTGTGTGTGTGTGTGTGAGAGAGAGAAAGAGAGAGAGAGAGAGAGAGAGAGAGAGTTGGTGTGTGTGTGTGTGTGTGTGAGAGAGAGAAAGAGAGAGAGAGAGAGAGAGAGAGAGAGAGTTGGTGTGTGTGTGTGTGTGTGTGTGTGTGTGTGTGTGTGTGTGTGTGTGTGTGTATGTATGTGTGTGTGTGTGTGTGTGTGTGTGTGTATGTGTGTGTGTGTGTGTGTGTATGTGTGTGTATGTGCTCCTTTGCCGGCTCCACTCTGTGTGTGAAAACAGAGTCTCTTCCCCTATCTGTTAATGCTGCCGGTGGCTCCGAGATGCTGAGGCAGTGTGAGAGGAAGAGAGGGACAGAGATAGAGAGGGAGAGAGAGAGAGAGGGAGAGAGAGAGAGAGAGAGGGAGAGGTGTATGTGTGGGAGTGGGGGAGGAAGAATGGCAAGGGAAAGATTGTTTTCCCTCCTGCTCCATCTATCGGTATCATTCCAATAAGGGATGCATGGCCATGGCTGAGTTAATGAGTCATCCATACCTATAAGCATTTCTCTGTGTGACACGCAAAAAGAGAGCAGCAAAAATGTACATGAGCAGAGTGTGCATGTTACTTATTTGTGCTTTGCATAGCTTGTACGTGCACTGTGTGCAAATACATTCTTGTGAGTCATTTGAATGCTAATGAGCATGTTTTTAAAATGCTAGCTGACAAATTTATAGCCTGCTATGCACACACATCATGTACACACAGCTTAAACACACACACATCCAAATACACACAGAGGAGAGGAACACCTCAGATGTCCTCCGGCTACCAGTATATCAACAGCCCTGAGCACCTACAGCCTGAACAGGATACCTGCCTCCCTCAATGCCCAGGGGAATAATATATCACACCTCGACACTGCAGAGGAGAGGAGGAAGAGAAGAGGTGAGGAGAGGAAAGGAGGAGAGGAGGAGAGAGACACTCCTCCAAAACAAACCCAAAAGGCAGGTGGGCAATTTGAGACAGAAACAGGAAGGGGAAGGAAAGAAAATGAGAAAGACGAGAGGTGAAATGTGGAGGCTCAGTTTCACTGACAGCGCGCTGTGTTTTGTTCTCTGAGCATGCTGTCTGTTCTGCTTTGACTGCCTTGAGTATTAAAGAGACAGGGTAGAAAGGGACAGATTCGAGAAGAATGGAGATCTGAAGATAGGAAGAAATGCTTTGAAATTGACAGAGAAAGAAATGCACACAGAGAGAGAGAAATGCATGCAATAAGGCGATTTTGCATCTGATAAAAGACCGGGAACATTTACAAAGCACAAGAGGAGCATACTAAACAACCTCTTCTTCATCTTCTATTTTTTTTTCTTAGATAAGTCTTTCCTTGCATCCTCTGTAGTTAAACCTTTGTCTTCAGAAGAATCCGTTCAGCTTGAAACCAGGATTCATCTTTAAAAAGCAGCGGTTACCCCTGTCAACCTGACGGAAAAGGCTATCAACAATCTCTCAACATATTGCAAACTGAGAAGTGTAGACCGACAGACATACTGATTTTAAGCAGCGGAAAGACTCTTTCCTTGCGGGATGTTCGGGCCTGCAAACATTCAGCTACATAGCACCAACTTTCGGGTCATGCTGTCTTGACAACCAACAGCCTCCTGCGTTACAGAAACACTGATTCTCCCAGACAGATATGAGTGCATGACCAATCACAACCACAAAGAGTGAATTTTTACCTGCTGTAGCAAATCCAAATTATGGAAAGGACCTAAAACATGAAAAGGAGGTCATGGATGTGAAATAACTGATTAACACCAGTTTAAAATTCAATCACAATGTTCCCATTGTAATTCATCCCACAGCAGAGCTCAGAATAGCCTTACTGAGGCCTGATCCTTCAGGGGAAACAGCTCTGCGCTGACCTGGGGTCTGCTTTTGAAAGTAATTCCTGACGATCGGCTGTGTTAATCTAACTCTGTAATCTGCAGCTAAATCAGGCTTTAGGAGTGAGTCGAGGCAGTGACTGAGGCAATCTAGTGGAGTGTGTGTGGGGGTAATTATGCATGAGGAAGACGGTTAGTGCTACCTTGGATGTTGGCAGAGAACTAGCAGATGGTAATTCCCTCTCGCTCCTGCACTTCTGGCAGACCTCTGGATTACGAATGTACTGGTACCTACATTCACAAATGCATATCTCCTGCTCTCACACATACAGATGTGCCACAGCAGTCATACAAGGCCAGTTATAATGTGCCTTTGGGGCTAATGCTACACCGCTGCTCCAACTGGAAGGAGACATGGAAAATCCAGCAAGCAACTTCATTCCGATAGAGACTCTCAAAATTGCTCTTTGAATATAAGTTGCCATTTTAATTAAGCCAACTTAAATGGCCAATTCATTAATAAGCTGTGAGAAATCCCCATTGGATTCTCACTTTCTGAAAGCCATCAAGTTTGCAATTAGAAATGTCAGTAAGTCATTTATTTAATGGTAATGTGTCTAACTTTCTTATAAGGCATCAGTTCTGCAGTTACCAATGTTCATAAAGTTATGAACATTTCATTAAGCAACTAAACTAGCTAAATAGTTTTCTTAAATGAGGCACAGCTGACTGGTGAAAAGGTACTTTGCAGTTGGTATCTCCAAGAACAATGAGATTACAGCTGTAGACTGCTTAATCTGATGCACCTCATACTGAAGGTCCTGGTGAATTTCCCCACTGTGGGACTAATAAAGGAATATCTCATCTTATCTTATCTTATCTTAAAAAATCTTAGGTTTATTAGCTTAACTTATTGATATGTGATGAATTAAAGTCTAACTGGGAGAATGTGACCCCTGAAACTGATGTGACAGATTGCACTAGAGAGATGTCCCACTCTGTTGGAGTTTAAAATACAGAAACATTTAGCCCATTTGTGACCGTGGTGTTACAGAATGTGGGTTCTGCATCTGTTAAACCAAACACAGACAAGTTTAATTTCTTTAGATGAATGGGAAAGAATATAGATAGTTAAATATTTAGTAATTGATGGAGACAAGGAATACGTCATTTGAAATATGTTGTATATAGTTATGTGTGTGTATGTAATAAATAGGTTTTATAGCTCTGCACACTATCAGTGGACATTTCCCTCTGATCAGTAACAGAAATATTTTAGAGTGAAATACACCTGTGTTGCAGGTCTGATAAAGCTCCACTTCACGAGCTGACATGCTCAATAGCAGCTGCAGGATCCTAGATCCTGGGGAAGTTTGATTTGTTTTACTGAGGTGTCTGCAGTCGGCCTTGGGTCAGAATATATCTGATAAAGATGTGTATATTGGCTGCCATCCATTCAAATGTGCACAAAAAGGTCTATCAGGTCTAAAGAGCACCCATCTCTTTATTTCTAGCGCCCTCTGCTATAACCACCAACATCACAGCTCCAGTTTCATTGTCCCTGTCCCTAGCCTCGAGACAAACCAGGAAACACAGTTAGCTATTTTTCCACAGTAAACAGAGACGCAGACAAAAAAAATAGATATTTATCTTTATGCCAAATGTCCTCAGAGTGACGGGAGACAAAACCAAAGCACACCGCTACACGTCAAGCTGCTGACCTACCACACACTGAAAGTGAAGTACATTCTAGTGATACTCCACCAAGAGGGAGCGGTGCCATGATTGACTGTACTTTTTGTCTGCGGTGCTTTCATCCTCACACAGAGAGAAAATGGCTTCCCTGTCAGAGAAGAATCACTGCTGTCTTGTCTTCTGTGAAATCATTGAGTGCCCTGTTCTTCTGCTATGGAGCCACAGCTTCTATAAAGACTGTCTGGAGGGAGAAATAAACATGCGAGAGTCCACTTTGTAAGAAAAGATTTTCAAAGGAAGAACCATCTTTAAACTTGACATTAAAATATCTGTGTGAGGCATTCTTAGCGGACAGCGATCAATCTTCTGTCTGGACCGTCAGCAGCTACTGTGTCACTTCTGCAGCAATTCAAACGACACGCCGACCCATTGATGAAACAACACTGGATCACAGAGAGAGGAGCTCTGGAGATCCCTGAAGCTCTTACAGGACAAACTGGAGCTTCTTAATAAAGTCGATTGATGTTCAGTCAAACAGCAGAACACATTAAGGTCCAGGCCTGGCACACACAGAGGAAGGCTATTAAGCTGCAGTGGAAAGAGTCCAGCAGCACCCCCTGCAGGAGGATCCAGAGCCACTCTCTGGGACAAGATGAAGGAGATGGCCTCCTGGGATTCTGGATCCAAACACCGCCCACTTCAACTTCAGAGTCCTGGGTCTTTTTTAAATGTTCAGTAGTGCATGGATTGATGTTGTTAATGAGCTCATAAATCTGGGTTATGACTCCTCTGCTATCAGAGTAAGTTCGAGGAAGTGGTCGACATTTTATGGGTTCATCCAGAAATGAGTTAAATGTCTTTCATACAAAGCTCCTGATCTGTAAGTAACACAAGAAATGGTTCTTAGGTAAGTCATGGATATGGGATAATTGAGAGAAAGATACGAAGGTGCCTTCCATGTATGGATTATCGATTGATCCAATACCTTTATCAAACCATAAAGTAAATGCAGGGTCTGTGCAGGAAGGAGCGAACCTTCTGAACTGAGCCCATATTCGTATAGAGTAATTAACTATATGTTTGAGCTCAAATTATTGCAGAGAAAGGGGCAAGGCTGTAGGGCCCGAGTGGTGTTGACATGATGAGAACTCCATTTGGACCCAGTCTGCCTTTCCTGTAATTGGTTTGTCTTTGAACCAGTGAATTAGCTTCTGAATGCTGCATGCCCAATGATTAAAAAGGAAACGCTAAACCTCCTGAGTGCTTTGGTCTTTGGAGAAGGGTTTGCTGATCCAGCTAGGCTTATTCCCCAATATGAAAGAGAGTTTTTAAATTAGGATGGAGATGTTTTGGAAAAGGTATAAAAATTTTGGTAACAGTATCGTTTTAATTAAGTTAACGTGCCCCGCCATGGTTCGTGTCCTGCTTACACTTACTTAGAGGAGCAGTGAAGTTTTTTGTAAAAGAAGCTGGGAAGGAACGAGTGATTTAAAGCCCTCTCTGACTATTTTAAAGGAGAAAACACTAGAAGGAAGAGCATCTGCCTCAGAATTTAAAGATAAAAGTTCACCATGAGATTTTTCCAAATGTATTCAGGGTATCTAAAATACCGGTGATGATGCTGGATCAGAGACATTGCATGCCAACCATTTGACAAACCTATTTTGTCATTTTTGTTAGTAACTGCCTTAATACGATGTGTTAATATGTTTCAGGCCAAGATACAGTTGATTAAATATGTGTTGGTACAGAGGAAATATCGGTTGTAGGCGGGAGGGTCTTATAGGACATGAGGCAAAGGCTAGTTTGTAATAAATTTTGGGTGTGAGGACAGTTTGAGTTCAGAATATACAGCTGTATGCGTTTGGTAAGCGGAGCGGGGCTTCGTCTTGTTGCATTCAAAAGTAAAACAAATAAAGTAAAACTTAATGTAAAGTTGTATATCGACAGGAGTATTTTGATCTGGTATTCTGTACAGTTAAGCGCTTGTAAATGTTGACACAGCGTCTTTGTGCAGGTGTGACGTCACCTGTAATGGAGTGCGTTCTGTCCTCCGTCTCTGGCTCAATTTGACCGCCACCCATTTTAGTCAAATTCAGTCTGCTTCAGGGAGGCAGGCTTTTTGTTGCTTATTTTCATTTTTCCTTCCTGTGAAATCTATCCTTTATTTCTGTAACCTCTGTGATGACAGCTGTGGTGATATTTTCAGGTCCACTAATACCGTTACTGGGTACCGACACAGCTCAATATGTTCTGTTTTCACCTGCAGATTTCCAGCAGCAGGACAGGGTTCCCGCTGTGAAGTTAGTTTTCTTTTTCTTTTTTTGCTCTTGAGTTTTCTTCAGTTTTGTAAATGAAACTGGCTCACGAATGGAACACAATGGGTGGCGTCATACAGCAATTTGAGGACTTGATCAAGCTAATAATCGAATGTCACACACACCTGCACATGTACAGGTGGGATTCATGAAACTGAAATAAGTTTGTGCAGTTAAGAGCGTTGGAACAGTCATACATGCAAACCTGATGGAAAAAAGGAAGAGAGATTTCGGAGCTGTGACAGTCCAGCAACATTTTAAATTTGTATGTGGCATAAAAAAATGAGATAAATATGTAGATACAGTGGAAGAAGACAAGAGTCAAGAGTTTAAGGAATAAGGGGATAACAACTCTGTTTAAGAAGCACATTAAAATAAATTACACTGCAGGCTTTTTAATAAAGGCAGGGTAGTGTAATATTTTTACTAGGTTGACAGGAAAACGGGGAAATTATGTTAATAGTATTGATATTGCAATAACATTACTTATGGTGTTATTTATTTTCCATTTCTGATATTAAGATGACATTTTTAATTCTGGTGTATTAAAGGGTGAAAAACTGTAGTGCACATTGTTATTGTTGCAGGGAAACAAAACACCAGACTAATCCTGGGAGAAAGTTGCATCTTTATAGCTATAAAATAGTATGGTTTTAAAATTATAATGAAATACTTGGAAACACGAATGTAGTTTTCTGGTACAACATCCAGCGTAGTATCAGTGTTGATGGTAGAGAAGAACAGAGAGGAGCTCATGTGTCCTGTCTGGTCTTAGATCAAAAGGCAAATAAACATATACATACTTTAACTCACTTTATTTATTGGGTAACCTGCAGTATAAAGAAAAGTGCATGAGTTGTTTATCACTAACAGGTGGCACTTTAATTTCATCTCCTTTTTTTGTTCACTGTGTTGACTGTAATATATTGTACAGCATCATTTATTCCAGTACAATTACTGCAGAAAAACTATTCTGCAGAAAACAGAAGATGTCTATGTCAATTTAAAACAGATGCTAAAGTATAAACAATAAGTAGAAGATCTGGAGCTTTAAATAAAGCTTTATAACTCTCCCTCACATATACCACAATGGTATCAGGATGACATCGGTATTTTTGAGGAATAAAAGTATTATTGTAGCTAGTATTACTCCTTTCAGGTGTATGCACAACCAAAGTCAATATATTATATTTTATGTTAATATAATAAGGTAGTTTTTTAAGTGCCACACTTAGCCCCTTTTTCATGATGTAACTATAGTAAGAGGACACACACTGGGGTCGTGATGAATAAATGACATGAAAATATGAAATACTCGCCTGCAAATATATGTCTTGGGCTCTTTATTGTGAAAGGTAAAGCAAGGAGTGGATCTGGTTTGTGCTGCCTGTGTCAAGGTTGAGAGGAGTAACACAATTTGCTGTCTTAGTTTCATAAAGCTCAGCTCGGTGTGCACAACGTGATTGGTTGATGCCTTCATTCACAGTGCGACACCTCATAAAAATCAACCTTGCCTCTGAAAAAAACGACATTGCTTGTTCACCGTGTAATATTCACATTCTGTTGTTCACATTCATTCAGTTGTAACGGCCTTAAGCCTGGTGCCCTGTGTGTACGCAATTATTTAAAGAGACTATATGTAAGTTTATACACATATTAACATTCTGTAACTGTTTTTTTATTGTGTGAACAGGTTGTAATCTATCCTAAAAAATGGTACGCTCTGCGACTTTCTGGGTTCCTCTATCAGCTTGTAGACCGTTTTTTTTTGGGGGGGGGGGGGATTCATTGGATGTGATGTCGTGTGCTATTTTTATCTCCATTACGGGGCTAACAGCGTGCAACCATACCTAACATTCGGTTTGAAATGGAGTCTGCTAATCCCAGCAAACAACCAGCTCCCCAAACAACTCAGACTCCAAACTGAAACTCACTAGGATCAACACCAGCCGGGTCTTCGATTCATGGAGGGACCTTCATTTGGTTTTGGGTAACAAACCGGATCAAGCAACCCAGAGTTGTTTGACCCGATGTTCGCTTGCATCTATGTAGTGTGAGCATGAGTTTAAGCAGTTGACTCCGTGGCCTCAGGGGTCACTGTTGTGCAATTTTTGATTCTTACATACATCCCCTTTAATATGTATGCACTATAAAAAAAAGTACTTGCAGGGTAATTTTTTTCGAGGTCCTTCATAGACATGTTTCCTGCTTATTTATTGTATTTCTTCCCTTGTATCTACCAGGTTACCCAATACTAATAGCAATAGTATTTCATTCATAAACCAGATAGCACAGTGTAATGTGTGGGCTGTAAACTACAGCATCACCGTGCCTTATTACAGAGCAGCAGCACATAAGCAAGCATGCAAATGACGAACACAAACATTTTGAACGTTTAATTTTCATCCAATAAATCAAACTGATATTTGCACAAGGCTTCACCATGACAACCGAGGATTCATTGCATCACACTCGAGATGTTTCACACACTAACTGATCACGCAGGTCCACACAGATGCGCACAAGAAATCCTCACAAATCCAAAGTTGTGTCAGCGGTGACCTTGACAGAGAGGATCTAGCCGCGGGTTGCATGGAGAAGGTGCTGATTGTGATCATAAGACTTGCAAGTGTTTAATCTCTACAGCATGGAGGCTTAACAGTCAATTAACTCTTTGATCTCTCCTGATCCCCACGCTGTATAGCCCTGTATATAGCCTACAGTACATACTGCACACACTGACAGCCCACTGAAACATAATAGCTCCGTCATCTCTTTCACTGGTCAAATTTGCGCTGTAGATTTACTGTATGTTCACATGTGTTCCTCGTTGTCCTCCTCATTTTCAGGGGTCAGGTGTTACGCAGCCTGGCATCAGCGGTTCAGAGCATCTATTGGATTTCATGAGTGGCTGAGCAATGAAAACATAATTGAGAAATAAGACAGTTAATATCTACATTGACCCTTGGCTGAACTGACATGACACCCGGCTGTACTGCCTAATGGCATATTGACTGACTGTTATGATTCATTTCTTTTTCCACTCTAGATGTAAAGGATGGCATCTGCCAAAGAAATACTGAGCATGAAGGGCTTGCTGATTTTCAGCTTTTCATATAATGTGATTCTGTGCTTCAAAAAAATTCATTAGATCAAGCTCATTTCTTTCCAAAGGAAATTTTGCACTCTAATTATTAAATGGCAAACTGGAGCTCTCATACTCTGGGTCCTTTATGCTGCTAAATGTGTGGTGGGCACAGCCATCAGGTGTTGTTAGCACCTTTAATAACTGCGCTGTTCATTATTAATTATTGTGACGTTGGCATTTTCGCTGCTGAAGGTCCAATACATAAAAGTGACATATTCAATTTGTTTTTGATTAATTGATCAATTTGTTTCTCTCTTGGATCAAATCTGCATAGAATCTTGTTTGTGTCGTTAAAGTGATGGTTTGGGTGTTTTGAAGGGATTGTATGAGGCTCTTATCCATAGTAGGTGGGTTACTGACAGTAGATGACAGTCGGCGTGCCCCAGCAGAGTCAGACAGGAGTACCAACGCCGGAGCAAGGCAGTACAGTGCTGTGGACATATTTTAGCTACCTAAAAGAAAGGCTCACTTTGGATATTGAATTATATTGAATTGAATTGCTTAAGTGTACATTTAGAATATTTTCCGACGGCAAACCGAACTGAAAGTGAGAGCATAGATGCGTTTCACTTTTAGTTCAGTTCCCCGTCAAAAAGGTAAAGGAAATGCTGTCTGACTGCAAGATAAATTGGTGAAATTATAGTGTACAGTTACAACAGATATCAATATGTTTTAGGTGAGCCTTTCTTTAAAAATAGATTTTTCTACTGTTTCCATCCACAACACTGTATTGCTTTGCTCCAACGTGGATAGGTTCCTCATAGAACCCCACTTTAAAACACAAAACTGTCCCTTTAATGGTAAAAAAGACTGAACAACCAGGTGGTCATGGTGACAAAATATCCAGGTTTTGATGCATGTGTGTTTATATACAGTAGATGTTTGATTGACGTGTGCACATTATTTCTCTACAAATATAGTTCTCGTCTCATTAACCATGGTCATGTGTTTCTGTTTCATTTTCTGACAATAGTGCAGCTGTGTTCAAATCAATTAAGAATTTAATTAAGTAAATCAAATGAAATTCAAATTAGTCGGGTTCAAATCACTCCTGTTGAGTTAAATTCAAATTAGCTCATTATTCTGTAAGAGTGAAATTTGGTCCACAGAAAGAATTCACAATAACAACAACACACATTAAAATGGGAGCAAAACATGCAACACCAGTGTTTACCACAACATACAGCTGCCCGTTCGGACATGTGTTATTTCATTTTTCTCTGTTTAATTCAACAGCCACGGGACAAGCTGGAAGGTTGTAAATGTGATTGGCCTTTGTGACCACATGCATCTGTGAGATTTCATCTGTGCCACACCTGTAATGTGACAGGGTGTTTCCACCAGGCTCCCAGGCAGCTTCTGTTGTTTATAGTGAGGCTACAAAGAAAAACAAAAAATCATAATTTGTGTTATGCTGAAGCATAGTGTTTGCTGCTGCGTTTAGTCCGCGCCCCCTCTGTTCTCGCCAAATCCCAGCAAGTCATTTTGTGTGTTTGTGTGTGTGTGTGTGTGTGTGTGTGTGTGTGTGTGTGTGTGTGTGTGTGTGTGTGTGTGTGTGTGTGTGTGTGTGTGGGTTAAACCAATTGTGCTGCACTAAAGCAATAAAAGCACATGGCTGAGGGCTCTGTCCTCTGAAAACAAAAAAGAGTCAATCCATGATGTCCACATTAACAGACAATATAAGATATCTCTTCCCATAAGTCTTCTCTGACCAGACATATCAAGGACTTGGCTGTAATTATCATGGGAATGAGGCTAAAATTAGCTGGTGAGACTCCAACCAGTCGAAGAGCAGCACATTAGACAGACAGACAGACACAAAGCAGGCATATTAGTACAGAACCCATGGCCTCCTGGGCTCCTGTGTCCCGGATCAATTTTAGGGTCTATTTGAACCTGCGGTAAACAATCTTGCACCCCCTCCCTTTTGTGAGAGCAACAGGAGGTCTGGTTATTACTGATTACAGTTGGCAGTCTTGCAGAGCCGAATTCACGCTCGGTGCACCGTAGCCTGACAAATGCTGGCTAACCTTCCTGTCAGAAGATGAATCAGCTTTAGGAGTGTAACATCCCTACAGAGGCCTGTGGAGCAGCACAGTCTGAGACACTACATGGGGAGTAGGCCCTAAACTGACAGGCAGAGGATGTCCAGTGCTTTCTAATATTTCTTATGTTTTCCTCTGATATTTAGCATTCAGTCTCAAAGCAGCCACGGTATTATGTTGTCTGTCTGTCCGTCCGTCCCACTCTTGTGAGCGTGATATCTCAGGAAAGCCTGGAGGGAATTTCTTCAAATTTGGCACAAACGTCCACTTGAACTCCAGGATGAGCTGACCAGATATAGCTGGTCAAAGGTCACTGTGACCTCACAAAACATGTCTTTGGCTATAACTCAAGAATCCATATGCTGATTATGACAATTTCACACAATTAATAGGATAAACTGATGAAGTAATGACATTTTAGACATGGATGTAAACTGAAGGTTAACTGGTTGGGGGAGACAAACAACCGCATGGCAGTAATTCTAGTTAAACTCTACTATGTATTATCATCAAAATTTGATCTTGTTACTCAAGATTTATTTACTCATTATAACAATTTAGTAAATCTAAAAAGGTATAGATAATAAATTTGTTTTCTCCAAACTATGGCTCAAATTATATAAATGGTCTTTGGTGATATCACAAATTGTGAAATAGTTGGCCGTTAAACTCAGTTGTTTCAGCCAAATATCTGCGACCTCAGCAGTCCTGTGCCGCCACTGTTCCACAAGCTTTTTAACTCCTCTAATCTCAACTTCCTGACTTAATTATCTTGTTATCTCAAGCTACAAAATTAATGGTTTTCCAAGGTCACAACTTCAGTCTAATTTGCAGTTACCTTCATGAAAGGCAATTGCAGCAGCCCTGATAGTGGAGTCACTCTGTAGACAGATTAAAGTGGAACCTTCAGACAGAGATCCTGACTGATCGCCACATCAGATTTTACATTAATCTACATTTGACACCGATATTGCAACTGCAGCTAGTTACCAATTAAGATATGATCTCAAGAAAGTTGTTTTGTTAAGTTATTTCAAAAGATTATTCAATTAAGACTACCAGAATACACATTTAATCTCTAAAAATACTGAAAGATCACTTGTGTAGCTTTTGACCACTACCGTTGCTGTAGAGCAATGCTCTGCTCCGTAAGCACACGAGTGATGTATAAACTAATGTGTATATACTGTAGTTTTTATGGCAATAATGAGCCAGTAAAAGAGGAGAATAAGAATACTACAATCTGAGGAAAACAATGCATGTTTCCAAACATTTATAATAGCAGCTGAGATAGGAAATACATTCAACACCTCTGTTTGGTCTCAAGCCAAGGAGACACGGTGTAGTTTGCAATTATGAGAAACAAATGGAAACTCCACAGGGTATCTTTAAGTTGTGATGTCAAGATAACAGGGGTAACATAAACAGCGTTTGGCATTCTTACTGTTAGAGTTTTATGGTCCGTTGAATCGTTGTTTTGTTTGTTAGTAATACTTTTCCAAGTGCACAGCCGACTTTATCTCAACAGACAGCAATTTTATAAAACTGCCATTAGTTTGCTGCATGCTATTATAACTAATGATCTGAACAATGCTTATATTTTCTGTTGTAACTAATGTGCTGATCTGTGTTTATCTATTCTGTAATTAGATATTATTTAAAGGGTCAAGGGCAAATTCCCAAATAATCAGCACACAAAGCAAAGACATGGGGGACATTGAGTCAACTAGCAGTCCGCCAAGGTCTGTTTCCTTTGAGCCTATCGGCTGCTAAATACTTCTAGTGCTTGAAAAGGCATTCTTTACATGTTGTGTTGACTTCTCTGTGCCATCATGTCCACTGTTATCTCTGGCACTATGGTCATTGTTCCTCTTACCACAGTTTTAGTTTACACTAAGTTCCATGTTTATGTTTGTCAGCGGCATTCAAGTTCGGATAATGCCCTAAACTGTTGTGGTACAACAGCAACAGGCAGACTCGTGGCCTTTTCGCAGCCTGTCCGCCTCCGACGCCCTCAGTAGATCTAAACCCGCTCTGACCGGAGCCATCTGTCTGGGCCAGCTACTGGGACCATCGCTGTTCACCTCGGGGCTCTGCTCTTTGTTTCTCTCACATCAAGGCAGTGACGTCACTCGACCTTCATGACTCTGTTTCAGTCTTTGAATTAGTTTGTGCTCTTGTGGAATTTCCCCTCCGGCCAATGTTGCACTAGCTATGACAACATAAATCTGCGGTCATTGAACCGTCCCGGAGGTACGAACCTAGTCGTCTGGAATAAACTGCTGTGACAAGACTAAAGGCAGCCTGATACAAGAATAATTAGAAACGAGTTATTGTTAAAGTAGCGTAGAAATGCTGCGAAATGACTGAGCAGTATGTCAGTTTACTACAGCTGAGACTGAAAGTAGGGTTGGTAATCTTCCACAAGAACATTTTTGTTTTATTTGTTCAAGTTCTCTTTACATCCTGGCAGCAATCAATAAATCAAATATTCTGAAAAAATGACATAATAAATCTGGTATCTGTGTCTGTCGCAGGACAATAAACCTGTCCAGTCATTTCATTTGGCCCAAATGTTGGACGATCTACCTGTCCGTCTACCTCTGCACACTCTTCCTGTGCACTCGTGCTTCAGCCCAGTCTTCCATAAACTGCTAGCTTGACAGCTATGAGTACTAACAACAGCCATGTTCATTGCTGAGGATCATTATGATATGTTTATGTTGATTATGATCATTTTGGTGGCAGGCTTTGGAGGGAGACCTGCTCTGACAGGCTGTCAGTGTTGCAGACTTGGCGACTTTCTCCATGAATTTAGGCTGCATTCCAAATCGCATGCTTTTTCTTTTCACTTTTAGTACATACTACAGCTAAGTATGTACTGTTGCATGCAGTATGCATACAGTTGGGACATACTACTTCATCATAACATTGTGCCTTGAAGCTCATGTACCTTTTATAGCCAGAAAAGCATGCTGGCTTGCATACTGCAAAATGCGATTGGATGAAGTAGGAAATCCTGTTTTGTTTTTTTTGGCATACTGCATTTGACATACTATGTACTAGGACACACTAAATGTTTTTCTGGCTTACTAATTAATATGGTAGTGTGGGTATTGGACCTTTGGAGCTAGTGCTGCTAGCTACTTTCATTGTAAAAGAGTTGGCAACACTGGGCTTTATTTTTCAGTTGGAAAAATCTACTCTAGCTGGTTTATCAATATTACTAACTCTAGCTTTAATGTTCCTTAATGTAAAGCACTTAAAATGCACTTTGTGGTGGATGTGACAGTGTTTTGAATTCTATGATTCATCTTTAATGCTTTTTTACCATCCAAAAGAAAATATAAAATCAGGAGAAAAGACCAATTCATTCACCCAATGAACAACATCGGCATGAACTTCCATCCATGCGAAGGTAATCAAAGTCAGTAGAGGATGAATGCAAAGTTGTTGATATTATTTACAGAGAGGACAAGAACTACCATCATTGTCATTTGAGGTGGGCAGACATAAAAATGTTGCATAAATAGCAATGTATCTGTTTTATTGCGATGTTGCTGTTGAGGAACCATTTCATTTTATCTCTTTGCCGCTGTGCAGCAACTCGGGAGTCTGTGCTCTGTTGTAGTCTCCTAATTTGTTTTGTTTGTCTGAAGGTGTAATGTTGAGGTAGCTTTAATGAGAGTAGTTTTGCTTTGACAGCAAAGAGCACAGTTGCTTCTGCTGTCCTTTATAACAGGACGTTTGAGTTGCGTAAATTGGATTTTTATTTATTTATTTTTTAATCTGTACATCACGATTTGTTTTGTTAGAGTTTGTTGTCTGTTGCCTTGTAAACTCTTTTGGGATATGGATGTAAGACATTTAGACAAATAAAATTAAATAGTCCAATCAGTTAATTCTATTTGCAGTATTTAAATTTTAGTCTTTAATTGCCTTAGCTGGAAAATTACTGGAGTTTTGGGCGCTTCCAATAGGCAGTGGACAGTTTGTAATGGTGGGGTCACGTTTGTAGCTCAGGTTCTGAAAAGCTGGGCACAGTTTGTGGAAATACTGGATTTAAACATTGGTTTTGCCCCAGGCAAAGATGTCTGATCAAATGAATAGTGCAGCAACAGATTGTTGAGTTGTGCGATAGTAGATGTATGGTGCGTGATTGACCGGGATCAATATAACAAGTTGTCTTATTTGATGTTTCCCCTGCAGGCTGATTTCATTTTACTGATCATATCCTGCAGTGAAACATACAGGTGCTTATGTGTGAACTATATTGTTTTTGTTAGCAGCTAATAAAAAGCAATTAAAGAAGTAGATCTCACAGCATGGGTGGTATATAATCACATGATATACTGTGTATATATATATATATATATATATATATTATATATATATATATATATATCTTTATTCATTGATTGTGTGTGATTGAAGTGCCCACTATGGCCTAATACAACCAGTAATATTAAAGTAATAGCTGCCATGGTATAAATAATATGATAAATTATATATATATATAATAATATAAATATAAATAATATGATAATAATTTGACTGTTGACACACTTGTAATGTCATACATATATTACTATCTTATAATAATATATATATATAATAATATCTTATCTTATCTTATCTTATATATGATATCGATATAGATATATATTATCATATCGCCCACTCCCACTACACATGGACCACAATGCTGCTGTCTAAATTATCGATGTGGAACCTAAAAATGGTGCCAGTTAATTTGTTAACTATCACTACAAGGCAAATATGCTTAAAATGTGTGTTAGTTTTGAAGCAATATAAAAAAAAAGTTTGTTGTAGAGGAGCACAAATGGCAAATGACCCTGCTGTAACGCTGTAGAAAATTTGTGTTTTCCACTGAGAGAGCAGCTTAAAGGGATTGTTGAGACCGCGGAGGTCTTGGCTTATGAAGCAATGTCATTTGCAATGGATCACTTTGCCCTTGAGAGAGAGAGAGAGAGAGAGAGAGAGAGAGAGTGTGAGTGAGTGAGTGAGTGAGTGAGTGAGTGAGTGAGGGCATGTTTGTTTATGTGTGAGTGTCCTTGATTTTTTTTTAACATTCTCCCATCATCACCATCATCACCATCATCATCACCATCATCATCACCATCATCATCATCATCAGCAGCAGCAGCTCTCAGCAGTATAATGTCAGTCTCAGTGGAGGGTGGGCATGATGTGCATGATGTGAGGTGAGGCAGGAGGGATGAAGCGTGTGTCATCTGTTCCAGTCCAGCAACCATACCCTCCGTTTACTTCGCCTGCCTTTTGTTTCTCAAAGTATTTTCACTCCACTCACACAATTATCCTCCAGTCTTCTCGCATCCTGTTCCCACTTCTGCTCTCATTAGCCGAGGAGACAGTCTTAGTTTAGGATAACAAGTTGGCCATTTTGTGTGTACGTGCTCATATTTGTGTGTGTGTATGTCTGTTTACATGTGTGTGTGTTAGTCCCTCGGGCCTCAGCCTGTTGGCCAGTTGCAGGGTTGTGCATTTAAAAGCAGCTCATTAGTGTTTCGACTTGGACTCCAGACAGCTCTTTCTTCTTCTACAGCTGACTTTGGGCACATTAGACCAATGATGCTCGCTCCCTCTAATGGAGCAGAACGAGAGGGCCAGCACTGAGCTGCTCCTGTTTGCTCTCCTATTAATTATCCTTCCCTCGACCAACTTAACTCCTACTGTTCTGCACACATGTGGAAGCTTTGACAGTCTTTCTTTTAACATTCACATTAGTCACAGAGCCCCCCTCTGATCCTCAGAATACGATGACTGCTGGACTTTTTTATATGATGTGCTCTCTTTAACTAGTGTTGGCAAAATGAGGTGCTGTCTTCCTCAGTCTGCATTGTGAGGGCCCTTGAGGTGTACAGAATATCTGTTGATTGTTGAATGTGGCAGGGACTCATGGGGCTCATGCTGTAGTTTGATTTCCTGCTGATGGCCAATTGATGGGCCAGTTGTTTGCAAAGGTTTTCTTTTTTCATGTGCTCTGCAGAGCTTTTGCATGGGAAGACGCACTGTGGCTTCATTGCTGTCTCATATTGGCACTCCAACATTTTTAGTAAACCTTTTGAGATAAGACCACCAGAACACTAATACAGAACCATCCAAGTCCTCCATCCAACCATCTATTCATTTGTTCTCTTCCGCTTATCTGGGGCCAGGTTGTGGGGGCAGCAGGCTGAGGTATTCCAGACATCCCTCTCCCCAGCAATGTTCTCCAGCTCTTCCTGGGGGACCCCAAGGTGTTCCCAGGCCAGGCGAGATACATAATCTCTACAGTGTGTTCTGGAGTTGGACATGCCCAGAACGCTATTCCGAGATCCCTCCGGATGTCTGAGCTCCTCACCCTATCTCGATGGCGGAGCCCAGCCACGAAGGAAGCTCATTTCGGCCGCTTGTGTCTCATTCTTTTGGTCACTACTCAAAGCTCATGACTGGAGGTGAGGGTCTGATTGTAGATGGACTGCCTTCCAGCTCAGCTCCCTCTTCACCACTATGGTCTATGGTCCAGTGCAACTCCTACTTAACTACTGACTTGTGAACAAGACCCTGAGATACTTGAACTCCCTCGCTTGTGGCATTGACTCACTCCCAAACCAGAGGACGCAATCCACTATTTTCCGGCAGAGCACCATGGTCTCAGACTTGGAGGTACTGAGTTTCATCCCAAACTGCCCCTGTGGATGCTGAAGGTCACGGTCTGATGAAGCCAACAGAGCCACATCATCTGCAAAGAGCAGAGACGCAATTCCGAGGTCCCCAAACTGGACAGCTGAGATTCTGCCCATGAAAATCAGAATTGGGGATAAGCAACCCTGGCGGATGCCAACACTCACCGGAAACCTGTTTGACATTGTGCAGAGTATACGGACACAGCTCTGACTTATATACAAGGACTGGATGGCTCAACAACCTTCGTACCCCATATTCCCTCATGATACCCATAGGATTCCCTGGGGGACATGGTCTAAGTCCTTCAGTACTTTCAACAGCATTAATTTACGTCTCCTTTTTCAAAAATAGTTGCAAGATTTATAGCGATGTCACAGAAACCGAGTTTAGGAGACAGCCCTACAGTAGATGTGCCTGATATTTGAAGATCTGCTCCATGATCACAGTACAGGCTTTTTTAGAAAAGTTAAATTCTTTTCTATACAACAGTATAACTTCTGATTACTTACTTACTTACTACAATAAGGTTCATGTACAGCAAGCCTCTGTTCAATGAAATCATCTGTACAGGTTTATGGCTTTACTACACTGAACTTTCCTGTTTGTAGAGAAGCAATGCACGAGGTACATTCAACTTTAAATTGCACAACGCATATACTTGCATAGCAGAGATATATTTTTAATTATATTTTTATGTATTTTTTTTTATTGTGCTGCCTGGTGGTGCAGTGGTTCGCACAGCAAGAGGTTCAGATCCGGCTTGGGGCCCTTCTGTGAGTAGAGTGTGGTTTTTTCCGGGTTTCCTGGCTTCCTCCCACAGTCCAAAGACATGCAGGTTAATTGTTGACTCTGTGTTTATATGGAGATTTATAAATACAGTGTTTTTTGTGCCCACTTGTGTCTTTTGTATCTGTCTGTCCGTTTGTCTTTAAATCAATAAATCTGCATGTCTGTTTGTTTTGAGTGGGCGCAACAGCAAAGGTTTCTTCTGCAACTTCTTTCATATTTCATAGCATCATCATCCGTCGTGGCTTTCACTCTTCCTCTCTTCTTGCCTCTGGTGAAACAGCAGCTGTTCATGTGTTTTTATGTTTTCAGATTTTGCTTACCCTCGCCTTGAATTTCATGACTGACCTCCTAACTGACTGGAACCAGCTTTAACAAAAAGCTGGTTACTTTGCTTAGAAAAAGAGGCACAAAACAACAGGGAATATTTTGTCAATCTAATCCAATACTGCTATTGTGAGATGAAGGACATACATGAAACACCCCTCAGCTTCCAGTCAACAACTGAGACAATTTTTGTCTTTTTTTCCCCAACAAGATTTTCATGGGAACGTCTCCTAGTTTTTATTGATGGGTCGTTGCATGTACAACTGTGATTAAACCCTGAGAAATACAACACTGATGATGATAACGCTGTTCCCCATGCAGGCTAATGGCAATAGACCGGTCTTTATTTTATAGAAATCACCCACATGGAACACATGATGCTGTAAATATTGCCTGTGCATGTGATGTGTAGCAGGAGCATATAACTGTATGTATATAATAATTTATACATTAATGAAATGAAATGAAATACATTTGAGTTTCAGTGAAAACATAGTTCAATGACCTGCTCTCACTTTGAAAGAGAAATGAAAGAAGACCGTAATGTGAATGAAGGCTAGGTGTAATGTGTATGTTTGATCACACAACAGACTTTCACTCGGTGTTATTCTTAGAGAAGGTGAAGGAGACAAGGATTCATTTTTCATGGATATATTTGATTTGCACATTTAGCTTTCAAGGATTCTCAGTGGCATGTGAAAACCCAGAGTATAGTTCAGCGACTGAAAGCTCAGCATGAATAAGTCAAAAGTGTCAAAGTGTTGTATTTTATTCATTTATGAATCTTTCCTCACTGATGCTCCTCAGCAGCATCCCTCGGTGCCACTGCAACTAATGCTTTTGTCTGAGTGCATACAAATTATAAAGCGTGCATTGTTCTGTATGTATGTTTTTGATTCCATATTATACTATATATCTTAATTTTTCTACTTTGAATCAGACATCTCTCCTACCTTATCACTCCACATTTCTTATCTTAAACTAACATTTTCTAAAGCAATCAATTTTATATCATTTACTGCTTAATCATGAAATGACAGATAACGTGTGCTTTAAGCAGTACAAATAGGAGTCTCGTCATACTGGATAACTCACACTTGGTTGATGTTGTTTTTTTGACCAGTGTTTCATTTTAATATTTCACTAGCTGTTGTTAATCCAATTTTTCTGTCGGAGTGATTCATATTCTTACTGCCGCCTGAGCAGTTTGGCTCTCAGGAAGTAAAAAAAAAAGCCTATAATAGGAAATAACTGGTGTGTTGAATGGGGGATAAAGGGTGTTAGATAATTCTGGCCATGTGCGGTGGCAATATACTTTAGTTTGCAAAGTCAGCACTGTTGTAAAGGAAAATACTAGTTTCAGACAAAGAACTGTAATCCAGCAAATACCTATACGCTCGTCCCTGGCAGCCTGCAGAGGTGCCAGCTGACAGCTCACTTATGTGAACGGTGCAGAGAAAAAAACAAAATGACGACGAATTGGCTCATCTGTGGAAATAGTCTGATCTGTCTATCCTTGTTAAACGGCTTCTGTCAAGTTAGAGAAACATTTTCTGGCTGCCGAAAAGCATTTTTATGCCAACAATGCAATTTTAGAGGTTGTCAGTTTTTAAAGAAACAAGCCAAGCTCCACTTTTCCTGCCCACAGCTGTCCACCTTTAATATGGATTTAAACCATCTACCTTTCAGTGTCAGTTTTCTTACCTCTGGGGAAGAGTGTGGTGACCATTGACCAAAGAACCAGTGTAATGGCTGTGGGTACTTTGAGCTTGAATTAAACACACTTCAATACTTGTTAGTACCTTGGCTGTGCCTGAACATTATTGATATTAATGAATGGCTTTACAGTAAGATTGGAAAAAAAAAACCAAACAGGTCTGCTATGTCTAAGCACCTCACCCAACCCTGTGAGAAATGGTGTTAGACCACTCAGACACACCTGTAAACATATTAACAGCATAAATAGTGCTGAACATTTTTATTCTCTGCTTGAAAACCTGACAAACATTTACATACAGAATCTATTTGTCCATGCAAAAGTATCAACAAAAAATATGTGATCAATTTATTTAATATTGAAATGAGATTTGTAAATCAGTAGAGCTGCAAGAAGTAGACGATTAATCCTTCAGTTAATTGTTTCAGTCGTTTTTTTAAGCAAAAATACCAAACCTTCTCTGGTTGCAGCTTCTTCAGTGTGAAGATTTGCTTTTCCTTGGTCATATATGATAGTAAACTAAATATAATGAAGGTTTAGACCAAATACACATAATCAAGATGGTAATCATATCAGTATCAGTAATGAAAATAAACATTGCGGTCCTGGAAATTTTGTTTTTAAAGGACACTAGTGATGGAAAACAAGGCTCAGTCAAAACTGAATCTATGGCTGGACTGTGGATGGTCTGTCTGTGAATTTGTGGCTAAATTGTCATACAAATAGTCAGTGGTCATTTCTAGTTGGTATCATGGAGACTGGACATATCATGTCAGTGTTTTAGCTGATGCCCAGGATGATCGAGTACGAGTATGCCCATGAGCAACAGGATGGGGATTGTAGTTCTCTTAATGGCCACCGGTGTCGTTAATAACAAGGATTTTCTGAAGGTTACATATAGCACCTTTAACTTGTTGTTGTCCACCAGGTACAGCGAGGACACTCGGGGACATGCTGCTCCACTCAGCTGGCTGTTCAAGTGGTGACGTACCCTATCGTGGACTGTACCTGATTGGTCACTGGATTTCTGCTTGTCATTTCACACATGAAGCAACATGGCGTCTCATAAACACAATCCGCCAAAATCTACTTTGGAAAACATTTTAATCGAGAAATAGGCCATGCTGCTGCTGAATCTCGGTTCATTTTAGAAGTAGTTTCCCTAGTTTGACAGCCTGGTCTAAGTTTCGTGAGCTGGATGTGTCGCGCTGGACAGGCTCATTTGCATAAAGGACTGTTTCCTGCCTTTTCATTTTGAAAGAGTAACGGCCAATGAGATAACTCCAACACTCGGCCGACCACTTGTGTAACTTCATCACTCAGTCACTGTGACAGACTTTTGTATTTGTAGGTCTGGACCTCTGCGTCCAGCCAAAAAGGATTCTGGTGATGATGTTGGCACACTTTCAAGCAAACTATGTTAGGTGTGAATATAATCATATCTTAAATATGAGTATTGAATTAAATACTTTCAGTTATGTGTGAAGGTTACTCTGATCCCACTGAGATTTTCAGCTTGTTGTTATGGTCCAACTCTTCATACGACTGCTTTCACAGACCCCACATTATAAAACCTGGCGGCTCACTCATATATTTTACTGTATTATGAAGAAATTGTAAGGTCTCTACACTGCAGTAGGCAGGCTGTTCTCATACACCCTTTGTAGCTATGCACGAAATGTAAATCCACTGTATCTCATAATTATCCCACAAAATTAATTAATTAAGGACGTATAAAAAGTGACAAATGGTGGATAGAGAGGAGGTTGGGCTGGACCAGTAGACTGCTGTTTTTACCACGTGTGAAACCAGAAGTCAACATTTATTTATTTGTCATATCATTTCCATACTTAAGGAGTTCTGGAGTTATTTTAACCCAAAACACATTCGTTTCCTAAACCTAAGTAGTTTTGTTGACTAAACCTAACCAAGCTTTTGCCTGTGAAGACAGTATTTTATTTAGAAAAGACTGGAGCAGAAAACATTGTTAGGAAAAATGCACAAAAAACTTTTCATAAGATATTATATGAACCACTTTATGAGGATACGTTGGCGGTTATTATATAACTCTATATAATTAGAACACGCCTCCTCTTCTGCTAAAACACAATTACAACTAGATGCTGGTTTGATTCACATTTCTGAACATTTATAAATTAGTGAATCAAAACAAAAGCATTGATGCTGACTCAAACGTCATCCTTATATGCTTCGTTTAGGTTGTTTTGTTTAATGCCACAGTGTCACTGCCTTGTTTTTCTGATTTAATCATTTTATTATAGTAGAAAATCATAAAGTCTTCCATATTCTGACAGCTGAGAACTTAATTGCACATGGCAAATGTGTGCAAAATGCATTTTGCTCAGAGATACAGCAGTGTGCACAGACAGTTAAGCAAGGCGCAGGTTCAGTACTGTACAGTAGTGATACAGTATAGCTGTATACAGTATAGCAATAAGATGTAGATTGTTGAAGCGTTGCAGTGTTTCCATGCTGTATAGTGTTTGCTTGTGTGTGTTATGCATGTGCTTGCTACAGTGTGTGTGTGTGTGTGTGTGTGTGTGTGTGTGTGTGTGTGTGTGTGTGTGTGTGTTATAGGCAGAGAGAGGCTTTGTGAGTCCTGTTTTTTTCCTGCCAGCAGAGCTGTTTACATCGCTGTGTCGATAATTGGATCACACTTTGCTCATTAGCAGCATACTGCAAATATGTGACATAGTATATATTCAACAAAATTCTGCTCGATATACAAAAACACAAGCGAATGTTTGGTTTACTGTCTCAAGCAGCGGCTGGGATCCAAAAAGTGGCCATATGGTAATGAGGGGATGAGAGAAACTTTTATGCATTTCTGAGACGTAGAATTCAGAATAAAAAATAAAAAAACAGAGACCAAGCGCTATCGGCGTATCTCTGTTCAGTCCTCCCTGCAGGCAGTACCCAATACCTGTGCTTTCAGCATCCTGGCAGCTTAATCAAAGACAGAAAAGTCCATAGAGGGTTTAGAAATGTGCAGGCGGGAACAGACAGTGCAGCTCCTTACCTGTTGTCTCTGGCTTGAAGAAAGAAAAATAACACGAAAACAATCCATTTCAATATTTACTCAACTAACAAGGACTTGGTCCATATCAAAAAAACTCAGGTTGTGGTTGTAACTGGTGTTAATAGCTATAAAGCAAATGTATGTGATCGGTCCAACAGAGCATCGGTGTGGTTGCTAGATGAGTGTTTTGCCTTGCTCATTAAATATGTGGAATCTGCTATGTGATGTAAAACCATCACTTGTTTTCCTAAAATGTCATTTTTTGGGTGCTTTTGATTTCCACGCAAGGCGAGGCGCCTCCACTATAAACAACAGGAAACTCTGGCTGGTGAACAAGTACTTTTAGTTATCAGGGGTTCACGTCCTGAAAGGGCATAAAACCCTTTTGTTTTCTTCTGAAATGTTACAACACTGTTCGTGAGCAAATTCCTGTGAGATAGTACATCGTGGACGTAGACATGAAATTTCCACCAGTGATTAGGAGATGTGATGAGGGTGCAATAATTAAATGGTCAAAATTTTTAACTTTAAAAAGTCATATCTCCCAAGCTGTAAGTCCAATTTACACAAAACCTGCCCAGACATCCATCTTAGTAACCTATAACTCTAAAGAGACTCTTGGACCACTAAAGTCCGCCAGACTAGATTTTCTGTGGATCATTATTGGACTACGTTGAACAAAAATTACCAAAAGCTTGAGGATATGTTGTTGTATTTTGAAGATACTGAAAAATGAACAAGCTAAGGGCTTTGCTCAGCACATTGATCTCCACAACCCCTGGATCAATCATCATGAAACTTGCAGGATATGTCCACAGAAGTACCTGGAACATACATTGAACGTTTCATTCAATCAGTCACTAGTGGGTGCTACAAATGCAACAGATTGGTTCACAAATAAATGAGCATCTTTAACGAAGGTGTTTGAAAGGCGAGACGAGATCTGTGCGAGCTTGAACCCCGAAAATGTCACCATATCTTACTTTTTTTTTTTTTTTTTTTTTTTGCAATGGTCATTTGCGACAGCATTGACAATTGGCGTCATCCTGCTGATAAGGCACAGCCGTCCTATGTAGCATCACCACTGAGCATATTGTTTTTCCCATCTCCTCATCTTCAACTGATGAATACTTTTCTCCCCAAACTCCCAAATTTGTCAGCGCTCTGAACATTAGCTTCAAAAGGGCTTTCTGTCAGATGTTTTCCTTTTTCTTTAAGACAGTGAAACCTATAAAGTATCAGCTAATGGATCACTCTTGGTATTGTTTTAGAGCATTTTGCCTGCAGTGCCAAGACTCTGCATTCTTTTCAGTATTATGTTTTTGTATTCTTGTATTTACCATTTACGGTGTTATTGAACAGAAGATGTTACTCATTAATGGTTGCATCCTTTATTTTAAGAGAGGCCAGATGCTTTCATAGAAATGATTACAGGTGTTTGTCTCAGTTAACCCACAGCTCAGCTTTAGGATACATGGGAATACTGCTCAACACCATTCAAATTAAATCTAATGCGCTGGCTAATTACAGAGTTTATTTTCCATTCCTCCACACTCACCTTCAACTTAATCACAAGTTTCTCTTTTATTCTCCACTAGGGATTGAGAGAGTTTCTGGGAAATTCAATTATCTAAATTGAAGATACTGTTCTTTAACTACACATGCGCCTGGTCTGGATTCAGTTTATTTCTCCCCCTCTGCACTGAGGCACTTTCCACTGTCTGTTTTCGACAGTTAAATCCTTATATTGTACTATATAAATATCATTTTACTATTTCATAATATATTTCTCATAGTGTTTGTCTTGTAAATGGGAGTTAACAAGATGCTGTCTGTTGGGATGGCGCAGGATCCCGTGTCTGGCTGGTTGAAAGAGGCTTTTGTCCAGGCCCATGTTGGACGAGGGAGAGAGGAAGCTCTGGAGAAAACCACTGAGAGACAGACAGAGACGGAGATTAAAAGAGTCTTCACTGCCACAGGCCTTTAATCACAAAACTCATAAGGAGCAGGAAACAGCCAAGTCCCATGGTACTCCGCCATTCTGTTAGGATCCAAAGGACACGTCTACAAACACAGACACATGTTGATGGCATAAAACACCATGCAGCCACACACACACACACACACACACACACAGTGTGTGCACAGTGAAACCTGCAAACCAAACCTGACATCACCTGTCAAAGAGAATCCCTGAGGTTTTTCTCTTTTGCCAGCTGGCATTGGGCGAAGGCGGGTTCACCCTGGACAGGTCGCCAGTCATAGAGCACATAGAGACAGACAACATAGAGACAGACAACCATCCATGTTCACATTCACAGCTATGGGACATTAGGAGTCATCAGTTAACTTAAACTGCATGTCTTTGGACTATGGGAGGAAGCTGGAGAACCCGGAGAAAACCCACGCTTACATGGGGAGAACACTCAGACTCCACACAGAAGAACCCCGAGAACCTGCGACCCTCTTGCTGTGAGGCGACAGTGCTAACCGCTGCACCGCCGTGCAGCCCTGTAACCCCGATACATCCCACAAAATCAATTTGTATGTGATCCACGTAATTGTGAACCTGGGTAAACACCGGACTTTTGCCTAGGAGACCAGTGTAGGACCAATGGAAACCTGAAGTCAACGTAGGTTTATTTGTAGAATAGAATAAAATGTCTGTTATTGTCATTATACAGAATGTACAATGAAATTGGAGCAAATATACAAACATTAAATAGTAAATACAAGTTGCATAAAAAATAGTATATACAGATAAAAACTGGTTTTAGTGCAATTCTCTCAGATGGACATTAAAGGATATGGATAGAAAATGTATTGCACAGAGCATAAAGGGATAGGATTAAAAAAAACACTGGGGATGAACTCATACAGCTGCATCGGCTACTGGCGACAATGAGGTCGTCTATTCAATCCTACAGTGTGTTTATATGTTATACACATTATATACTGACATTTTAATTCCAGTTGCTGGTGTATGATTTATTATTTTTTATAATACATATAAATGTATATCTATATATTTATTTGTTGTTTTTTACAGTTAAGTGAGCAATGTTTAAAGCAAGCCTGATGTTGATGAATGATCCCAGTCACTTCCACACTGTGAGGTATTCCATAGTTATTTTAACCCAAACCACAATCTTTTCCTAAACCTAACCGAGATGCTTTGTGTGAAGTTTTGAACGGAAAATTCATGTTGCTGGACAGTCGTAGCAAAATGCACAAAAAATGAGGAATAACTTTTTCATAAGCTGTCATACGAACTATATGAGGATACATAGCTCACAGAAATTCAATTTACTATCATAAGACAAAGAAAAGCAGCAAATCTGCAGAACCGGAAAGCTGAAATTCAATCATGTTTGGTATGTTTGCTTGAAGAATGACAGTTATTTGATTATTGAAGTAGCTGTCAATTGACTAATCAACCTTTTACCCAGCTGTACACAGACTTTAAGAAATCACCTAGAGGAAAGTATAGAGACACTTAGTATGCAAGACACTCCTCTTTAAGCCATCACTCTTCCTCCCCGGGTGAGATACGTTCTTCTGACACAACACAAGCGTCGACAATGGCAAATAAAAGCTGCCAAGCGGCATAATGACATAATAAAGTTTCCTCCCAACACATCCACTAGCTGCTTTGACCTCTGATGTTTTGATTTTCCTCATAACTCAGATAATGGCTTTTGATTGAATAGCCCCGGGAATTTGTAAACAGGTGTGTGTGTGTGTGTGTCTGTGTGTGTGTGTGTGTGTGTGTGTGTGTGTGTGTGTGTGTGTGTGTGTGTGTGTGTGTGTGTGTGTGTGTGTGTGTGCGTGCATTGGGAGTGGGGTGTAAAAATAAAAAAAAAAAAAGTAAGTTACAGAGTCTGACACCCACTCCATCAGCTCTGTGAATTGTGGAAATGCATCGATCGTTGCGACAACGTTATTGTGTCTTGCTGGGCCCAGCTGGGGAGGAAGATAACAGAGATAACATAGCTCGTTTCTCATGAGAGCATGCTTCTGTCTGTTTCGCTGCCTCTGCCCTGGGCTGTGCATCTGAACAGCTGTGTGTGTGTCTGTGTATGTGTATGGACTCTCTGTTTATGTTGGTTGGCTGTACGGTAATAGGCGGCATCTCAGAGGTGAAGATGCTAAAGATAACAGCGTTTCAGCTGGTGTGTGCGTAAGAGATTTCCTCCGTTAAATGTTTTTTTCCTGCTGCAAACAAGCTGATAGCAGAATGAGGCACTGCAGTCAGGTTTGAAGGATTTAAAATTTGAGGTTATCACACATAACGTGTAAACATTCTCGCACACACCACGTCCTATCATCAGTCTTTTATTGTGCTGCAGTGTGACTGTAATGGTGCAATATGTTAACAAAGACAACTTCAAGGTTAAACGTTTGCATTCCCCACCACAGTTACAGTATAGCTGATGAGGGGAGAGGATTTCCAACACTATTGGCCTTTCTCATGTGCAGTCCTTCGGATGCTGATGAAGTAGCGCTGAACATGTGCAAGCTGCAGGGTAGTAAGAGATTACAAGAGGTCTTATGTGAACTAATAGACTGCAGAGTGCCTGAAGGTGGAGCTTGGAGCACGATATGCTTCGAGCACTGTGCAGCTCTGTCACAAAAGAGGCTGTATAAACCTTTGCACTTTGCTGAAGATAAATGAGAGAAGCAGATAATGAATCTGCACAGACATATATTTATCTGGGAATACCTGACCCTCTGCTGCCTCTCTCTTCCTGTTCGTTTATTTTCCTCTAAATCGTATCTTTCAAGTTGCTTCTATTTTCCTCCACCTTCCTTTCAAAACCATCTTTCAGCTCTCCTTTCTTCTTCTGCTCTGCCCTACTCCTCTTTCTTCTTTTGTCCGATGTCCCTCTTCTCGTCTCCCTTCTACTCTTCATCTTCGCCTTCCTCCTGAGCTCTGAATGAGTCTCATTTCTGTGCTGGCTCATTGTCAAAGAAGAAAAATGAGAACATGAGACAGTAAGGGGCACAAAG
Source organism: Pterois miles (assembly GCA_947000775.1). NCBI lineage: Eukaryota > Metazoa > Chordata > Actinopteri > Perciformes > Scorpaenidae > Pterois > Pterois miles. The sequence continues at coordinate 2,689,296 of CAMQGK010000308.1, read as the reverse complement.
CAGGGTTTTTGACAGTAATGGGATTATGAGGCGGGGGTCCGGGGGATTGAATATTGTAATAACGGAAGGGAAATGCGAAATGTCAAATGGACATGTGAACAGAAGGCAAGCAGCACTTAATCAGAGCTGGAAGTCTAGCCTGGCACTGTGCGGTGACTGGTGGTGGACGCATGAGAGGTGACAGGGAAAACAATAAATGTGCTCACAGTCTGTTAAGTATTCCATTATGTGCCATCGTGTGCCGCTTGAATAAGGAGTGGAGAAAAAGGGGAAGGTGGTTAGACAGGATACCGGAGAAAGACATCGAGGCCACGGCTCTCTCGATCATCAGGACAGCTGACTAATACAGTTGTTTACATGCAAGCAGCACCTCCCTCGCTCTGTCTATACGGCAAACCGTTTGCATGCTATATAGTATATATATATAGTCACCAATGCAACCTCCCCGCACGCCGAAATGAATCAAAACCAAACTTTCTGCGTGAACATAAACAGTGTGTCAGCCGTGTTGTGCCACATGTTTGTGTGTGTTTCTGTGTGTGTTTAGTCAGCAAGGCCTGATCTGGGACAAGCAGGCCTGTTAGTTTAACCTTGTGCCCTGCGTGCATGCCCAGCAGATAATGGCCACTGTTGGCAGGAGCCAGTTAGTATCCTCTGACTTCGCATCTGCCATGTGGTCCGGCCAAGCTTGATGCCAATTTCTGAGGCGGGCTGATGCACTTTCAGACTTCTGATTTATGTCACACTTTCACATCTCTTATTTTAACACGTAGCAAGTCGACATGCATGTGTTTGCTCGATCTGGGTCGCTTTGCCTCCATTTCAGTTTTTACAGGATCACGCTTTACCTTTCAGATTAGCAGCAGGGTGGCAGTAGGGGCAGTGAGAGCCTGTTGTTTAATCAAAGGGCCCAGACTCAAGCTGCAGTCGGGTCCTTGAGTGAGACGCTGAATCCCTAATCCCTGACGGGTATGTCGCTGGCAGACTTTTTGGTTTCTCTCTATCCCTGTTGTACAAAATCTCCCTTTGAAATGACAAGTTATGCTCTTGTGTGCTGTGGGTTACTTGAAGGGCAGGAACGTCTGTCTTGAGCGTGAAATGTCTTGTGCATTAAGGTTGGTTGACGGAGGCACAGTAGAAGCATGGGGCGATTTATATCACGTAGCAATATGATAAGGCTGCCCAATAGCTCAACATTAGGATTTCAGTGTGTATTTTATATTGATTATAGAGTTGCAAAGTAGGCAGAGCTATTTGGGCCGTGTTCATTTGTCCCATAGACAATGTTGACTCATGGTTGGAGCACTTATACTGCTTAGATCAGCAAGAAACTCTCCTGGATAAATCATTAACACAACAGATCAGGAACTCTGTTCTGGATGAATTTAACTAAAACTCCTACACTGCATTTCAGCCCAAAAAAAAATTCAGTTCAATTTATAATTCTGTGACGTGCATCTCCACTAACGGCAAGTGAAAGCTAAAAATTACAGTGTTAACTGACAACATAATCTGCAACTTAAGTTTACTACAGCTAAGGCACCATGGTGTTTTGTTCACAAATTCAACAAGGAAACTTTGTGAATTTGCTAATGCTCCTACTTCTCCGTAGCAAAGCCAGTTGACACTCATGGGTATAGATCTGCCAAAATGACAAACTATAAAAAATGACTAATCGCACCAAGTCCGTATTTTCTGTAAGTTTTTTTTTTAATCTGTCATCTGATAAAAAGCATTTGGCACACAGAGCTGATGTGTTTTATCATTACAAGTACAAGACAAAACTGAATTAATTACGTGGGTACTAAGGATAGCGCTCGTCCCAGAGCTAATGAGTGAATGACATTACCAAGAAGCTATTATTTAGCTGCCTGGATTACTCCTGTCTAACCTTTCCTACATCCTTTGTTTTGTAAATATCCCCGATTCCAAGCTCTTCTGCAATCACCTGCCACAATCTATCTCTAAATTCTGCATCTCAGTCTGCATCTTTATCTGTTATGTCTGTATCATGAAGTGCTTTGTGCAGGGAGACAAAGTGAATGTTTATCATGCCATTATGGATGATGACGTTTGTTGGACGGTGGCTCTGAGTAGTCAAACAACCCTCTTTTGCCTTGTGAAAAAATGCAAGAAATCAAGCTTATTCTGAAAACTTTAATGATAAAGGAAAGTTTTGGCGTCAATGTGTAAACGTGATTCACACAATGTGAGCCCTTATTTCTTTTTGTGAGCTTGTATTTTTAGACGTGTGATAGTTTTATACTGTATGTTAAATAACGCTGAGGATAATGTTTAAGGAAAGAGGGAAAAGGAGCAGCAAGTCCCAATTCTTGATTTACCGAATTCAGCTGTCCGAGTTAATAATTTTACGCTAATAAAATGAGTTACTGAATGTAACAGTGGAACAGAGTTTACCGCATTGAACATGGTTTTGATTGCCAAACCGGCCATCCCTATCATACAATACCTCCATGGATTCAACAGAAATATGAGCTGGCTGTGCTCTGGTAAACATGCCTTATAGGAAAATATCAGAGACTGAGAGCACAATGATCCTGTTTCCCCAGTGAATACCCTGCACAGACATCACACTGCTGATGTTAAATGTAAGCCAGAAAACTATCGGATTTCAGGTCCATATTTACTACAAAGTGTCGGCTTGAGTGAGTCAGAGGTGATGCATGGAGTGAAAGAACCGCCACACAATTCACCCACTTAGTGAAAAAGGCCAGTTACAGTCCACAGTAAGCTCGAACCAATGTCTAAAATACGAGACTTTCTTATATGATATATATAATATCGATCTCTCATCCAAAACTACAGCTGTGGCTCAGAGAGTAGGGCAGGTCGTCCACCAATCAGAAAGTGGGTGGTTTGATCCCCGAGCTGCTCCAGTCACATGATTAACCCCAAAGTGTGTGAATGAGTATTTAGATTAGATCCTGAAGGCATCTTGCATCAGTGTATGAATGTGTGTGAATGTGTGAATGCTGACATGTAGGGTGAAGTGCTTTGAGGGGCCAGAAGACTAGAAAAGCGCTATGTAAACACAAGTCCATTTACAATTTACCATAAGTACGTTTCCGACTGAAGTGCAGTCATAGTTTAACAAATAAAAATGTGCATTTACCACAATAATGTTTTATATTAAGACTCATCAACATGCACAAAACACGCACTTGCTTCAGTTAACATGTGCTGGAGGCACACTACAGGTTTCTGTGGTGCAAAATAATAAAAAGACATTTTCAGTGATTAATACGCTTCTCTTCCAGCCTGTGGAAAACTGACGCCTGTACTCAATCATGTCCTGAATCTATTAGAAATTATTGATTTTGGAGGAAAGACAGAGTAAAAGAAAGAGAGAAAGACTGAGAGGGGGAGAGAGAGGTAGAGACAGCAGAGATGGAGACAGATGATGAGAAGAAGGGAGAGAAACAGACAGCACCAATTAAGTTGTTGCCTCTCATCAGTAATTGGAAAATTTGACGCGAACAAACATGGCAAACTTTTTACATAACTGTTCTTAAACGCACCGACAGAAAGAAAACGGCGGCGTTCATGCAGCGAGTCTTGGCCACAGGAGAGCGCCGTCTCCGACGTGACCCTTTATCTTTGACGTCGACTGTCCTGTCTGCTGTGGCAGTGACGGATGTGTGAAGAAGACAAGAGCGGAGTGCAGAGAGTTGCTTTCAAGGCAAAGCCATCCAATGACCTCGACAACAGAAGAATGGGTCGAGATTCAGAGCACTCACAGACTGACAGGTCTTCTCTTGAATCGTAGAAATCGAAGGCAGACCATGTCCAGCATCCACTCTGTCAGAGAGGAATCTAACCTAAAAAGGATATACTGCAGGAGTAGCAGGTAGAAGTGTGTGTGTGTGTGTGTGTGTGTGTGTGTGTGTGTGTGTGTGTGTGTGTGTGTAGGTTTGATTTGTGGGTCAACGTTTGACTTTAATTCCTACAGACAAGTATGGCATTTCATGGTGAGCTGATGCCTGATGCAGTTATTACCTGACAGCATTGCTCTGATGCGCCCAGTCTTCTGTTTTAGCCGCTGACTGTTGGTGCCTCATCAAAAACCATCTGCAGATTCATTAGTCGGTGCTATGTGAGAGTGAGAGTAATCCAGAAAAAAGGTACCGTAAAGGCCCTTTCGAGGTCTGGCCGTCCATGCTGGAGCGTGAGGGTTTTGTGAGTTGTGGTGAAGGATGTGAAGCCGGAAACAGCTGCAACCCAAACTAATAAACCCTGTAACCTGTCTGTGGTGCTGACTCTTCACCTGCCCTGCAGTAACGCTGTTCCTCCCACCATCTTCCTTTTTTAAATGGTTGGTGGGTTATATGTCATTAACTCTGCCAAAAAGGTTATATGCTTTTACCCCTGTTAAATTCTACAAGTTTTTTATGAAATATTGTGGACAAGTATACTGTAGGCCTTGGGCCAAGGAACAATTGATCCATTTTTGGTGGTGATCTCGAATTCAGTTTGTCACATAACATGATATCACAAAGCCATAGTTATTAAATATACAGCTATAGAGATTTGATTCCATATCTTAGGAATATATACAGTATAAGAAATCACAGGAATGACAATATGGGCCTTAGTTTGACTGTAAATTGTAACACAGTCAAATGTGCTGATGAGATTAACATGACAGCAATATTTACTGGTTGTATGACTTGGCACATCAGTACCATTCAGATTATCTTAATACAGAGGTTATTAAACTGTGCAGATGAGACAGAGAGAGACGTCTAAAAACAACAGGAAATTAGTTATTGGCCCACCGATTTGTGACCTTGCACAGCAGCTGAATTTTTGTCACGAGATAAAGCGAGAATTACAGGATGAAGTATCACACAAAAATCCCACTTGTCTTGAAGTAATGCGTTTGTGTCAGGCAAGCCAAAACACGGACCAATCAGTGTCCTTTGAGGAGCTACTCCAACTACGGCCTGGTTTTAGGTGTCTGAGACTATAGTGACTGTTTGTTCTAAACATTAACGGCAACTTCAGCAGAGTTTTGTGCAGATGTAGCTCTAGCATGTTTCATCAGAACTGGAGAGTATTTCGTCATCGAAAGAAGAGCAAAGAACGGCACTGAAGGCGATGTTTTTGCCTTCAGTTAGTTTCATTTCTGTTAGTTTGATTGACAGAAAGTTCCTCCAATCACCTGCCAAGTGTTTTTTGAAAGTGCCTGCCCTTTTCCAAACCGTTTCCGCTGACTGCTTCTCTGATTGTGCTGTGAAACAAACCATCTTCCAGGGTCAGGTTAGCTGATGTGGCTCACCGACCAACATGGTCAGCAGAGGCTGGCACACAGCTCATGGTGGCAAGTTGTGCCAATTACCACAATTTGTAGTAATAGCGCTCGTTCTTGGAGTTATAACTCAGTCAACCCTGAACACACATATTTCGATTCTGTGTGACTTACACTTTGCGATGATAACATTTCATCGCAAATGGACATCCATAAAGCTGTACAGAAAAAGACGCTTTTCATAACTCCAGAACTTGCCTGACAATCATCATGTTTTTTTTTTCTTCAATATCCAAGTAATCCAGTGGTATTTGTTTGTACATCCATGGGTATATTGTAAACAGGGACCGATAATTGCTAATTCAGCATCCTTTTAATGGTGCCAAATGGTTCATTAGATATTTATCATTCACTCAAGGACAGCCAGGTGGCAGATGGTTGGAGACTTCCCAACATGTGTATTCAGAGTAAATATTAATAAAACTATGAAAACAATGAAACTATGCAAAGGAATAACTGTCATAATTAACTTTCAGCTACTCACCCTGTTCACCAGGAGAGCAACTAATGGAGAAATAATGGCGTAATTTTGGATTCCCTCTTTTTTTTGTATATTGGATGTATTTTACCATCGATGCAGCTATTATGAGTTCGTAACTGAAGGTATTAACATCTTTGATGAAGAGATGATAGTCATGAACACGGCTGTCACAGTCCATCCCCTCCATTGTTGGTTGAATGTCACCTCCCTTAATTAGCCCCCAGGTTGGGAATCAGCCATCTATTTTGTGGCCAGACTTGCCTTCTATCCTGCTGTCCAGGAGGGAGACCAGATGTTTTTCACAGTGTGATTAACTCATGAGACTTGACTAGATTGTGAGACTACAGATGGAGTGCCCTCCAAGTTTTCATTGTTGTACTTTCTTTTACCAAGATGCCAGAACTGGCTGCATGCTACACAGTATAACACAATGATGATTGAACCTGACTGATGAGAGTATTATATAATATAATATATAATATACATTATTATGAACTGTGTGTCTGTGGTGACAGGATAAGAATGTCCATATTAACATGCTATTTAACACGCTAAAACAGTATGTGAAGTATCACAGTATGCAATGCTGGGCACTGCGGCAGCATAAATATCTCACTGTGCAATACGTACTGCAGACAAGACAGCTCTCGAACATCAGTAATGCTTCAATTTAATTACAAGTATAAGATTTCACTTTACTAGGTGTAATATATATTTAATTTAATTCAGACTTTAATTCTCAAACTCAAACTGTCCTTTTGGTCACATGAGGTTGATATGTGTTACCATGGTTACATGTCTCCAACTGGCATTGAATGAGGAAGTGACGATATAAATTACCGCACAAACTGTTTCGCACAAAAGTATGGAACAACGCACAGAATCCTGAAAACCTGAAGCTCATATATCGACAAAAGGTCTCCAGACTGCTGAACTCTGAGCATAAGTTCATAGTTTTCATGCTTGAATCGCCACTTTAAAGCCTCATAACTGCACACCCGCCACATCGATCGCCTCCTCCACATCCATGCTGACAGAACAAAGAGTGATGAGAAGTCATGTGATTATACTCAGAATAATTGGGCATCAGCCAGTCACACTGGGTGACCATTGATCAGCCAATCACAATGATTGGCCGTTGAGGCAGCGGGCTATCATTGTGGATACAAAGGACCCAACAATCTTGCAGATATAGATTCTCCTTAATCCACTCTTCACCTGTTCTATATTCAAGTAGCCACAAGCAGCTTAATCCTTAGGTATCCTGTGCAGTTTTTGAACACTACGGCGCTGTGGAGCTATGATTTTCTTAGTGGGTCCCCATGTTTTTTGTACTGTTCATGACGATGCATATGTGTGTGATGCGACATACATTTGTGCCACTGCCAAACCTAGCACTATGCCGACAAAGGCAGTGAAGAAGAAAAAGACTATTTGGTAGCAAATATGCACAAACACACTGAATGTAAACACAACATGCAAACACATTTGTTTGTAAGGTTTGAATAATTTGAGCCAGCATCCCCTCCCACGCTATAATCTTCTATTCCCCCAAGACCGAAACACACATACAATCCTAATGATGTAGTGTGTACAGTAATACTGCACACTAAACATATGCTTATGTTTCCCCAAACTTTCAGGCCACAGTCACACATACTCAGACAGACTGAGGCGCACGCACACTGACATTTATTCACTGACATTTAAATAAATTTGGCCTCAGGGGCTCTGGAAATGTCTGGATCCATAAAGAAAACCCCAAATGGCATCTGTCGTTTACTCACAAAAGTAAAATTGTCAAACAGCTCTGACAATATAACAGAGAATCGTGTAGCTTAGATTTCCACCACGTTCTACGAAACATAATAAACCAAAACAGATGTCCAGTAATTGACATGCCATCTGCGGCAAAGGAAATCGTCGTTATTGAGACGTGCTCGACAGCGACGTGACATCTTTATGAGTGTGCAGCAGTTCGTGTTGCTGCTCAGTTTAGAACAGATAGCGAGACTTTTCAGTCTTTCAGATCTGGGTCCCCCTATGGCCCTGTGGTCCGTTAGTGGGACTGCACAGAGGCAGATGGTGTGAGGGTACAGTATGTGTGAGGGAGCGTGGTTCCTGTGTTCAGCAGAACAGAACAGGTGTGCCTCTGCATACCCTCTGCAATACTCAATAACGTACATGAAAGACACATTTTGAAGCAGAATACTGTCGTGCTCTGAAATGCTCTTGTTACTTAACCCACTGTCCCCCTCCCCTCTCTCTGTTAACAGCTCTCCTGGTGTGTAAATACCAGCCTGGTGATTAATGGTAGGATGTAAGTCCTGTTGTGTGTCTGTCACATCATCTATCATACAGCCCAGGTTGACCACTAGCAGTGACAAGATGAATGGGCCTGATAAAGCGGGTTTGCTGGGCTGTTACTGAGCTAGCTAGCACTGTTGACCTTTTTGTTATTAGTTACGCCTCTCCAGCTGGACTCTGATTACTGCACATCTACTATAGCTACAAATCAACATGTGACTCCCTAACCCAAAGAACAGGTCCTGTTTTGTTGGTCCTGACTCTACTTCTTGTCATGGTAGCTCAAAAAAATAATTTGTTCTGTTATCCATCAACCGATTAGACTGTTCTCAGGCCATTTAATAGGCCTTATCTGTCTCTATAAGCACCATAGATGTGGGTCATTAGGGGCCTACTACACCCAATATTAAGTATTATATCTAGTGCACGTGTCAAACTCAAGGCCCGTGGGCCAAATTAGGCCCGGCGCCTCAATTTATGTGGCCCACGAGGGCTTGCAAAGAATACGTTATGCTTATCATACAATTCTATGCCACTTTATGGAAGTGCTGTGTCCTTAAACTACATGTCCCACAATGCATCTCGATTTTGTTGCATGCGCACTGAGGCATCTCAATATATATGAATAGTTCCAAAATGTCCAAGAATACAAAAGTTGATGCAGAGGGAAGGAAATTTAATGAGACAGAAAACGAATATGTTTATGCTTAATGGAGACAAGCCGGTATGTCTTCTTTTTTACAAGGCAGCGCCCAAGAAATACTATTTACTGCAGCACTTCAACACCAAACACAGAGCTAAGCAGCGAATGTCACATCACTGTCATCTACCACATGATCTCAGCAGATCAGCTGGAACACAAACAGTTTATATGCCACAGACTGAACGTTAGATCAGAACACATTGATCTGTTGGACTAGAGTTATGTAAAGTTAAACAAAGTTAATGGAATAAATTGTTGTTGAAAAAAAAAAAGACCTTTATTATTCACTTGAGAATTATTTTGGTATTTGATGGATGAGCAATGATGAGGGTTTTTTAATTTCATAAATTCATGGGATTTATGTTATAATAACACATAGACATGAGTGTGTGTGCCCACATACAGTACTTATGTGTCTATGTGCTTGCATATATATATAGATGTGCAAGCATGTGTTTTTGTTACTGAACTCATTTTTCAATATATTGTAGAATATTTCTGGCTGCAATTATTTTCCCCTGACTTCTGCTTTCAGAGCTAGTTATTAAATAAATTATTGTTAAAACTATTAACAATCAAATGCAGAGGCAATTTTGTAATATGATCAAGAGTAGATATATTTATTTAGTCTTCCAATTACAACCGGCCCTTTGAGGGGAACCATGATGCTGCTGTGGCCGGGATGACATTGAGTTTGACCTCCCTGATGTAGTGTATCTATTCACATGGTAGCTCACCGAAAGAAGGTGTAAAAGGACACGACAGCAACCTCTGGTGACCAAACGCAGGGCTTTCACCCAGGAGGCTTGGGTTCGCATCCCATGTGAAACCAACAGCATGTAGATGTCACTGTGTTCACAAGCGCTAAGTTTCACTTTTCAAACAAAACAAGTGTTTTTGTTGCCAAACTAAAAGAAGTTGTTGTTTTCTTGCCTGTTTCACTTTTAAAGCAAAACATGATTTTCCTAAACCTAAACAAGTGTTTTTGTTGCCTAAGCCTAAAGAAGCTTTTTGTTTGTGTTCAAAATGTAATATTTCATGTAGTTTTATGTGTTATGTTGCTTTTAAGTTTCACGTAGTAGGCATAGTAGGCCCAGATAGCAGATAGCGTACATTTCATAAGATAAGATAAGACAAGATATTCCTTTATTAGTCCCACAGTGGAGAAATTCACAATGGCCTGATCACAGTCAAATTGGGTGCATTCGTAGTGTATTATGCCATGTCTTCTAAGAACGAAGAAATAGATGAGCCAAGGTTAACTTCCATCCATTAATATCTAAAAAAAATAAAAATGCTTTTCGGTTTTCACTCCTTCACTTGGATGACGACCAAGTGCCATATTTTCAAGCAGGTGGTTATTTGTTCAAATGGGATTGTTGGCACCTGTCAACGTGAACTAGAGGAGTAAATGGTCCAGAGCGTGACTGAACCGCTGCATTCGTGGCCGGTGTGAACCCGCCCTCAGGGCACTACGAGGAAGCACAGTGTAATCAGAGAGCCAACACACTACATCTGGAGCTGAGTCCATTTACCTCAGGGGCATGTCCTGCCCTTTCTGACAGGCTGTGCTTTGCTTTTTTGCCACAACGGGGCACTTGGCTCTCACTTTCAGAGGCCCAGACTGGTCGTCACCCGGACTCTTCAGCCTCCTGGTCCCCAGCAGTGAGCTGACCTTCTGGCTAGTTGATAGAGCAGAGTCACACCCTTTCTTTGACTGTAGGGTGAAAAGTCAGAAGTAATACACCCCTGATGCTCACCTCTAACTGATCTCCTGTCTCAGTCATGAGCAATGCACTGCATGATGAACCTTAGCTTTATGTCTCATAAATCACATAATGGTTATCTGTGTAGAAGAGGCCCCTACATTATATAATGTGTGGGGGAATTCATTGTTCAGTGGTACATTGATCATCATCGTCGTCCCACTACATCAGTGCCTTCATGTGACCTTTTGCACTGGGCTAGTATTACCTGTAGTCCCTGTGTGATTCATGATCACTGGTGAGCTTAACCTCATGTGAACCTGTTGACTTTGAAAATGAAAAGCAAGAACTTTATTAAATATATTTCACCAGACAGAGATCTTTTAAAAAATGAAGGCTACAGTGAAAATTATTAATAAGAGCTTTAAAAGGATTTCAGATTAAGCATAAACGTGATGGCCCCGTGTGATTGTGGTCCAGTGTAAACAAGGCCGTAGTCCAGCTATTCAGAGCCTCGGCTTTGAGGTTCAGCTAAGTCTGCTGATGTTCCCAGGGGTCATCGCTGCAGAGCTGTCTGAGCTGGCCCATCCTGGGTGCCACGCTTGACCTCCAGTCTGAAGTAATTGGCAGTCTGAAATCTCACCTCTCATCTATGATAGCATGCGTCTGGGCTCAGCATAAAAATAACATCTCCTCCATTTACACTTCAGAGCACCAGCCCTGGGTGTCATTGAGCTTTGCCAGGCAGAGAAAGAGACAGCGAAGGGTAGTGGTGTGTTCACTGTCTCATTTATTGCTCCACTCGCGGGTTCGATCGTGCATTAAAAAGATAATCATAGTAAGTTTTTCATGGTCCTCACTTTTGGAGATTTGAGTTCATGTGTGAGGAACTTGGCTTTATATATTTTTTTATTATGAACTGCTGTGGGAGATGACCTGAATGGTAATCTAACCTACAGTTATTGAGATATTTCACTCTGGACCAGCAGCCTGATCAACTGACATTACCCTCATTAGAACCATGAGCGTGGCTAAAAGAAAAGCAGCATCCATGGTTTCAGCAAAATAACGACACCTGTTTACATTCATGTGATACGAACCTCTAGCAGGGGGACAAACTCTGCAGAGGGCGGAGGTTTGGGTACAGGAATGGACCCTAACCTCAAACTAAGTCTTTATTCTAACCCCAGACCATGATCTTTCCCTACCCAAGTTATTTTTATGCCTTAACCAAACCAAATCTGAACCATAGTGATGCCAGACCAGAAAACAGTTTTATTTTTCTTTCTTTTTTAAATGAACTTATGGAATATTTTGCTTTACAACAGTATACGTTAACAACAGAGCGTGTGACTGCTCTGCCACAGTACTGTGTATTTACATATAAACTAGTGGACCATATGAGGAAATCTTTTTTAAAACAGTGAGAAATTACATTCAACAGACCTAAATTAGTTACACATCTTATTAGGTGACATATTAAAGGAAAAATTCAACATTTTGTAAAATGTATGTATTTGTTTACTTTCCGAGAGTTAGATGATTACTGTCATGACAATGTATTGTGTGGAGTTGGAGCCTGGAGGCAGTTAGCTTAGTTTAGAATAAGACTGGACTCAGCTTGTCTCACTCTGTCCAAAGGGTCCAAAGCTACTGTATGTGCTGTAACAACAGCCAGGTACAGTGACTTCCTGTGGCCGGTTGCTACCTTAAGGTTCAAATTTAAGTTTGTCCTTTATTCAGCATGTTTTCATCAGCTCAGTGGTTCCTTTAGGAGCATTGCATGAAGCCTTTTAGGTGTTTAGATAAAGGCTTTCACTGTAGTTACTGTCATATTACAGTACATGTGTATGCATGCATAACAAGTTGTGCATCATTCATAGTATCCAGTAGCTTTTCACTGTCCTGAAAAATGCATCTTGGTCTCTCCTCCTCCTTAATAACCATAAATTCAGTCATTGTCTTATGTTCCACAAACTATTTCACTGTGAGGAGGCTGGTATGGCTCCCTTAAAAATATCTGAAGAAGCTGGTTAAAAGGGACTTTCTAGCAACACATAAGGGAATACTTAAGTGGCTAAGGGCAAACACTGAGATTAAAGAGTTTCCTTAAACACATCCCAAGGATATTCTTATGGTGATTTTATGGAAATCAGATTTTTTTTTTCACAGGCGTCCTTAGATGAAAATGTAAGGACAACCGGGCACTGGAGTCTTGTTGTCACAGTGAGGTTGCCAGGCAACCAGCAGTGATGCTGTGAGCACCACAAACAAGATTCCACTTATGTCAAAACTTGGACAAATAAATCTACACGGCTATCTATCACATATATAAGCTTAGACAGTCAACCATTACTGTGTATGAAAAAACATGTTTAAGGAACATTACAAAGTGAAGAACCATGTACATGTATGAACAGAAATATTTATGCCTCATGAGCCATATGTTCCTGATCTTTGCTGCATGTGAGCACACCTACAGTATGAAGACAGGCAGCTTGTCTACACACACCTTTACATATGACTGAACAGTGCAGCTCTCCTTGCTAGTTATTTATTTAGTTGTGTGTCTCTCAGAGTGACCTTGTTGCTTTCACATCTGTCTCGTTTCATGATGATCACACCTTTCGCATTTGCACACAAAAGGACTTTTTCCAACACACACATGCTGAGAGAGTAGAGCCTCATTTCCATTGACACTACTTGCAGTATGCATGACCAACCTTGCCATTATCTCAAACTCAGAAATAATTTGAGTGTCAGATGTTTCGTCAGGGAGCAGGGATTATTCACCCTGTCACAGACTGTGGAGCTCAGATGGGTGTTGCGATGCCAGTGTTAAATTTAGTCCCTGTATGAAAATTACAGCGGTGATGGAGGGAGATCTGACCAGGAAAATGAGGTCTGTGACTTATGGTTGTACAGATCAGCTTTTTAAAATGTGATGTGTTATCCCAGTTTTAAGATCGTTACAGCAAAGTCCTATTATCTCTGTTAATGACCTCATCATTCAAAGCGAACAAGCTTTATTCGCTCCCCTCCAGATTCACAGAACAAAAAGCCAGACTGGGTGGCGGGGAGGCGGATGAGCGTGTTTTTTACTACGACCCACAGGAAGTCATCGACCACTCGCTGCTCCTTCTCGAGTGCTATTGAGTGGGGAATTGAAGAAGTTCACTATGCAGTAACACAATCTGTTTCTTTTCAGCTTTCCTCAGCTGGAATGATGGAGTAGAAAAGATGTTTAAGGAAATTTAAGAAAATGACCCCTTTGGGGAAAAAACTCCTCGTTGAAAAAAAAAAGTCTTGATGGGAAACATCAAACTGGGGAATTAGCATTTATAAATGGCAACCTTTGTGTAAGCCTCCATTTGTGGTGCTTCCAACAAATGACATCCTGACTGAATGCAGACAGCTCCCTGGATAGTTTGCCGGATGGACGGCACTTTTGAGGCAATTGGTTTCCTTGAACCAATGGCCTGATCAATCACATGATAGAGTGGATTCTAACCTTAGTTGTGGTATCCAGGGAACTGTGAAGTGCCAGGAAATATGACAAATATTTTTCTAGACACAGGTTAAAGGCTGATAAATTTCAACAGAGTAAACTAGACAGCTTGACTTTCATTTGAGCACACCTACAGGCTGTGTGACTGGCAAGTGCATTAAACCCTCAGCAATCAAACAACAGGCTCCATCAGCTGTTGGCTCAGCGGGATGGAGAACAAAAAAGGCTACGATATCTGATTAGACTGACTGACAGCGCAACACAGGTTAGCCCACACACAAGGGACAGCCTGTTTACAAAGCAGCAGTGTAACCTGACTATAGCAACACTACAGTCAGCCAAAACAATGGTCTGAGACAGCACTGTGGGCATCAATATTTAACCAAGCAGGCGGGCAGACAAAGCAGCGTGTCCTGGTTTATCTCTCCCAAGGGTGGTCAGGCACTCTGGCAGACTAACTGCACTACATTACCATGCAGAGGTGTAATTTACACCATATTCCTTTGACAGCACTCATGGAGGAAATAGTGCATGTGCCCAGACGTGCCTTTTGAATCATCGGGGGCAACAAAGTGAACTATCCACTTACTGTAGCTCAGGCCAAACTCCCAATACGATATTGTGAAAAACCCTCTCATATAGTTGAAACACTGTGGATTAATATTGTATGTTCACAGCTGGTTATAGTTATAACAAAACTGTAACTTTATTGTTTTGCAACACTGTGATGTGTTGAAAGGCCTTGAAATCAGGAGACAGACATATTGTAATATGTACGAATTGTTTCTGTAATATTTTATGATCAATAGCCTCAGGGTGTCTTGTCTGAATGAAATATTTACTTTACAAATGGAATTTGAAATGCAGAGCGTTTCATTATGCAAACATGCGGACTCTGGGTATTTGGTGCGCCAAGATAAACTCCCTAAAAGTGGATCTCTTTTATAAAAGCTGGCGAGGAAGCTTCACACAACACGGGCGCCGTCACAGTGTTTTGTGTTCGCAGCGTAAAGGAGCTTAGATCACACGTCATGTGACAGTTGTATATTGTGTATTGGCAGTGGGCAACCTCCAGAGAGGAAAAGTGAAGCCAATGCTGAAGTGTCTTAAACCTGTATTCTTTCTAATTGCCAGCAGGGGGCGACTCCTCTGGTTGCAAAAAGAAGTCTGATTGTATAGACGTCAATGAGAAAATGATCCTACTTCTCACTTGATTTATTTCCTCAATAAACACTGTAAACATGAGTTTAAGGCCTCAATCGCTAGTTTCCTGAGTCAAATAGACCATAAAGCAGGGCATGCTTTAGGGCGGGGCTACCTTGTGATTGACAGGTTGCTACCACAGAAAGTAGTCTGTGTTTTTGTCTAATTCTAACCCTTCCATGGTAGACGTACATTGGGAAAGAGATGTCAGCGGTTAATTCTTTTTGAGGTGAATCAACTTCTCAGTATGAACACTTGAACCCTTATTTAAATCATTAGGTCCTAAAAGTTGTAAAATGTTATAGTTGTAAAACACTACCGTACCTGCTTTATAGGCCCAATGGAAAAATCGGCAGATGATCTGGGTCCTTTATCTCTCGGCAGTCGAGCCATTTTGGCATCATGCGCCGCTGAGCAACTCTCCTAGGAATTAACGGGATCCTGTCTACAACGCTGTATCCAGTTCTTATATATCCACGATGGCCACGGACAAATACCAAGATGGCAAAAATGCAGACCTCAGGGCTTCAAAATGGTAGTCCATGAACCAATGGGAGATGTCATAGTGACTACATCCACTTCTTATATACAGTCTGTGTGCATATCATGTAACCTGAAGTGCACATTTCTATGATTGGATTTCCTTTGGCACCTAAATGGAACAATTATGTGTAAATGTGCGAGAGGCATGTTAAGTGTTCAGAAGCAGCCTGGCAGATTCAAGTGTGCTGATGGATTTAAAGTCCTGCTTAATTGGATGGAGAGAAATGATGGTTTTCTCTCTCAGCCAGTGAGTGGGCAGTGCTAAACAACCTCTCTCTCTTGCTGACATTTTCATGCAATTCATTTTCATTCCAAATGTTGGACATTTCTCGCAGAAGCTTTAATAGTGCACTTCAACCTGCCCCCCGTCTTTCAGAGTCAGGAGGAAAATGCCACAGACCACTTGCTACACGTCATGTTACAGTGACAGGAGCTCTGTGGGTGGATAAACATTTAGCATATTTAGTTCTCGGCAAGAAATTGGCGGTCGCCTTTGAAGAAGACAGTTTCTGTATCCATCAGGAATTTTTCCTTTGTTCTCCAGTTAATTTTTTGCATGTAAGCCTGAAGTCTACACATGATATGCGTATTAAATGGAGCTTATTTAAGCAGTTTCCTCCAGTGATACAGAATGTAGAGCAAAAAAAGAGCAGACTGACACTGAGAGCAGAGCACCGGTATTGAGAGTGAAATCACATGAAATACAATGTTTTATTACAGCTCGAGTTGGCAGAGAACGAGGCAGAGGTTCACAGAGACAGAGGAGAAGGAGTCAGACAGATGACAGAGAGAAAGAGATGGTAAATCAATAAGACAAACTGTGACCAAAAACCATGCTCTCTTGTGTTCCACCTCATTCTGAATGCAGACATGGAGCCCAGCCGTCCATGTTTATATGCAGGAGCCGTATGCATGGAGGGGCAGGGAGGAAACAGATTTCAGATTGTGCAGAACCAATCTCAGAAGGATGTAAACAGGGCAAGTGGGGCTATAGAGATGTACCTGCTTGAGCTGATTGAGTCAGCAACACACAGAGGCACGTGGTGTGTTCCTGTTTAACCAGGACCTTAACAGTCTGGTCATGCCTTATGTAATGGAGTATGGTGATTGACATCCCTGCAGCCATGACATCAGGGCCACAGTATTTAATTAAACACCGGACAAATATACGATCTAACAGATGAACGGGGCTCCAGAGGAATTTGCCTTATTATTGGTCATGAAGGACGAAAAATGGCTGATAGACTTGACTGCTAGAGGAAAGCAGAAACCAGAACTTCTCCAGCCGCTGACTAGAAATGCACCACGGTTTCCATGGATTGGGTCAGGATTTGTTATGATCAAATCAATAATGTAGAAGTGATGCTGAGGACCAGTAGGTCAGGCTGTCAAGACACACACAAGCATAAAAACAAGAAGCAGACTGTTCAGCCAATAATAATAATGCATGTAGTCCAAAGTCTTACCTAGCTGTGACTTCAGCTCACCTACCTGTGGGCTGTGTTCACAACGAAAATAGCATTGTGTCAAAAAAAACAAATACGAGGGGCTGCATTGGTTTTAGCATGTTGCTACAGGTAGGATTTAATAAAGGATAGGTAGGATTTAATTTCCTGATAATCAGACTGAATTGCTTTGTCGAGGGTTATTTTGTTTTATTTTGCCTGACCAATCAGTGGCAAGTGATGTATTTTGTGTTGACTTGTAAACTGTTAGCAGTTAAATCTGTTGTAAGTGATTTTGTTTAATTTCTTCATTATCACTCATTTAGAGTTATGTTTTACGAACCTTTATTAATCCCCGGAGGGAAATTCGGGAAAGCAAGCAAGATGATGTCCCTGTTCTTGATACCACCGACTATGCTCTGACCGGCCAATTGTTTCTCCCAACTTGGGTAAAACAGCCTTTTCACCAGGCCTGTTTGAATCACTGAATAAATTGAAAATGTAGGTGGTCTGGAACCAGTCTAAATAATCTTTAAGAAATGCAAGAAGGACCTTGTATTTGATATTGATTTTTTTACATTTGATTTGCAAGTGCAGTGTTTTGTCAAATTATGTTGCCTCAAGTTGAGCCAAAGGTAAAAGTTGGCTTCACTCAGCTGTTAATCCCCTGCTGTGCCAATGCAGTGGCCTCATTGAAATGAATGAGGATTTTGTTGTTGTTGTTGTTGTTGTTGTTGACACCGAGCTGTTGCCAGTCTGAACACGGCTTTAGGCTGTTTGTGCCATGATGATGAGTGGAAGTCAAACTGCATTACCATGTAAGAGGAGTACCATTTGAGAATCAGCGCGGGGGAACTGCACTTCTGTCACTTCTGACTGGTTGTCTTTGGTTGAGCAAAGGTTTTTCAGACAGCTCCAACACAGGGACCAAGTCTCCCACACGGGTAGTGACTCAGTGACAGAAAAAAGAAGACATTCAAACTCTTGTCTTATTTTAACAGTGGAGACAGTCTTCACACCCGCACTCTCAGCATCTGTCATCTTTTTGCCCAGAGCCCTGAGCATTTCCTGGAGGAGAGGGTGCAACACACACACACACACACACACACACACACACACACACACACACACACACACACACTCAAATTCACCCCTAACTCTACTTTTCAAATTTGATACTGCAGCTACATCCAGTGACAAGTGGCCCCTAAAAACGGACTGTTCAGTAGGTGTAGAAAGAACATAGTGCTGCACAGCAAAGGTGGTGGACATCCTGATGCACTAACGTAAATAGTCAGCCTTGCTTGTCCTCAGTCTCAGAGCAGCTTAGTGGCTGTTCAGTATCAAAATGACTATTTGCAGATGTGGACTCAGCCACTTAGATTTCCATCCATCCATCTTCAACCGCTTAACCCGTTATGGGTCGCGGGGTAGCTGGAGCCGATCCCAGAAGCGAAGGTGGGGTACAACCTGGACAAGTCGCCAGTCCATCGCAGGACACATAGAGACAGACAACCATTCACACATTCACACCTACGGGCAATTTAGAGGCTTTGGACTGTGGGAGGAAGCTGGAGTACCCGGAGAAAACCCACGCTTATACAGGCAGAACGTGTAAACTCTACACAGAAGAGCCCAAAGCTGGAATCGAACCTGCGACCCTCTTGCTGTCAGGAGACAGTGCTAACCACTACAGCCCCCACTTAGATTTCATGTTTTTAAATCAATTATAAAGCAAAAACATTGAGTTTTAAAGCATTTTTGAAACTGTAAAATTGTCAGTATAATGAAAACATTATTATTATTATATTATTCTTTGTCCTCGGTGGCAGGAAAACCTCACAGTGTACTCCAATGCAACAATAGCAGCAGCTTCAGCCTCCAGATGATGTTGTCATTGTTTTATGAAGGTATAGTGTTTTGTGCAGTAACATAAAGAAGCTCTAGATTATCTAATGAAGAAACAGCATGAGGAAGGGTTCACGTTAAGCCAGCATGCTCCAGACTGATAATTACTGGTCAAACTGTTGTTTATTTTTACAACTACTAGCAATAATATATATGTATACATATTAGGGGTGGGACGGTTCATAAGATTTGGGGTCACAGTTTTCAGTTTGGTTCGGTACAGCGATAAACAGTATTTACTGTACAGCAAGGAGGCCAGTTTTAATTTCAATTTGAACAGCTTTTCATTTATTTGCCAAAATGAGTTGACTGTTTGCCTTAACAACAGTAGACTAGGCTAACACGAGGAACAAGTGCCACTGTGTTATTTAAAAATAATTAATAATTACAAAAATCTTAGGCTCGGGCCATCAACATGAAGGGCATCAGGGCAGCCAGCACTAGAGCTTTTTAAACAACAGTGACATATGTCTCTCTATACCCTGATATTTAAAAAAATAATAATTAAAAAAAACACAGAGGTTGAGGCCATCAACATAAAGTGCAGCATAAACCAAGCACACACTTTCAAACAGCAACTCTGCTCTGTTCATGCTGTTTTCATGCTTCCTGCTAGAAGACCAGTTTGTCCACATTCAGCCTGGACGTCCATCCGTCTGCAGTCAGACCACATGGTCTGTTGGACTCTTCTTTCACAATTCATCGTCATGTCTGTTCATACAGTCCAGGATTTACTGTGTAGCTGATGTGTCTGTCAGACGGCAGATTACAGCGCTGCTGAAGTACCTGAATCACATGCTGAAATCCAGCGTCCTCCACGACTGCTTCAGTTTCTGAGTCTGCATGAAGAGGCTGTTTAAAAGCTGCTGGGATCATCGTACTGGAAGGATTGCTGTGAGCATTAGCCACACGTGTTGCACAGTACTTACACGCAGTTTATGTTTTATCGACCACTTTTTTCCGATCGCTGTCATACGTAACACCAAATCCGTAATGCTCCCACACAGCAGAGCGAAACGACGCTGGTGGTCTTTATCGTGTCCACTCGCCATTTCCTATCATGTCATTTCGAAATCACAGCCGTTCCCTGTCTACAACACACACACACACACACATATATATACACATACATATGCACACATGTTTATATATAATTTAACATATGTATTTTAAAAAAAACAAAAAAAAACAATGAAAACCCCCATCAAAATGTTCCAGCAGCTCAAGTCAGGTATTTGAAATATCTTGTTTTGCCCAACTAACAGCCCCAAACCAAAAGATATTGTATTTGGGATAACAGGAAACAAAGACAAAGAGAAAATTGCATCTGAGAGGCAAGAAATGGTTAAAGTTTGGCATTTTTCCTTTAAAAAGAAAAAAAAAAAGAAAAACAGCCTCTGAAAGTCCGTCAGGATTGCCTGTGATCCCGTGGATCTCAGACGGTTAACAGCTCTGTACAAGGTATATTGCTCTTTTTTTTTTTTGCACCAATATAAAAAAGTTCTAGGTTGTCTAGATAGATAGATAGATAGATAGATAGATAGATAGAACGAGGGAGAGAGTTTACATTCAGCCACACTGCTCCTGCACTATTTTCCCCTCAGCTGCTGATTTAACACCACCCGCCACACTAACATCACGGTGGAGGACATGACGCCCAGTCTTTGTACAGCAGTTGAAGTGAAAGGTCACAAAGAGGAGGGACTTTCCATCACACTTGTTAAAGCACTCAACACTTGCCCCGATGAGATAGTTGCTAAGATGAATGGTCACCTTAGGCCCTCATCACCCTCCCGCCACAAGCTGTGCAGTGGAATGACTCTTTTCAGCTGTCAGTCGTATATAAATTAATCACTCACTCATCAGGCCGCCGGCACACAGACGCACCAACACTGTCCATGCTTAGCTGGCGAGAGAACGACCTGTTATAAAGGAATAACGTCAGTGTTCTGTAATCATCACAAGAAAGCTGTTTTCATTATTTATCCCCATATTGGCCATTATTGTTTATTGGGCATATTTTTTTAATGGCACCCATTAAGTAATGGGTGCCATCGGATTTTATGGTGCTATTTCTGTGACCCTGAAAGGATAGGCAGGTATAAACATGGAAGGATAGATGTTTCTGTCTGTGTGTGTGTGTGTGTGTGTGTGTGTGTGTGTGTGTGTGTGTGTGTGTGTGTGTGTGTGTGTGTGTGTGTGTGTGTGTGTGTGTGTGTGTGTTTTGCTGCTGTGCCAGGCTGTTGGGTCCGGTAGGCCCATTGATTTAGTTTTAACTGCTTGTCCTTAGGTCCTTGTCTATCTTTAATTATGATTTAATGCTGTTGCTTTTGTGTCTTCCAGCAGTGTGTGAGGGTGTGTGTGTGTGTGTGTGTGTGTGTGTGTGTGTGTGTGTGTGTGTGTGTGTGTGTGCAGTCAGGCTGAGATAGCATGCAGAAGTTAATGGATGACAGGACTACAACTATGTGTTATTTTCATTACTGATCAATTTGTTCTTTATTTTTACAGTCAGTATATATATATATATATATAGAGATAGATAGATAGATAGATAATTTAACATATAAAATGTATTTGATAGCCATCGAAATGTTCCCACAGCTCAAGTTGATGATTAGAAATGTCAACTCAAGCCAAAAGATTATTTCTAATAATCCTTTAATAAAATAATAATAATAATAGCCGTAATATCACCGGTTTGATTCTGGACCGTCCTCTCTCTCTCTCTCTCTCTCTCTCTCTCTCTCTCTCTCTCTCTACTTTTGACCCTCACAACAACAAAGTATTTGATAAACTGCTGGGAAATTCACGTACAGGCCCGAGGTACAAGTACGCTCCTTGATTGTCTTGATTTGTGTAATTCATTGTCAATCTGTCTGATTCAGAACATATGTTTAATGCCGGCAGCGTATAACACTATTCAGCACATTACTTACTGATGGCAGCCTAAAAAGTAGCTTTTGCCTTTAACTGCTACCATAAATTAGGTAAAAGCTTTTACGTTTCATTATGGGATGGAGGCATTATCCGTCTTTTCACTGAGTTCAGGTTTGTTGTCTGGTCTCTGCACACCTAAAAAAGGAGTATTTAAATGGTTTTATTAAGGCCAGCCATCTTTAAAGTGCTTTCATGTTAAGTGGTGCTGATGAAAATATTGAACTTGTAAATAATTCCTTTAGTCGATATGTTTTCTTGAGTTCAAACATTTATTGCTTGTTTTGTATGGGGTTCACTGAAGTTCGCCCTTCCTGCCTGCATCAAACAGGCTGGTGCAGCCGCTCGGTCAGAACAGAAGACCAGCAGATCGCTGGGTAACAGACATCCCACCGCGGTCACATCTCGTCTAAATCTGGCCTTAGGGTTTAGCTTCACTCACTAATTGCTTCCTTTAACTCAAACATAAAATCCGGCCTGTAAAACATCCAAAATAAATGTTTAGTTCATTATAAGAGCCTGAACTTTGCTGGAGATTTTAATGGTGCCCTCTGACTCTCTGCCTCATTTTGCTTGGATCTTTATCTTTGTGGGTATAAAACCGTGTGTTCACCATCCAGTTCTTCCACAGAGAGCTTCCTGTAAAAGTGCCTCTTTCCTCAAATATCAAAGGCAGCAGAGCAATCAATCATTGGCTTAAACCCTTAATCATCCAAGTGCAGCAGTTCATTAAGGCTGAAATTACTCCTCAACTTCACTGATATTGTAGATCTAACAATCCCTTACAGCACGCTTTAGTTCTTCCATATAGTTTAGTGAAATGAAGCCAATAGTCACAATAGTGCTTTAGTTTTACACAAAACACTATCAGATTTTTTGTATAAATAGCTATTATTAATCTGATTAATCACTTTTAGGGCTAACACTTGTTTTTCTTTTTTCCTTTTAGTAATTAGCTCTCTGAGCACAAATTAAACTATTCTGGTGGAAAGCTTCAGTCAATTAACTCCCAATTGCAGAGTGAAAACAAAGACCTTTAATCATTGCACAAGGTGGCGTAACTATTTAAAAGTCCTGCGGTTATGTTTGTAATACAGAAAGTCTGTTTTGGTGTATAAGGTTGCTGCTTTTGTTTGCATGGTTTGGTAAAAATGCTGCCATTTTATCAGAGGCGGGTTGCTGTAATTAATTATATGCCATGAAGAGCAAATATGAGACGCTGAAGCAAGTCTGCTAAAATCTTCAACAAGTGCAGCTTGAGTCTAACAGAAGGCACGAAAACATAAATTTCTCAGTGATTTTTACACATGGCTGCACTTCTCTTTAGTTTTCCTGTCGTACGCTGATAACATACCACCTTAAATCAGCCAACACTGTTTACAAATGAGCTTTAAACATGGCCTTTTGACAGGTGATGGTGCTTTTTGTATTCAAGCATATGTTTACATCATCAATTTAGTTTTTTCTCTCCGCTGACACGCTACAAAACAAATCTGAAGAAACAATGGAGCCTGCCAGGCTCCTCAATCGGAGGCTGAATGCTAAACTAGATCTCCATCATGGCAGCAAGTTACACAGAATCACTTCCTCTTTAGTGATTTTGCATGCAAAGTAAAAATGTGAGAAACTTAAGGGTTTTTGTTTTTTCTTACAATTTTACAATAAAATTAAATACAGTAACGACAGGCATAGTACTCACTTAATGTGAGAACTGATATCGCCCTTCCATCTTAATTTTTTTGGATGTCTGGCGATATGGACGTCACTTTAATCCACAAGCAGTTCTCAAGGGTTTTTTTTACAGCAGTCGATTGCTCTCATGCATGTTTATCATATTCATTGATGAGGAGGTTGAATCACATGTATAGGTGGAAGCAAGCTCTGAGCATGCACTTCTGTCACTCTAGGCGAAAAACAATTATGCCGCCCTTCTGTTTGCAACAAGGACGCAGTGGGACAGACAGTCAACCTGGGAACAACCGACTGGCTCATGTATAGCGACCGGCTGGGTAAATTTCACATTAAGCCCCTTTAAAGAAATACTTCACCCACAGAAGGCCCATTTGTATATCAGTTACTCGCCCTGTGTTACTATGAAAACATTGTTTTTCTCGTGTCTCCACATCAGACGGGAAATCTTAAAACAGAGAAAAGTCTTGATGAATTGAAGTAAATGGGGGCCGTGTTTAACAACAGCTACTTGTGCAGTATAATCCAGGTCTCATTTATTCAGTCATATGCTGACTACTTTCCAAAAACTTGCATTTTTGTTAAAACTACTAAACTACACACTCTGAGAAAGAGTGAGACTTTATGTGGAAGTGTTTTAAATAGTAATGTTTTAGTGGAAATATGACTGGATGAATGAAACTCGAATCTTCAAGAATTCAAGGTAACCTGGGGTGAGTAACTGATATACTGTACATACAAATGGTCCTGTTATGGATTAAGTACTCCTTTAAGAAGATATTTTACAACTAAAAAAGATGTCTTCCAGACTTCGCACAATTGCTTAATTGAGCTCAGATTCATCATGAGCATGTTTCCATTCCCAGTTTTTGCAGTATTTTGATCAAACATTGCCTTAAATACCACACAAAGTGGTAACTGTATGCAACACATGCCACACTGCTCTCTGCCCTTCCAACCTACATGAATGAGTGATAATGCTCCTTTAAATACAGGTGAAGTGTCGGACGCTGTGCACCATTATTAAAGACACCACTTTCTTTCTATGGCCAACTAAAAGGAGCACAAAAGAGTGACAGGGTGCCGAGAACAGATAAGGTGCATTCTCACCATCTCTCCAATTTACAGGCATTGAGAATCCAAGGGAGGCTGTGACTCTTATATTAAAGGTTTAAAAATGGAGTGGCGTTTTTATTTCGCTTCCCTGGACCTCGTTTTATCTGCTCTGATCCCGACGGTGCAATTGCTTTCAAGTAGAAAAGTGTCTCTGCCCTCACTCCACTGCCTAGCTGTGTGTGTGTGTGTGTGTGTGTGTGTGTGTGTGTGTGTGTGTGTGTGGCATAATAAGAGCATATGGGTTACTGAGCTGTTTGTGTGTTTATAGGGCGGACTAGCCCAGTCATTACTGTAAGAATACAGGGTGAACGGGGAGACTTTCCTCGGCCAAGGCGCTGAAGTGTAAAGAGTAGAAGGAGGATGGGAACATTGCTTTGAAACTGCTAATACCTCAGGGGTGAGGAAAGTTAGAGAGTGCGAGTGTGATAAATACGTCTGGTGGTTGAGCTCGCCCTGTCTTCAGGGTTAGTATGGGAGACCATGCTTCTGGTGATAGGTGACATTTTATTGATCCGCAGCCAAGTTGGAGCTAAGCAGGACACCAGTGAGGTAGCATTACGTGATTGGACACTTAAATTGTGACAGTGATTGAATTTTTCCCACTGGGTATTCATCTCCTCCTCAATGTATCTGTCTGGCTTTCTCTTTCCTGTCTTACTCTTGCACAGTGATTTAAAGAAATGTTTAAAAAATCTCAGTTTAAGAGACAAAGGTGAGCCAGGGAACCATTGTGTGCTTTAATGGAGACCTTGGGTACGCTGCATCCCTCCTGTGCCCAGGGGTCCACCATTTGTTTCAGTCAGTACATGCCACCTTGTGTCACATGCACTCACATGTTTGTACAAACACAGAAAGTGGAAAAAAAAAGAAAGGTGTCCTCTTCTCCCTTAGAGACAGGGACCTTGAAACAGCTGCTCTGAATGGCAGAAAAACAATGAAGCACTTTTCATCCTCCAGTGAAGAGGCGTTGCCAGGCAGCAGGAGCATGACATTGGTACCCGCCAGCAGTAGCTGGAAGGGGTGGGGTGGAGGGAGAAGGTGTGATAGATACAGCCTAGGTCTCTTGGTGTTTATCAGAGGACTGCAGGACCTATTGTAGGTCCTCAAAACGCATATATAAGCCTTTATGTCTCTGCCTGTGTGAGTGTGTGCCTTTTATTTCTAAATGTTGAAGGTAAGATGGAGGATCTCTGTGCATCTGTGCCCCACAGTCTGATATTATTGCTTTTAATGAGCACTTCAGTCCCCCCTGCCTTCCATTTCTAGAAATGGATATCGATTTCAGGGTGGAGACAGTGAGACAGTGGTGGGGAGACACAGCAAGTAATACACTACTCTAATTGAAGGACATATTCAATATAAGGGAGGTATTATTCTTAAATACAGGGCTGGGGGTGGAGATATAATACTTTTATCGTAATGAGTTAAACGTGTCCATAGCCAGGGAAATTCAAAACAAAACAACATTTTGAAGATATAATTGAACAGTTGAGGGTGCTCTATATGATATTCAGAGAATTAATACAGAATCAAACTACTAGATATGTAAAGATGAAGAGGAGTAAGGTCGAAGTCACTCTCTCTGTGTTGGAGTTTCTCAGCTCTTTGCTGACAAAGCTGGATCGGCCATGCATGTCTTTAATTGCATGTTAGTGCATGTGAGCGTGCGTCTCCCAGCCGCCGCTCTGCACGGCTCTCATACAGCAGTTACAGCCGATAACGACATCCTGACCGACTGTGTTGTTGTAGAAGCAGGTTGTCGTTAGCTGTGTCAGCACTGCTGCAGTTTTTTGCACTGTTAGCACCTGCTGCCATGTTTAGAGCCATTGATATATCTACTATACACTGTTGTGTGTATATATACTGTATATATACATTCCTGAAGAAAATCTTAGGACCAGTCGAAAAATTGAAAGAATTCACATTTCGCTGGTGGATCGTAACCAGGTTGTAAGTAGAGCTTCAAAATGTAAAAAGAAGAAACAGGAGCAAGAGACAAAAAAATAAAGAGAAGACAATTTATTGAAAACTGCGTATATAAACTCAAGCAGGCTGTTCATCAGCTGATCAAAAGTTTAAGACCATAGCCTTAAGAAGTCAAAACATGTGTGTAAACATCTGAGTGACTTCTTTTTTCTTTTCTTTTTTTATTTCTATGTAATCATATATTAATATTTCTGTTTGACCTCCTCATCTCCTGACGCCTGTGATGTCTGTTGCATGTATTTCTGTATTTAACTGTCAAGCTGGCATTAAATATCTGGTCGGGTTTGTGATCTTATTTACTATAATGAGTAACTTCTTGTCCAACTACTTTGCATTAAAACAAGACTGAGAGTGTACGCCATGCTGGCAGCTCTGTAAGCCCTCTAACATGGCTCAGTGCTTTGAGCATCATATTGTTTATCATACAGTGTTCACCATCTTAGTTTAACTTTGCGTTAATATACTATCATTTGCTGATTAGCACTAAACGCTAAATTAAGCTGAGGCTAATATGAATGTTATTAGTTTTGCAGATATTTAATTATAAACCAAAGCACAAGACACATTGAAACTTTGTAGTGATGATGGCGCTAGAGGAAACGCTAAGGGATCACCAGAGTTATATCCTCAGGAGGACATGAATGTCTGTACAAACATTAATGGTAATTTATCCAATAGTTGTTCAAACATTTCCCTCAAACCACAATTGTCAGCCTTGCGGTGATGCTCGAGGATGAGTCGGGATCGTCAAAGTCAGTAGGACTCATCCTGTGGGGACCATGAATTTTTGGACGAAAGTGAAGGAGCAACCAACTGACTGACCAACATGAACATCCTTAGAGCATGCCACAAGGTGTTTAAAGGTATTAGTAAAGTTATAGCCAACCTAAATACAGTATATAGACATATTGCAGAATGCACATGGCCTCACACGTACTCACACTCTCCTCATCAGTAATCCAGTCTTGTTTCAGGTATTCAGTATTCATCAGTATGTATATATATATATATATATATATATATATAGAGAGAGAGAGAGAGAGAGCTCAGATCACTAAAGCCATATAGCTTTTATCAGGCTGTGCAGCAAAACCAATTGAGCGGATTTGGAGTTGTTGCCTTTTTAGCGATAGTTCACTGTGGGAGCAAAGACTCCCAACGCCACCGGATTGGAGTAATAAGGAGGCTAAATGAGACGCCAGAGAGGCCGCAGACAGACAGACATCATGAAGAACTGAAGAAAGGAAAGGATTACGATAATATGTGCAAATGATGTGTTAATTCTCATTCTGAGTAGTTCTCCAGAGTCACAGCATGGACTCAGAGCTGGTCTTGGCAGCCATATCTGCCTCGGTCGCTCGTATCTCCTTACCACTTCCCAAAATCCCCCTCTGCTCACCTCTCTGTCACTTCCTCTGGTATTGCAGAGCCTCGCTTTAAAGGAAAATCAAGAGGGTAGAGTTATTGAATTGTGATGCTTGCCTCATTGTGTTGATAGTAATATATATGCGGTTGATTGATCCTCACCCTCAGAATATATATTCTCCTGAAATGTTGTTATGATGCAATTTAAGGCGGCAGGAACATGCGTAATACCAATAATACGCATATTATCCTGCTAATATCCCATGTGCTTTATGCACATTTACTGTATAAAGAAACAGCTTTTCATTATCTATGATCCGCAATTTGTCTTTTACATACAGTATGATTTGTTGTCAGTGCTGCTGGAGGCACAATCAATATCCAGCAAACGCTGCTAAATATAATCATGTGTTCAGTCAGTGTGTCGCATTCACAGGCAGCTCTTTTTCACCTCAAAAAACATGTCATCTTTTCACAGCATAATTAAACGGCAGTGTTTTAAGACATATTTTCCATTTGATTTTCTGTAAATTAAATCACGTTTTATATTATTTTGAAAACGATAAGCACCACCAAAGGTTGATGGCTGGAAAACATTCAGTGTTCAAAGAGGGAAACTTTCAGCAGAGAGTATAGTATACTGTACATCTTTAGTAATCTGCCGTGTCATTAAGCCCCCAAACTGGCTTAATAACATTAAACCAGCCGTAAACACAGCATGTTTACGGCTGGTTTAATGTGAAGTGCAATAGTTTGTCAGGCTTTATGATCAGGGCTTTGCTGATCAATACAAATTCAAGTGTTTGTTGGGCTACTTAAACTTAAATGTCAGTGTCCAATTTGCTGATGGCTCGTATATCAGGTTTGATTGTGGTGATAGGCTGGTGGCTTTGCATAGAAAATATGTCACTTTATTGTGTTTTCTTTTTCAGAGAGATCATTATCACACACAGATGTAAGGTAGTTAGTGATTCACATGTGGGCTCAGAGTCTATTTTTGCGTTCCCTGCAGCTGATTAATAATTTTACATATTAAATCCTGTATTGACACAGTTTTATACAAGCGAAGCGTTGCCTTATCCCATTGCAGGCATGACTTTTTTCATTTTGACGTATTGTATCACATTTATTAAAGTAGACACCACATGTCAGCTGGCATACTGTATCTGCAGTACACTGCATTTTGGCCGAATTTCATGTGTGCTACTAATGTGTGCTAAACTAACTTGGATGAATGTCTTTGACAAATTGATTGTGCTATTTCTCAAAATATAGATTGTCCATTAATATGTCTTAATTACATGATGCCAGTGTGTTTTCTACCCTGTGATTTTACATGTTGCTGACTGTCGGTGAGAGCCATGGGGACCTCACCATATGAACTGGTGATCCAATACGATGAGCTAAAAAGAGCCAGAAGTTGTAAAGAGCTGTAGATTCTCAGTGAGTTTGGCAGTACTGTTAATGAGGGCTGTCAAAGTTAACGCAATAATAACACACTGACGCAAATCCGTTTTAATGCTGCTAATTTATTTAATGCATTAACACAAGTTGCGATTTTCGGCGGTTGTGGCAGGCTCAGTTTTAAAGATAGTGCGAAGATACTGCCATCATATAAAACTAGAAAACCTAAAGACTTTATTGGGACCAACCATATCATACTAGCCTGGGAAGGAGGCTAAATACCGCTCTAAACATCTGCTAAATTTTGTGGAAGAAAAACGGGCATGGCCATTTTCAAAGGGGTCTCTTGACCTCTGACTTGTGATATGGTTACCCACAAGTCTCCCCTTTACAGACATGCCCACTGTATAATAATCACAGTTTGGAGCAAGTTATACTCAATTCATCACACTTGTTTTGTGTTGTTAATTGATTTCCAATAAAAAATATATGCATACATTTGCATAAAGCAGCACATTTACCCACTCCTATTTTAAGAGTATTACATTCCTGACAAATCTCAAACATTTTGACCAGATAAACGGATAATCACAATGAAGTGACTACTGGTGATTAAATATTTCAATTGACTGACAGCCCTACTAATAACCACTTAACATTACAGGGTTTCATTTGATTCAGTGTTAATAGCACAAAAATGTATTGATGTTTATGTTGTTGACTGAAACTTTGGCATCATTATATATTATACCCTGACATTGTAATTGATGCCTGTTAGGACATGATCGCCTCACTTATCTTGAGCTGTGGTCAAATTAAACAGTTGTTTCAGGTTAATATGATATTACTGGTGAATGCTGGATCGTCATTTCTTATGTGTAACGGAAACAAGGATGACGATTGGTCAGTTCAGTGCATGTGAACTTCTGCCAGCTGATTGTGAGTACTTAAACTCTATGAGGACGTCCGGTCGCGGAGGAGGCATAGTGACGGTCTACAGGGAAAGCTTCCCCTGTAACAGGTTTGTTGCTGACTTTGCTGATCTCTTGGCGGGAATAATGCAGAAATATGATTGAGTTTTAATAGTTGGGGTTTTAATATCCATGTGTGACTCGTTTAATCTTGTTCAGTGTGTGTCAGGACCTACACATGAACTTGGACACACCCTGGATCTGGTTTTAACACATGGTTTTACTGTTTCATCTTGTGACGCTGTGTTTTCAGACCATAGGCCTGTTCTCTTTCACGTTCTCCCCTGTCAGCTGGTTAAACCTCGCGCTCCTGACGTCACTTCCTCAACTGCTCCTCAGTTCACCGCTGCTTTTAACTCGGCAACCAGCCCAGCATCTCTGGGCCCTGGTCCAGATGTTGAGGCACTATCCTCTTCTTTTAATTCTACTAGCGAGGCTATATTAGATGTCGTGGCTCCACTAAAACCAGGAGCTCCAAAGCTAAACCCGAGCCCTGGATGAATGATGTCCCGAGCTGCCAGCTGTGAGTGCAGGAGGGCTGAGCGTAAATGGAGGAAGGACAAGTTGTTGGTGTCTTTCCAGATGTTGAGGGATAGCTGGTGCTTTTATCAGAACACCATGACAGCAGCTAAAACTAAGCACTCAAATATTATCGACTCAAACTATGAACTTGTGAGTCAGCCGTCTTTGACAGAGATATCAGGTCATATGAAGCTGGGCCGCTGAATGACCCAATCCCTCCTCGTCTTTTTAAAGAGGTATTCTCCACCTTGGCCTCACATGTGCAGCATATTATAAATGACAGTTTAGCAGATGGGATTGTTCCAAGGAGTTTTAAACATGCAGTGGTGACGCCTCTGATTAAAAAGCCCGGCCTGGACTCCTCCGACCTTTCAAATTTTAGGCCAATGTCTAAACTCCCTTTCTTCTCCAGAATCCTCGGGAAGATGGTGTACCGTCAGCTGAAATCATTTTTAGATGAGCACAAAATTTCCGAGGTGTTCCAGTCTGGTTTTAAACTCTTCATCGTACAGTCGGCACTGTTGAGGGTTTTTAATGAAATTCTTTTAGCTTCGGACTCTGGCCACTGTGTTGTCCTGGTTCTGTTGGACCTAACAGCTGCCTTCGACACAGTGGACCATCAGATCCTCCTCTCTGGAGACCTGGGTGGGTGTTCAGGGTGGGGCCTTGGTTCAGATCCTTCCTGTGAGTCTGCTCCGCTCACCTGTGGAGTGCCTCAAGGCTCTACACTTGGTCCACTGCTATTCTCCTTGTACTTGCTCCCTTTAGGATCCAAACATGGCACTGGTCTTCATTTTTATGCAGATGATAGCCAGATGTGCATAATTCTAAAACAGGGGAATGCTCGATCCATTAATTGTCTTTTAGAGTGCATTGCAGAGATTAAGGCCTGGATGCTGATGAACATTTTACACCTGAATGATAATAAAACAGTGGTCATGTTGTTTGGTCCAGCTGATACCTCTAAACTTAATGTTGATCTGGGTCCTTTGAGCTAACACCTGACCTGACAGCAACAAACCTGGGTGTAAGGCTGGACACTGATCTGGAGCTGGACGCACAGGTCGGTGGCCAAGTCCAGATTTCCAAATCCATGCTTTTATAACTATTCGTTTAGATTACTGCAATGCACTTTATTTTGGGATGAGCCAGGCGTCACTCTCAGCTGCAGCTGCTCCAAAAACTTTGACCACATTACCTCAATTTTAGCAGCACTTCACTGGCTGCCGATTCATTTTAGAATCGATTTTAAAATTACTTTTATAGTTGTTTTTTTTATAGTTTTAGTCGTTTTATTAGTTTTTAAATGTCTGCATGGCCTCGCCCCAGTATCTGTCTGACCTCCTTGAACCCTCTCGTTCCCTCAGGCCGGCAGATCAACTGCTTTTAGCCATTTCGAGGTCAAAGAGGAAACTTCAGAGGTGATCGCACCTTCTCTGTTCCCGCCACAAAGCTGTGGAATCGGTTGCCCCGACGCATCGAGCGACCGACCTGATAGATAGATGAGCTTTTATTAATCCCTGAAGGGAAATTATCTATCTATTGTCTTTTTAAATCTGATCTTAAAACACATTTCTTCTCTTTGGCTTTTAACTCAGTTTGAGTTGGATTTTAATTGTCTTTTACTGTTTTATTTGTTTTATTTTGTCCTAATTTTTTATGCCTTTTTAATTTTCTGTTTAAATGTGTACAGCAACTTCGGTCTATAACGTTTTTGAATAGTTTAAATAACTTTGTATTGTATTGTGTTGTACCGAGTGCTGAATTATATTAATATAAAGATAATATAAAGATATTATGCACAAGGCAGAGTTGTGTTCAGTCTGTATGTGTCTATGTATGTACAGTATATTTGCCTTAAACTGAGTATGATCCAACCGCAATTTAGAGATATTTCACAATTAAATGTCTTTATTGAAAAGATTAAACATAGCTTTCCTCTACCCCCCTGGGAGAATCACACTATTGAAATTGTTTTTAAAATGAATCAAAACCAAAGGCAACATTTACTTTGAAATTAAATTGTTTTTTAAGTAGCTTTGAAGCCTTTGCTCATCCCTTTAGAGACTACAAGAGCAGAGTTGGAAGCCAGATCTGATATTATTTTAGAAAACATTTGATCAGTCACAATAAAAGAAATGGATTACAGCTGCACAGATGTCTTCAGAAATATACTGCAAGCAGTTCACAGCTGAAGCTCAGACACACTGCATCATGCATAAACCTTGTTACCTTGTTTTATACGGGGAGGAAGCTGTTTTTGTGAATAATATTTCCTGCTCCAATACACATTTGGACTGATTACAGGCAGGGGTCATCAAGGTGGTTCAAACTCAGCTGGGCTTCACTGTGTGATTGGATTTCTGGGGGAAACTTAAGGTTAGAAGATGAACACACACATGTACACATCCACACATACAAAAACACAGATAATACTGCAGTCTGTCCCCAGGAATGTTCACACAGCGCAGTAATGGCAGTAACTGGCTCACCAACAGTACAGCTTGTTCACAGTGTTACTGCCAGCTTCTGATCAAGACGAATCACAAAATACTGTTTTTATTTGTTTAATTTCCAGGAGCTGGGGGGCTGGGCTAGTGATTGATGGCAACTAAAAGGGTGCTTGCATTCACCCATTATTAAAAGAAATCCCTCTGAAGCTTTCATATATGTAATTACAAGTGTACATACTGTTTGATAGACTGTTATCTCTTACGTGTCCCCTCTGAACCCTTTTGCATGGTGAAAATATAAAATAGCATGCTATACTGTTTTCAACTGAATTGATTTCTGTTTAAGTCAAAAGACATTTCAGTTTCTGCTTGTGGGAAAATAAGTCGAAATTTCGTTTCCCACATCAGATTTTGAAGATGATTCATCATATAATACTGAGATTTGCCTCCCTAACCAGAGAGCCCCGTTTATAAATCATCTCATGTCGAATGAAATAAATGAACCTTATTTTCTGAGATCTTTGTCCAGGTGCAAAGGACCATCTTATTATGTCCACTCTGAAAAGAAGTAGTACAGAAAATTGCCCTCTCACTTCTAATGTGTGCTGCTGACTGCCGTGATGTATTAGAAGTATTAGGTGACTTCTCCACAAGGTTGAAGGGATTTGCTCCAAAGACTTTGTATTTTTCTTCCCTTGTGTGAGATGTATGACAATGGTGGGCTTAATGCACTCGTGATTAGAGGTAAATTCATCTCAGACCTCCCGCTTTGAGAAACCACTGATTTCTTCAACACAGCTGCAGGACTCTAAACGATCACTATTCCTGGAAGAAATAAAAAACCTCACACAAGGTTTTGTTAAATCCAACTTGCAAAGGAAAGCCCCAGCTGAAGAAGCAAACGCTGGCAATGAATCCACTAAATACCACTGGGACAGGTTAAGTTAGTGGTGAGACCCCAGAAAATAAATGGCGGGGATGACAAGGCCAAATACCTGTAGGTGTTAAGTCCTCTTTGGTTTTAGTGTCTTAGGGTTGAGAAACTACAGTGGTCACTGCTGGACAAACAGGATCATACGTCACTGAGCACAGTGTGATTAAAAGTTGCCTTGCACTCTGAAGCTTGACTGAGATCAGTTTAGTTGGTCTTAGACTTCAGTGTTGCAATTTTAAAAGATTCAAAAATCCACAGGGAAAAGCTGCTGAGGCTTTTTAGTGTTGTTGCTCCACTGATGAAAAAACTGAAGCAGAAAAATCTGCCATGACATATCAACAACATGAAAGAGCAACGCTATTCCTGTGTGTCACAATAGCAACAGACAGGATGGTAATATCAAATAAATGAATCTGTTTTATGCTGTAACTTGACAACTGCTAATGTAAAAGTAGCTCCTGATCGGACAATATGAAATAATTTTGAGATATGTAAAACTATGCTGCGATGATTAATATGTTGTTTGACATGGTTTTCCCACATAAAATCTAAAAAGGGGCTGGACCTCTTCTCTTTCTCCATCACTGAGGCCCTGGTCAGACCTGGCATTAACATCTGATTAACGGCCGATCACAAGAGGACAGCTCTAAAACCGTCCGTTCACCTGGCATTACAATATGTCTCCATACGCGCATCGTGACCACCTGTGATCGGATCTCACTTCCCTAAGAATAAATACATTTGTTTCCTTGTATATATGTTTTTAACAGGTGGGAGACAGTAGTAGTAATGACCTACATATTTGTGAAAGAGCTTCAGAGAGCCAGGGATTAGCGCAATCAGGCGGGCAGATCTGGACAGACACATCTCAGACAGCTATGAAACTACATATTAAGTTATTTTGTTGAGCCTCTTGAGAGGTGTATATTTCTGGGGCTTTTATTGTGAAAGGTCAGATCGGACGAAGTGAAGCTGTTCTGTTCTGCTGTTGACAGTCTGGGAGTAATAGTGTTTGCTGATATTTTATTACCTTCATGTAGTTTAGACACAATATAACCCTCAGCTACACGAGCTGTTGATGATCACCTCTATCAGTGAGGGACACACACACACACACACACACACACACACACACACACACACACACACAGGTGTCAGTTGAATCGGTTCACACTGCTGAAGGAATGTTGCCATTTGTGGCCCAAACCAAATGTGGTCTGAGTGATCGGATCGCAATGCATCTTGGGTGCATTCACACCTGTACTTAGAGCTGTCCGCTTATGATCAGATTACCCAAGACACGTGTTAATGCCAGGTCTGAACAGGGCTTTAGAAATCCTGGATCTGGCCTCGTCCCACCCACTGCTGCTACTCGCCAGGTTGAGCAGTGCACATCAAGATCAGCAACCAGCTCTCGATCTGCAGCGATAGTTTCGGCCTCTGTTTTATTTTCATATATATTTTTTTTATTTTATTTTGCATATCTGACAGCAATTGACTTTTGAATTTGAGATGTACCAAATCTAGTTTGCCCAGGGTTTATTTGGATTTCAGATATTAGGGAAGTGCACAGACATCCCCCCTTCAGTAGAGCAATGTGAAAACACCTCTCTAGTGACAAAATTTACAAAGATACCAGTCAGTAAAGGTCAGACATTTTAGGGGACATAAACATAAGAAAAACATATTTTGATATTTCATGTCAACACCAGTGACACAAGAATAAACAGAATAACAATGTACTTGATCCATAGAAATGACCACATTTTAATCTAGAATCAATTTCAAGTGCCTGAACGGTCACATTTAGTGGTGTGATTGTTGTGCGCAGCCAAAAAAACTCACTGAGACGGTTTTTGAATGAGAAACCCTTTTAGGAAGCCTGGTGTTGTGTTCCTTTACCCCGTGACTCTTGAGAAACCTTGACTCGAAGCTGTTCCTCTCTGCTGCACATCACCAGCTCCCTCCGGACGCTCCCACCACTCCGCTGTCACCACATGCTCTATTTCTCCTCCAGATGTGAATACTCTCAATCCCTCTGTCTTCTGTACCGCTTACTGAGTGTGTTTGTGTACATACATACAGTACAGTATATGTATACTGCTGCTGGCTGCATTAATCAGTGGGTGTGGGTGTAGTCACTGTTTTCTCCATTTTTTAGACTCCCACAGAATCCCATTAGTATTTATATCAGTGGAGGATTTTTCTGATTCAGACAATTTTCCAAGTACATGGTGTGTGTGTGTGTTTGTGTACGTGGTAAGACTGGGGCTCTCTCGTGAGGAGCAGAGGGACTGGGTGTCGGACGTTTTGGATAGCTTCCAACCCGATATAGTGCAATACCTTTACTGCTTCTTCCCCCTCAGGCTCGGCTGACATTTAATTTCTCTCTCCCGGTGACCAATGCATAAAAGAAAAGGTCCTGCTGCAATTACAGCCAAGGTCAGTGCAGTGGAGTGTAGTGTGCTGTAATGTTAAGATGTTGAATAGAAGCTCTTATGGCATCGCTGTTCTGTTGTGCATGCACACACACACACACACACACACACATGCACACACGCACAAAAGCAAAAGGCAGTCTTCATTTAATTCAAACAAAGACCTTATTTTCACCCCACAGAAATATATTGCAGGAGCCAAAACCGTCCGTGAAATTTTAAATGTAATGCAGTATTTCTTCTATGTCAGTCAGGATGCATGCATACTTAATTTAATCCATTTATAGCTATTTCAGTCAACTGGCATGGAAGGCATGCATGTCATGAATTCAGCCTCCTGCTAATGGTTTTATCATAATGGTTTGGCCTCCCTCTGCCAGCCTGATAAATATGTACGATTCCATGTTCATTAATAAGCAGTCAGTCAAGGAGATGCTGCACTACAGCAGCCACAGGCCTATATGCTCATGCACAAATATGGCCGAATCACACACATGCCAGGGCATGCAAACACCCACACAGAGACACTCTGTGCTGCCATTTGTCCGTCCATCTCTAGCATGGTCATTAGCGTAGCCTCTCGTTGTGCAGATGCTATTTCACTCTCTAATCCTGCCAAAGCTTTACGTACCGGCCTAGCTTAACATCTAGCCAACTGAGGCAACAGAGCAACACCTCGTTATAACTGCTTTTTTTCTGCTGCTCTACATCCTGCCAACTTTGTTTCTTTTCCTCTCCAGCTCTTCTTATCCTCTGCTCCTCTCCTCTCTCCCTACTGGATGCTCATTAAGAGCTTACCCTGGCCTCATGCCTGGCTAGAGACCCTGCCAGTCAAACTGGAAGAAATCTTTACCTGTGGGGTGTAGTGGCTGCAAGATACCACTGGGGGTCGGTAGTGTGCCACAAAGTCTTTGTCTTTCCAAACCTGTTAATCTCAAAGTGTCCACAAAATAACTTGAACCCTCATATTTCAGCAGCAGATGGACTGACTTCATGAGTCAAGATCGCTTTTTCTAAAGAAGCATATTTTCATTGTGCTGTCTTGCAGATCCTAACAGTCAAGAGGCAGCAGGAGAGGGGTGAAATGAAACTGTACTCGGGGTATCATGGGAGCGAGGAAGTTAGAAGGATGGAGCAGATGGCAGACAGATGGAGACGGGAGGGCAGAGAGGAGAGATGAAGAGAGAGAGAGGAGAAAGGGCAGGAGCGAGGGTGAATCCATCAGCGTGACAGAGCGCCGGACAGCTGGATGGATGCCTGTAGGTGTGCTCACTGAGCCGCCTATTCACTCCTCCGTTTTTTGTTGGATTCACCTGGATGCCCCATTGACACATATGCTGACACAGCACTGGTACCACACACTCACGCATCCACCCACAGCCAGTCACGCACACAAACATGCTTAAAATTCACACTAAGTCCTGCAAATAGAAAAAGAAGGCGAGAGCAGAGAGCGGTGGGGCAGACAGCCATAGCATTGTTTACAATAGGATTAATATCGATATAATGGCTGGCAATTTCAAGGCTTCACTCAATCAGCTTTCTCAAATGGAAGTTTACGCATCTGTAGCTTCTTCAGAACAGCAATCAGTTTGGAGAAAAGCTTAATTGTGAAACTTGTGTGAATAGACAGCTCGTTATCATTCCCAGGGCGTCAAATACCGATGCTTTGTCACGCCCCTCGGCGTGTGATACGAACACAAAGCACCATTTAGCATCTGTGTGAGATACACCGGGCTTTGAAGTAACTACAATGCAAATCCATCTGTGCCAATTTTAAAAGCTCAGTGGAAGTGGTGGGGAGTGCAGTTTTAAGGGTGAAAAAACACACATAGGGTGGGTTGGAGGGGTGGTGGATGGGTCCAATAAACAAAGGTTTTCCTCCAGAAGATCGAATGTATGAGTCCCATGTAAAACTGACGGTGTTTCATGTCAGAGATCCCTTTATCTCTAGAAACAGATTCTGCATTCACATGTTGAATCTCTAGGTAACGACACGATATTTTGGTTCCGGAAACGTTCTGGTTTCCATTTTCAGTTGTATTGACCAATCACATTTGAGCACGGGGCTGCACAGAGGTGCAGTAAATCATAGCATCATAGCAAAAGGTTTGAATCTGGCTTGGGCCCCTTTGGTGTGGAGTTTGCATGTTCTCCCTGTGTTAGCATGGGTTTTCTCCAGGTTCTCCAGCTTCCTCCCGCAGTTCAAAGACATGCAGGGTGATTGATGGTTTTAAATTGTCTCTTTGTGTCAGGGATAGGCTCCGGCCCCCTCTGACCCCACTGAGGTAAAGAGGAGGAATGCATTGACGGAAATGCAATCTGAGAACCCATCAGCTGTCGTCTGACAATAGTTTTGCTTTTCTTGGTGTAAACTGGCTACTTGTGAAACAATCCGATTGTATACGACGTCTCTCAACTCCAACTCCGCGCTTGTGTCTCAAGCTGCTAATCAGGTTGTAAACAGTGAGCAGCTCACGAAAGAAGAAGTCTTGGTCTGGA
The DNA here is from genome assembly GCA_947000775.1 of Pterois miles. Classification (NCBI taxonomy): domain Eukaryota; kingdom Metazoa; phylum Chordata; class Actinopteri; order Perciformes; family Scorpaenidae; genus Pterois; species Pterois miles. Next base: position 2,649,849 of record CAMQGK010000308.1, on the reverse strand, counting down.
TATCCGTCAGACCGATAGCTGATGGATTCCAGGTTTGAGGACCCCTAAACTGATATACATTAGGTCACGGACCCAAGATTTTTGGGTCCGTTTTAGATATGATTATGACCAGAATTGTAGTTGCCAAATACAGTTGAGGAAATAACCCTGGATGAAGTGAAATCTATGATCAGAATACACTCTTATGACTCTTACTCACATTGGACTCACTTCTGTAGTGAATTAAATAGTGAAAATAAGCTACCTGGAGCTCCCTCAAGGACATCTGGGGGCATTCAGACCCCTGGTTGAAAAAAAAAAAAAAAAAACTAGCCTACCCAGTGCGTTAGAAAGTGATGCCAAGGGTTCCTGACAAATTAAGCGTGAGCTTAAGAGTTGGTATGAAAATGTGTTGGAATAGATAATGCTAATAATGTCGTGGCTGCTCAGCGGAGAGGATGTAGACAGAGGGAGATAAGTTGGTGGAGAAGTCGAATGCTGAGCAGCCTCAGGGCTGTGAGCCAATATCCGTCACCGTGGCATTAATTATATTCTCTATTCATTAGAGCACACCCTGGGGACCACAGTTATTAGACACAGCCCAATTAGGCCTGCAGTGAGCTAACGATGGCTGGCTGGGGCGAGGGGCAGTGGGACGAATAAGGAAACCTAGAGGGTTGCAGCAGTGCCTCCATCAGCCCCTTTTCTGGGGGTGGGAGGACTCAGAGCAGATGGGAAATGTTGATGTAATAGGAAATGTAGTCTTACAGGCTGTATCCTCAAAGAAATCTATTTTTTGCTGTTATTCTCTTTGAGTATACGAGTGAAAAAATTAGTAGGGTTTATCTCATACGGGGTATTCATGAAACGAAGGCTCATGTCAGAGGATAAGAGAATAAATTACAGAAAAGCCATTTCCCACACTGGCACTGCAATCTGCACCAGAAATAAACCTCTTCAGAGACAATTAGCTCGGTGGCGTATTGTGAAAGCATGATGCTGATATGATGGACATGTGAATGTGTGTGCGGGACAATGGCTTTGTGTAGCTGGATCGTTTCATCTCAGCCAGTAAGCCCCCGTGTATCCTCATACTTTAGAGATTTCAATACTTTTTATTACACCGAGAAAGCTGCTTGGGAAAAGTTACTGTCCCGCAAAAGACAACGACGTCTTCTGCTGCTCGTTTTTAAGGTCCCACAAGGACACGGTGGATGTGAGGAAATAATACCCCATCTTTATGATTTGGTGAATAGCTTCCAAATCTAGATGGGCATTAGCAGATGAGGAGAGATTTACTGACAGTGTTGCTGGCTGTGAAACTTTTTAATGTCACATTTTATATCAATGTGTATTTCATGAAGACAGTGTCAGGACACACTGGGTCTTTGACATGAGTCCAGATCAGTTCTGTGCTGTTCCGATGTTAAAACACAGCAGTGCTTGAGCACCATATTGATCTTCTAGCATCCTTTTTCTGGTTATACCTCTCTTTGTCCTGACGACTGTATGTCTCGCGGCTGCCCCCGGATCAGGCGGTGCAGACCGGCTGTTATAACCGGAGGTGAGGTGAATCAATGTATCAGCACTTCTTTGATGCAGAGCCCGTTTCCCTATAGCGCGTCTTTGGTTGATTAAACACATCGACTGGTCTGTCAGTGGGCTGGAGGGATGGCCCACTGCAGCACTCCGTGGCAACGCTTCTCCCCATCCCCGAGCTTTAGCTGCAGGCTAAAAGGTGAAGGCAAGGCTGGATGATGTCAGCACGATAAATCTGACAACACAAGAAAGTGTGTCTTCATCTCCTCTGTTTTCCTTCTCCTGGCCTTTGTACAGTCCTACTGACAGGAAACTTTAATCTGTTTCTTTACCTCCTGCTTCACATCCTGCAGTCTTCTCCAAGCTCCCAGACTAAACAGCATCACTATCCGTGGCAATAGCGGCTCCATTTGAATACTAAGTAGACAGTCATATTCTATAATTGCTTCGGCCTGTTCGCTGTCCATTACTGAATTAATCATTTCTCTCTTTCTCTTTTTTTAGTGCCCCTGCCTCTAACGGTCTCTCTAACTATCTCTGTCTCTCTAAGGGTGAGCTGATGCAATGATATCGATGACTCTCTGACAGTGCATCCACGGGCTGATTATGCACTTTTCCCTCCAATCTAATCCAGCTAATGATCCAGGGATTTCATATTTATTAGGCAGCACACCATCATTTATCATTTCCCAGCGCCCCACATAAATAGTCATATTGGCTCTGAGTAAATGAGAAGCAGGCAAAGGCAGAAACTTAGTGTCTGGAACCTGTCTGCTTAATGCCCTCATATACTATAACAGGCCCAAAGCAGGTATTTGTCTCACAGATTCATTATCTGATTCTGTGGATGCAATAAGACCAAAGAGACTATATAAATAAATAGGTTTTTTCACATATCCTTGCATGCATGACCGGCTGAAAGGTGTCGCATCAACACATCTGGTCCCTTTGGAAAGGTTAAGTGCAGGCAGACCTGAAGGTTTCATTTAAAGTGGCACTTTACTGTGGCAAAGTAAATTTAATCTTCCCAGGGAGGACTGCTCAGCCTGTGAAAATAGTTGTATAATTTCTTCTGGAGGAGCTTTGTCATTTCTGAGAAAATAACCCCTTATGTGTTTATCATGCGTGACAGCATTTAATCCTCCTGTTGTTTCTGGTTCATGTTTATTCAGTTTGTGTTCCCGGTCCAAAATGGCCACCCTACTTTAGCCATGGATTACTGGAGACATCACTGGAGCTGGACTCCTGTTCATTCCCGTGAAAGTTGCTCAGTGGCACATGAAGCCAAAAACGCTCGATTGCCAAGTGATAAACGACCTAAATCATCTCCCGCATCTAATGGGCCCATTAAGCAGGCGCAGTAGCGTTTCCTTTAGCTCCGCCTCCCAGCCCTCGCTCCAGCTTCGGTCTGGACCTTATGATTTAAAGAAAGAGCAAGTTAAATGTTCATGCTAGGAAGTTGATTTACCTAAAAAAAAAAAATCATTAGCCGTTACAGACATCTCTTTCTGAATGTAAGTCTTTGGGTTAAAAGTCTTTTTGGGCCCAGTGGCATCACGTGACGGACACAGGAGTCGTAGTACCACTGTTTAGCAACTAGAAAAATTTTCTTCAAAGCCTGCCGTTCTTCCTTGATAATAGCTGGTTATAAATCCATACTAATACATAGATTATCACCTAATGTTGTGTTGGATCTCTTTATCAACTTAAGTGAACAAACAAGTTTACGAACAAGTCTATTTATGGCCTGTAGACCTCACTAACCAGAGCTCATATGACTTGTTTCTGAGTTAAAAAAAAAACATAATGTAGGAATTATTGTGACAAATACTCAGATTAAACATATTGTAATATTTATGACAGACCACTTTATGTTAAAGTTTAACAAGAACATCTGTTTTGAAATCATTTCACATTTTTAAATAGTGGTACAAATGAGTCATTGAATCTTATGAGGTTAAATTAACTACATTTTTCAGAGAGGATATATAATAAAATATATAAATCTGTCAAATTTGACTGGAACTCAGCAGGAGGGTTAAGGAAGTGTAGGATTCAGTGTTTTTGGAGTTTCACCCACACTCAGGACTAAAGGGGGATTTATACTCGCACATTAAGGGGTACAGAGCCTACACAGTGTTCAGGGCTATGGCAGCGACAGAGACCACAAAAACTGAGATTGCTTGTTATCTCCTACACGTTGAGGAAAGGCTCAGTAACCTTCTCTTTCTCAGTAAAACACATCTATATTACTAGTGTATCACCTTTAATATAATTTAATCTCGTTTTAGTAACTAGACAAGGAAACCTTTCCAATCAGCGTTCTATATCTTGTCATGAATGAAAAAAATGTCACAGTTACCGTGGGGAATATGATTATAGCATGACGTGGCGTAATCATGTATAATACACCCGTCTGGTGTCGCGGCTGTACTAACACTGCGTGATATCCAATGCTGACCTATAAATCAAACCTAAAATGACAGGATTGATGTTAACCTCTAGTGTCAAGTATAAATCCAATCTGTAAATCTGTCAATCATAAGTCCCAGCCATATCGCAGTTCAACACTAAATGGGTGGAGTAGCCCTTTAACACAAACCCAGTTAAACTAGATTCCCTTATTGCCCTCTGTGGATGATGAATGCATCATGAATGCATCACCATCATGGCTGTCTTACAGGACGTGTGAATGTTGGATTGTTTGTCTTTTCTGTCTGTGGTTGAACTGAATAATCTTAACTCTATGTTTTTAATAATTTGCCGTTTAGTCCTTTTTTCTTCTTCTGCTTCTCATTTCATCAGCTCCGACTGGTCTTCTGCCAGTGAGGGGAAATCTTTTCCCACTTTCTCTTTCAGAGCATATTGTCTTATCATCTTGGAGGTATTCACATGCAACCGTACAAACACAGACACTCACACATACCCTGAAGAAACACACAGTGGATTACAGATGGATTTGATATAGTGTTTGCTTTCACTCGGGCCCTATGTTAATTGATCACATTGATTCTGTCAGGCTGATCCAGAGCCTGCAGGCTCACTGAGCTTCCCCGCCTCCCTCAGCTCAAATCCCAGCAGACCTCATATTCTTTTAGCCAACGCACGGACAAATACACACTCAACCTTTCACCAAGGCAATGTGCGGCATACAAATACATATTTCACAGGCCGTGGAATTCCCACTTAGTTTACTCCGGACCCATAATGGCCACACACTGTTTGGAAATTAATGTAATGGGAATTTCTGTTGTCTCAGCAAGTGTTTGTTGCTCTATGCGTTCATTCATATGTCTGAGCAAATGTAATCCAATAAGGGGCTGGCCGAGAAATATGACATGTCGCATAATAACCTCGCATCACTTGTGGACATATGAGCTCTGCAGAGACGCAGCAGAACCGAGTTATGGTCAGTGGGAGGTCTGCAGGTGAGGATTAATACTTGGCTTGGTCGCTCATGAGGTCACAGCACATAAATGACACTGATTTACTGTCTCGTGGCTGATTTTCACCTGGTGTCAGATTCTCTGTGTCCAGTACAAACCAAACAGAGGATGCACACGCTAAAGGCTAGCATGGACTCATGTACGAACAATTGTGTGAATATGCTATTGTGATTTATCCAGATTTTGCAGCCATTCCAGTAAAATGTTGAAGCATGAACAGGGTAAAATGTACCCGTGGTGCTGAAATATGTCACCAAAAGTCTATTTTTGTTTGATTCTTTCCTCTTGGCATCTTTCCAGGTGCTCTGATGCTTTTGCATGCTTCCATACAACCCATCCCTCTCTCCTATTCAACTCTCCAGCTCTAAGCCGGCGCACAGATTAGGGTGCACAGAGATGTTGAAAATTAAATCTTTTGGATGCAGCATGCCGTGACATTGCAGCTCCTGCTGCCCTCACACCTACACACACTTTTTATCTGTACAATGTGTATTTCACACACATACACTCACAGATTTGTGTGTTGATGTTTTTGTGTAAGGCTAGCTCAGCTAAACTTAAATGAAAAAGATCCAGGCAGCGTTTTACTCCACTTCTCCCATAGCACCGTGATTGTGATTCACAGTTTAAGTAGCAGTGCTGCTCCAGCATTTTGTCCCGTTATGATTTCTACAACAGATAAATAGGGGTCATAACTATCCGGCAAAGGTTTAGGCCAGATATGCAAAGTGTTTGACTCTCGTCTCTTTGTCATGCTGGAGAAATAAAGGAAAAAAAGAAAGAGGGAAGGATGAAAGGAGGAAAGTAAAGAAGAACAGAAAGACACAAGGAAAAAAGAAAGCAAGGAAAAACAATTGATATAGATAATAATAAGACCTGAGGTAGTGGTAGACTTGGCTGGGCAGACTAGATTTATTCCCCAACAATATAATCCAGACAGTGAACCGTGACTTAGATGTATCGCGTCATGGCCGAGCGGAGAAGAGCCATGTTGAGAGATTTTCCTTAATGAGCTCACCCATGTTGAAGTGCAAAGTAGGGTGACATTAATTCTTAATGGGAGCATTAAAAGCTTAGGAGAATTGGAGAACAGTGAGCATTTGTGATTAACTGGCCAAATTAATAGAAAGTGTCACATTAAAACTGAACTCGGTCTGCCCTCCCTACAACACAGGGCTTTTCAGATGTAGTCAGAAGTAGAGTTGGCGATTCCTCTACAGAAAACAAAAGCACAACTCCAGGTCAAAGGATGAGGCTGAGTTTATGTTATTGTCAAAAACAACCTATGGCCCAACGGCGTGGCTCATCGATCTGTTTAAACTCCACAGATTTAGCATTGCACTCCTGTAACACTGTTAGAATCACAATGAACCAAAAAGATAAAAATTGATGCAGCAGAGCAAGAAATATCATATTTTTTAGTCCATGTACTCCTCTCCCCGGTCAAAACCTATGGCCTGCATTACCCACAATGCATTAACATTAACCCTAGTCTCAAGCATAGATGAGGAATGAGATCCAGAGGTCTGGTAAGCTCACTTCTTTCTAACCTTTTTACCTACTTCTACTTCTCCTCGCCAAAAGAATAGTTTTCTTCATTGTCAAACTTGCATTCTTCAGCCCCAACTGACGCTGACTCAAGCAACATGAAGTCATTTGCCAGATTATGTGCAAGAATCACAAAAGGCTTTATTCAACTTTTTTTTTAACTTATGCAAAAGTCATTCCCACTATCTGTGAACGAACATTGATGTGTGAAATCGATTGGCGTTCCCCTTTAACGCTCTTATGTTTCTAACATTTCTGTTGTTTATTGTCATAAAACTGGAGGGGCTCGATCAGTGAAAGAGCTCTGAAGGTATCAGATGCATTTGTTCTGAATAGTTCAGCACAATAACTGTCAAACCTGCCTGTCAACGCTTGAAGCTTTATCCCTAACAACAACACATTGTTGTCTCTTTGCATCATTTTCATGTCTGTAAATCTACAAAAGTCTGTGTGATAAATGTTGTTGTGAGGTAAAAAGCTTTAGATGTGTTACAGTGTGCCTGATTACATGTGATCAATATCAATTTAGAAGCGCTGTACTGTATGTATTTTTTATAATAGATTCCCTGTTTGTTTTCCACTGTAGAAACTTTCTGATGAAATGCTACAAGCAGCTGAGAGTCTGACCTCACTCAGTTTCAAAGCTGGAAACAGGGCGAACTTGCTTCATGCTTTGAAACAACAGCTCCTTTTCCATTCTTAAGCTTTTCTTTTCATGCTAATATTACCTGCAGTGGAAGGCCGTGCTCCATCAGATGCTTAATTAAAGAGTCTTTTATATTATTGACAGCTTGAGCGTTTAAAATGGCCTTCGGTTGCTTCGGTTTGAATGCTAACATATTCATCTTCTTTGGAGGATGCAGAAGTTTTATGCTTCGTCTCACGCACTCTCTCTTTGCTTCTTGCGTTCTCATGTGATGCACACAAATCAACATTTTATATGTTCAAAATATGATTAATGTGACAGCATGCCATGCATAAGAAATAATTTTGTGCACTTTCATGGAATTCGCTCCCAGTCTTGTCTTGACTCGCCAGTCAGTTTAATATAAGCATGACTGCTGCACTGGTCCCATGAGTTGTAGCGCAGTAATTCAGTACTCGGAGTGTGTGTTTGTGTGTGTGCATGTTAGTGTGAGTTAATGAATGCAAGCTTGCATGTACAGTGTGCTGCACTGAGTCACGTCCCTTTGTGGTGAACCACGAGGGGACAGCTTAATGCATTGTTACGTTTTGACAGAAATCCTCCAGAGCCTCCACCTCCACGCTGACGCTCACCCACAGTCATGCAACTCACATACGGAAACCAGTGTTCATTTATTTTGATGGATCTTAGCTGAGACACACAGATGCTCTCAGACAGTCACTGAAACTGGAACAGTCTGTGAAATTGAATCATTGACCCTGGTTGATTCGCTCAAACTATCGCAGCGGGAGACTAAACAGGTGGGGCAACAGTTAAGGTTAGAGAGGCTCTGCAGAGAGACCCAAGTGCTAAAGAGACCAATTTCGTCCAATCCAGTTCAAAAACCCAGACGTTATCCTCTTCGCTGCTGATGAGGAACTTCGCTCAGCTAACCCAGGAGAACTATCCACCTCTCGGTCGTCCTCACTCCATGGAACACTCTCTATTCCTCTCCACGAGCTCCTGTTAGACTAAAAATCAATCCCGCAGTGGAGCGGCAGCCCATTTGTCCTTGGCTTTGACAGAGGCTTGGGTCAATAAAGGCACTGCATCGCTACTCCCTCGTTGGGCCTCCCAGCAAAGCCTCTGCTTGGCACAGCAATACTCTGACTGCCGTCCGTGATAGATGGCACAGGCATGTGAGTGGAATCGCTGGAGCAAGTCGGAGCTGCTGGGCAGCACTGACACATTTTGTTGCCTCTCCTACTTTTATCTCGTGGTGGTACATCAGATGCTATAATGACAGCAACTTTGACTGTGGCTGGTGGATACCACAGTGCATAACAACACTGTAAATCTTGGTTTATTTTACTTTTTCCTCCATGTTAAGGCTGTTGTTATGAGTTTAGGTACCAGGGTCAGTAGTTTAATGGGAATAATTTATTTTTGACCACAGTCTTTTTCACTGTGGATCAAAGTACCATATACAGCATGTGGTTAGTTAGTTTTTAGGCACGGTACGCTAGTGAAATGGTGTCTGTCAGTCTACCACTTTGATCCACACCGAAATATCTCAACAACTATTGGACGGTTTGCCATTAAATTTGTTACACACATTTATACCCCCTCCAGATGAATTTCAGTCACTTTAGTGATCCCTAACTGTTCACCATCGTCTGGTCAGAATTTGATTTTGTCCAATACTTTCGTTTATGACCAATTACCTGCCAAGTTAATGATATTCCCATCAGCCTCAGCTGTACTTTCTTTTTAGTGCTACACAGCAAATAGCATCTGGGTGGTCGAACTTAACACGATAATAACATGTTAATTAAAGGAATCCATCGGTACCAACCATGTCATACTAAATCATCGTGAAAGAGGCTAAATAACACTCAAAATGTGCACTAAATTTTGGCGAGGAAAAACTGATGTGGTTCTGTGGGTCCCCACCAGTCTCCCCTTTACAGACATGCCCACTTTCTGATAGTCCCAGTCAGTCTGGATCAAGTCCTAGTCCAGTCAGCACTCTGACACACTGACAGCTGTTGTTGCCTGTTGGGCTGCAGTTTGCCATGTTCTGATTGGAGCAGATTGTTGATGCTAAAGTCAGAACCTGGGAGGGTTTCTGGACAATATTTGGCATTGATTTGTGTTAATTGATTTCCAATCATAAATATACACATACATTTGTATAAAACAATATATTTGTCCACTCCCATGTTGATGAGAGTTTTAAGTACTTGACAAATCTCCCTTTAAGGTATAATTTTGAACAGATAAAAAAATGTGTAATTAATATGCAATTATCTTGATTAACTATGGACAATCATGTGGTTAATCACGATTAAATATTTTAAATGATTCATAGCCTTAGTTAGTGAACTAACATGCTAAACTAAGATAGTGTACATGCTAAACATTATACCAGCTAAACATCAGGATGTTAGCATTGTCACTCAAACCATGATTGTGTTTGAAATCTCATAGTAATGTAGCAGTATGACCGTAGTGGTGCTTTAATTAGTGCTGCAGTACCAGCTTGTTTCCGCTGGGGGCGCAGTCTAGAAAGGTGGGTGGTTGTTCACCGGGAGCCCTCTTGCCTTTACGCTCCTGGTGGCCCCGCCTCTGATCGTCACCGCACCTGGTCGTCTCACCTGATCTCCTGGCTCGCCGATCCCGGGTATGTCGCGATTGCTACGTGCTTCTTAAAAAGTTTTCCAGCCATCATCAACTTGGCTTTGTCATTCCTGCAGTTCCTGGGTTTGGGTCCTCCATCTCCATTGTTGGAGCTACACACAGGACACGTGTGTGTGCCTCCTCTGGTCCTCGCCCCGCGTGCTGTGGCAGCGCGGCGATCAGCTGTTCCCTACCGCTGTGGCAGGGTGCGCTCGTTTTCCTCACCTTCATGATGCTCACTCAATGCCTGACGGGTTAATGTGTGCGCTACAGGCACTAAGCCCCGCCCCTCGGCCGGCTGCTGTTTTGTGTGGCGGTGATTTCATTCATCCAACTCTGCATCTCCACCTGCGGTGTTTCAGCACTCAGTAAGGTGTCTGTTGTCCTGACCCTGGGTGGCGCTTTATGTATATATTAAGGACTTCTTTTAAACTATGCATGGACTGATTTTAAGTGCATGTTAGAGGATTTTAAGTGCTTGTGAATATTATTATTTTTCTGCTTGTGGTTTTGGTTGCTTTGCATGTTTTGTCTTGCTTAGAAGTTTTGATAATTTTAAAATTTCTTTTGATTATTTGCATTTATTTGATGTGGGTTGCCTGCTGCTTTTTCTTGTGTGTTTTGTTGAGTTCTGTTAAGTTTGGTGTGGTTAATTATTTAACCTTGATTTAAAACTTCATTTAGTTATTTACCTTTTCTGTTTATTTTCAGGGTTTTAGAGGTGAGTGCATGTGTGTGTGTAGGTGAAGATGTTTATAAACTGATTTTATTGAAAACTGTGTTAAAAATAAAATATGTTAAATAAATTTAACTTAAATTGTATTTGGTCATACTGGACCCAGCCTCAAGTCTTCAATAGCAACGAACCTGTGTGCTTTAAATCTTGTTGAAAGTGTTGATATAATTCTCCAGGTGAAATTCCTGGGGTGGCGTTGTTGGCAACAGAATTAACTAATTTCTAATTTGACTATTCACCATTCTACCCCGATCGCCACACTAATATACTGCATATTGTACATACTTGATCAGTATGTACTGCTTACTGAATGCATGATTAAGTCTGTCATTACCAGCAGACTGTTTACACTGAGGCAAGTCAAGCAATACGTCTTCTCTGCGTCACATGACTGTATCAATCACAACGCTACCGGTCAAAGCTTCCACTGAATGAAAAATGTTTATCACACATGTGAATCAACATTACCTCTTCCACTCAATTTCATAATTTCTAGTAATATTTTAGGGCATATTATTCATATTTTAGTGTTAAATATGTTTTCTGCAGTACATTAAATATGTGAGCTCTTGCATTTTCCCTCTTAACTACCTTAATGTCACTCGCCATCATTCATAATCATTTTATCCAAAGGTTAATTGTTAATTGTTAATTGTCCGCCATTGGAGTCTGACAAGCCGCAATGCATTTTGGGGCGTTTGAGCCTGTCCAGTAAGCTCACATCTCATACTCATGCTCATACTCTGGTAATCTAGTATACATATGGGCATACTATGCAGTTGGAACACACCGCATGCAAAATATTATGTCATATTAGTATGAATACAGTATTATGTGAGTTTGTGATTTCGAACAGGCTCCATGTTAGCATGCTGACGTTAACATTTAGCTCAAAGCACCGCTGTGTGTCAGTACAACCTTACAGGACTGTTAGCAGGGCTGTACGTCTTATCACCCCAAACATTTTGCTAAACACTAATAAAAATAAATCAAACGTCAAAAATGTAACAGCAGTTCTTCTAGTAACACACTGTACAGTATATAAAAACTACAGTAAAGAATAACACCTATTTTAACCTATTTTAATGAGAAAGGGCTTTTTCTCATCCTCCAAGCGACTGACCGATTTAAATGTTGTGTACATAAATAGCCAACTCAGTTTTTTGCATCAGCCATGTTTTATCTTAATCTAAATCTGTTTTTATCTCGCTTCATGGAATATTGCCCAGTTCCTAGCAAAAACAACGTCCAGCCTGGTTGCTCTCAAACAACAAAACATCATTGTCAGTTACATTTCAAAGGAAGCATATTTTCCTCAGGATTACATTAGTTTTTGATTTATCACAAATGCATTTCTAATCTTAGTCTGCGGAAATCTGCAAAAGGTTTATGCTGGAGTGGATGGCTGGGTCAGCACAGAAGACTGATGTTTGTGTCCCGTGTAAACCCAAAAGTCAGCAGTGACTTACTTTAATTTATGTCTGTTATCTGAATAATATAGCAAACATACTCACCCTATTTAAGCCAAACTGTGGTGTTTTTACTGAACCTAGTACTTTGTTTGTTTTGTTTTTGTTGTTTGACGATGTGTTTCCCTCGAAATGTAATTGAAAATGCAGTTTAGTAGTCTCAGAACGTCATGGTGTAGGAGACAGGGTTGCACTGTAGTGTCAAGGTCACTGATAAAGGAAACAGGAGATTTGTTTCTATTAACCTTTGACGTCTCATCATAAACTGACAGCTCTTTATCAGCTGTAGAGCTCTAAATAGAGACATTTACATCTGAGCCACTGAACTGCATCTCCTCTTCTATATCAGCCAAAGTCTTTACCACAAGTGACCTTAAATCTCTTGGACTCAGTAGTTGGAGGAGAATTTGTGGCAAATTAATTTTCTTAGTGTTAATAAAAGACAGCTTAGCCTGACTAAGAGGAACATAATTACAAAAATCCTTTAATTTACCTGATTGCCCCTTGGATGAACATGTGATTTCCTAATTAACCTGCTGCAGCCCATTTCCCTCAATCCCAGTAATGAGCAGACTGGTGAATGCAATCAGCCTGACCCTATTATTATTTGTCATGAATAAATGTATGTGTTACCATTATTATCAATTACATGTTCTGCAATTATGCATATCTATTCAGCTCCCCCGCTATTAGTTCTTTCCCAGAATCTGCTCATTTAAAAACATCAGACAGCAACAGTCTCCCAACACATAGACCTAACACTCACGCACACGCACACACACACACACACACACACACACACACAGTCACACACGCACACACACACGCACACACACACACACACACACACACAGTCACACACGCCCACACACACGCACACACACACACACTCACACACACACAGTCACACACACACACACACACACGCACACACACACACACACAGTCACACACACGCACACACACACACACAGTCACACACGCACACACACACACACACACATACGCACGCACACACGCACACACACACACACACGCACATACGCACGCACACACGCACACACACACACACACACACACACACACACACAGTCACACACGCACACACACAGTCACACACACACACACACACACACGGTCACACACACACACACACACACGCACACACACACACACACAGTCACACACACACACGCACACACACACACACAGTCACACACGCACACACACACGCACACACACACACACACACACACAGTCACACACGCACACACACACGCACACACACACACACTCACACACACACACAGTCACACACGCACACACACATACACACACGCACGCACACACACACACGTCGCACACGCACACACACACACACTCACACACACACACACAGTCACACACGCACACACACACACACGCACGCACACACACACGCACACACGCACGCACACACGCACGCACACACACACACAGTCACACACGCACACACACACGCACGCACGCACACACACACACACACACACACACACACACACAGTCACGTTTCCGTAACTTTTGAGGACATTACATTGACTTGCATTAATTTCCTGGAGACTGACTCTAACCCTAAGTGTAACTGCTACTTGCCTAATTCTAACCCTTACCCTAACCTCAACCTAAACCTAACCTTACCCTTAGCCTTACCCTAACCTCAACCTAAACCTAACCTTACCCTAACCTCAACCTAACCCTAACCCTAACCCTTACCCTAACCTCAACCTAACCCTAACCCTAACCCTTACCCTAACCTCAACCTAAACCTAACCATACCCTAACCTCAACCTAACCCTAACCCTAACCCTTACCCTAACCTCAACCTAACCCTAACCCTAACCCTTACCCTAACCTCAACCTAAACCTAACCTTACCCTAACCTCAACCTAACCCTAACCCTAACCCTTACCCTAACCTCAACCTAAACCTAACCCTAACCCTTACCCTAACCTCAACCTAAACCTAACCTTACCCTTACCCTAACCCTTACCCTAACCTCAACCTCAACCTAAACCTAACCCTAACCCTTACCCTAACCTCAACCTAAACCTAACCTTACCCTTACCCTAACCTCAACCTAAACCTAACCTTACCCTAACCTTAACCTAAACCTAACCTTACCCTTACCCTAACCTCAACCTAAACCTAACCTTACCCTTACCCTAAACCAACCATTTTGCCCCCAAAAGGAAGGCGAGTCCCCACAATGTGACTGTGTAAACAGATTCATGTGCCCACAACATATAGTACACACACCTCCTGAGTGGGGTTTCCCAGATTCTCCAAATGAAAAAAAAAAACGACCAACATTTTGAATAGTGTACAGTCAGAGTACAATAAGTCCAGCACCACAGTGGGACAGGCCCTCTTTAGCATACAGCAGAGACAGATGTCAGTGTCACTTCCTGATCTCATAACTTTGCATCATGTGGCTCTTGGTCTCGGCTACTTCCTCTTTTGCGACGTATCAATACAGACGACACTATTTACTTTCCATCACAGCAGACAAACTTAGCCCCGAGTGTAGAGCAACGTTTCTAAGTTTCTTCCAGACTTTATGAAGATTTGATCGGTCATGGACGGAGATGTGCTGTCTTTGTCGTCTTCCTCGTCATTATCATCATCCTCAGCAGCAGCAGAAACACAGAAAGATAATTCACCGAAGAGCAACAGCGGCGTCCCTCAGAGCCAACAGGATCACAAATCAGCTGAACAATTATGGTATGTAGGTTTCACATTCGTGCCTTCAGGGGTGGACACACAAACAGGATTATAATAAAAAATTATAATAGTATACCACCACCAAGTACAGTAACAAGTAATAAGGTGGTATTTATTGTAGGGAAATTGTATTGTATTGTGCAGTTATTCCTGTATTTATAGTATGTCCACCCCATATTTTAGTAAGCTTTCTTCAGTATACAGTGAGACTAATCAAGATGATTGTATGTATATTTATATTATATATATATTTATGTAATAGATTGGGATATACTGTAGATAGTCTGGCCATCACATGTAATGTCTTAAATTCTAAAGACTGTTTGAAACCCACACGATAGATTAATTATATTTCCTATCAGTTTTTCAGAGAGGCTCTGATGGTTAAATAAAGTTCAGTGAGAGGAGGAATAAAGAGTGACTGCGGAGTTTCCCATGAGGTCATAAACATGTAGGCTTCACTTCATAATTTCACAACACTTATACTCCATCATGTTGTAAAAAACGCTACTAAAATCACATCCATTATATGATGTCAAGCCATCAACCTGAAATAACCTCAGTACGTTATGGTGATTTATTATACAGTATGCTTAATGACTAATATGGATCTTAATGTGGGCACACTTGTTAAGTATCGTGACTACACAACCTACACAAATGATGATTCTGCCTTAAAATGGCCATGTTGAAATAGTGAAACTGCACACTTCTCTCAGACTGTGGCCGTCGACTGGTTACTCAGAGACAGATCTACAGGGATATTTCTCTGGGTTGCCACCAGCAAGAAGGAGAGATATTATCTCCCTCTTTATCATATGCCTTGACAGTGAATTTCCATATTGCTGCTGGAAGCTGTGGCATTTTGGTGTCCTTCCAAGATGGCATATGATTGAAAACTTTGTGAAACTGGGTCAGACAGTGTGTATCGGCTGTCAGAGAAGCCCAAAGAGAAAGGGGCTCTGGATCAGAGCGACAGGGAGGCTGGTGTGGTCCCAATAGGATGGCTGAATGTACAGTGCTGACTTGCCAAGTATTGGCCATGGGTGTGTTAGCGTTTCGTCTCATACTGGCCACTAAAATTAGGCTCAATTTCATTTGTTTTATTTCAGCTTCTGACTTACTCTCTCCAAACTGTGTGTGGGTAATTCACTCATTAGTGCCCATAAACAGCCTTCACTAAAGCTTTTTCCAGCTTTGTTGAACTTGCTGACAGATGGTGCAGATTTGGATTATTTTGTCTCTGGGTAAAATTTCCTTTTCTGTATCTAATAAACATTTGTGATTATCGGATGAGACTATGTAGGTTTCACACTTAGTGCAATGTAGCTTTTGAAAAGCTGTTTTGTTAAGAACATAACTTGCTGTAAGATAATTATATTTCTGAAGTCAGTAAGGAAGAAAGGAAAATCCCCTTATTCTGAGCTTTACAGCAACACATTTGTATTATTATCCAGAGGCTTTTAAAGTTTTCTTGAAGAAGCAGTGTGTAGCATCTGGGAGTGTCGAGCACTGAGGCGGCGCACACTTACAAAACACACACCCAAGTGTACATAAAAATATATGAAAAATATAGACAAATAAACAGGAATATAGACAAATATACAGGAATAATATTACCTATAAAAAAGGTAAAAAGACACAAAAAAGTAAAGTAACATTAATCAGAAATCTTGGAAATTGTAAATTCACAGAAGGATGAGTATACTCTAAAGGTTCATCTTATCTTATCTTATCTTAAGTCAATCTTACTTCATTCTTTTTTCCTTATTTATAGGTAATCTTATTCCTGTATATCTGTTTATATTCCTGTATATTTGTCTATATTTTCAAATATTTTTATGTACACTGGGTGTGTTTTTTGTAAATGTGCTGCTGTAATTAACCAATTTTCCCCACTGTGTGATTAATAAAGGTCTATTGTATTCTATTCTATTCTATAGATTTTGCACAGGTAGTTTCACAGTGGTGTGATGAGTTATTGTACAACCAACCAAGGGGTTTATTTCACAACAATAGTCTGCTAGCTGTACATTATCCCACATATTACACAGCTACTTGTTTACTGCTCCCATAGCAACGGTCTGCTATAAATAACCGACCTGAGAATACTATGATTGACTGTTTAGAGTGGAGTATTTCACAATTTCCGTGCAGTAAACTCTGTATAAACTGTTCGTAAAGATATAGAGTGGTTGGGTGAGGCAGAATCTTTCACATCACATTTGCATATTTAGCAGCTACATTAACAGCGTGTTGAACTATGTCAACAAAGCCATTCCTGGCAACAAAGTCATATGGCCGACACACACATTTCTCGACAGTGTCTTCTTTAATTTGTGCAAGAATAAGCACATTATCTTTAAAGGAGATCTTACTCTGAATGAGGAGAATAGAGCAGATACGCCTATTTTGTTTGTGCCCATTGCATGTCAATATTTTTGCACATTTCTCGCCAAAGTCCAGCTCAGAGAAGTTTCTCCAAATGTCAGACTTTCTTTGCTTTACTTTTGTAGTGTAATTAACTGCTTTAATTTTCTTTTCAACCTCATTTGTTGACGCCATCCTTCTGGTTAGTGCGAGCTAAATCCTGGGATCCACAGTGTATTTTCGACCGCCTACTCCCACCTGCATCAAAGTTAAAACCACCCACTTCCGTGTGATTTGCACGATCCCAGTGTAGTCCTTTATCCCCAGTGGCCTGTGTGTATTAAAAACTGTTAAACCTGAAGATACAAAGTTTTCATAGAACATCTTGTCAGGAGTATATATCTTGAAAAACATGAACTCCTTGTAAGTCATTTTTTGATAGACCTGGATCTTCCCATTTATCCTGCTTTGAATACGACTCTCTAAAATTGTGTAACACCGGTTTTCACACAGTAGGACATTGTGTGCAAGTGGATGAGAGGGTGTGTTTGTGAGGGATTTTAGCCTTAAGGGGGATGAAAGGTGATCGCAGATTGTATTTCTTTGTAGTACTTCGCTCTCTGAGGTTACATCAGTCCTGCAGTATGTTGGTGTGAAGAAGCCTCGGGGGCCACATGTACAGTTGTATGTTGGTCAGTGAGCATGTAGAGTCCCCCTCCTGGGCTTTGGACCTCTGCTGCCTCCCAGTCAGCTATGCTGTTTAGACATGACCTCACAACAGGGCCGGTGGAAAGGAAACTACAGTAGTTTGACTAATTAATCTTTGCAAATATTTTCTCTCAATTGGTTCAATTTTAATCAACATTTTCCAGGGATCATCAACTATATTGTTTCCAAAGGCTTTCAACATGCAACTGATAGTAAACAGAGATTTTGATTGGCTGGGATGCAGAGAAATGCACCACTGTGAGTGTGAGTCTGAGTGTGTTGAGTGCATAATGTGACTGTGCATGCATGTGTGCGCGTGGGAGTGCATAATAGCTCCGATTCGATTCTCTGTAAGTGCACTCTATGCGAGTGGGTGTTCAAAAGTACTCTGACGTTCTTTTGTGCGCACATGTGTTTGCTTATTAATGGAAATCCTCTGCTGATGTTCTTCATCATGACTTTATTTATGGCCCATATTCTCTCTGACTGTGTGTGTGTGTGTGTGTGTGTGTGTGTGTGTGTGTGTGTGTGTGTGTGTGTGTGCAGGACAGAGGATGTGAGTGCGGTGGGTGGAAGCAGGCTGCTGTCCACCGAGGAACAGGTCACTCTGATCACAGAGAGTATGACCGTCACCTCCACTGACCAGGAGAAACTGCTGCTGCTCAACAAGAACACTGAGCTCCGCAGAGTCAACAAAGAGGTACGACATCACCTTAAACCAGCGCAGACTCGTCACAGGTCCATGTTTGTGTCACTAACGTCGGCAACTATATTAATTTCTCTCTGACAACCTGAGGACTGGGCGTTGTGTGAGAAACTGCTGCTAAGCCATCAAGAATCACCATTAAAGTTATACAACCTTTGCTTCTTGATTTTAATCAGATGCTGCTTAATAGAAAGAGAAAGACAGGAGAGAAAATGATTCTCTCAACTAAACTATAATGTATTTAGAGAGCATGACGTCGTGTTCCACCTCACTGACCTAAATCTACTTCCTGATGCTGAGGACTGAGAATGACAACAGCAACAGGCTGTGATGATGATGATGATGATGATGATGATGATGATGATGATGATGATGATGATGATGTGTTACAGCTGATGAAGCTGAACGAGGACTGGGACCAGGTGTACCGCAGTGCCACGCTGGGTCTCCAGCACAGCCTGGAGGCGTTGGAGCTGGAGAACACGGCCATCAAACAGCTCAACAGCAGACTGTTGCTCAAAGTGGAGCACCAGCAGGTAAACAAACAGCAGCGCTTCAAGTGTGTAAGCGTATGAGGGGAATTCATAAACGGTGGGTTGTGGTGTAAGAGGTACAGATGTGGTTTATATACATCAGGTTCACTGCTGTGTTTGTGTTTGCAGAGTGCAAAGGAGTACTATGAGCAGGCGTTGATGCAGGAGCTGAAGAAGAACCAGGAGCTGCATGAATACATCAGACTGGTGGAAAGCAGGATGCACCAACCAGAGAGAGACTGTGCACCTGCCAGACAGGTATTATACCCGTCAGTGGGTTGTTCTCTGATCTATGATTTGAGTATGGTTAATTCATTTGTCTCATGTTTTTACTAAAGGACAGCTTCAGCGCTGTGATACGCGGCCCTGTGTCAGGCTCCGCCACTAATCCTCCAGTAGGTCCCGACCTCTCGCCCAGTCACGTCTCTGGATGCAACCCCTCATCCTCCTTTTTCCCAACCTCGTCCGAGTGGGAGGCAAAAAGCCAGAGAAGTAGTGCCCCACTGGGAGCACTGGGAGACTCCCAGCAAGAGGTGCAGGATCTAAAAAAGCAGCTGGAGGCACTGCAATGTCAGGTGGGACGCTCAGTACAGCACGGCATCAAAAACAAAATCCCATTTCTGATGTGATGAGCTGAACTGATGTCAAGTCACTGTTGCCAGGGGAAGATTTGCTTAATGCTTACACGTGAATTAGACGGTGAGCTGCACCACCAAGTGGTGGCTCTGTGCTGTTCCTCACAGTGTTGTCAGAAGTATCTGCAGATCACAAGATATGGCTTTGGTATTGGCTCTCTGCCACATTGATGTCTTGTGTCAGCAGACCCAGATTTATGAAGCAGAATATCAGACCGAGCACAACGACCACAAACATACACTGCAGGAGAACCGGAGGCTGAGGAAGAAGCGAGAAGAGACTCGCCAACAGGTGGCACTACTGCAGGAGCAGGTAGTGTTTGGATTGTCTGCATCCACTGAGCTCATTCCTGAGTTTCTTTAGGATGGTTTCTCACTGGAATCTCATGTTTTATTTTCTGATGTTACTGTCTGTTGTCCTGATATCGCCACAGCTAAAGATTTACGAGGATGACTTTCGACGGGAGCGGTCTGACAAACAGATGCTGCAGCGGCTGTTATTGAAGAAAACGTCTCCAAACAAGGACCCTGTGCTTATTCACCGCTGCAATAACGAGCAGCAGCCTCCAGGGGGCGACAAGAGGACGCAAAGTGGAGAGAAGAGAAAGCAGCACCACCCACTCTGCCCCAAGCACCCAAACAGGGACAAAGAGTCCGACTGACATCATCCACAGTGAACTAAGTCCTAAATTTACCACTTTAAAACAATAATAATAACAATAATAATAATAATAATAATAATAATTTTCCTTCACACTCCCTTACAGCACTTTTATCTGATTAATTAGAACACAGTTAATGATAATGTTTATGGGAAATAGTGCAACATGAGCAAACTGGGGTCAAATTAATTGTTTTCTCTGTTAGGGTTTGCTACCTTTATTAATAATACAATATTGCTGTTAAATTGTACATTATAATCTGTAGTGTTTTTCTGTATAATATTTACCATAACCGAAACAGCTGCCAAGTTTGATGCCTATATATAATTAATATATCAAATATGTATTTTCTAATATATCTCTTTCCAATATACAGTACCTCTTTCTCCAATGTTAATGTTTTTAAATAGAAATGTAGTGAAAATAATGAAAAATAAATAATGATAACTGTCAGAGGAGGCTACACAGCTCATTTCTAATTCTAGTTGATTCATTATTTTTTCTTTATGTGGAGCATTACTTTGTCTGCAAAATAATTTTCTCTCAAACACGTCGGCTCATTAAAAAACAGCCACAACCACACAATAAAAGTCAATGACATCAGAATGTCAGACAAGGAGGCAGCATGCGACTGGTTTCCCCCCGAACAGCTGCTGAGGATCGGACGGCTGCCTCCGGACTGTGCTGCTGAGTTAATGTTGGCTCCGACACTGAAGGAGGCTGAAAACTTTCCTGCTCACTGATCCACATCTGAACTGAAACTCTTGACATATATCATCATAATCAGGATAACCAGGGGTTTTGTCCTCTGTTAATTATTTTCTCAGCATCCTCGCAAAATCACTTCAAGAGACCAAAAGATTCCTTAACCTGCCTTTTGTATTGAAGCACACAACATAAAGTTTAGTGAAACAGTCTCATCAGTAATCAATAATAGTAACAGTAATCTAATAATTTGTGTTAATGTGTGGAGTTTGCATGTTCTTCCTGCGTTAGTGTGGGTTTTCTCCGGGTTCTCCGGTTTCCTCCCACAGTCCAAAGACATGCAGGTTAATTGATGACTCTGAAGGTGTGGATGTGATTGTGAACGGTTGTCTGTCTCTGTGTGTCAGCCCTGCGATGGACTGGCGACCTGTCCAAGGTGTACCCCACCTGGGATCGGCTCCGGCCCCCCGTGACCCCTGACGTGATAAGCGGTTGCAGATGGATAGATGGATTTATTGATTGATCAAATGCATACACACACATGCAGTATATATATATATATATATATATATATATATATATATATATATATATATATATATATATATATATATATATATATATATATATATATATATATATATCACATTTATAATGTGAACGCTGCTGTTTCTTGACCACATTAATTTATACTGAATTAAACATGCATTTTCATGTATGGAAATTATATATGTGAGTAATAAACATTCCTTCCATTTTTTTATCTGCTATACCAAGATAATTATTCCATTTGTTATATATGTTTTATTGCAGTTCATAAATGCTCTTGGCTTTGGTAAGAATATTTAATGCAGCGCTTACTAATCGTCTCTATCCTTTTTTTAAAATAAATATGTACTTTTAACATCATTTATTTTCCTTCCCTACAGCGTTGATACCTGGGCCCGGCTCAGTCATTAGGCAGCAATTTAACCGTATAGCTGCTCTTTATTCAAACCTAGAGAGCGCCTGTGTTATCACTATTTTGTTGTACTTAGATATAGATATATAATTCTCAGATATTGGGTTGAGGGTATTTCAGTATTTCAGGCAGAGGCTCCAAAGAAAATGATAATAATAATAATGCAGTGGAGGGCCTTGATTTTTTACGAGATAAATTGTAAGATTCAGCCCCCCTTTCCGTTTTTTTGTGACGTTTTCTCAGATTTTTACAACATTCACGCAGAATTACACAAACAAGCCTACTGATATTTTAATATATTCCCATATACTGTATAAATGGACAATAAGATAAAAAACTGAATTCAAACAATAGCAAAAATGATGTTATAATATCCAGAACAACTAAACAATCAGGAAGCTGGCTAAAATGTTATTGATTCTTTACACAACATGTCCAAACACTCACAAGGCACGCTCATAACATCCTTCACAGATAATATGAAATATGTCTTTATACTGTGGTCAGTCATACTTCCCTTGCTTCCTGACAAGGAAGAGAAAGGTTTAATATAAGGTGGTGATGATTGGGAGAGTTGGTCATACTCATATAATGAGTAACTGTGAAGTGAAGCTGTATCGTTCATATCGATCTGGACCATTTTCAAACAACAGATCCAAAAACCTGTTTCCTGAAGCGTGACATTAGTTATGAAGATGGCGATAACATAAGCTGGCATGTAGCTCCCAAGAAGAAAAGGTTTCATGTTACTGTAGTGTTTGAATGGCCCACCACACCTGGACAAAGGCTGTGCGCGTCACAGTCGTGGGTTTTCCCTTACAATGTAGGACAAGGATAAATTGTAAGATGCTGTCAAAGGAAGTGGAGTTTCCAGAAGGTGCTCTGTGCATTATAAAACCGTTGCTTGGTAGTATCCCCACTCAGAGAGGAAGACGAGACTGAACACCAGACAGGTATGGAGAAAATATAATACTTAAGTTAGTAATAAGATGTAACACCACCTATCGACTGTGTCGTATATTGGTCTTAAGGTGGAGCTCAGTGTGACCCAACTAAATGTGGTTAGATGTTGTTTCGAATTAGTCCAGCTGAGCAGAGCATGCTTTCTTTTTGTCTGCAAATTAAACTTGACAGAAAACACAATGTTTGGCAGGATACTGACTATATTTCAACTGAACGTTTTCTATCTGTCCTCACCTCCACCGCAAACAGTCTGTACCTTACACATATTGAAGAAGCCCTCAAGGCATCAGCAGTGAAACCGTCCACCAGAGATGTCTACATCCACGGATGAACTGCAGGAGCTCTACAGCCAGCAGGGCTTCCTCTCGCCGCTGCCTGTGCTGAAGGAGGCTGAGCTGAGGGAGGCCAAGCAGGCCTTCTCTGAGCTGGAGGATGAATTTGGTGAGTAGCACTGAAAGATGAAGGAGGGAAGGGATGAAAAAGGACACAAGTTAAAAGACACGCCGCAGAAATCTGGATATACGGTATATGTGGTTTTGTGCGTAGACCGTGAGTCTAACTTAAAAAATTAAATGCTTGCCATTTTTTGTTCAAAGTGTGGCCATCTTGTTTTTTTGTCCAACACAAATCAATAAAGAAGGTTAATATATGATGAAGCACTATTTGTCAGTGAATGGGTGTTTTCTGTGTGTTCCCAGGTGAGGAGTACACCCAGTACAGCCTCCACAATGTTCACCTTCAGTATCCGTGGGTGGCGGGTTTGACCAAACACCCTCAAATCGTACAAGTGGTCAAAGCCATCCTGGGCCCCGACGTCATCCTGCTGGACTCCCGCTTCATCTGTAAATACCCAGCGCTCAAACCTGAGAGCAAACCTGGACTTCCATACGTGGCCTGGCATCAGGATATGAGGTAGATTCACACACTGAATAAAACTCAGAGAGGTTTTGTTTTGTCTGACTGTAATGGTTTTGTTCACAGGTATTGGGGTATTGCTGGTGGCCCTGTTCTCTCAGTGTGGCTCGCGTTGGATGACTCACTGCAGGAGAACGGCGCTCTTCAGGTCATCCCAGGTACCACAGCTCCTCGTTCTGCTTCTCATGCAGGATTATGCCTTTAGCCATTGACCTGGTTTACTCTTTACACACTCCCCATTAGCTGGAATTAGACAAAATTCAAATATACACAGTATCTGCCCATCAGCCATAACATTACGACCACCTGCCTAATATTGCAGCACATCCCACAGATGTTTAATTGGAGAATTTAAATCCAGGTTTTCTCTCAAGTGTGGTTTCATAAACTAAAAGTGGGCTACAGGTATGTAACTAGTAAACAGTATACCTGTAAGTACCTTGTAGCAGTATATAGTTATAGTATATAGTATAGTATATAGTTCTTATAGTTGCAGTGCAAAATACAACTTGGATGTAAAATAGTTGTGTACTCAAAGTTTTTAAAGTATACTTTTATAAACTAAAAGTGGGCCAATTTAGTCCCAAGAAGTAATGACGTAGTACACTTACATGTGTATTTCTAGTACACTGATAGTACACTTATTGCATAGAGTATACTTGGGATTATACTTGAACTATACTTAAGTTTATACTGTAAAATAAACTTGTAGTGCACTACTTTGTAAGGGCAGCTATGACTTGAGACAATGCTGACTGCTTTCTAATCCAAGCTAAATACCTGCCTGCATGTATTTAATTCATCTTCTTTTTTTTTTAATGATTTACTCTGTGTGCTTTCGCTTGCTTGCTTTTATTGTTTTATCATTTGTTTCTTGTGCTTTTACCTGCACTTTGGGTATGAAAAGTGTTGTATAAATAAATTTGCCTTGCCTTAGTTGGACCTTAGCTAAACAAAAAGCTTTTCTTGACTCCAACCAAAGAGTTTAAAAAAAGGTCTTTGTATTTCTATCAGTGTTGAATTAAATGAGCAACCTGCATCACAGAGTGTGACGTTGTGCCCGGCAGGTAGTCACAGCGCTGGCATGTTGCCCCATCGCCGAGCCACCCGGCCGGGAAACATGCTGTCAGTCAATCAGGAGATCCCAGACGAGCTGGTGCAGGCTGCTGAAGCTGTGTTCTGTCCTCTGTCAGCTGGCCAGATGTCTGTGAGTTTATTTCCTGTTTGCTAAAGACGACAGGGTTATGAATAGACTACAATATAAGGTCAATTAAAGCTACGGTTGGTCATCTTTTTCCCAAAAATGTTATTGTTTTATTTGTTGAAATTTTCTTTACATCCCGACAATGATGCATAAATCAAATGTTCTGACAGCATACAACAAAATCTGGTATCTGTGGCTATCAGGACTGTAAGAAGCCCGTCCAATCATTTCATTGGGCCTGTGCACTTATTGCGCATCACCAGAGTCTTCCTCCAGATGCTAGCTTGACAGCTATAAGTACTAACAACAGCCATGTTTGTCGTTTACATTCATAATTTGGTTGAGACGCTTTGGATGGAGGCCTGAACAGACGTCAGCGTCGCCAACTTGGTGACTTTCTCGCCAGATTTAGGGCCTTTTGGAGCTAATGCTGCTAGCTACTTTCATCAGAAACCAGATGGCGACGCTGGGCTGGGTTTTTGGTTGCATCACATTAATTAGGATTTGTTCTAACAGATTCATGATGGACTCCTCGTCCATGCCAGTGATGCCAACACATCCCAGAGGAGGCGTTGTGGGTTTGTGATCCGCTATGTTCCCACGTGTGCATATCCCGTACAGGTGAGACAAACACAAATGTAGATTTATTTCTATATTCCATGCACATTATAATTTCATAGACTGACTTGGACTGTGTATTGATCCTGATTGTTTTTGCTGCCGGTAGGATCCTGATCGTCCCAGGACGTTTGCTGCGACAGCGCTGGTCTGTGGAACGGATCAGTTCAATCATTTCTCCAATGAAACCATATGAATACTTACCTGTACGCTTTACTGTAATATTTTACACTTACAACAAATGTCTGTGAATAATATAATTTAGGAAAATAATAGTAATAGTAGCTTGTACTAAATTATGGAGTACTGAAATGTCTCAACTGTGAACAGATTAGTAATTATATAAAATAATGTTTTAATGTTAAGAATGTGTGGACATTGTCTTGTTGTATTTATACCTTTAACTGGACTGTTTTAAACTGCTTCAAAATAAAATTCAAAATACTTTTACACTGGTCAGTCAATGACTCTCAGTTAAACCAGGTCACTTAAATACTGAGGATGTCTTTGCTAAAGGTCAATGGACTTCTGAAATATAATCTTAAAGGGAAGCTATATTCTTCAAAATCTCCCACAAAAACACTTCAGTTAGTCGCAGCTTGTTTTCCTGTGAAATTTGTAAAATATCAACCTATAAATCCAACGTTCATTATGTAATTCAAGGCTTTATGTTTTTTGAAGTGTATTACTGATTCATTAGATTGTCATAAATAAATACTGAGCTCAAAAGTTGTCAAAATGTCGCACAATGACAGTCAGAATGTGTTTATTTTAATAAAGTGACGACAAAGTTTCCCTGCTCTGGACAACAGTAATGTATAGATTGATTGATTATTCTAGATTCTACTTCGTACAAGAAAATGTCAGAAAGATGGAATAAAATATGGAAGCAAAAAAGGGACATAAGTATTTGAATTGTGCCACTGAATTCATAGTACTGAAAATATTTTTGGTTTGAAAAGCATTCATCTGACTACATTTGTTCATTTGTTCATCAATTCAGCTCTTTGAAATAAAAATATGAAATTGATTGTTTTTCAAATTTAAAAACTGACTTTGAATATAGTTTTTTCAATGTTCATAAATTCAGATTCACAAATTCAGTTCATTCATTCAAAGTTTAGCACTCCACTGTTAATCCCATTGTTGAAGTAAAAGCGTTTTCTAAAACGGTGTACAGTATATACGAGTATATTAGATTATTATCCCAAAATATTTATGGTATTCATTGTTTTATTTTAATAAATAAAAAGTACAAATTTGTAATTAGTAGAGTCACTTTTATTGAACATCTCAAATCAAGTGATCGATAAGTAGCTATTACACACAGTCCCTGTATAGACACGTTTCACAGTTCAACCGCTCACAGACAGTTTTAAATCGATGCAAACATCCAGCATGTGATCAGGAGTTTTAAGCAAGTTTCAGTGTCTCTTTAACAAGGACTCCTAGTCCATCGAAAACATTGTGAATGGGAGTTTTGCACATGAATGCAGAGGTGGTGACCAGCTTATTTTTGACATCAACATGTGCTTTGCCCACATCCGTGTTGACATGTTTGCAGCCCATCTCCGTCATAGTAACTGCTGTCTGAGCGTAGGGCCACCTAAAGATGAACAGAGACGGAAAGTTAGAGCTGTGGAGTGATTTTTATTTTTGTATGTATATCCACAGGCGACTGATAATGACATTATTTCACACACTTTTCACTCTCTTTGTCCTGTCCTACAGTGAGCTCACAGCCAGGCAGGACTTTGGCAGCGAGGGTGGGGGCGATGCAGCACATGCCCAGCGGCTTTCCGGCTTTGTGGAAAGCCTTGATGACCTCCTCTACATCAGGCTGGATGGTACAGTCCTTATTCTTCACTCCCCAGTCACTCAGGTTCTTCGCCACACCTAAGCTCCCTGAATGTGAAAACACAGGTTTTGTTTAAAATATTGCAAAAATGGAAGTGAAAAAAACAGGAATAATATGGAAAAATCCTCATTTGAACCTGGGAAGATGACGGCATCAAATGATGAAACGTCTGATTTGGCCAGATCAGTCACGTCACCCCTGGCGATGCGAGCACTTTCCTGCAGGATGTTTCTTTTCTCCTCTGTAGGTTTCCAATCAAAGTGATTGACAACATGCATCTGATCTACATTTGGTGCAAACATCTGCACCTGAAATGAAGCATGTGAAGCTGTAGCTAAGGACTGTAGGGCCTTTTAAGTGTTGTCATTAAGACCAACTATATCTTGCACTCACCGGCCACATAATTAGGTACACCTAGTCAATTGCTAGTTAATACAAATAGCTAATCAGCTGATCACATGGCCACAACTCAATGCCTCCTGCTGCACTTGTTTACATGAAACAATCAGAGCCATGTCGACAGAGGAGTCACAGGAGATGCTGCTACTGGTAGGAGAAGTTACAGGAGGGTTGAAGTCTGCTGTGCAAGACTCCACTGATAGAAATTAAAATGCAGTGCTGTAAAATGAATATGTATGAGACACTTTTTAAGCATTTCACCATTTCCTTTATGCATTTAGCAGTGCTACTTTGCATGTAATCATCACATTATCGTCTAATATCAACCTTTGTTCCTAAAATATTGGGAGCCAGCAGTGGTTAAGTTTACATAGCAGGAGTGAAGGTGGTGCAGATGGATCTCACCTTGTATTTGTACAGTAGGATGGGTGGTGCAGTGTGATGGAGCTGTTGAGCAGCAGAGCTGTGCTGGCTGATCTCTTTATAGTCCTGCCTGCCTCCGCCTCCTCCCACATCCTGCACCCAAAGGTAACCAGGACACCGGTGCACTGTCACGATCAGCTTTGGAGGTAAACTGTAAACTGCTCAGTTTTCAGTGAACAATTAAAGATAATGAGGGAACATGTAAATCACATGAGTTATTTTACTGGATTATATTCAATCCCATGTGTTTCAGAACTATTTAATAATTATCTTTCTAGAATATTTTTATAGCGATATATTAATTTATTAAGAACAAGGCAAAATAAATAGGAAATAATAACAGATGCTTTAATATGAATGCCAGCCCTGCATTTTATGAGGCATAGTTGGAAGTCTAGGATCATAATACATAAATCACCAGATCTGTAACTTTACTTGTCAAAAACTATAAAGCAGTGTTGATATTTAGACTAAGTTGCGATTAAATGCCGATTATGTGCAGCAGACATTATATTTCTGCTCATAGTGGATCATAATGACGCAGTTCCCACTGAGCTCACTTTTTAGACTCACTGCTGGCGGGATCTTTTCTGGAAGAGTCTATTAGTATTATTATTATTCCTCTATTGCCTGTCGGGATTTCCCCGGTGACGTTCGACACGGGTTTTTCCCGCGTGCTGCTGACGTCACACGCGAGGTGAGGCTATAAGATTGATCCGGAAGTCTCCAGCATCAACTCCTGCGATGGTTCAGCTCCACTCACTGCACGTGTCCGTGGGCATACTGGGCATCTCCGGTGGTAAGCTGTTATTTACATACGACAGCTGAGGGTGTTTGTTTGTTTGTTTGTTTGTGTAGTTTAGTTCAGTTTTGTATTTGCAGTCATAAGCCTACTTTCTGCTGTTTATTTATCTACTTATTCATATTGTTATATTTTGATATTGGTATGTTGTGTAAGTTTTGAAACCTAAGAAAGAGTAGTCAACCACTAATAACAGAAACCAGTTTTATTAATAATTAAATGTAATATAAAATGTAAATGATCTCTCTCTCTCTCTCTCTCTCTCTCTCTATATATATATATATATATATATATATATATATATATATATATATATATATATATATATATATATATATATATTTTCTGATTTATAGGTTCTCTCCTGCTTTTGGTGAACAACTATGCCAGCTCACCTGAGAATGACTTCATCCCCCATACTGCACTGGGGATTCTGCTCCTCATCATTGCAGCCCTCGTAGCTTATGCAGGTTGGTTTTGATGAATGTTTGTTTTGCTTCATTCGTTAGTACTGGTTGATTGGTATTTGTGTGTAAAGCTCCTCTCTCTGTATCTTAGGTATCTGTCGCAGTCTGTCCCACGCCCAGCTCTTTTCCGCTCTGTGTCTGACCGTCTCGGCCCTGTGGTGTGGTTCAGGTCTGGTGTACATCCTGGTGGGGCAGGGGGTGCTGAGGCCCACAGAGCTGAGATCCTCCCTGGTCCCGGGCCTGGCGGCATTTACCTTAGCCCTGCTCATCATAGGCGGCGTAGCAGTCGTTGCAAAGAAAGCAGTTCTGTTTCTCATAGCTGTCGGTATTAGCTTAGCGTGTGCTCATGAAATCGCTGGTTTGTCAGCTGAAGGTTTTGGTCAGTCTGCCACAGCTGCTAACTACCTTCTGGTCTGTCTGGTGGGTGTTTACTTTGGGTTTGGACGTCTGCTGTCCACCATCACTCGCAGTAAAGTGGCGCCTCCAGGGATGGGCCTGAGGAGGACGGCAGAGCAGAGCCAGGGGTGCAGTGATGCAGTGTCGGTAGGTCTGGTGATGAACCTGCTGTCCGCCTCTGTGCTAGCCTGTCCTCTGTTAGGTGTGGTCCCCCAGCTCTCCATCGGTCACATCCCCTGGCTGTGGACAGCTGGAGTTTTCCAGCTCGGCATGTGTGTCCTCTTCTACCGAGCCATGGACACACTGGCTGCCACTTTTTATGGCTTCACTGCTCTGCTGAAATTTGCAGAGGGCTACAGTGCTCTCTTATCCCCCACAGTCCAGCCTCTGTCCCCTGTTCCCTTCCCCGTGGTCTTCTCTGTGCACGTCTCCATCCTGGCTCTGTTCAGCTGTCAGAAGAGCTTGCTGGACGGGCTCTACCAGTTATTCTTTGCAGCATATTGTATTTCCATCGCAGCCCAGCCTCGAGGCTTCTTCCAAGGAGGCACGCAGGGTGTACAGGGAGCAATATTTATATCCTCTGCAGGCATGCTTTTAATTACCACATTCAATATGGTCTCCACAACAATGATTCCTACAGGGCAGGGCTATTTCAAGGTTTTAATAACCAGGATGCAGGGTCTCACTCTCAGAGCCCATGATAAAGAGCTACACGCACCTCACTTGGGCTACTCCAAGTATGCAGATGCAGAAGTTTTAGGCCACGCCTGCAGTGTGCTGGCTGCTTTCGCCATCACAGCCACAGTTGGTGACGGGGATCCTCTGTCCGGGCTGATTCTGCCCTGGGTGGTGGTGGCTGGAGGGGTGCTACAGCTGCTCTGTGGTTCAGTAGCTTTTGCTCGAGGTAAAACCTTTGAGAGCACAGTTTTTATTCTGTATGGCATGATGTGGGCGGTGTGGGGGTTGACACGATACGGCGGCCTGTACGGTGAAACCAGGAGCTTTAACATGGCTGTTGGTATCATTAGTTTCATGCTGTTTAACTGTCTAGTGACAGCTGCAGCGATGTTTCTAAATGTCGCCTGGTTTGCTTACGCCTTCACCTTCCAGCTCATCCTTATTAGCTTCCTGCTAGATGCAATCGGTGCACTGCCTTATGGTTATGACATAGGGGTCACCATCATCTTCGGTGTGGTCAGTTTTTATTTTTTCCTAGCGCACATTTTCAACAGCACCTTCCAGTCCCCACAGATCCCCTTGGGAAAACCTTTGGTCAGGCTGGGTGGGGTTGGTGGAGGTGCAGATATTTGTCCGCATGTACCAGCCAGCAAGGCCACATCCGTCCAGCAGATTGCAGGTGAGAATCTGTTATTAATCAATGTTGATTTTTAAAAATACACAGTTGTTTACATACTTGATGTTCTTTTTCTTGCTTCTGCAGAAATCATGAAAAATGGAGGCATATGTGGAATTCCCACCGACACCGTCTATGTGCTGGTGGCAGCTTGCAACAGGCCCAGCGCAGTCGTCAAAGCCTACAAGTGAGTTCCTGTTTTCATGAGCGTGCTATTATCTGCATTCATTTATTGATTCAATCTCATCACTTTCTAACTAACTGCTGTGTTTGATTCAGGGTAAAGAAGCAGGCGCAGGACCGACCCATGTCCCTGTGGATCTCCTCCATCAAGCAGCTGGAGACGGTGCGACACCTGCTGAGCCCTCTGCTCCTCGACTTCATGGAGGCTGCATGGCCCTCCTCCATCAGCATGGTTATACCCAGAGGTAGGTGTGCGTTTATGGCTGCACATATTTGCAAGAGCAAAATTGTATGAGGTTGGCTCATGTTGCATAATGAGGGTTTTATGAGCATCACTCTCGGCTCACACAGGCCCGTGGATAGACACCTTTGGTTTAGGAGATGCTGCCAAACACATAGGGACGCCACAAAGCATTGCAATCAGAAACCCAGACTGTTCTGTGGCCACACACCTCATAAATCTGGTAAGGGCTGTAGGGATTAATCTCTACAGGTTGAATTGAATGAATGCATCATAATGTAACTCAATGACGCCTCCTGTTAACGTTAGCTATTAGCTCAGTGCAGGACTATGCTGCTTACCGGCTGCTAACAGTGTAATGTGACTGAAACTAGTCAACAGACCCTTTAGTAAATACCTTTAATAACCTTTTTTCTTGCAGGTGGGGCCTATCGCTGTAACCTCAGCCAACCCTACAGGTGAGGCAGACACAACTCATCACAACCAGGTTTATGCCAAGCTGGGCAAGAAGGTGAGATCAATAATTCAGTTAATTCAGTAATTATTATATATATTAAATACCAGAGCCACTGGTTTATTTTTTTTGCAGTATACATGCATTTTGCTTGGTTAGGTGGATGGAGTGTTATGTGACGGTCCCTCCCCAGAGAACATTGCCTCCACTGTGGTGGACTGCACTAAGATTGAATCAGGGCATATTGGTTTCTTCAGAGTGGGTCTCATTCCTAAATCTAAGGTAAAATAAACATCCCTTTTTGTTCTATTCACTCTACATTCACAATTTCAGTTTCATGTTCGTACACTAATGCCTATTTTTTTTGTTTCTGTGCTTTGAAGGTTCTTCAGATCTTTGAGGAGGTTCAGAAGCGGCACAGACATGGGCAGACGAATCCTGCTTTTGAACATGATCTGCATCTATCAGATACACAAAGGGACAAAAGTTCAGGAGAGCATGACACAGCAGAGTCAGGAAGAGGAAGTGGAAACACAACACCATCCACACTTTCACCTGAACAAAGTCCAGTCCTCAGAAATGGGCCGTAGTATCAATGCACTGCTTACAAATGCTGCTAAAATGTTCAGTCAGACGTACACACACAGCTTTGTTTAAATGAAAAAGGTCTGACCCCCATGTGACTCTGATCATCTGCTCCGTATTTATTCCTGGACCAAAGGTATATAATTACATATAATTATATGATTACATATATATATGCTATGCATATACAATACTCACCCACCTGCTGCACTTTACTGATTACTGTTACTTATTTATTTTATTGCCGGTTTCCTTCATTGCACCTTCTCTTTTACTTTTTACTATACTGTATTCATCTGTACTGTTGTTTATGTTGCTATGACACCCGAATTTCCCTCCGGGGATTAATAAAGGTTCATCTTATCTTATCTTATGATTTTAAAATGAAAAGCAGTAGCTGCATAAGGAAACATAGCCACAGAAGTATCCAAAAAAGACAAACTTTTTCATATGCTGCACACTTCAGTTTTAAGCATGCGTGTTCGTGTATCATCTAGTCAAGAGACATCCAAAGACAAAATATATGTGATTAAATTAGTAATAAATATGAAACAAAAATGAAAGAAGAAAAAAGAATTGTGAGATATATAGATAGATAGATAGATAGATAGATAGATAGATAGATAGATAGATAGATAGATAGATAGATAGACAGATATTGACATTAGTTTATAGAGTTTGGTGAAAACACCTGTGTGAGTGTGCAGGACTTTGATATAGAAACCCTGAAATGAAAAAGGGCATCAACCAGTTTAGGGCAAAATTTCAGTTGCAAAAATGATATTGAAATATATTTATTAATAAAAATGAGATTATTATAAAGGTAGGATGTCAGCTGACCCATCACTTGTTGTCATGATGGACAGGCTTTGAGAAAAACATAAAATCCTATTATATGCCAGTAAAGGCATAATGCTCGCTTTTCTTTTCCCGTAAGATTTGTGTTTTTAGGGTTAAATTACATACCAGTCCTCTTTTGTTCGTTCGTTCTAAACATGCACATTTCTATGGTGGGTGGTTTGCAAACAAAGCTCAGCAATTTTACTCACTGGAATTTCCTTGCATCCCCTTTTATGAAGATACAGCTACAATGATGAGACGTCACGGAAATATAAGGAAAAATCTACGTCAGTTCTTTTAATAGACCATTTTCACAGCAGCCATTTTGACATGCAGGGTGAACACAGGTGTAATTAATAACATTAATTCTGGCCCTGGTCCAGTTAGGTGGGCCAGGGTCCTGGTATTGTGCATACTGGCTCACTGAATGCAACATAACCATAATAATTTGATTAATTACACCTCTGTTTACCCTGTTATGACATGTCAAAATGACCGCCGTTAAAAGGGCCTCACCTCAGTTTATTTTTATTATCTATTATTATTATTATTATTATTATTATTATTATTATTAACACAAGCTTTTACATGTCCAACTTCTCTTGTTGGACATATAAAATATGTATTTTTTACATATTTTATTTACAAAATAAAATACAAGTAGGATCACACACTGTTCTGTGATGGTTGCAGGACTGTTGCATTTCAGTTGTCCTCACAATAATGGGGATTGAAGATTTTATAGCACCCTGTGTCATAACGGAGACTGAAACCGTTTTTTCTTGCTGTAATCATTCGTCCCGCCCATACTGACCATTAAGAGATCCCGATGGCCTTCTATGTTGTGACAAGGAGAGAAGCCACAGTTCTCTTTCTTTCCAAAAATGAAGCGTCTGACATGTTTGCAGTCGGAGTTATATCAGTTAAGTAGGCATCTTTCAAAGTTGCAGCCTTTTTAGTACAAAAAGAAAAAAGATCATAAACAATGCTTCTTCCTGTTGAGCTGCAAAGGAGGGATAGTTGCACAAAGAGGACATTTTGTATTAAAATGACTTTAGTAGATTAAAAAGACGAGATTAGGATATCTGAAGCATCATATGAGCCGCAGGTTGACTTTTCTCTTAATGGCCACTGTTTCAATATTGATAAGTGTTAATCAGCATTAATCTGACTGAGAAACTGTTACCAGAAGACACACCTGCATAAAACCCCAAACTAATTATCTCACGATGCAGAAATCAATAAGCAAACACTGCTGTTTCCTGATGTCAGTAAATGCTCTGTATATGTCTTTCTCTGGAAATACTTCCTCACTCAGATGATTAATGAGTTCATACTTTTTCACCTTATATAATGAACAAACTATAACCTGGAGGCATAGTAAAGAATTAAGACCTGTGCTGTGGAGGGTTCTAGTAGCTTGTTATTTCCTTCCTTCAGTCTGCAGTGTGTCTTTAGCACAGTTTGACTGAAGGTCAACCACAGTGACTAACAACCTGTGGTGCAGAATTAGAGGACAGAGGGCTTCAGACTGTAACATCTCACAACACGTCAGCACCATAATTCATGTGTAAATATACAGCGTGTGTGTGTTCGTCTAAGCAACGTTTTCAGACTGTGTGCTGATGTGTTTGCTCTCTGCATGACTACACTTTAACATTACGTTTACCTGCCTTGAGAAAGTACATGAATCCATTGTTCTTTCTAAGAGATTTATTTATCTTTTGAAGCCCAATCAGCCAATAGAAAAGGTTAATGATTCACTGTATCAATATTTTTTACCAATGTTTCCTGGTATTAAGTTACAAAAATAAAAGCAGCAGTTTCTTTGTGTCATCACGAGCCTTCTGTGTATTTACATCTTTTTCATCTTTACACAGGCAAAATCCAAACGATATGTTGTTCAGTGCAGATTTGAGATCATTTTATGGTGACATGGGGAAAAAAATAATGGAAAAGATATTTCATTACTGTTACAGATATCTTTGAGTGGCTTTTTAAGATGATGTGTCATGAAAATAATTTATTTCAATGAAAACAAGGGTTTGGAAAGAGAGATAACTGGCTGCTCTGTGTATTCAAACGTGAAGGAAAACATGTCGGGTTCTCTTAGACTACGAAAATAAATCAGGATAGACAGGAAGGCAATCCAGGCACTCCAAAATACTAAAACAAGAGGCAACGAAGAATGATATATTTTAAAAGTCCTTTGTTGTAGCGGCTAAATCATTTAAAAAGCCAAAATATTGTAGGTCTAACATCAACCCTGTAATAAACAATATTTCCATGTCACTGCATATACTGTATCCTTCAAGTTACATTACAGTAATGTAAGGAAAAATAAAATTTATTCCCAAAAGAATGATTTTGTTTGACTAAATTTTGAAATCGTATGACTTAAGATTTCTATTATATGATGCAGTGATTTCAGATCAACGTCACACATTTTGCTTAGAAAAATGTAGAGAAGTAATCTAAACCATCTGAAGTAAATTCAAGCATGTGATGTGTTGTTATTGTTGCTTTATTTTCTTGAAACACTATGTAAGTCAACTCCAGTGGGTGAGGTTGCTGAGTTTTGTTTGCAGGCCCCCCGTCATGGAAGTTTCCACAGTTAGTCAAACAAAAGAGAACAATGCACAGTACGTATGTGAAACCACAAATCTTCTTGGAAAAACCTGAAAATTTAGCTTCTTGTACAAACAAATTACTACGACAAGGATTCCCACACATGAATTATGAGACCACTCCACCAAATGCATCCAAAACACTTTGAAAGATGATGCACACCTTTCTTTCAGGACTGCAGCACCATGACTGAAAACTGATTTGAATCTTGTCAGCTGTCTTCAGGGTGTTAATATGACAGGACCTATTCCACTCATTGTGGACACCGGTGGTGTCAGATGTCTTTAGCGTCTTTCAGTAGCTGTAACTAAAAGAAAGGTATCATATGAAACTAAAAAAGCTGAGGAACTTATTGGTATCATGTCTTGTTGGAGCTTCTTGGTAAGGAGACTAAATAATTATCTGAGGTCAGGCTGAATTTTGCTGAGGGAGCTATATTTAATAGGGAAGCCATATACAAAGGGGACCCTTTGGACCTCGAGGATAATCAGAGCCTCGTGAAACTTTACGGCTACAAACTAGAGACCTCGAACATTCAGAGGATGGACGGCTCTCCCAGCTAGACCTACGATAAGGGGGTTTCTGAGCAGTTTCCAGAACAGAAGTGCTCACCATCCAATCACTGAAAAATGCAATTCCTACAGAAATCTCCAAAATGCCAAAAGTTTTTGACACCAAATCACAGCATGGCTTTTTCCATGGTATTAATGAGGTATTGATCATTTCTCAAGTGGGATTTTCTTTTTTAATTTGGCACCAAATCTGTGTAAAATAAAAAATGCTGTAACAACCTATGAGGCATAAGTGAGCATGGGAATGACTATCGTAGTGTTCTAAGCCTTTATACAGCTTTACAATACATTTCTCTGATTCATGACTACAACAGCTTGACACACATTGCTGAGCTGCATCACAAATAAATTTTCATGTTCCCATTTTTCAGATGATGTTCACCACTTCAATGTGACATCTACTGCTGACCTGCCATCTCCCCCTAAAGACCCCCACCACACACAGCCTCCCCCATGGTAAAGAGGGGTGAAGTGGAAAGGTAAAGTTTGTAAAAACATAACTTGAATAACTGTATTTTGTTGCTAAGTTTTTGTCATTTGAAGAAATATGACATGTTGTTCATGGCTACTTGCTCTAAGGAGATTTGCTGGTGAGAAAGTTGGTGCCTTGTAAGGATAATTTTCCAGATGGTTGTGCCCAAAAAGCATTTCTCTATTACTGTACGTCACGCTGAGAACATGATATGTTGATCTTGATATGTTTAACTAAGGTCTTGTCCCTTCGCTTGGATGTTTCCTTTGTAAGCTTTCCCTTTCTGTGCCTGTTTGCTATGTAGTGTGCCCACCCTGTCATTAGGTTTCTCTTGTCTTATATGCAATTAGCACAACCAAGACTTTATTGGTGGGACCCACTAGTTATTGTACACTGAGCTAGTTGTGGGAATAAAACCAGTAATAATGGACTGCTGCTGCAGTCTGGACTGTATATTTTCACTTAATGATTGCACAGCTTTGGAGGCCGCTAATCCTCCAGAAAAACGACAGCAAGAACCTGAAATGCACCAACTGTGCTGCCAAGCAAATAGCTCAGTGCTCCTGTGCTATTTTTCACATATTGAAATTGTGTAATATGCTACATATGGTGCAAAATTGGTCCCTTTCTATGCAGATGAGCAACATTGCAAAGATCCTCTAACAAGCAGTTCTAGAGAGTAATAGTGTTCACTTCAGAGAGTTGGTGGAAATTTAGCCTTGTCTTGGCCGGTCTCATGCTTAGTGTTTTCATTATCATTATTATCTAGCTCATTGCACTGTCTTGCTTATCAATGCTGTACACTTGTGTTGTTGTGTTTTTTTGTGTGTGTGTGTGTGTGTGAATTTGCAGCCCTTAATAGGTACAAGTCCATCAAGTCCTGTTTAGTATTGAAAGCTGTCATTTGGACAGATGTCTGGTTTGAGACTGACATGTGATATGGGACCTGAGTCCATAGTTGTTACTGCATATCATTTATCAGCATCCTATACTATGACTCGTTTTACTTTTTTCAATATACTATACTCTGACATTTATTCAACATATACTATACATTTTTAAAGAATTTTGGACATACTATACGATGACTTTTTGTTTTTTTCACCATACTATGCTATGAATTTTTTTTTGACATACTGTACAATGACTGTTTTTTGACATACTATGCTGACTTTTATTCAACATACTATACTGTGACATTTTTTTCAACACACTATACTATGACTTTTTATCAACATACTATACTGTGACGTTTTATAGATATATTATACAATGATCTTTTTTCGACATGCTGTACTATGCCTTTTTTAGACATATTATAAAATGATTTTTTAAAGATACTATACTATCCCTTTTTTACACATAATATACTATAAAGTTTTTTTTTTTTTACTTTTTATAACATACTATATTGTTACTTTTTATTTTTCCACATGTTATACCATGATTTTTTTAACATACTATACTATGCCTTTTTTTCCACATCCTATACTATGACATTTATTTGAGATGCTATTGTTATGACTTTTGTTCTGACGTACCATACCATGACTTTTTTCCTGATACTATGCTATGATATACTATTTAGTATATACTATATACGACTGCTACTACTATACTATTGTCTGTCAACATATTGTGCTATGCTTTGTTTTTTTTTTTATTCTATGATATAACTTTTTAAATTTCTTTGACATACTATACCATGACTTTTTTTACATACCATACTATGACTTTATAATTTTTAATTTAAAAACTATGCTATTCATTTTTCTGCATACTATGCTATAAATTTTAAATTTTTATACTGTACTATGAATTTTTTTCAGTGTACTACACTTTAAATTTTTTTAATTTTTTTTGACATACTTTATTTTTCATATGGACTATAAGGCGCACTTAAAATCCTTAAATTTTCTCAAAAGTCGACAGTGTCCCTTATAATACGGTGTGCTTTATATATGGATTTTGGTTGTGCTTACTGACCTCCTCGAACCAATATTATGTAGTTCAGGGCGCTCAAAAGTCTGTCAAAATGTTTTATTATGAATTTGGTAAGTTTCGAAGCTGCACCGCTGGGTGGATTGTAGGAGCATTACGGTAACAGTAGTCAGATGCCTCACGAAGTAATACTACTGATAGTAGTCAGGCACCGCGGAGTAATACTACTGACAGTAGTCCTGCGCCTCGCGGAGTAATACTACTGACAGTGGTCCTGCGCCTCGCTGAATAATACTACTGACAGTAGTCCTGCGCCTTGCGGAGTAATACTACTGACAGTAGTCCTGCACCTCACGGAGTAATACTACTGACAGTAGTCCTGCGCCTCGCAGAGTAATACTACTGACAATAGTCAGGCACCGCGGAGTAATACTACTGACAGTAGTCCTGCGCCTCGCTGAATAATACTACTGACAGTAGTCCTGCGCCTCGTGGAGTAATATATACTGTTACTGTGCTTCGACAGATTGGCACCATAACATTATCATGTGTGTATAAGGAGCCCAAAATGGCAGCTATGAAGAGATATGCTGGTGAAGCGGATTTCAAGCTTCAGGCTATCAGTCACGCAGCAGAACATGGGAATAGAGCAGCGGAGATTGAATTTACTATTAATGAATCAATGGTATGGAAGTGGAGGAAGCCAGAAGTAGTGATGGCCGAACGAGGCTTTGTTGAAGCTTCGACACTTTTTACGACACCTGTTTCATTGCTTGAGGCTCCAATGACACAGTGCTCGAGGAGGACATCTAGTGGTCATTATAATGTTGTGCAACCGAGACGTGTCGAAGAGTCAAACTTCTTTCCATTCTGCAGCATCCCTATTTAATGCACAACACATCCCAGTGGTTCATGGATTGTTTTGGATCTGATTGTCCATGCACATTCCTGTTTGACTACATTAGATGATTTTACGTTTGCAGTGGACATAATAATAATATTATTATTGAAATCCATGACCCTAATTTGGTATATAAGTATGCAACCCTAAAAAGATCTTCACTTGTTGTGGTATGGGACATTTAAAACCAACCTACTGCGAAAAAAAATTCAAATGAACCCCATTAAATAGGGACTCCAGTCCCAGAGCAGTTCGAGCAGGTAACTCACGTGACAAACCACACCAATCAGGTGATTCGAAGCTGCTTCATACGTCACTCAAGTGTTTCGAATAACACGAGTCACGTGACCAAACCACGCCTCGGCACCGTGCTTCGGTACGTCCGCTTTATGAGCTACGGCGCAGGCGCCGGAACTTTGCGTCAGCAGCCTGCGCCACGTAAAGAAGACCGAGCAGAGTTTCTGAGGGAACAAACAACAGTGGGAGATTCAACAGAAAGCAGCAGATAGAAGCGTCTCTACAGTTTCTGCTCGAGTCGAGGCAGCAGCGGTAGCGACATGAAAATCAGCGACCGAAGGCTTTTACCGCAACGCTGCGCCCTTATTGATCTGCGACTCCATGCTGCACATCTCAAGGAAAGTGAAGCGGAGCTCGCCGTCCTTCCGGGTGGATTAACTGAAGAACGCCAACCGCTAGATATCGGTGTCAGCGTGTTAAACTGTCAGCTGCGTGGGAGCGTTGAACACAGAGGAGGACAACGACACGGAGGCAACGCGGGGCGAGTTACTCCACTAGTCCAGGCAGGAATCACCACGGAACAGCGAAGTAACAGCAACCAGAGCGACTCGGAGAATGACCAGACCGACTCGGATAATAACGAGACGGACTCGGATAATGACCAGACGGACTCGGATAATGACCAGACGGACTCGGATAATGACCAGACGGACTCGGGCTGCTCGATGCCGAAGTCGCCCGACTGTTTAACTCAGACACGTACGATGATGGATTTGATGGATTTGAAGGATTTGATGGATTTGATGGATTTGAAGGATTTGATGGATTTGTGGACCAGGAATGAACTGAAAAACGAAAGTAAGTGTATTGTTTTGTATTTGGTGTGTTCCATTTGAAAAATGTCGAGAGTTATTGAAGTTATTGAGTAGTTAACTTAGTAGAATCCAGTTTGACTTACCTGACTGTTTTGTTTCACTTACAGTCCGGTGCGTCTTATAATCATGATTAAATATGAAAAAAGACAGCGATATTGATATTTATTGATTTGATAGTGCGCCTTATAATCCGGTGGGCCTTATGGTTCGAAAAATACTTACATACAACATACTATACTGTGACTTTTTTTTATTTTTTACATTTTTCAGCATAGTACAAAAGGAGTTTTTCTGGCGTCCTGCAGTATGACTGACATACAGTACAATGACTTCTTTTAATTTCTCGTCAAACTCTACAATGCTTTTTTTTTTCTTTAACATATTTCAACATACTATACAATGACTTTTTTTTTTTTTTTACATTTTTCACTATAATATACAATGACTTTTTTTTATGATTTTCCAAATTTTTCTGACATACCATACTATGACTTTTTTTGACATACTATACTATGACTTTTTTTTGTTTTTTTTACATTGTTCAACATAGTATACTATGAATGTTTTGACAATTTTCCCGATATTGCACCTGTCTCCATCTCCTTCTGGAGAATAGATCATCCTTTTGAAACAATACAGGAGGCAAAGTATTGCTGTTTTTCAAATGCAATAATGGCTATTTCAGCATTTTCCATATCTTCTGTGGTCAGATTTGTACTGTATTCCACCTTTAGCTTTGTAGCACGTCCTTTCAGGGATTTTTCATTACTCAGCAGAAATGCAGGATTTGATCTCTTGAGAGATCTCAAAAAGTAACTTCTTCCACTTTAGTATCCAAGCTACAGCTCTCTTTAGTCTTTTCCAATCTGAGTAATACTCAATTATTCTACTGGTAGGACTTCTTTCCTCAACAGTAGTTGTGTTTACAAACATGTCTCAGTGGGACCTCGTACTCCTGAATTTCCCTCCGGGGATTAATAAAGGTTTGTCTTATCTTATCTTACCTTATGTCCCTTTTCACTTCGGGATCATCTGGAGAGAGAGAGAGCTTTGTGACATTTTGTCCCAGTTTTTTGGCCACTGAGATTCCTCCTTTTGTAGAAAGTCTGGTCCTTGAAGCCATCTTTTAGACTTCAGGAAGGATTCAGTGCTCATCCCTCGTGAAGCATCATCTGCAGGATTTTGTTTGGAATCAACGTGTCTCCACTGCCTCACATTTGACAACTCGTGAATTACAGCTATTCTATTGGCCACAAAGGTGTGGAATCTTTTAGTCTGATTGCAGATATATTTGAGCTCAGACTGACTGTCTGTCCAAAAACAATGGACTCCTGAAGATTTAACTGCAACTCTGACCGCAACATTCGATCAACTCTAACCGCTAAAGTGGCTGCTGTGAGTTCGAGTCTGGGGATTGTCATCTTTCTGAGAGGAGTTACTCTAGATTTAGTAGATTAGTCTAGTCTCTATTAGTCTAGATTAGTCTTTTAGCTCTTTCATAGCATTGCAGCATCCTCTGAGGTAGAGAGCATAGGCGTGCAAAGCTTTTCCATCATCTGATTTGATATTGCTCCAATTACGAGCTTTCTCCATGTAGGCATTTGCAATCTTCAGTCCATCTCCAAAGTGAGTTTTTAGAAGCCTTTGTGCTTCAGTCACTGTCAGATTTCATGTGTAGACAACTCCTCACTAGTTCTTTTGGTTGACCAGTAGTGTATTGCTCAAGATAATAAAGTCTGTCTTCATCATTATTAGTTCTATTTTCAATGCTATGCTTAAATGCTTGCATGAATGTTTGAAAACTTAAAGGGTCACCATCAAATAATAGGATTTGTCTAGAAGGGAGTGAGGATCGTTGATTTTGCAACACAAGTAGATCTGTAATATCATTTTGTTTTTGGATCATTTTTAGCAGAGTGTCATTAGCATCACCAGAGTTTGTTTCCTCAGAACTCTCACTCTTTGGGTGAACTGGTGGATGCTCCTGAATTTGTGCTCTTTTTTCCTGCCTTGGTAGTGATTCGTTTTTTGGTGATTGGTTCAAAAGTCTCTGAAGAGGTGTTTTAGGTATGGCTCCACTTCAAATAAGAATTTATTGAAGGTTTCCATTTTGGGCTCATACCAGTCCATTGTCTCATTTTCTTTTACTTCATCAGGCAAAGTTCTTGGACAGCAGCATGTGCATCTTTAGACTCATTAAATATCATTTCAAATTGCTCCACGCCACTTAATATCTTCTCCGTATTTCCACCTTCCTGCATCAATGATTTCAGTTCATTCATTTTACGCGTACAAACGCACAGCCTCCCACGGCGAGTTGAACTGAGAGTTTTTAATTCATTTTCCATTTTAGCATTGTCTTCAGCCATAATTATATTTCATCATTCAATTCCATCATGTCATCACACATTGATCTTTAATAATCACTCATTGATCAATCTCATTTCCGTCCTTTCTTTGCGCCGGCACACACGCTGCGTCAAAACATTCATTAGCGTCGTCCTCTTATTTCGACAGTCGTTCAAACATTTCAGCAGTTTATTTCCATCCTTATGTTAATATCTTCACTCTGCTTGAATTGATCTGTCGTTTGTTTTATTCACGTGCGTCCGCGCACAGACCGCAAGATCAGCTGAAGAGGATTATTGCGCAATCGGTGCCGGCCTTCGTTGTTTCATGGAATCAAAACCAAGCGCAGACTCCAGTCCACCATTTATCCATTAAAGTCTCTTTGTCCTTGAACTGCTGGTTTCCAGCAGATCCGGAGTCTTTCGACTATATTACGGCCAATTGTTCGCTCCTCTTCCTTTGTGCCGTCTGAACAGGGCTCTGCTCTCCGACTGGCGTGTTTCCTTGTTAAATAAATGCAGGACGTTGTTTCTTTCATTTACCGATTATCGGCTGATTTATTTTCTTCATTTTCAGATGAAATAATAACTTTCACAAAAATCATAAACACGAGGTCGAAAGACTGTGCCGATGCCCCGTTCTGCCGCTGGCTGGTTCACCACAGTCCGCCCACTTCCTCTTATAACATCTGTAGAGAGTTGCATTAATTACCAGGAACATATATTCAATTTTAAATGACAAATTATAATCAACTTAAGAAATGGCTCTGACATACTAACTTACTAACTTTTTGTTTTTTACCATTTTTCATTACAATAGGAATATTTCTGACATACTATATTATGACTTCTTTTTACATTATTCTGACATACTATATTATGACTTCTTTATATTTTTTTCTGACATACTATACTATGACTCTTCTTGACATACAAAACTTTGACTTGTTTTTACATTTTTCAACATTCTCTATTTTTTTGACGTTTCAACTTACTAAACAATGACGTTTTAGACATTTTTCAACATACTAAACTATAACTATTTTGTTACATTTTTCAACATACTAAACTATAACTATTTTGTTACATTTTTCAACATATTAAACTATAACTATTTTGTTTCATTTTTCAGCATACCATATTATGACTATTTTGTTTTACATTTTTGACATACTAAAC
This sequence comes from Pterois miles, assembly GCA_947000775.1. Classification (NCBI taxonomy): domain Eukaryota; kingdom Metazoa; phylum Chordata; class Actinopteri; order Perciformes; family Scorpaenidae; genus Pterois; species Pterois miles. Next base: position 2,604,933 of record CAMQGK010000308.1, on the reverse strand, counting down.
TGACTATTTTGACATTTCTCAGCATAGTACAATAGGAATATTTCGGACGTGCTACACCATGACTGTTATCGACATACAATATTTTTCATGATGTCATTATGCCATTCATGTCATTTCTCAACATACTATACAATGACTTTTTTAGATTTTTTGACATACTATACTATGACTTTTTTTTTTTTTTTTTTTTTTTTTTACATTTTTCAACATATTATACTATGACTGTTTTACATTGTTTGACATCTAAACTATGATTTTGTTTTTTTTAAATTTCAGCGTAGTACAATAGGAATTTTTCTGATATACTATGACTGTTTTTGACATACTATAATATGACTAATTTTTTCATTATTCAACTACTATGACTTTTGGACAATTTTCAACATACTATACAATGGGGGGTCCTATACTTTGACTGTTATCGACATAAAATACCTTTTTTTTCATTTTTCTACATACTATATAATCACTTTATGTATTTTTTACTTATACTATGCTATGACTATTTTTTTTAATTTGACATTTTTACTGTACTATATGATGATTATTTTGTTACATTTTTCAACATACTATACTATGATGATTTTGTTTTATGTTTGACATACTAAACTGACATTTCACATTTTTCAGCATATTACAATAGGAATTTTTCTAACATACCATACTTTGCCAGTTTTTGACATACTATACTATGAAAGGGTTTGTTTTTTTTTACATTTCTCGACATACCATACTAGTGACGTTTTTATTACATTTTCGGAGATACTATGCTATGACGTTTTTGTTTTTTTTTTTTACATTTTTCGACATACTATACTATGAAAGGGTTTGTTTTTTTTTACATTTCTCGACGTACCATACTAGTGACGTTTTTATTACATTTTTGGTGATACTATGCTATGACGTTTTTTTTGGGTTTTTTTTACATTTTTCGACATACTATACTGTGATTTTTTTTAACATTTTTTGACATGGTATACTATGTATGAAATCCTTTAACATACTATAATATGATTGTTTTCATGATTTTTTTCAACATACAAAAATTTGACATTTTCATCGGAAAATTTTCCACATACTATAGTATGACATTTTTTTCACAAAACTTTTCAACATAAGATAAAATTATTTAATTCCACCATAAAATCGTTTTACATACTATATTATGATTATTTTCATCATTATTTTCAACATTCAAAAATATGTCCTGTATATCGTGAAATTGTCGACATACTATAATATGACATTTTTTCACAAAATTTTTCAACATTCGATAAAATGACTTAATTCCACCATAAAATTGTTTTGCATACTATAATATGATTGTTTTCATGATTATTTTCAACATACAAAAATTTGATGATTTCATGGTAAAATTTTCGACATAGTATAGTATGACATTTTTTTCTGAACATTTTTCAACATTCCGTAAAATGACTTGATTCCACCATAAAGTCATTATACATACTATAATAAGATTGTTTTCGTGATGTTTTTCAACATACAAAAATTTGATGTTTTGATAGTAAAATTTTCGACATATAGTATGACATTTTTTCACAAAATTTTTCAACATTTTTTGAAATGACTTGATTCCACCATAACATCATTTCACATACTATAATGATTGTTTTCATGATAATTTTAAACGTACAAAAATTTGAGGTTTTCATCGTAAATTTTTCAACATACTAAACTATGATTTTTTTCAGAAAAGTTTTCAACATTCGATAAAATGACTTGATTCCACCATAAAATCCTTTTACATACTATGATTGTTTTCATGATTTTTTTCAACATCCAAAATTTGACGTTTTGATCGTAAAATTTTCGACATACTATAGTATGACATTTTTTTCACAAAATTTTTCAACATTCGATAAAATTACTTAATTCCACCATAAAATCGTTTTACATACTATATTATTCTTATTTTCATGATTATTTTCAACATACAAAAATTTGATGTTTTCATGGTAAAATTTTCGACATACTGTAGTTTGACATTTTTTTCTGAACATTTTTCAACATTCTGTAAAATGACTTGATTCCACCATAAAGTCATTATACATACTATAATATGATTGTTTTCGTGATGTTTTTCAACATACCAAAATTTGACGTTTTCATCGTAAATTTTTCGACGTACTATACTATGACATTTTTTCACAAAATTTTTCAACATTTGATAAAATGACTTAATTCCACCATAAAATTGTTTTATATACTATAGTATAATTGTTTTCATGATTATTTTCAACATAAAAAAATTTGATGTTTTCATGGTAAAATTTTCGACATACTATACTATGACATTTTTTTCAGAAAAGTTTTCAACATTCGATATAGTGACTTGATTCCACCATAAAATCCTTTTACATTCTATATTATGATTGTTTTCATGGTTATTTTCAACATACAAAAATTTGATGTTTTCATGGTAATATTTTTGACATACTATCGTAATACATTTTTTTCCCAAAATTTATCACTATTCAATAAAATGAGTTAATTCCACCATGAAATCATTTGACATACTATAATATGATTGTTTTGATGATTATTTTCAACAAACAAAAATTTCATGTTTTCATGGTAAAATTTTCGACATAGTGTAGTATGACATTTTTTCACAAAATTTTTCAACATTTTTCAAAATGACTTAATTCCACCATAAAATCGTTTTGCATACTATAATATGATTGTTTTCATGATTATTTTCAACATACAAAAATTTGATGTTTTCATGGTAAAATTTTCGACATAGTATACTATGACATTTTTTTCAGAAAATTTTTCAACATTTTTTAAAATGACTTAATTCCACCATAAAATCGTTTCACATACTATAATATGATTGTTTTCATGATTATTTTCAACATACAAAAATTTGACGTTTTCATGGTAAAATTTTCGACATACTATACTATGACATTTTTTTCACAAAATTTTTCAATATTCGATAAAATTACTTAATTCCACCATAAAATCGTTTTACATACTATATTATTCTTACTTTCATCATTATTTTCAACATACAAAAATATGTCCTGTATATTGTGAAATTTTCGACATAGTATAGTATGACATTTTTTTCACAAAATTTTTCAACATTCCATAAAATGACTTGATTCCACCATAAAATCCTTTTACATTCTATATTATGATTGTTTTCATGGTTATTTTCAACATACAAAAATTTGATGTTTTCATGGTAAAATTTTTGACATAGTATCGTATTACATTTTTTTCATAAAATTTTTCAACATTTTTCAAAATGACTTAATTCCACCATGAAATCGTTTTACATACTATAACATGATTGTTTTCATGATTATTTTCAAAATACAAAATTTCATGTTTTCATGGTAAAATTTTCGACATAGTATAGTATGACATTGTTTCACAAAATTTTTCAACATTTTTCAAAATGTCTTAATTCCACCATAAAATCGTTTTACATACTATAATATGATTGTTTTCATGATTATTTTCAACAAACAAAAATTTCATGTTTTCATGGTAAAATTTTCGACATAGTATAGTATGACATTTTTTCACAAAATTTTTCAACATTTTTCAAAATGACTTAATTCCACCATAAAATCGTTTCACATACTATAATATGATTGTTTTCATGATTATTTTCAACATACAAAATTTGATGTTTTCATGGTAAAATTTTCGACATAGTATACTATGACATTTTTTTCAGAAAATTTTTCAACATTTTTCAAAATTACTTAACTCCACCATAAAATCGTTTTGCATACTATAATATGATTGTTTTCATGATTATTTTCAACAAACAAAAATTTCATGTTTTCATTGTAAAATATTCGACATAGTATAGTATGACATTTTTTCACAAAATTTTTCAACATTTTTCAAAATGACTTAATTCCACCATAAAATCGTTTTGCATACTATAATATGATTGTTTTCATGATTATTTTCAACATACAAAAATTTGATGTTTTCATGGTAAAATTTTCGACATAGTATACTATGACATTTTTTTCAGAAAATTTTTCAACATTTTTTAAAATGACTTAATTCCACCATAAAATCATTTTACGTACTATATTAGGCTTATTTTCATCATTATTTCAACATACAAAAATATGTCCTGTATGTCGTGAAATTTTCGACATACTATAGTATGACATTTTTTTCTGAACATTTTTCAACATTCCATGAAATGACTTGATTCCACCATAAAATCATTTTACATACTATAATATGATTGTTTTCATGATTATTTTCAACATACAAAAATTTGACGTTTTCATTGTAAATTTTTCGACATACTATACTATGACATTTTTTTCAGAAAAGTTTTCAACATGCGATTAAATGACTTAATTCCACCATAAAATTGTTTTACATACTATAATATGAATTTTTTCATGATTATTTTCAACATACAAAATTTCATGTTTTCATGGTAAAATTTTCAACATAGTATAGTATGACATTGTTTCACAAAATGTTTCAACATTTTTCAAAATGACTTAATTCCACAATAAAATCGTTTTACATACTGTAATATGATTGTTTTCATGATTATTTTCAACATACAAAAATACGTCCTGTATGTCGTAAAATTTTCGACATACTATAGTATGACATTTTTTTCTGAACATTTTTCAACATTCCATAAAGTGACTTGATTCCACCATAAAATCATTTTACATACTATAATATGATTGTTTTCATGATTATTTTCAACATACATAAATTTGACATTTTCATCGTCAAATTTTCGACACACTATAGTATGACATTTTTTTCATAAAATTCTTCAACATTTTTTAAAATGACTTCATTCCACCATAAAATCGTTTCACATACTATAATATGATTGTTTTGATGATTATTTTCAACAAACAAAAATTTGATGTTTTCATGGTAAAATTTTCGACATAGTATACTATGACATTTTTTTCAGAAAATTTTTCAACATTTTTTAAAATGACTTAATTCCACCATAAAATCGTTTCACATACTATAATATGATTGTTTTCATGATTATTTTCAACATACAAAAATTTGACGTTTTCATGGTAAAATTTTCGACATACTATACTATGACATTTTTTTCACAAAATTTTTCAATATTCGATAAAATTACTTAATTCCACCATAAAATCGTTTTACATACTATATTATTCTTACTTTCATCATTATTTTCAACATACAAAAATATGTCCTGTATATTGTGAAATTTTCGACATAGTATAGTATGACATTTTTTTCACAAAATTTTTCAACATTCCATAAAATGACTTGATTCCACCATAAAATCCTTTTACATTCTATATTATGATTGTTTTCATGGTTATTTTCAACATACAAAAATTTGATGTTTTCATGGTAAAATTTTTGACATAGTATCGTATTACATTTTTTTCACAAAATTTTTCAACATTTTTCAAAATGACTTAATTCCACCATGAAATCGTTTTACATACTATAATATGATTGTTTTCATGATTATTTTCAAAATACAAAATTTCATGTTTTCATGGTAAAATTTTCGACATAGTATAGTATGACATTGTTTCACAAAATTTTTCAACATTTTTCAAAATGTCTTAATTCCACCATAAAATCGTTTTACATACTATAATATGATTGTTTTCATGATTATTTTCAACAAACAAAAATTTCATGTTTTCATGGTAAAATTTTCGACATAGTATAGTATGACATTTTTTCACAAAATTTTTCAACATTTTTCAAAATGACTTAATTCCACCATAAAATCGTTTCACATACTATAATATGATTGTTTTGATGATTATTTTCAACAAACAAAAATTTCATGTTGTCATGGTAAAATATTCGACATAGTATGACATTTTTTCACAAAATTTTTCAACATTTTTCAAGATGACTTAATTCCACCATAAAATCGTTTTGCATACTATAATATGATTGTTTTCATGATTATTTTCAACATACAAAAATTTGATGTTTTCATGGTAAAATTTTCGACATAGTATACTATGACATTTTTTTCAGAAAATTTTTCAACATTTTTTAAAATGACTTAATTCCACCATAAAATCATTTTACGTACTATATTAGGCTTATTTTCATCATTATTTCAACATACAAAAATATGTCCTGTATGTCGTCAAATTTTCGACATACTATATATAGTATGACATTTTTTTCTGAACATTTTTCAACATTCCATGAAATGACTTGATTCCACCATAAAATCATTTTACATACTATAATATGATTGTTTTCATGATTATTTTCAACATACATAAATTTGACATTTTCATCGTCAAATTTTCGACATACTATAGTATGACATTTTTTTCATAAAATTCTTCAACATTTTTTAAAATGTCTTAATTCCATCATAAAATCGTTTTACATACTATAATATGATTGTTTTCATGATTATTTTCAACATACAAAAATTTGACGTTTTCATTGTAAATTTTTCGACATACTATACTATGACATTTTTTTCAGAAAAGTTTTCAACATGCGATTAAATGACTTAATTCCACCATAAAATTGTTTTACATACTTTAATATGAATTTTTTCATGATTATTTTCAACATACAAAATTTCATGTTTTCATGGTAAAATTTTCGACATAGTATAGTATGACATTGTTTCACAAAATGTTTCAACATTTTTCAAAATGACTTAATTCCACAATAAAATCGTTTTACATACTATAATATGATTGTTTTCATGATTAATTTCAACATGCAAAAATACGTCCTGTATATCGTAAAATTTTCGACATAGTATACTATGACATTTTTTTCATAAAATTCTTCAACATTTTTTAAAATGACTTAATTCCACCATAAAATCATTTTACGTACTATATTAGGCTTATTTTCATCATTATTTCAACATACAAAAATATGTCCTGTATGTCGTGAAATTTTCGACATACTATAGTATGACATTTTTTTCTGAACATTTTTCAACATTCTATAAAATGACTTGATTCCACCGTAAAATCATTTTACATACTATGATTGTTTTCATGATTATTTTCAACATACATAAATTTGACATTTTCATCGTCAAATTTTCGACACACTATAGTATGACATTTTTTTCATAAAATTCTTCAACATTTTTTAAAATGACTTAATTCCACCATAAAATCGTTTCACATACTATAATATGATTGTTTTGATGATTATTTTCAACAAACAAAAATTTCATGTTTTCATGGTAAAATTTTCGACATAGTATAGTATGACATTTTTTCACAAAATTTTTCAACATTTTTCAAAATGACTTAATTCCACCATAAAATCGTTTTGCATACTATAATATGATTGTTTTCATGATTATTTTCAACATACAAAAATTTGATGTTTTCATGGTAAAATTTTCGACATAGTATACTATGACATTTTTTTCAGAAAATTTTTCAACATTTTTTAAAATGACTTAATTCCACCATAAAATCGTTTCACATACTATAATATGATTGTTTTCATGATTATTTTCAACATACAAAAATTTGACGTTTTCATGGTAAAATTTTCAACATACTATACTATGACATTTTTTTCACAAAATTTTTCAATATTCGATAAAATTACTTAATTCCACCATAAAATCGTTTTACATACTATATTATTCTTACTTTCATCATTATCTTCAACATACAAAAACATGTCCTGTATATTGTGAAATTTTCGACATAGTATAGTATGACATTTTTTTCACAAAATTTTTCAATATTCGATAAAGTGACTTAATTCCACCATAAAATCGTTTTGCATACTATAATATGATTGTTTTCATGATTATTTTCAACATACAAAATTTTTCAACATTTTTCAAAATGACTTAATTCCACCATAAAATCGTTTTGCATACTATAATATGATTGTTTTCATGATTTTCAACATACAAAAATTTGATGTTTTCATGGTAAAATTTTCGACATAGTATACTATGACAATTTTTTCAGAAAATTTTTCAACATTTTTCAAAATTACTTAATTCCACCATAAAATCGTTTTGCATACTATAATATGATTGTTTTCATGATTATTTTCAACATACAAAAATTTGATGTTTTCATGGTAAAATTTTCGACATAGTATACTATGACATTTTTTTCAGAAAATTTTTCAACATTTTTTAAAATGACTTAATTCCACCATAAAATCATTTTATGTACTATATTAGGCTTATTTTCATCATTATTTCAACATACAAAAATATGTCCTGTATGCCGTGAAATTTTCGACATACTATAGTATGACATTTTTTTCTGAACATTTTTCAACATTCCATAAAATGACTTGATTCCACCATAAAATCATTTTACATACTATAATATGATTGTTTTCATGATTATTTTCAACATACATAAATTTGACATTTTCAACGTCAAATTTTCGACACACTATAGTATGACATTTTTTTCATAAAATTTTTCAACATTTTTTAAAATGACTTAATTCCACCATAAAATCGTTTCATATACTATAATATGATTGTTTTCATGATTATTTTCAACATACAAAAATTTGACGTTTTCATGGTAAAATTTTCGACATAGTATACTATGACATTTTTTTCACAAAATTTTTCAATATTCGATAAAGTGACTTAATTCCACCATAAAATCGTTTTGCATACTATAATATGATTGTTTTCATGATTATTTTCAACATACAAAAATTTGATGTTTTCATGGTAAAATTTTCGACATAGTATACTATGACATTTTTTTCAGAAAATTTTTCAACATTTTTTAAAATGACTTAATTCCACCATAAAATCGTTTCACATACTATAATATGATTGTTTTCATGATTATTTTCAACATACAAAAATTTGACGTTTTCATGGTAAAATTTTCAACATACTATACTATGACATTTTTTTCACAAAATTTTTCAATATTCGATAAAATTACTTAATTCCACCATAAAATCGTTTTACATACTATATTATTCTTACTTTCATCATTATCTTCAACATACAAAAATATGTCCTGTATATTGTGAAATTTTCGACATAGTATAGTATGACATTTTTTTCAGAAAAGTTTTCAACATTCGATATAGTGACTTGATTCCACCATAAAATCCTTTTACATTCTATATTATGATTGTTTTCATGGTTATTTTCAACATACAAAAATTTGATGTTTTCATGGTAATATTTTTGACATACTATCGTAATACATTTTTTTCCCAAAATTTATCACTATTCAATAAAATGAGTTAATTCCACCATGAAATCGTTTTACATACTATAACATGATTGTTTTCATGATTATTTTCAAAATACAAAATTTCATGTTTTCATGGTAAAATTTTCGACATAGTATAGTATGACATTGTTTCACAAAATTTTTCAACATTTTTCAAAATGTCTTAATTCCACCATAAAATCGTTTTACATACTATAATATGATTGTTTTCATGATTATTTTCAACAAACAAAAATTTCATGTTTTCATGGTAAAATTTTCGACATAGTATAGTATGACATTTTTTCACAAAATTTTTCAACATTTTTCAAAATGACTTAATTCCACCATAAAATCGTTTCACATACTATAATATGATTGTTTTCATGATTATTTTCAACATACAAAATTTGATGTTTTCATGGTAAAATTTTCGACATAGTATACTATGACATTTTTCTCAGAAAATTTTTCAACATTTTTTAAAATGACTTAATTCCACCATAAAATCGTTTCACATACTATAATATGATTGTTTTCATGATTATCTTCAACAAACAAAAATTTCATGTTTTCATGGTAAAATTTTCGACATAGTATAGTATGACATTTTTTCACAAAATTTTTCAACATTTTTTAAAATGACTTAATTCCACCATAAAATCGTTTCACATACTATATGATTGTTTTCATGATTATTTTCAACATACAAAAATTTGACGTTTTCATGGTAAAATTTTCGACATACTATACTATGACATTTTTTTCACAAAATTTTTCAATATTCGATAAAATTACTTAATTCCACCATAAAATCGTTTTACATACTATATTATTCTTACTTTCATCATTATCTTCAACATACAAAAATATGTCCTGTATATTGTGAAATTTTCGACATAGTATAGTATGACATTTTTTTCACAAAATTTTTCAACATTCCATAAAATGACTTGATTCCACCATAAAATCCTTTTACATTCTATATTATGATTGTTTTCATGGTTATTTTCAACATACATAAATTTGACATTTTCATCGTCAAATTTTCGACACACTATAGTATGACATTTTTTTCATAAAATTTTTCAACATTTTTTAAAATGACTTAATTCCACCATAAAATCGTTTCATATACTATAATATGATTGTTTTCATGATTATTTTCAACATACAAAAATTTGACGTTTTCATGGTAAAATTTTCCACATACTATACTATGACATTTTTTTCACAAAATTTTTCAATATTCGATAAAGTGACTTAATTCCACCATAAAATCGTTTTGCATACTATAATATGATTGTTTTCATGATTATTTTCAACATACAAAATTTTTCAACATTTTTCAAAATGACTTAATTCCACCATAAAATCGTTTTGCATACTATAATATGATTGTTTTCATGATTTTCAACATACAAAAATTTGATATTTTCATGGTAAAATTTTCGACATAGTATACTATGACATTTTTTTCAGAAAATTTTTCAACATTTTTTAAAATGACTTAATTCCACCATAAAATCATTTTACGTACTATATTAGGCTTATTTTCATCATTATTTCAACATACAAAAATATGTCCTGTATGTCGTGAAATTTTCGACATAGTATAGTATGACATTTTTTTCTGAACATTTTTCAACATTCCATGAAATGACTTGATTCCACCATAAAATCATTTTACATACTATAATATGATTGTTTTCATGATTATTTTCAACATACAAAAATTTGACGTTTTCATTGTAAATTTTCGACATACTATACTATGACATTTTTTTCAGAAAAGTTTTCAACATGCGATTAAATGACTTAATTCCACCATAAAATTGTTTTACATACTATAATATGAATTTTTTCATGATTATTTTCAACATACAAAATTTAATGTTTTCATGGTAAAATTTTCGACATAGTATAGTTTGACATTGTTTCACAAAATGTTTCAACATTTTTCAAAATGACTTAATTCCACAATAAAATCGTTTTACATACTGTAATATGATTGTTTTCATGATTATTTTCAACATACAAAAATACGTCCTGTATGTCGTAAAATTTTCGACATACTATAGTATGACATTTTTTTCTGAACATTTTTCAACATTCCATAAAGTGACTTGATTCCACCATAAAATCATTTTACATACTATAATATGATTGTTTTCATGATTATTTTCAACATACATAAATTTGACATTTTCATCGTCAAATTTTCGACACACTATAGTATGACATTTTTTTCATAAAATTCTTCAACATTTTTTAAAATGACTTCATTCCACCATAAAATCGTTTCACATACTATAATATGATTGTTTTGATGATTATTTTCAACAAACAAAAATTTGATGTTTTCATGGTAAAATTTTCGACATAGTATACTATGACATTTTTTTCAGAAAATTTTTCAACATTTTTTAAAATGACTTAATTCCACCATAAAATCGTTTCACATACTATAATATGATTGTTTTCATGATTATTTTCAACATACAAAAATTTGACGTTTTCATGGTAAAATTTTCGACATACTATACTATGACATTTTTTTCACAAAATTTTTCAATATTCGATAAAATTACTTAATTCCACCATAAAATCGTTTTACATACTATATTATTCTTACTTTCATCATTATTTTCAACATACAAAAATATGTCCTGTATATTGTGAAATTTTCGACATAGTATAGTATGACATTTTTTTCACAAAATTTTTCAACATTCCATAAAATGACTTGATTCCACCATAAAATCCTTTTACATTCTATATTATGATTGTTTTCATGGTTATTTTCAACATACAAAAATTTGATGTTTTCATGGTAAAATTTTTGACATAGTATCGTATTACATTTTTTTCACAAAATTTTTCAACATTTTTCAAAATGACTTAATTCCACCATGAAATCGTTTTACATACTATAATATGATTGTTTTCATGATTATTTTCAAAATACAAAATTTCATGTTTTCATGGTAAAATTTTCGACATAGTATAGTATGACATTTTTTCACAAAATTTTTCAACATTTTTCAAAATGACTTAATTCCACCATAAAATCGTTTCACATACTATAATATGATTGTTTTGATGATTATTTTCAACAAACAAAAATTTCATGTTTTCATGGTAAAATTTTCGACATAGTATGACATTTTTTCACAAAATTTTTCAACATTTTTCAAGATGACTTAATTCCACCATAAAATCGTTTTGCATACTATAATATGATTGTTTTCATGATTATTTTCAACATACAAAAATTTGATGTTTTCATGGTAAAATTTTCGACATAGTATACTATGACATTTTTTTCAGAAAATTTTTCAACATTTTTTAAAATGACTTAATTCCACCATAAAATCATTTTACGTACTATATTAGGCTTATTTTCATCATTATTTCAACATACAAAAATATGTCCTGTATGTCGTCAAATTTTCGACATACTATAGTATGACATTTTTTTCTGAACATTTTTCAACATTCCATGAAATGACTTGATTCCACCATAAAATCATTTTACATACTATAATATGATTGTTTTCATGATTATTTTCAACATACATAAATTTGACATTTTCATCGTCAAATTTTCGACATACTATAGTATGACATTTTTTTCATAAAATTCTTCAACATTTTTTAAAATGTCTTAATTCCATCATAAAATCGTTTTACATACTATAATATGATTGTTTTCATGATTATTTTCAACATACAAAAATTTGACGTTTTCATTGTAAATTTTTCGACATACTATACTATGACATTTTTTTCAGAAAAGTTTTCAACATGCGATTAAATGACTTAATTCCACCATAAAATTGTTTTACATACTTTAATATGAATTTTTTCATGATTATTTTCAACATACAAAATTTCATGTTTTCATGGTAAAATTTTCGACATAGTATAGTATGACATTGTTTCACAAAATGTTTCAACATTTTTCAAAATGACTTAATTCCACAATAAAATCGTTTTACATACTATAATATGATTGTTTTCATGATTAATTTCAACATGCAAAAATACGTCCTGTATATCGTAAAATTTTCGACATACTATACTATGACATTTTTTTCATAAAATTCTTCAACATTTTTTAAAATGACTTAATTCCACCATAAAATCATTTTACGTACTATATTAGGCTTATTTTCATCATTATTTCAACATACAAAAATATGTCCTGTATGTCGTGAAATTTTCGACATACTATAGTATGACATTTTTTTCTGAACATTTTTCAACATTCTATAAAATGACTTGATTCCACCGTAAAATCATTTTACATACTATAATATGATTGTTTTCATGATTATTTTCAACATACATAAATTTGACATTTTCATCGTCAAATTTTCGACACACTATAGTATGACATTTTTTTCAAAAAATTCTTCAACATTTTTTAAAATGACTTAATTCCACCATAAAATCGTTTCACATACTATAATATGATTGTTTTGATGATTATTTTCAACAAACAAAAATTTCATGTTTTCATGGTAAAATTTTCGACATAGTATAGTATGACATTTTTTCACAAAAATTTTCAACATTTTTCAAAATGACTTAATTCCACCATAAAATCGTTTTGCATACTATAATATGATTGTTTTCATGATTATTTTCAACATACAAAAATTTGATGTTTTCATGGTAAAATTTTCGACATAGTATACTATGACATTTTTTTCAGAAAATTTTTCAACATTTTTTAAAATGACTTAATTCCACCATAAAATCGTTTCACATACTATAATATGATTGTTTTCATGATTATTTTCAACATACAAAAATTTGACGTTTTCATGGTAAAATTTTCAACATACTATACTATGACATTTTTTTCACAAAATTTTTCAATATTCGATAAAATTACTTAATTCCACCATAAAATCGTTTTACATACTATATTATTCTTACTTTCATCATTATCTTCAACATACAAAAACATGTCCTGTATATTGTGAAATTTTCGACATAGTATAGTATGACATTTTTTTCACAAAATTTTTCAATATTCGATAAAGTGACTTAATTCCACCATAAAATCGTTTTGCATACTATAATATGATTGTTTTCATGATTATTTTCAACATACAAAATTTTTCAACATTTTTCAAAATGACTTAATTCCACCATAAAATCGTTTTGCATACTATAATATGATTGTTTTCATGATTTTCAACATACAAAAATTTGATGTTTTCATGGTAAAATTTTCGACATAGTATACTATGACATTTTTTTCAGAAAATTTTTCAACATTTTTCAAAATTACTTAATTCCACCATAAAATCGTTTTGCATACTATAATATGATTGTTTTCATGATTATTTTCAACATACAAAAATTTGATGTTTTCATGGTAAAATTTTCGACATAGTATACTATGACATTTTTTTCAGAAAATTTTTCAACATTTTTTAAAATGACTTAATTCCACCATAAAATCATTTTATGTACTATATTAGGCTTATTTTCATCATTATTTCAACATACAAAAATATGTCCTGTATGCCGTGAAATTTTCGACATACTATAGTATGACATTTTTTTCTGAACATTTTTCAACATTCCATAAAATGACTTGATTCCACCATAAAATCATTTTACATACTATAATATGATTGTTTTCATGATTATTTTCAACATACATAAATTTGACATTTTCAACGTCAAATTTTCGACACACTATAGTATGACATTTTTTTCATAAAATTTTTCAACATTTTTTAAAATGACTTAATTCCACCATAAAATCGTTTCATATACTATAATATGATTGTTTTCATGATTATTTTCAACATACAAAAATTTGACGTTTTCATGGTAAAATTTTCGACATAGTATACTATGACATTTTTTTCACAAAATTTTTCAATATTCGATAAAGTGACTTAATTCCACCATAAAATCGTTTTGCATACTATAATATGATTGTTTTCATGATTATTTTCAACATACAAAAATTTGATGTTTTCATGGTAAAATTTTCGACATAGTATACTATGACATTTTTTTCAGAAAATTTTTCAACATTTTTTAAAATGACTTAATTCCACCATAAAATCGTTTCACATACTATAATATGATTGTTTTCATGATTATTTTCAACATACAAAAATTTGACGTTTTCATGGTAAAATTTTCAACATACTATACTATGACATTTTTTTCACAAAATTTTTCAATATTCGATAAAATTACTTAATTCCACCATAAAATCGTTTTACATACTATATTATTCTTACTTTCATCATTATCTTCAACATACAAAAATATGTCCTGTATATTGTGAAATTTTCGACATAGTATAGTATGACATTTTTTTCAGAAAAGTTTTCAACATTCGATATAGTGACTTGATTCCACCATAAAATCCTTTTACATTCTATATTATGATTGTTTTCATGGTTATTTTCAACATACAAAAATTTGATGTTTTCATGGTAATATTTTTGACATACTATCGTAATACATTTTTTTCCCAAAATTTATCACTATTCAATAAAATGAGTTAATTCCACCATGAAATCGTTTTACATACTATAACATGATTGTTTTCATGATTATTTTCAAAATACAAAATTTCATGTTTTCATGGTAAAATTTTCGACATAGTATAGTATGACATTGTTTCACAAAATTTTTCAACATTTTTCAAAATGTCTTAATTCCACCATAAAATCGTTTTACATACTATAATATGATTGTTTTCATGATTATTTTCAACAAACAAAAATTTCATGTTTTCATGGTAAAATTTTCGACATAGTATAGTATGACATTTTTTCACAAAATTTTTCAACATTTTTCAAAATGACTTAATTCCACCATAAAATCGTTTCACATACTATAATATGATTGTTTTCATGATTATTTTCAACATACAAAATTTGATGTTTTCATGGTAAAATTTTCGACATAGTATACTATGACATTTTTCTCAGAAAATTTTTCAACATTTTTTAAAATGACTTAATTCCACCATAAAATCGTTTCACATACTATAATATGATTGTTTTCATGATTATCTTCAACAAACAAAAATTTCATGTTTTCATGGTAAAATTTTCGACATAGTATAGTATGACATTTTTTCACAAAATTTTTCAACATTTTTTAAAATGACTTAATTCCACCATAAAATCGTTTCACATACTATATGATTGTTTTCATGATTATTTTCAACATACAAAAATTTGACGTTTTCATGGTAAAATTTTCGACATACTATACTATGACATTTTTTTCACAAAATTTTTCAATATTCGATAAAATTACTTAATTCCACCATAAAATCGTTTTACATACTATATTATTCTTACTTTCATCATTATCTTCAACATACAAAAATATGTCCTGTATATTGTGAAATTTTCGACATAGTATAGTATGACATTTTTTTCACAAAATTTTTCAACATTCCATAAAATGACTTGATTCCACCATAAAATCCTTTTACATTCTATATTATGATTGTTTTCATGGTTATTTTCAACATACATAAATTTGACATTTTCATCGTCAAATTTTCGACACACTATAGTATGACATTTTTTTCATAAAATTTTTCAACATTTTTTAAAATGACTTAATTCCACCATAAAATCGTTTCATATACTATAATATGATTGTTTTCATGATTATTTTCAACATACAAAAATTTGACGTTTTCATGGTAAAATTTTCCACATACTATACTATGACATTTTTTTCACAAAATTTTTCAATATTCGATAAAGTGACTTAATTCCACCATAAAATCGTTTTGCATACTATAATATGATTGTTTTCATGATTATTTTCAACATACAAAATTTTTCAACATTTTTCAAAATGACTTAATTCCACCATAAAATCGTTTTGCATACTATAATATGATTGTTTTCATGATTTTCAACATACAAAAATTTGATGTTTTCATGGTAAAATTTTCGACATAGTATACTATGACATTTTTTTCAGAAAATTTTTCAACATTTTTTAAAATGACTTAATTCCACCATAAAATCGTTTCACATACTATAAAATGATTGTTTTCATGATTATTTTCAACATACAAAAATTTGACGTTTTCATGGTAAAATTTTCAACATACTATACTATGACATTTTTTTCACAAAATTTTTCAATATTCGATAAAATTACTTAATTCCACCATAAAATCGTTTTACATACTATATTATTCTTACTTTCATCATTATCTTCAACATACAAAAATATGTCCTGTATATTGTGAAATTTTCGACATAGTATAGTATGACATTTTTTTCACAAAATTTTTCAACATTCCATAAAATGACTTGATTCCACCATAAAATCCTTTTACATTCTATATTATGATTGTTTTCATGGTTATTTTCAACATACATAAATTTGACATTTTCATCGTCAAATTTTCGACACACTATAGTATGACATTTTTTTCACAAAATTTTTCAACATTTTTCAAAATGACTTAATTCCACCATAAAATCGTTTTGCATACTATAATATGATTGTTTTCATGATTTTCAACATACAAAAATTTGATGTTTTCATGGTAAAATTTTCGACATAGTATACTATGACATTTTTTTCAGAAAATTTTTCAACATTTTTTAAAATGACTTAATTCCACCATAAAATCATTTTACGTACTATATTAGGCTTATTTTCATCATTATTTCAACATACAAAAATATGTCCTGTATGTCGTGAAATTTTCGACATACTATAGTATGACATTTTTTTCTGAACATTTTTCAACATTCCATGAAATGACTTGATTCCACCATAAAATCATTTTACATACTATAATATGATTGTTTTCATGATTATTTTCAACATACAAAAATTTGATGTTTTCATTGTAAATTTTTCGACATACTATACTATGACATTTTTTTCAGAAAAGTTTTCAACATGCGATTAAATGACCTAATTCCACCATAAAATTGTTTTACATACTATAATATGAATTTTTTCATGATTATTTTCAACATACAAAATTTCATGTTTTCATGGTAAAATTTTCGACATAGTATAGTATGACATTGTTTCACAAAATGTTTCAACATTTTTCAAAATGACTTAATTCCACAATAAAATCGTTTTACATACTGTAATATGATTGTTTTCATGATTATTTTCAACATACAAAAATACGTCCTGTATGTCGTAAAATTTTCGACATACTATAGTATGACATTTTTTTCTGAACATTTTTCAACATTCCATAAAGTGACTTGATTCCACCATAAAATCATTTTACATACTATAATATGATTGTTTTCATGATTATTTTCAACATACATAAATTTGACATTTTCATCGTCAAATTTTCGACACACTATAGTATGACATTTTTTTCATAAAATTCTTCAACATTTTTTAAAATGACTTCATTCCACCATAAAATCGTTTCACATACTATAATATGATTGTTTTGATGATTATTTTCAACAAACAAAAATTTGATGTTTTCATGGTAAAATTTTCGACATAGTATACTATGACATTTTTTTCAGAAAATTTTTCAACATTTTTTAAAATGACTTAATTCCACCATAAAATCGTTTCACATACTATAATATGATTGTTTTCATGATTATTTTCAACATACAAAAATTTGACGTTTTCATGGTAAAATTTTCGACATACTATACTATGACATTTTTTTCACAAAATTTTTCAGTATTCGATAAAATTACTTAATTCCACCATAAAATCGTTTTACATACTATATTATTCTTACTTTCATCATTATTTTCAACATACAAAAATATGTCCTGTATATTGTGAAATTTTCGACATAGTATAGTATGACATTTTTTTCACAAAATTTTTCAACATTCCATAAAATGACTTGATTCCACCATAAAATCCTTTTACATTCTATATTATGATTGTTTTCATGGTTATTTTCAACATACAAAAATTTGATGTTTTCATGGTAAAATTTTTGACATAGTATCGTATTACATTTTTTTCACAAAATTTTTCAACATTTTTCAAAATGACTTAATTCCACCATGAAATCGTTTTACATACTATAATATGATTGTTTTCATGATTATTTTCAAAATACAAAATTTCATGTTTTCATGGTAAAATTTTCGACATAGTATAGTATGACATTGTTTCACAAAATTTTTCAACATTTTTCAAAATGTCTTAATTCCACCATAAAATCGTTTTACATACTATAATATGATTGTTTTCATGATTATTTTCAACAAACAAAAATTTCATGTTTTCATGGTAAAATTTTCGACATAGTATAGTATGACATTTTTTCACAAAATTTTTCAACATTTTTCAAAATGACTTAATTCCACCATAAAATCGTTTCACATACTATAATATGATTGTTTTGATGATTATTTTCAACAAACAAAAATTTCATGTTTTCATGGTAAAATTTTCGACATAGTATGACATTTTTTCACAAAATTTTTCAACATTTTTCAAGATGACTTAATTCCACCATAAAATCGTTTTGCATACTATAATATGATTGTTTTCATGATTATTTTCAACATACAAAAATTTGATGTTTTCATGGTAAAATTTTCGACATAGTATACTATGACATTTTTTTCAGAAAATTTTTCAACATTTTTTAAAATGACTTAATTCCACCATAAAATCATTTTACGTACTATATTAGGCTTATTTTCATCATTATTTCAACATACAAAAATATGTCCTGTATGTCGTCAAATTTTCGACATACTATATATAGTATGACATTTTTTTCTGAACATTTTTCAACATTCCATGAAATGACTTGATTCCACCATAAAATCATTTTACATACTATAATATGATTGTTTTCATGATTATTTTCAACATACATAAATTTGACATTTTCATCGTCAAATTTTCGACATACTATAGTATGACATTTTTTTCATAAAATTCTTCAACATTTTTTAAAATGTCTTAATTCCACCATAAAATCGTTTTACATACTATAATATGATTGTTTTCATGATTATTTTCAACATACAAAAATTTGACGTTTTCATGGTAAAATTTTCGACATAGTATACTATGACATTTTTTTCACAAAATTTTTCAATATTCGATAAAGTGACTTAATTCCACCATAAAATCGTTTTGCATACTATAATATGATTGTTTTCATGATTATTTTCAACATACAAAAATTTGATGTTTTCATGGTAAAATTTTCGACATAGTATACTATGACATTTTTTTCAGAAAATTTTTCAACATTTTTTAAAATGACTTAATTCCACCATAAAATCGTTTCACATACTATAATATGATTGTTTTCATGATTATTTTCAACATACAAAAATTTGACGTTTTCATGGTAAAATTTTCAACATACTATACTATGACATTTTTTTCACAAAATTTTTCAATATTCGATAAAATTACTTAATTCCACCATAAAATCGTTTTACATACTATATTATTCTTACTTTCATCATTATCTTCAACATACAAAAATATGTCCTGTATATTGTGAAATTTTCGACATAGTATAGTATGACATTTTTTTCAGAAAAGTTTTCAACATTCGATATAGTGACTTGATTCCACCATAAAATCCTTTTACATTCTATATTATGATTGTTTTCATGGTTATTTTCAACATACAAAAATTTGATGTTTTCATGGTAATATTTTTGACATACTATCGTAATACATTTTTTTCCCAAAATTTATCACTATTCAATAAAATGAGTTAATTCCACCATGAAATCGTTTTACATACTATAACATGATTGTTTTCATGATTATTTTCAAAATACAAAATTTCATGTTTTCATGGTAAAATTTTCGACATAGTATAGTATGACATTGTTTCACAAAATTTTTCAACATTTTTCAAAATGTCTTAATTCCACCATAAAATCGTTTTACATACTATAATATGATTGTTTTCATGATTATTTTCAACAAACAAAAATTTCATGTTTTCATGGTAAAATTTTCGACATAGTATACTATGACATTTTTCTCAGAAAATTTTTCAACATTTTTTAAAATGACTTAATTCCACCATAAAATCGTTTCACATACTATAATATGATTGTTTTCATGATTATCTTCAACAAACAAAAATTTCATGTTTTCATGGTAAAATTTTCGACATAGTATAGTATGACATTTTTTCACAAAATTTTTCAACATTTTTTAAAATGACTTAATTCCACCATAAAATCGTTTCACATACTATATGATTGTTTTCATGATTATTTTCAACATACAAAAATTTGACGTTTTCATGGTAAAATTTTCGACATACTATACTATGACATTTTTTTCACAAAATTTTTCAATATTCGATAAAATTACTTAATTCCACCATAAAATCGTTTTACATACTATATTATTCTTACTTTCATCATTATCTTCAACATACAAAAATATGTCCTGTATATTGTGAAATTTTCGACATAGTATAGTATGACATTTTTTTCACAAAATTTTTCAACATTCCATAAAATGACTTGATTCCACCATAAAATCCTTTTACATTCTATATTATGATTGTTTTCATGGTTATTTTCAACATACATAAATTTGACATTTTCATCGTCAAGTTTTCGACACACTATAGTATGACATTTTTTTCATAAAATTTTTCAACATTTTTTAAAATGACTTAATTCCACCATAAAATCGTTTCATATACTATAATATGATTGTTTTCATGATTATTTTCAACATACAAAAATTTGACGTTTTCATGGTAAAATTTTCCACATACTATACTATGACATTTTTTTCACAAAATTTTTCAATATTCGATAAAGTGACTTAATTCCACCATAAAATCGTTTTGCATACTATAATATGATTGTTTTCATGATTATTTTCAACATACAAAATTTTTCAACATTTTTCAAAATGACTTAATTCCACCATAAAATCGTTTTGCATACTATAATATGATTGTTTTCATGATTTTCAACATACAAAAATTTGATGTTTTCATGGTAAAATTTTCGACATAGTATACTATGACATTTTTTTCAGAAAATTTTTCAACATTTTTTAAAATGACTTAATTCCACCATAAAATCGTTTCACATACTATAAAATGATTGTTTTCATGATTATTTTCAACATACAAAAATTTGACGTTTTCATGGTAAAATTTTCAACATACTATACTATGACATTTTTTTCACAAAATTTTTCAATATTCGATAAAATTACTTAATTCCACCATAAAATCGTTTTACATACTATATTATTCTTACTTTCATCATTATCTTCAACATACAAAAATATGTCCTGTATATTGTGAAATTTTCGACATAGTATAGTATGACATTCTTTTCACAAAATTTTTCAACATTCCATAAAATGACTTGATTCCACCATAAAATCCTTTTACATTCTATATTATGATTGTTTTCATGGTTATTTTCAACATACATAAATTTGACATTTTCATCGTCAAATTTTCGACACACTATAGTATGACATTTTTTTCACAAAATTTTTCAACATTTTTCAAAATGACTTAATTCCACCATAAAATCGTTTTGCATACTATAATATGATTGTTTTCATGATTTTCAACATACAAAAATTTGATGTTTTCATGGTAAAATTTTCGACATAGTATACTATGACATTTTTTTCAGAAAATTTTTCAACATTTTTTAAAATGACTTAATTCCACCATAAAATCATTTTACGTACTATATTAGGCTTATTTTCATCATTATTTCAACATACAAAAATATGTCCTGTATGTCGTGAAATTTTCGACATACTATAGTATGACATTTTTTTCTGAACATTTTTCAACATTCCATGAAATGACTTGATTCCACCATAAAATCATTTTACATACTATAATATGATTGTTTTCATGATTATTTTCAACATACAAAAATTTGATGTTTTCATTGTAAATTTTTCGACATACTATACTATGACATTTTTTTCAGAAAAGTTTTCAACATGCGATTAAATGACTTAATTCCACCATAAAATTGTTTTACATACTATAATATGAATTTTTTCATGATTATTTTCAACATACAAAATTTCATGTTTTCATGGTAAAATTTTCGACATAGTATAGTATGACATTGTTTCACAAAATGTTTCAACATTTTTCAAAATGACTTAATTCCACAATAAAATCGTTTTACATACTGTAATATGATTGTTTTCATGATTATTTTCAACATACAAAAATACGTCCTGTATGTCGTAAAATTTTCGACATACTATAGTATGACATTTTTTTCTGAACATTTTTCAACATTCCATAAAGTGACTTGATTCCACCATAAAATCATTTTACATACTATAATATGATTGTTTTCATGATTATTTTCAACATACATAAATTTGACATTTTCATCGTCAAATTTTCGACACACTATAGTATGACATTTTTTTCATAAAATTCTTCAACATTTTTTAAAATGACTTCATTCCACCATAAAATCGTTTCACATACTATAATATGATTGTTTTGATGATTATTTTCAACAAACAAAAATTTGATGTTTTCATGGTAAAATTTTCGACATAGTATACTATGACATTTTTTTCAGAAAATTTTTCAACATTTTTTAAAATGACTTAATTCCACCATAAAATCGTTTCACATACTATAATATGATTGTTTTCATGATTATTTTCAACATACAAAAATTTGACGTTTTCATGGTAAAATTTTCGACATACTATACTATGACATTTTTTTCACAAAATTTTTCAGTATTCGATAAAATTACTTAATTCCACCATAAAATCGTTTTACATACTATATTATTCTTACTTTCATCATTATTTTCAACATACAAAAATATGTCCTGTATATTGTGAAATTTTCGACATAGTATAGTATGACATTTTTTTCACAAAATTTTTCAACATTCCATAAAATGACTTGATTCCACCATAAAATCCTTTTACATTCTATATTATGATTGTTTTCATGGTTATTTTCAACATACAAAAATTTGATGTTTTCATGGTAAAATTTTTGACATAGTATCGTATTACATTTTTTTCACAAAATTTTTCAACATTTTTCAAAATGACTTAATTCCACCATGAAATCGTTTTACATACTATAATATGATTGTTTTCATGATTATTTTCAAAATACAAAATTTCATGTTTTCATGGTAAAATTTTCGACATAGTATAGTATGACATTGTTTCACAAAATTTTTCAACATTTTTCAAAATGTCTTAATTCCACCATAAAATCGTTTTACATACTATAATATGATTGTTTTCATGATTATTTTCAACAAACAAAAATTTCATGTTTTCATGGTAAAATTTTCGACATAGTATAGTATGACATTTTTTCACAAAATTTTTCAACATTTTTCAAAATGACTTAATTCCACCATAAAATCGTTTCACATACTATAATATGATTGTTTTGATGATTATTTTCAACAAACAAAAATTTCATGTTTTCATGGTAAAATTTTCGACATAGTATGACATTTTTTCACAAAATTTTTCAACATTTTTCAAGATGACTTAATTCCACCATAAAATCGTTTTGCATACTATAATATGATTGTTTTCATGATTATTTTCAACATACAAAAATTTGATGTTTTCATGGTAAAATTTTCGACATAGTATACTATGACATTTTTTTCAGAAAATTTTTCAACATTTTTTAAAATGACTTAATTCCACCATAAAATCATTTTACGTACTATATTAGGCTTATTTTCATCATTATTTCAACATACAAAAATATGTCCTGTATGTCGTCAAATTTTCGACATACTATATATAGTATGACATTTTTTTCTGAACATTTTTCAACATTCCATGAAATGACTTGATTCCACCATAAAATCATTTTACATACTATAATATGATTGTTTTCATGATTATTTTCAACATACATAAATTTGACATTTTCATCGTCAAATTTTCGACATACTATAGTATGACATTTTTTTCATAAAATTCTTCAACATTTTTTAAAATGTCTTAATTCCACCATAAAATCGTTTTACATACTATAATATGATTGTTTTCATGATTATTTTCAACATACAAAAATTTGACGTTTTCATTGTAAATTTTTCGACATACTATACTATGACATTTTTTTCAGAAAAGTTTTCAACATGCGATTAAATGACTTAATTCCACCATAAAATTGTTTTACATACTTTAATATGAATTTTTTCATGATTATTTTCAACATACAAAATTTCATGTTTTCATGGTAAAATTTTCGACATAGTATAGTATGACATTGTTTCACAAAATGTTTCAACATTTTTCAAAATGACTTAATTCCACAATAAAATCGTTTTACATACTATAATATGATTGTTTTCATGATTAATTTCAACATGCAAAAATACGTCCTGTATATCGTAAAATTTTCGACATACTATAGTATGACATTTTTTTCATAAAATTCTTCAACATTTTTTAAAATGACTTAATTCCACCATAAAATCATTTTACGTACTATATTAGGCTTATTTTCATCATTATTTCAACATACAAAAATATGTCCTGTATGTCGTGAAATTTTCGACATACTATAGTATGACATTTTTTTCTGAACATTTTTCAACATTCCATAAAATCACTTGATTCCACCGTAAAATCATTTTACATACTATAATATGATTGTTTTCATGATTATTTTCAACATACATAAATTTGACATTTTCATCGTCAAATTTTCGACACACTATAGTATGACATTTTTTTCATAAAATTCTTCAACATTTTTTAAAATGACTTAATTCCACCATAAAATCGTTTCACATACTATAATATGATTGTTTTGATGATTATTTTCAACAAACAAAAATTTCATGTTTTCATGGTAAAATTTTCGACATAGTATAGTATGACATTTTTTCACAAAATTTTTCAACATTTTTCAAAATGACTTAATTCCACCATAAAATCGTTTTGCATACTATAATATGATTGTTTTGATGATTATTTTCAACAAACAAAAATTTCATGTTTTCATGGTAAAATTTTCGACATAGTATAGTATGACATTTTTTCACAAAATTTTTCAACATTTTTCAAAATGACTTAATTCCACCATAAAATCGTTTTGCTTACTATAATATGATTGTTTTCATGATTATTTTCAACATACAAAAATTTGATGTTTTCATGGTAAAATTTTCGACATAGTATACTATGACATTTTTTTCAGAAAATTTTTCAACATTTTTTAAAATGACTTAATTCCACCATAAAATCGTTTCACATACTATAATATGATTGTCTTCATGATTATTTTCAACATACAAAAATTTGACGTTTTCATGGTAAAATTTTCAACATACTATACTATGACATTTTTTTCACAAAATTTTTCAATATTCGATAAAATTACTTAATTCCACCATAAAATCGTTTTACATACTATATTATTCTTACTTTCATCATTATCTTCAACATACAAAAACATGTCCTGTATTTTGATGTTTTCATGGTAAAATTTTCGACATACTATACTATGACATTTTTTTCAGAAAAGTTTTCAACATTCGATATAGTGACTTGATTCCACCATAAAATCCTTTTACATTCTATATTATGATTGTTTTCATGGTTATTTTCAACATACAAAAATTTGATGTTTTCATGGTAATATTTTTGACATACTATCGTAATACATTTTTTTCCCAAAATTTATCACTATTCAATAAAATGAGTTAATTCCACCATGAAATCGTTTTACATACTATAACATGATTGTTTTCATGATTATTTTCAAAATACAAAATTTCATGTTTTCATGGTAAAATTTTCGACATAGTATAGTATGACATTGTTTCACAAAATTTTTCAACATTTTTCAAAATGTCTTAATTCCATCATAAAATCGTTTTACATACTATAATATGATTGTTTTCATGATTATTTTCAACAAACAAAAATTTCATGTTTTCATGGTAAAATTTTCGACATAGTATAGTATGACATTTTTTCACAAAATTTTTCAACATTTTTCAAAATGACTTAATTCCACCATAAAATCGTTTCACATACTATAATATGATTGTTTTCATGATTATTTTCAACATACAAAATTTGATGTTTTCATGGTAAAATTTTCGACATAGTATACTATGACATTTTTCTCAGAAAATTTTTCAACATTTTTTAAAATGACTTAATTCCACCATAAAATCGTTTCACATACTATAATATGATTGTTTTCATGATTATCTTCAACAAACAAAAATTTCATGTTTTCATGGTAAAATTTTCGACATAGTATAGTATGACATTTTTTCACAAAATTTTTCAACATTTTTTAAAATGACTTAATTCCACCATAAAATCGTTTCACATACTATATGATTGTTTTCATGATTATTTTCAACATACAAAAATTTGACGTTTTCATGGTAAAATTTTCGACATACTATACTATGACATTTTTTTCACAAAATTTTTCAATATTCGATAAAATTACTTAATTCCACCATAAAATCGTTTTACATACTATATTATTCTTACTTTCATCATTATCTTCAACATACAAAAATATGTCCTGTATATTGTGAAATTTTCGACATAGTATAGTATGACATTTTTTTCACAAAATTTTTCAACATTCCATAAAATGACTTGATTCCACCATAAAATCCTTTTACATTCTATATTATGATTGTTTTCATGGTTATTTTCAACATACATAAATTTGACATTTTCATCGTCAAATTTTCGACACACTATAGTATGACATTTTTTTCATAAAATTTTTCAACATTTTTTAAAATGACTTAATTCCACCATAAAATCGTTTCATATACTATAATATGATTGTTTTCATGATTATTTTCAACATACAAAAATTTGACGTTTTCATGGTAAAATTTTCCACATACTATACTATGACATTTTTTTCACAAAATTTTTCAATATTCGATAAAGTGACTTAATTCCACCATAAAATCGTTTTGCATACTATAATATGATTGTTTTCATGATTATTTTCAACATACAAAATTTTTCAACATTTTTCAAAATGACTTAATTCCACCATAAAATCGTTTTGCATACTATAATATGATTGTTTTCATGATTTTCAACATACAAAAATTTGATATTTTCATGGTAAAATTTTCGACATAGTATACTATGACATTTTTTTCAGAAAATTTTTCAACATTTTTCAAAATTACTTAATTCCACCATAAAATCGTTTTGCATACTATAATATGATTGTTTTCATGATTATTTTCAACAAACAAAAATTTCATGTTTTCATGGTAAAATATTCGACATAGTATAGTATGACATTTTTTCACAAAATTTTTCAACATTTTTCAAAATTACTTAATTCCACCATAAAATCATTTTACATACTATAATATGATTGTTTTCATGATTATTTTCAACATACAAAAATTTGACGTTTTCATTGTAAATTTTCGACATACTATACTATGACATTTTTTTCAGAAAAGTTTTCAACATGCGATTAAATGACTTAATTCCACCATAAAATTGTTTTACATACTATAATATGAATTTTTTCATGATTATTTTCAACATACAAAATTTCATGTTTTCATGGTAAAATTTTCGACATAGTATAGTATGACATTGTTTCACAAAATGTTTCAACATTTTTCAAAATGACTTAATTCCACAATAAAATCGTTTTACATACTGTAATATGATTGTTTTCATGATTATTTTCAACATACAAAAATACGTCCTGTATGTCGTAAAATTTTCGACATACTATAGTATGACATTTTTTTCTGAACATTTTTCAACATTCCATAAAGTGACTTGATTCCACCATAAAATCATTTTACATACTATAATATGATTGTTTTCATGATTATTTTCAACATACATAAATTTGACATTTTCATCGTCAAATTTTCGACACACTATAGTATGACATTTTTTTCATAAAATTCTTCAACATTTTTTAAAATGACTTCATTCCACCATAAAATCGTTTCACATACTATAATATGATTGTTTTCATGATTATTTTCAACAAACAAAAATTTCATGTTTTCATGGTAAAATTTTCGACATAGTATAGTATGACATTTTTTCACAAAATTTTTCAACATTTTTCAAAATGACTTAATTCCACCATAAAATCGTTTCACATACTATAATATGATTGTTTTCATGATTATTTTCAACATACAAAATTTGATGTTTTCATGGTAAAATTTTCGACATAGTATACTATGACATTTTTCTCAGAAAATTTTTCAACATTTTTTAAAATGACTTAATTCCACCATAAAATCGTTTCACATACTATAATATGATTGTTTTCATGATTATCTTCAACAAACAAAAATTTCATGTTTTCATGGTAAAATTTTCGACATAGTATAGTATGACATTTTTTCACAAAATTTTTCAACATTTTTTAAAATGACTTAATTCCACCATAAAATCGTTTCACATACTATATGATTGTTTTCATGATTATTTTCAACATACAAAAATTTGACGTTTTCATGGTAAAATTTTCGACATACTATACTATGACATTTTTTTCACAAAATTTTTCAATATTCGATAAAATTACTTAATTCCACCATAAAATCGTTTTACATACTATATTATTCTTACTTTCATCATTATCTTCAACATACAAAAATATGTCCTGTATATTGTGAAATTTTCGACATAGTATAGTATGACATTTTTTTCACAAAATTTTTCAACATTCCATAAAATGACTTGATTCCACCATAAAATCCTTTTACATTCTATATTATGATTGTTTTCATGGTTATTTTCAACATACATAAATTTGACATTTTCATCGTCAAATTTTCGACACACTATAGTATGACATTTTTTTCATAAAATTTTTCAACATTTTTTAAAATGACTTAATTCCACCATAAAATCGTTTCATATACTATAATATGATTGTTTTCATGATTATTTTCAACATACAAAAATTTGACGTTTTCATGGTAAAATTTTCCACATACTATACTATGACATTTTTTTCACAAAATTTTTCAATATTCGATAAAGTGACTTAATTCCACCATAAAATCGTTTTGCATACTATAATATGATTGTTTTCATGATTATTTTCAACATACAAAATTTTTCAACATTTTTCAAAATGACTTAATTCCACCATAAAATCGTTTTGCATACTATAATATGATTGTTTTCATGATTTTCAACATACAAAAATTTGATATTTTCATGGTAAAATTTTCGACATAGTATACTATGACATTTTTTTCAGAAAATTTTTCAACATTTTTCAAAATTACTTAATTCCACCATAAAATCGTTTTGCATACTATAATATGATTGTTTTCATGATTATTTTCAACAAACAAAAATTTCATGTTTTCTTGGTAAAATATTCGACATAGTATAGTATGACATTTTTTCACAAAATTTTTCAACATTTTTCAAAATTACTTAATTCCACCATAAAATCGTTTTGCATACTATAATATGATTGTTTTCATGATTATTTTCAACATACAAAAATTTGATGTTTTCATGGTAAAATTTTCGACATAGTATACTATGACATTTTTTTCAGAAAATTTTTCAACATTTTTTAAAATGACTTAATTCCACCATAAAATCATTTTACGTACTATATTAGGCTTATTTTCATCATTATTTCAACATACAAAAATATGTCCTGTATGTCGTGAAATTTTCGACATACTATAGTATGACATTTTTTTCTGAACATTTTTCAACATTCCATGAAATGACTTGATTCCACCATAAAATCATTTTACATACTATAATATGATTGTTTTCATGATTATTTTCAACATACAAAAATTTGACGTTTTCATTGTAAATTTTCGACATACTATACTATGACATTTTTTTCAGAAAAGTTTTCAACATGCGATTAAATGACTTAATTCCACCATAAAATTGTTTTACATACTATAATATGAATTTTTTCATGATTATTTTCAACATACAAAATTTCATGTTTTCATGGTAAAATTTTCGACATAGTATAGTATGACATTGTTTCACAAAATGTTTCAACATTTTTCAAAATGACTTAATTCCACAATAAAATCGTTTTACATACTGTAATATGATTGTTTTCATGATTATTTTCAACATACAAAAATACGTCCTGTATGTCGTAAAATTTTCGACATACTATAGTATGACATTTTTTTCTGAACATTTTTCAACATTCCATAAAGTGACTTGATTCCACCATAAAATCGTTTTGCATACTATAATATGATTGTTTTCATGATTTTCAACATACAAAAATTTGATGTTTTCATGGTAAAATTTTCGACATAGTATACTATGACATTTTTTTCAGAAAATTTTTCAACATTTTTCAAAATTACTTAATTCCACCATAAAATCGTTTTGCATACTATAATATGATTGTTTTCATGATTATTTTCAACATACAAAAATTTGATGTTTTCATGGTAAAATTTTCGACATAGTATACTATGACATTTTTTTCAGAAAATTTTTCAACATTTTTTAAAATGACTTAATTCCACCATAAAATCATTTTATGTACTATATTAGGCTTATTTTCATCATTATTTCAACATACAAAAATATGTCCTGTATGTCGTGAAATTTTCGACATACTATAGTATGACATTTTTTTCACAAAATTTTTCAACATTCCATAAAATGACTTGATTCCACCATAAAATCATTTTACATACTATAATATGATTGTTTTCATGATTATTTTCAACATACATAAATTTGACATTTTCATCATCAAATTTTCGACACACTATAGTATGACATTTTTTTCATAAAATTTTTCAACATTTTTTAAAATGACTTAATTCCACAATAAAATCGTTTCATATACTATAATATGATTGTTTTCATGATTATTTTCAACATACAAAAATTTGACGTTTTCATGGTAAAATTTTCGACATACTATACTATGACATTTTTTTCACAAAATTTTTCAATATTCGATAAAGTGACTTAATTCCACCATAAAATCGTTTTGCATACTATAATATGATTGTTTTCATGATTTTCAACATACAAAAATTTGATGTTTTCATGGTAAAATTTTCGACATAGTATACTATGACATTTTTTTCAGAAAATTTTTCAACATTTTTCAAAATGACTTAATTCCACCATAAAATCGTTTTGCATACTATAATATGATTGTTTTCATGATTATTTTCAACATACAAAAATTTGATGTTTTCATGGTAAAATTTTCGACATAGTATACTATGACATTTTTTTCAGAAAATTTTTCAACATTTTTTAAAATGACCTAATTCCACCATAAAATCGTTTCACATACTATAATATGATTGTTTTCATGATTATTTTCAACATACAAAAATTTGACGTTTTCATGGTAAAATTTTCGACATACTATACTATGACATTTTTTTCACAAAATTTTTCAATATTCGATAAAATTACTTAATTCCACCATAAAATCGTTTTACATACTATATTATTATTCCTCTCATCATTATTTTCAGCATACAAAAATATGTACTGTATGTCGTGAAATTTTTGACATACTATAATATATAGTATATATAATAAACTATACTTTCACATACTATAATATGATTGTTTTCATGATTATTTTCAACATACAAAAATTTCATGTTTTCATGGTAAAATTTTCGACATAGTATAGTATGACATTTTTTCACAAAATTTTTCAACATTTTTTAAAATGACTTAATTCCACCATAAAATCGTTTTACATACTATAATATGATTGTTTTCATGATTATTTTCAACATACAAAATTTTTCAACATTTTTCAAAATGACTTAATTCCACCATAAAATCGTTTTGCATACTATAATATGATTGTTTTCATGATTTTCAACATACAAAAATTTGATGTTTTCATGGTAAAATTTTCGACATAGTATACTATGACATTTTTTTCAGAAAATTTTTCAACATTTTTCAAAATTACTTAATTCCACCATGAAATCGTTTTGCATGCTATAATATGAATTTTTTCATGATTATTTTCAACATACAAAATTTCATGTTTTCATGGTAAAATTTTCGACATAGTATAGTGTGACATTGTTTCACAAAATGTTTCAACATTTTTCAAAATGACTTAATTCCACAATAAAATCGTTTTACATACTGTAGTATGATTGTTTTCATGATTATTTTCAACATACAAAAATATGTCCTGTATGTCGTCAAATTTTCGACATACTATACTATGACATTTTTTTCTGAACATTTTTCAACATTCGATAAAATGACTTGATTCCACCATAAAATCCTTTTACATACTATATTATGATTGTTTACGTGATTTTTTTTCAACATACAAAATATTGATGTTTTCATGGTAAAATTTTCGACATAGTATAGTATGACATTTTTTTCACAAAATTTTTCAACATTTTTTAAAATGACTAAATTCCACCATAAAATCGTTTCACATACTATAATATGATTGTTTTCATGATTATTTTCAACATACAAAAATTTGATGTTTTCATGGTAAAATTTTCGACATACTATACTATGACATTTTTTTCACAAAAGTTTTCAACATTTTTTTAAATGACTTAATTCCACCATAAAATCGCTTCACATACTACAATATGATTGTGTTCATCATTATTTTCAACATACAAAAATATGTCCTGTATGTCCTGGAATTTTCGACATACTGTAGCATGACATTTTTTTCACAAAATTTTTCAACATTTTTTAAAATGACTTAATTCCACCATAAAATCGTTTTGCATACTATAATGTGATTGTTTTCATGATTATTTTCAACATACAAAAATTTGATGTTTTCATGGTAAAATTTTCGATATAGTATACTATGACATTTTTTTCTGAACATTTTTCAACATTCCATAAAATGACTTGATTCCACCATAAAATCATTTTACATACTATAATATGATTGTTTTCATGATTATTTTCAACATACATAAATTTGACATTTTCATCGTCAAATTTTCGACACACTATAGTATGACATTTTTTTCATAAAATTCTTCAACATTTTTTAAAATGACTTAATTCCACCATAAAATCGTTTCACATACTATAATATGATTGTTTTGATGATTATTTTCAACAAACAAAAATTTCATGTTTTCATGGTAAAATTTTCGACATAGTATAGTATGACATTTTTTCACAAAATTTTTCAACATTTTTCAAAATGACTTAATTCCACCATAAAATCGTTTTGCATACTATAATGTGATTGTTTTCATGATTATTTTCAACATACAAAAATTTGATGTTTTCATGGTAAAATTTTCGACATAGTATACTATGACATTTTTTTCTGAACATTTTTCAACATTCCATAAAATGACTTGATTCCACCATAAAATCATTTTACATACTATAATATGATTGTTTTCATGATTATTTTCAACATACAAAAATTTGATGTTTTCATGGTAAAATTTTCGACATAGTATACTATGACATTTTTTTCAGAAAATTTTTCAACATTTTTTAAAATGACTTAATTCCACCATAAAATCATTTTACGTACTATATTAGGCTTATTTTCATCATTATTTCAACATACAAAAATATGTCCTGTATGTCGTGAAATTTTCGACATACTATAGTATGACATTTTTTTCTGAACATTTTTCAACATTCCATGAAATGACTTGATTCCACCATAAAATCATTTTACATACTATAATATGATTGTTTTCATGATTATTTTCAACATACGTAAATTTGACATTTTCATCGTCAAATTTTCGACACACTATAGTATGACATTTTTTTCATAAAATTCTTCAACATTTTTTAAAATGTCTTAATTCCACCATAAAATCGTTTTGCATACTATAATATGATTGGTTTCAGGGTTATTTTCAACATACAAAAATTTGACGTTTTCATTGTAAATTTTTCGACATACTATACTATGACATTTTTTTCAGAAAAGTTTTCAACATGCGATTAAATGACTTAATTCCACCATAAAATTGTTTTACATACTATAATATGAATTTTTTCATGATTATTTTCAACATACAAAATTTCATGTTTTCATTGTAAAATTTTCGACATAGTATAGTATGACATTGTTTCACAAAATGTTTCAACATTTTTTAAAATGACTTAATTCCACAATAAAATCGTTTTACATACTGTAATATGATTGTTTTCATGATTAATTTCAACATACAAAAATACGTCCTGTATGTCGTAAAATTTTCGACATACTATACTATGACATTTTTTTCATAAAATTCTTCAACATTTTTTAAAATGACTTAATTCCACCATAAAATCATTTTACGTACTATATTAGGCTTATTTTCATCATGATTTCAACATACAAAAATATGTCCTGTATGTCGTGAAATTTTCGACATACTATAGTATGACATTTTTTTCATAAAATTCTTCAACATTTTTTAAAATGACTTAATTCCACCATAAAATCGTTTCACATACTATAATATGATTGTTTTGATGATTATTTTCAACATACATAAATTTGACATTTTCATCGTCAAATTTTCGACACACTATAGTATGACATTTTTTTCATAAAATTCTTCAACATTTTTTAAAATGACTTAATTCCACCATAAAATCGTTTCACATACTATAATATGATTGTTTTGATGATTATTTTCAACAAACAAAAATTTCATGTTTTCATGGTAAAATTTTCGACATAGTATAGTATGACATTTTTTCACAAAATTTTTCAACATTTTTCAAAATGACTTAATTCCACCATAAAATCGTTTTGCATACTATAATATGATTGTTTTCATGATTATTTTCAACATACAAAATTTGATGTTTTCATGGTAAAATTTTCGACATAGTATACTATGACATTTTTTTCAGAAAATTTTTCAACATTTTTTAAAATGACTTAATTCCACCATAAAATCGTTTCACATACTATAATATGATTGTTTTCATGATTATTTTCAACAAACAAAAATTTCATGTTTTCATGGTAAAATTTTCCACATAGTATAGTATGACATTTTTTCACAAAATTTTTCAACATTTTTTAAAATGACTTAATTCCACCATAAAATCGTTTCACATACTATAATATGATTGTTTTCATGATTAATTTCAACATACAAAAATTTGACGTTTTCATGGTAAAATTTTCGACATACTATACTATGACATTTTTTTCACAAAATTTTTCAATATTCGATAAAATTACTTAATTCCACCATAAAATCGTTTTACATACTATATTATTCTTACTTTCATCATTATTTTCAACATACAAAAATATGTCCAGTATGTCGTGAAATTTTCGACATACTATAGTATGACATTTTTTTCACAAAATTTTTCAACATTCCATAAAATGACTTGATTCCACCATAAAATCATTTTACATACTATAATATGATTGTTTTCATGATTATTTTCAACATACATAAATTTGACATTTTCATCATCAAATTTTCGACACACTATAGTATGACATTTTTTTCATAAAATTTGTCAACATTTTTTAAAGTGACTTAATTCCACCATAAAATCGTTTTGCATACTATAATATGATTGTTTTCATGATTTTCAACATACAAAAATTTGATGTTTTCATGGTAAAATTTTCGACATAGTATACTATGACATTTTTTTCAGAAAATTCTTCAACATTTTTTAAAATGACTTAATTCCACCATAAAATCGTTTCACATACTATAATATGATTGTTTTGATGATTATTTTCAACAAACAAAAATTTCATGTTTTCATGGTAAAATTTTCGACATAGTATAGTATGACATTTTTTCACAAAATTTTTCAACATTTTTCAAAATGACTTAATTCCACCATAAAATCGTTTTGCATACTATAATATGATTGTTTTCATGATTATTTTCAACATACAAAAATTTGATGTTTTCATGGTAAAATTTTTGACATAGTATACTATGACATTTTTTTCAGAAAATTTTTCAACATTTTTTAAAATGACTTAATTCCACCATAAAATCGTTTTGCATACTATAATATGATTGTTTTCATGATTTTCAACATACAAAAATTTGATGTTTTCATGGTAAAATTTTCGACATAGTATACAAGACATTTTTCTCAGAAAATTTTTCAACATTTTTCAAAATTACTTAATTCCACCATAAAATCGTTTTGCATACTATAATATGATTGTTTTCATGATTATTTTCAACATACAAAAATTTGATGTTTTCATGGTAAAATTTTCGACATAGTATACTATGACATTTTTTTCAGAAAATTTTTCAACATTTTTTAAAATGACTTAATTCCACCATAAAATCATTTTACGTACTATATTAGCCTTATTTTCATCATTATTTCAACATACAAAAATATGTCCTGTATGTCGTGAAATTTTCGACATACTATAGTATGACATTTTTTTCTGAACATTTTTCAACATTCCATAAAATGACTTGATTCCACCGTAAAATCGTTTCACATACTATAATATGATTGTTTTCATGATTATTTTCAACATACAAAAATTTGACGTTTTCATGGTAAAATTTTCGACATACTATACTATGACATTTTTTTCACAAAATTTTTCAATATTCGATAAAATTACTTAATTCCACCATAAAATCGTTTTACATACTATATTATTCTTACTTTCATCATTATTTTCAACATACAAAAATATGTCCTGTATATTGTGAAATTTTCGACATAGTATAGTATGACATTTTTTTCACAAAATTTTTCAACATTCCATAAAATGACTTGATTCCACCATAAAATCCTTTTACATTCTATATTATGATTGTTTTCATGGTTATTTTCAACATACATTAATTTGACATTTTCATCGCCAAATTTTCGACACACTATAGTATGACATTTTTTTCATAAAATTTTTCAACATTTCTTAAAATGACTTAATTCCACCATAAAATCGTTTCATATACTATAATATGATTGTTTTCATGATTATTTTCAACATACAAAAATTTGACGTTTTCATGGTAAAATTTTCGACATACTATACTATGACATTTTTTTCACAAAATTTTTCAACATTTTTCAAAATGACTTAATTCCACCATAAAATCGTTTTGCATACTATAATATGATTGTTTTCATGATTTTCAACATACAAAAATTTGATGTTTTCATGGTAAAATTTTCGACATAGTATACTATGACATCTTTTTCAGAAAATTTTTCAACATTTTTCAAAATGACTTAATTCCACCATAAAATCGTTTTGCATACTATAATATGATTGTTTTCATGATTATTTTCAACATACAAAAATTTGATGTTTTCATGGTAAAATTTTCGACATAGTATACTATGACATTTTTTTCAGAAAATTTTTCAACATTTTTTAAAATGACTTAATTCCACCATAAAATCGTTTCACATACTATAATACGATTGTTTTCATGATTATTTTCAACATACAAAAATTTGACGTTTTCATGGTAAAATTTTCGACATACTATACTATGACATTTTTTTCACAAAATTTTTCAATATTCGATAAAATTACTTAATTCCACCATAAAACCGTTTTACATACTATATTATTATTACTTTCATCATTATTTTCAACATACAAAAATATGTCCTGTATGTCGTGAAATTTTCGACATACTATAGTATGACATTTTTATCACAAAATTTTTCAACATTCCATAAAATGACTTAATTCCACCATAAAATCGTTTCACATACTATAATATGATTGTTTTCATGATTATTTTCAACATAAAAAAATTTGACGTTTTCATGGTAAAATTTTCGACGTACTATACTATGACATTTTTTTCACAAAATTTTTCAATATTCGATAAAGTGACTTAATTCCACCATAAAATCGTTTTGCATACTATAATATGATTGTTTTCATGATTATTTTCAACATACAAAAATTTGATGTTTTCATGGTAAAATTTTCGACATAGTATACTATGACATTTTTTTCAGAAAATTTTCCAACATTTTTTAAAATGACTTAATTCCACCATAAAATCGTTTCACATACTATAATATGATTGTTTTGATGATTATTTTCAACAAACAAAAATTTCATGTTTTCATGGTAAAATTTTCGACATAGTATAGTATGACATTTTTTCACAAAATTTTTCAACATTTTTCAAAATGACTTAATTCCACCATAAAATCGTTTTGCATACTATAATATGATTGTTTTCATGATTATTTTCAACATACAAAAATTTGATGTTTTCATGGTAAAATTTTCGACATAGTATACTATGACATTTTTTTCAGAAAATTTTTCAACTTTTTTTAAAATGACTTAATTCCACCATAAAATCATTTTACGTACTATATTAGGCTTATTTTCATCATTATTTCAACATACAAAAATATGTCCTGTATGTCGTGAAATTTTCGACATACTATAGTATGACATTTTTTTCTGAACATTTTTCAACATTCCATAAAATGACTTGATTCCACCATAAAATCATTTTACATACTATAATATGATTGTTTTCATGATTATTTTCAACATACATAAATTTGACATTTTCATCGTCAAATTTTCGACACACTATAGTATGACATTTTTTTCATAAAATTTTTCAACATTTTTTAAAATGACTTAATTCCACCATAAAATTGTTTCATATACTATAATATGATTGTTTTCATGATTATTTTCAACATACAAAAATTTGACGTTTTCATGGTAAAATTTTCGACATACTATACTATGACATTTTTTTCACAAAATTTTTCAATATTCGATAAAGTGACTTAATTCCACCATAAAATCGTTTTGCATACTATAATATGATTGTTTTCATGATTATTTTCAACATACAAAATTTTTCAACATTTTTCAAAATTACTTAATTCCACCATAAAATCGTTTTGCATACTATAATATGAATTTTTTCATGATTATTTTCAACATACAAAATTTCATGTTTTCATGGTAAAATTTTCGACATAGTATAGTGTGACATTGTTTCACAAAATGTTTCAACATTTTTCAAAATGACTTAATTCCACAATAAAATCGTTTTACATACTATAATATGATTGTTTTCATGATTATTTTCAACATACAAAAATTTGATGTTTTCATGGTAAAATTTTCGACATAGTATACTATGACATTTTTCTCAGAAAATTTTTCAACATTTTTCAAAATGACTTAATTCCACCATAAAATCGTTTCACATACTATAATACGATTGTTTTCATGATTATTTTCAACATACAAAAATTTGACGTTTTCATGGTAAAATTTTCGACATACTATACTATGACATTTTTTTCACAAAATTTTTCAATATTCGATAAAATTACTTAATTCCACCATAAAATCGTTTTACATACTATATTATTATTACTTTCATCATTATTTTCAACATACAAAAATATGTCCTGTATGTCGTGAAATTTTCGACATACTATAGTATGACATTTTTTTCACAAAATTTTTCAACATTCCATAAAATGACTTGATTCCACCATAAAATCATTTTACATACTATGATTGTTTTCATGATTATTTTCAACATACATAAATTTGACATTTTCATCGTCAAATTTTCGACACACTATAGTATGACATTTTTTTCATAAAATTTTTAAACATTTTTCAAAATGACTTAATTCCACCATAAAATCGTTTCACATACTATAATATGATTGTTTTCATGATTATTTTCAACATAAAAAAATTTGACGTTTTCATGGTAAAATTTTCGACGTACTATACTATGACATTTTTTTCACAAAATTTTTCAATATTCGATAAAGTGACTTAATTCCACCATAAAATCGTTTTGCATACTATAATATGATTGTTTTCATCATTATTTTCAACATACATAAATTTGACATTTTCATCATCAAATTTTCGACACACTATAGTATGACATTTTTTTCATAAAATTTGTCAACATTTTTTAAAGTGACTTAATTCCACCATAAAATCGTTTTGCATACTATAATATGATTGTTTTCATGATTTTCAACATACAAAAATTTGATGTTTTCATGGTAAAATTTTCGACATAGTATACTATGACATTTTTTTCAGAAAATTCTTCAACATTTTTTAAAATGACTTAATTCCACCATAAAATCGTTTCACATACTATAATATGATTGTTTTGATGATTATTTTCAACAAACAAAAATTTCATGTTTTCATGGTAAAATTTTCGACATAGTATAGTATGACATTAAAATCGTTTTGCATACTATAATATGATTGTTTTCATGATTATTTTCAACATACAAAATTTTTCAACATTTTTCAAAATTACTTAATTCCACCATAAAATCGTTTTGCATACTATAATATGAATTTTTTCATGATTATTTTCAACATACAAAATTTCATGTTTTCATGGTAAAATTTTCGACATAGTATAGTGTGACATTGTTTCACAAAATGTTTCAACATTTTTCAAAATGACTTAATTCCACAATAAAATCGTTTTACATACTATAATATGATTGTTTTCATGATTATTTTCAACATACAAAAATTTGATGTTTTCATGGTAAAATTTTCGACATAGTATACTATGACATTTTTCTCAGAAAATTTTTCAACATTTTTCAAAATGACTTAATTCCACCATAAAATCGTTTCACATACTATAATACGATTGTTTTCATGATTATTTTCAACATACAAAAATTTGACGTTTTCATGGTAAAATTTTCGACATACTATACTATGACATTTTTTTCACAAAATTTTTCAATATTCGATAAAATTACTTAATTCCACCATAAAATCGTTTTACATACTATATTATTATTACTTTCATCATTATTTTCAACATACAAAAATATGTCCTGTATGTCGTGAAATTTTCGACATACTATAGTATGACATTTTTTTCACAAAATTTTTCAACATTCCATAAAATGACTTGATTCCACCATAAAATCATTTTACATACTATGATTGTTTTCATGATTATTTTCAACATACATAAATTTGACATTTTCATCGTCAAATTTTCGACACACTATAGTATGACATTTTTTTCATAAAATTTTTAAACATTTTTCAAAATGACTTAATTCCACCATAAAATCGTTTCACATACTATATGATTGTTTTCATGATTATTTTCAACATAAAAAAATTTGACGTTTTCATGGTAAAATTTTCGACGTACTATACTATGACATTTTTTTCACAAAATTTTTCAATATTCGATAAAGTGACTTAATTCCACCATAAAATCGTTTTGCATACTATAATATGATTGTTTTCATCATTATTTTCAACATACATAAATTTGACATTTTCATCATCAAATTTTCGACACACTATAGTATGACATTTTTTTCATAAAATTTGTCAACATTTTTTAAAGTGACTTAATTCCACCATAAAATCGTTTTGCATACTATAATATGATTGTTTTCATGATTTTCAACATACAAAAATTTGATGTTTTCATGGTAAAATTTTCGACATAGTATACTATGACATTTTTTTCAGAAAATTCTTCAACATTTTTTAAAATGACTTAATTCCACCATAAAATCGTTTCACATACTATAATATGATTGTTTTGATGATTATTTTCAACAAACAAAAATTTCATGTTTTCATGGTAAAATTTTCGACATAGTATACAAGACATTTTTCTCAGAAAATTTTTCAACATTTTTCAAAATTACTTAATTCCACCATAAAATCGTTTTGCATACTATAATATGATTGTTTTCATGATTATTTTCAACATACAAAAATTTGATGTTTTCATGGTAAAATTTTCGACGTAGTATACTATGACATTTTTTTCAGAAAATTTTTCAACATTTTTTAAAATGACTTAATTCCACCATAAAATCATTTTACGTACTATATTAGCCTTATTTTCATCATTATTTCGACATACAAAAATATGTCCTGTATGTCGTGAAATTTTCGACATACTATAGTATGACATTTTTTTCTGAACATTTTTCAACATTCCATAAAATGACTTGATTCCACCGTAAAATCGTTTCACATACTATAATATGATTGTTTTCATGATTATTTTCAACATACAAAAATTTGACGTTTTCATGGTAAAATTTTCGACATACTATACTATGACATTTTTTTCACAAAATTTTTCAATATTCGATAAAATTACTTAATTCCACCATAAAATCGTTTTACATACTATATTATTTATTTTCATCATTATTTTCAACATACAAAAATATGTCCTGTATATTGTGAAATTTTCGACATAGTATAGTATGACATTTTTTTCACAAAATTTTTCAACATTCCATAAAATGACTTGATTCCACCATAAAATCCTTTTACATTCTATATTATGATTGTTTTCATGGTTATTTTCAACATACATTAATTTGACATTTTCATCGCCAAATTTTCGACACACTATAGTATGACATTTTTTTCATAAAATTTTTCAACATTTCTTAAAATGACTTAATTCCACCATAAAATCGTTTCATATACTATAATATGATTGTTTTCATGATTATTTTCAACATACAAAAATTTGACGTTTTCATGGTAAAATTTTCGACATACTATACTATGACATTTTTTTCACAAAATTTTTCAACATTTTTCAAAATGACTTAATTCCACCATAAAATCGTTTTGCATACTATAATATGATTGTTTTCATGATTTTCAACATACAAAAATTTGATGTTTTCATGGTAAAATTTTCGACATAGTATACTATGACATTTTTTTCAGAAAATTTTTCAACATTTTTCAAAATGACTTAATTCCACCATAAAATCGTTTTGCATACTATAATATGATTGTTTTCATGATTATTTTCAACATACAAAAATTTGATGTTTTCATGGTAAAATTTTCGACATAGTATACTATGACATTTTTTTCAGAAAATTTTTCAACATTTTTTAAAATGACTTAATTCCACCATAAAATCGTTTCACATACTATAATATGATTGTTTTGATGATTATTTTCAACAAACAAAAATTTCATGTTTTCATGGTAAAATTTTCGACATAGTATAGTATGACATTTTTTCACAAAATTTTTCAACATTTTTCAAAATGACTTAATTCCACCATAAAATCGTTTTGCATACTATAATATGATTGTTTTCATGATTATTTTCAACATACAAAAATATGTCCTGTATGTCGTGAAATTTTCGACAAACTATAGTATGACATTTTTTTCTGAACATTTTTCAACATTCCATAAAATGACTTGATTCCACCGTAAA
Source organism: Pterois miles (assembly GCA_947000775.1). NCBI lineage: Eukaryota > Metazoa > Chordata > Actinopteri > Perciformes > Scorpaenidae > Pterois > Pterois miles. Next base: position 2,560,508 of record CAMQGK010000308.1, on the reverse strand, counting down.
ATCATTTTACATACTATAATATGATTGTTTTCATGATTATTTTCAACATACATAAATTTGACATTTTCATCGTCAAATTTTCGACACACTATAGTATGACATTTTTTTCATAAAATTCTTCAACATTTTTTAAAATGACTTAATTCCACCATAAAATCGTTTCATATACTATAATATGATTGTTTTCATGATTATTTTCAACATACAAAAATTTGACATTTTCATGGTAAAATTTTCGACATACTATACTATGACATTTTTTTCACAACATTTTTCAATATTCGATAAAGTGACTTAATTCCACCATAAAATCGTTTTGCATACTATAATATGATTGTTTTCATGATTATTTTCAACATACAAAAATTTGATGTTTTCATGGTAAAATTTTCGACATAGTATACTATGACATTTTTTTCAGAAAATTTTTCAACATTTTTTAAAATGACTTAATTCCACCATAAAATCGTTTCACATACTATAATACGATTGTTTTCATGATTATTTTCAACATACAAAAATTTGACGTTTTCATGGTAAAATTTTCGACATACTATACTATGACATTTTTTTCACAAAATTTTTCAATATTCGATAAAATTACTTAATTCCACCATAAAACCGTTTTACATACTATATTATTATTACTTTCATCATTATTTTCAACATACAAAAATATGTCCTGTATGTCGTGAAATTTTCGACATACTATAGTATGACATTTTTATCACAAAATTTTTCAACATTCCATAAAATGACTTAATTCCACCATAAAATCGTTTCACATACTATAATATGATTGTTTTCATGATTATTTTCAACATAAAAAAATTTGACGTTTTCATGGTAAAATTTTCGACGTACTATACTATGACATTTTTTTCACAAAATTTTTCAATATTCGATAAAGTGACTTAATTCCACCATAAAATCGTTTTGCATACTATAATATGATTGTTTTCATGATTATTTTCAACATACAAAAATTTGATGTTTTCATGGTAAAATTTTCGACATAGTATACTATGACATTTTTTTCAGAAAATTTTCCAACATTTTTTAAAATGACTTAATTCCACCATAAAATCGTTTCACATACTATAATATGATTGTTTTGATGATTATTTTCAACAAACAAAAATTTCATGTTTTCATGGTAAAATTTTCGACATAGTATAGTATGACATTTTTTCACAAAATTTTTCAACATTTTTCAAAATGACTTAATTCCACCATAAAATCGTTTTGCATACTATAATATGATTGTTTTCATGATTATTTTCAACATACAAAAATTTGATGTTTTCATGGTAAAATTTTCGACATAGTATACTATGACATTTTTTTCAGAAAATTTTTCAACTTTTTTTAAAATGACTTAATTCCACCATAAAATCATTTTACGTACTATATTAGGCTTATTTTCATCATTATTTCAACATACAAAAATATGTCCTGTATGTCGTGAAATTTTCGACATACTATAGTATGACATTTTTTTCTGAACATTTTTCAACATTCCATAAAATGACTTGATTCCACCATAAAATCATTTTACATACTATAATATGATTGTTTTCATGATTATTTTCAACATACATAAATTTGACATTTTCATCGTCAAATTTTCGACACACTATAGTATGACATTTTTTTCATAAAATTTTTCAACATTTTTTAAAATGACTTAATTCCACCATAAAATTGTTTCATATACTATAATATGATTGTTTTCATGATTATTTTCAACATACAAAAATTTGACGTTTTCATGGTAAAATTTTCGACATACTATACTATGACATTTTTTTCACAAAATTTTTCAATATTCGATAAAGTGACTTAATTCCACCATAAAATCGTTTTGCATACTATAATATGATTGTTTTCATGATTATTTTCAACATACAAAATTTTTCAACATTTTTCAAAATTACTTAATTCCACCATAAAATCGTTTTGCATACTATAATATGAATTTTTTCATGATTATTTTCAACATACAAAATTTCATGTTTTCATGGTAAAATTTTCGACATAGTATAGTGTGACATTGTTTCACAAAATGTTTCAACATTTTTCAAAATGACTTAATTCCACAATAAAATCGTTTTACATACTATAATATGATTGTTTTCATGATTATTTTCAACATACAAAAATTTGATGTTTTCATGGTAAAATTTTCGACATAGTATACTATGACATTTTTCTCAGAAAATTTTTCAACATTTTTCAAAATGACTTAATTCCACCATAAAATCGTTTCACATACTATAATACGATTGTTTTCATGATTATTTTCAACATACAAAAATTTGACGTTTTCATGGTAAAATTTTCGACATACTATACTATGACATTTTTTTCACAAAATTTTTCAATATTCGATAAAATTACTTAATTCCACCATAAAATCGTTTTACATACTATATTATTATTACTTTCATCATTATTTTCAACATACAAAAATATGTCCTGTATGTCGTGAAATTTTCGACATACTATAGTATGACATTTTTTTCACAAAATTTTTCAACATTCCATAAAATGACTTGATTCCACCATAAAATCATTTTACATACTATGATTGTTTTCATGATTATTTTCAACATACATAAATTTGACATTTTCATCGTCAAATTTTCGACACACTATAGTATGACATTTTTTTCATAAAATTTTTAAACATTTTTCAAAATGACTTAATTCCACCATAAAATCGTTTCACATACTATAATATGATTGTTTTCATGATTATTTTCAACATAAAAAAATTTGACGTTTTCATGGTAAAATTTTCGACGTACTATACTATGACATTTTTTTCACAAAATTTTTCAATATTCGATAAAGTGACTTAATTCCACCATAAAATCGTTTTGCATACTATAATATGATTGTTTTCATCATTATTTTCAACATACATAAATTTGACATTTTCATCATCAAATTTTCGACACACTATAGTATGACATTTTTTTCATAAAATTTGTCAACATTTTTTAAAGTGACTTAATTCCACCATAAAATCGTTTTGCATACTATAATATGATTGTTTTCATGATTTTCAACATACAAAAATTTGATGTTTTCATGGTAAAATTTTCGACATAGTATACTATGACATTTTTTTCAGAAAATTCTTCAACATTTTTTAAAATGACTTAATTCCACCATAAAATCGTTTCACATACTATAATATGATTGTTTTGATGATTATTTTCAACAAACAAAAATTTCATGTTTTCATGGTAAAATTTTCGACATAGTATAGTATGACATTAAAATCGTTTTGCATACTATAATATGATTGTTTTCATGATTATTTTCAACATACAAAATTTTTCAACATTTTTCAAAATTACTTAATTCCACCATAAAATCGTTTTGCATACTATAATATGAATTTTTTCATGATTATTTTCAACATACAAAATTTCATGTTTTCATGGTAAAATTTTCGACATAGTATAGTGTGACATTGTTTCACAAAATGTTTCAACATTTTTCAAAATGACTTAATTCCACAATAAAATCGTTTTACATACTATAATATGATTGTTTTCATGATTATTTTCAACATACAAAAATTTGATGTTTTCATGGTAAAATTTTCGACATAGTATACTATGACATTTTTCTCAGAAAATTTTTCAACATTTTTCAAAATGACTTAATTCCACCATAAAATCGTTTCACATACTATAATACGATTGTTTTCATGATTATTTTCAACATACAAAAATTTGACGTTTTCATGGTAAAATTTTCGACATACTATACTATGACATTTTTTTCACAAAATTTTTCAATATTCGATAAAATTACTTAATTCCACCATAAAATCGTTTTACATACTATATTATTATTACTTTCATCATTATTTTCAACATACAAAAATATGTCCTGTATGTCGTGAAATTTTCGACATACTATAGTATGACATTTTTTTCACAAAATTTTTCAACATTCCATAAAATGACTTGATTCCACCATAAAATCATTTTACATACTATGATTGTTTTCATGATTATTTTCAACATACATAAATTTGACATTTTCATCGTCAAATTTTCGACACACTATAGTATGACATTTTTTTCATAAAATTTTTAAACATTTTTCAAAATGACTTAATTCCACCATAAAATCGTTTCACATACTATATGATTGTTTTCATGATTATTTTCAACATAAAAAAATTTGACGTTTTCATGGTAAAATTTTCGACGTACTATACTATGACATTTTTTTCACAAAATTTTTCAATATTCGATAAAGTGACTTAATTCCACCATAAAATCGTTTTGCATACTATAATATGATTGTTTTCATCATTATTTTCAACATACATAAATTTGACATTTTCATCATCAAATTTTCGACACACTATAGTATGACATTTTTTTCATAAAATTTGTCAACATTTTTTAAAGTGACTTAATTCCACCATAAAATCGTTTTGCATACTATAATATGATTGTTTTCATGATTTTCAACATACAAAAATTTGATGTTTTCATGGTAAAATTTTCGACATAGTATACTATGACATTTTTTTCAGAAAATTCTTCAACATTTTTTAAAATGACTTAATTCCACCATAAAATCGTTTCACATACTATAATATGATTGTTTTGATGATTATTTTCAACAAACAAAAATTTCATGTTTTCATGGTAAAATTTTCGACATAGTATACAAGACATTTTTCTCAGAAAATTTTTCAACATTTTTCAAAATTACTTAATTCCACCATAAAATCGTTTTGCATACTATAATATGATTGTTTTCATGATTATTTTCAACATACAAAAATTTGATGTTTTCATGGTAAAATTTTCGATGTAGTATACTATGACATTTTTTTCAGAAAATTTTTCAACATTTTTTAAAATGACTTAATTCCACCATAAAATCATTTTACGTACTATATTAGCCTTATTTTCATCATTATTTCGACATACAAAAATATGTCCTGTATGTCGTGAAATTTTCGACATACTATAGTATGACATTTTTTTCTGAACATTTTTCAACATTCCATAAAATGACTTGATTCCACCGTAAAATCGTTTCACATACTATAATATGATTGTTTTCATGATTATTTTCAACATACAAAAATTTGACGTTTTCATGGTAAAATTTTCGACATACTATACTATGACATTTTTTTCACAAAATTTTTCAATATTCGATAAAATTACTTAATTCCACCATAAAATCGTTTTACATACTATATTATTTATTTTCATCATTATTTTCAACATACAAAAATATGTCCTGTATATTGTGAAATTTTCGACATAGTATAGTATGACATTTTTTTCACAAAATTTTTCAACATTCCATAAAATGACTTGATTCCACCATAAAATCCTTTTACATTCTATATTATGATTGTTTTCATGGTTATTTTCAACATACATTAATTTGACATTTTCATCGCCAAATTTTCGACACACTATAGTATGACATTTTTTTCATAAAATTTTTCAACATTTCTTAAAATGACTTAATTCCACCATAAAATCGTTTCATATACTATAATATGATTGTTTTCATGATTATTTTCAACATACAAAAATTTGACGTTTTCATGGTAAAATTTTCGACATACTATACTATGACATTTTTTTCACAAAATTTTTCAACATTTTTCAAAATGACTTAATTCCACCATAAAATCGTTTTGCATACTATAATATGATTGTTTTCATGATTTTCAACATACAAAAATTTGATGTTTTCATGGTAAAATTTTCGACATAGTATACTATGACATTTTTTTCAGAAAATTTTTCAACATTTTTCAAAATGACTTAATTCCACCATAAAATCGTTTTGCATACTATAATATGATTGTTTTCATGATTATTTTCAACATACAAAAATTTGATGTTTTCATGGTAAAATTTTCGACATAGTATACTATGACATTTTTTTCAGAAAATTTTTCAACATTTTTTAAAATGACTTAATTCCACCATAAAATCGTTTCACATACTATAATATGATTGTTTTGATGATTATTTTCAACAAACAAAAATTTCATGTTTTCATGGTAAAATTTTCGACATAGTATAGTATGACATTTTTTCACAAAATTTTTCAACATTTTTCAAAATGACTTAATTCCACCATAAAATCGTTTTGCATACTATAATATGATTGTTTTCATGATTATTTTCAACATACAAAAATATGTCCTGTATGTCGTGAAATTTTCGACAAACTATAGTATGACATTTTTTTCTGAACATTTTTCAACATTCCATAAAATGACTTGATTCCACCGTAAAATCATTTTACATACTATAATATGATTGTTTTCATGATTATTTTCAACATACATAAATTTGACATTTTCATCGTCAAATTTTCGACACACTATAGTATGACATTTTTTTCATAAAATTCTTCAACATTTTTTAAAATGACTTAATTCCACCATAAAATCGTTTCATATACTATAATATGATTGTTTTCATGATTATTTTCAACATACAAAAATTTGACATTTTCATGGTAAAATTTTCGACATACTATACTATGACATTTTTTTCACAACATTTTTCAATATTCGATAAAGTGACTTAATTCCACCATAAAATCGTTTTGCATACTATAATATGATTGTTTTCATGATTATTTTCAACATACAAAATTTTTCAACATTTTTCAAAATGACTTAATTCCACCATAAAATCGTTTTGCATACTATAATATGATTGTTTTCATGATTTTCAACATACAAAAATTTGATGTTTTCATGGTAAAATTTTCGACCTAGTATACTATGACATTTTTTTCAGAAAATTTTTCAACATTTTTCAAAATTACTTAATTCCACCATAAAATCGTTTTGCATACTATAATATGAATTTTTTCATGATTATTTTCAACATACAAAATTTCATGTTTTCATGGTAAAATTTTCGACATAGTATAGTGTGACATTGTTTCACAAAATGTTTCAACATTTTTCAAAATGACTTAATTCCACAATAAAATCGTTTTACATACTGTAATATGATTGTTTTCATGATTATTTTCAACATACAAAAATATGTCCTGTATGTCGTCAAATTTTCGACATACTATACTATGACATTTTTTTCTGAACATTTTTCAACATTCGATAAAATGACTTGATTCCACCATAAAATCCTTTTACATACTATATTATGATTGTTTACGTGATTTTTTTTCAACATACAAAATATTGATGTTTTCATGGTAAAATTTTCGACATAGTATAGTATGACATTTTTTTCACAAAATTTTTCAACATTTTTTAAAATGACTAAATTCCACCATAAAATCGTTTCACATACTATAATATGATTGTTTTCATGATTATTTTCAACATACAAAAATTTGATGTTTTCATGGTAAAATTTTCGACATACTATACTATGACATTTTTTTCACAAAAGTTTTCAACATTTTTTTAAATGACTTAATTCCACCATAAAATCGCTTCACATACTACAATATGATTGTGTTCATCATTATTTTCAACATACAAAAATATGTCCTGTATGTCCTGGAATTTTCGACATACTGTAGCATGACATTTTTTTCACAAAATTTTTCAACATTTTTTAAAATGATTTAATTCCACCATAAAATCGTTTTGCATACTATAATGTGATTGTTTTCATGATTATTTTCAACATACAAAAATTTGATGTTTTCATGGTAAAATTTTCGACATAGTATACTATGACATTTTTTTCTGAACATTTTTCAACATTCCATAAAATGACTTGATTCCACGATAAAATCATTTTACATACTATAATATGATTGTTTTCATGATTATTTTCAACATACATAAATTTGACATTTTCATCGTCAAATTTTCGACACACTATAGTATGACATTTTTTTCATAAAATTCTTCAACATTTTTTAAAATGACTTAATTCCACCATAAAATCGTTTCACATACTATAATATGATTGTTTTGATGATTATTTTCAACAAACAAAAATTTCATGTTTTCATGGTAAAATTTTCGACATAGTATAGTATGACATTTTTTCACAAAATTTTTCAACATTTTTCAAAATGACTTAATTCCACCATAAAATCGTTTTGCATACTATAATGTGATTGTTTTCATGATTATTTTCAACATACAAAAATTTGATGTTTTCATGGTAAAATTTTCGACATAGTATACTATGACATTTTTTTCTGAACATTTTTCAACATTCCATAAAATGACTTGATTCCACCATAAAATCATTTTACATACTATAATATGATTGTTTTCATGATTATTTTCAACATACATAAATTTGACATTTTCATCGTCAAATTTTCGACACACTATAGTATGACATTTTTTTCATAAAATTCTTCAACATTTTTTAAAATGACTTAATTCCACCATAAAATCGTTTCACATACTATAATATGATTGTTTTCATGATTATTTTCAACAAACAAAAATTTCATGTTTTCATGGTAAAATTTTCCACATAGTATAGTATGACATTTTTTCACAAAATTTTTCAACATTTTTCAAAATGACTGAATTCCACCATAAAATCGTTTTGCATACTATAATATGATTGTTTTCATGATTATTTTCAACATACAAAAATTTGATGTTTTCATGGTAAAATTTTCGACATAGTATACTATGACATTTTTTTCAGAAAATTTTTCAACATTTTTTAAAATGACTTAATTCCACCATAAAATCATTTTACGTACTATATTAGGCTTATTTTCATCATTATTTCAACATACAAAAATATGTCCTGTATGTCGTGAAATTTTCGACATACTATAGTATGACATTTTTTTCTGAACATTTTTCAACATTCCATGAAATGACTTGATTCCACCATAAAATCTTTTTACATACTATAATATGATTGTTTTCATGATTATTTTCAACATACGTAAATTTGACATTTTCATCGTCAAATTTTCGACACACTATAGTATGACATTTTTTTCATAAAATTCTTCAACATTTTTTAAAATGTCTTAATTCCACCATAAAATCGTTTTACATACTATAATATGATTGTTTTCAGGATTATTTTCAACATACAAAAATTTGACGTTTTCATTGTAAATTTTTCGACATACTATACTATGACATTTTTTTCAGAAAAGTTTTCAACATTTTTCAAAATGACTTAATTCCACCATAAAATCGTTTTGCATACTATAATATGATTGTTTTCATGATTATTTTCAACATACAAAATTTGATGTTTTCATGGTAAAATTTTCGACATAGTATACTATGACATTTTTTTCAGAAAATTTTTCAATATTTTTTAAAATGACTTAATTCCACCATAAAATCGTTTCACATACTATAATATGATTGTTTTCATGATTACTTTCAACATACAAAAATTTGACGTTTTCATGGTAAAATTTTCGAAATACTATACTATGACATTTTTTTCACAAAATTTTTCAATATTCGATAAAATTACTTAATTCCACCATAAAATCGTTTTACATACTATATTATTCTTACTTTCATCATTATTTTCAACATACAAAAATATGTCCTGTATGTCGTGAAATTTTCGACATACTATAGTATGACATTTTTTTCTGAACATTTTTCAACATTCCATAAAATGACTTGATTCCACCGTAAAATCATTTTACATACTATAATATGATTGTTTTCATGATTATTTTCAACATACAAAAATTTGATGTTTTCATGGTAAAATTTTCGACATAGTATACTATGACATTTCTTTCAGAAAGTTTTTCAACATTTTTTAAAATGACTTAATTCCACCATAAAATTGTTTCACATACTATAATATGATTGTTTTCATGATTATTTTCAACATACAAAAATTTGACGTTTTCATGGTAAAATTTTCGACATACTATACTATGACATTTTTTTCACAAAATTTTTCAATATTCGATAAAATTACTTAATTCCACCATAAAATCGTTTTACATACTATATTATTCTTACTTTCATCATTATTTTCAACATACAAAAATATGTCCTGTATATTGTGAAATTTTCGACATAGTATAGTATGACATTTTTTTCACAAAATTTTTCAACATTCCATAAAATGACTTGATTCCACCATAAAATCCTTTTACATTCTATATTATGATTGTTTTCATGGTTATTTTCAACATACATAAATTTGACATTTTCATCGTCAAATTTTCGACACACTATAGTATGACATTTTTTTCATAAAATTTTTCAACATTTTTTAAAATGACTTAATTCCACCATAAAATCGTTTCATATACTATAATATGATTGTTTTCATGATTATTTTCAACATACAAAAATTTGACGTTTTCACGGTAAAATTTTCGACATACTATACTATGACATTTTTTTCACAAAATTTTTCAACATTTTTCAAAATGACTTAATTCCACCATAAAATCGTTTTGCATACTATAATATGATTGTTTTCATGATTTTCAACATACAAAAATTTGATGTTTTCATGGTAAAATTTTCGACATAGTATACTATGACATTTTTTTCAGAAAATTTTTCAACATTTTTCAAAATGACTTAATTCCACCATAAAATCGTTTTGCATACTATAATATGATTGTTTTCATGATTATTTTCAACATACAAAAATTTGATGTTTTCATGGTAAAATTTTCGACATAGTATACTATGACATTTTTTTCAGAAACTTTTTCAACATTTTTTAAAATGACTTAATTCCACCATAAAATCGTTTCACATACTATAATACGATTGTTTTCATGATTATTTTCAACATACAAAAATTTGACGTTTTCATGGTAAAATTTTCGACATACTATACTATGACATTTTTTTCACAAAATTTTTCAATATTCGATAAAATTACTTAATTCCACCATAAAATCGTTTTACATACTATATTATTATTACTTTCATCATTATTTTCAACATACAAAAATATGTCCTGTATGTCGTGAAATTTTCGACATACTATAGTATGACATTTTTTTCACAAAATTTTTCAACACTCCATAAAATGACTTGATTCCACCATAAAATCATTTTACATACTATGATTGTTTTCATGATTATTTTCAACATACATAAATTTGACATTTTCATCGTCAAATTTTCGACACACTATAGTATGACATTTTTTTCATAAAATTTTTAAACATTTTTTAAAATGACTTAATTCCACCATAAAATCGTTTCACATACTATAATATGATTGTTTTCATGATTATTTTCAACATAAAAAAATTTGACGTTTTCATGGTAAAATTTTCGACGTACTATACTATGACATTTTTTTCACAAAATGTTTCAATATTCGATAAAGTGACTTAATTCCACCATAAAATCGTTTTGCATACTATAATATGATTGTTTTCATGATTATTTTCAACATACAAAAATTTGATGTTTTCATGGTAAAATTTTCGACATAGTATACTATGACATTTTTTTCAGAAAATTTTTCAACATTTTTTAAAATGACTTAATTCCACCATAAAATCGTTTCACATACTATAATATGATTGTTTTGATGATTATTTTCAACAAACAAAAATTTCATGTTTTCATGGTAAAATTTTCGACATAGTATAGTATGACATTTTTTCACAAAATTTTTCAACATTTTTCAAAATGACTTAATTCCACCATAAAATCGTTTTGCATACTATAATATGATTGTTTTCATGATTATTTTCAACATACAAAAATATGTCCTGTATGTCGTGAAATTTTCGACAAACTATAGTATGACATTTTTTTCTGAACATTTTTCAACATTCCATAAAATGACTTGATTCCACCGTAAAATCATTTTACATACTATAATATGATTGTTTTCATGATTATTTTCAACATACATAAATTTGACATTTTCATCGTCAAATTTTCGACACACTATAGTATGACATTTTTTTCATAAAATTCTTCAACATTTTTTAAAATGACTTAATTCCACCATAAAATCGTTTCATATACTATAATATGATTGTTTTCATGATTATTTTCAACATACAAAAATTTGACATTTTCATGGTAAAATTTTCGACATACTATACTATGACATTTTTTTCACAACATTTTTCAATATTCGATAAAGTGACTTAATTCCACCATAAAATCGTTTTGCATACTATAATATGATTGTTTTCATGATTATTTTCAACATACAAAATTTTTCAACATTTTTCAAAATGACTTAATTCCACCATAAAATCGTTTTGCATACTATAATATGATTGTTTTCATGATTTTCAACATACAAAAATTTGATGTTTTCATGGTAAAATTTTCGACCTAGTATACTATGACATTTTTTTCAGAAAATTTTTCAACATTTTTCAAAATTACTTAATTCCACCATAAAATCGTTTTGCATACTATAATATGAATTTTTTCATGATTATTTTCAACATACAAAATTTCATGTTTTCATGGTAAAATTTTCGACATAGTATAGTGTGACATTGTTTCACAAAATGTTTCAACATTTTTCAAAATGACTTAATTCCACAATAAAATCGTTTTACATACTGTAATATGATTGTTTTCATGATTATTTTCAACATACAAAAATATGTCCTGTATGTCGTCAAATTTTCGACATACTATACTATGACATTTTTTTCTGAACATTTTTCAACATTCGATAAAATGACTTGATTCCACCATAAAATCCTTTTACATACTATATTATGATTGTTTACGTGATTTTTTTTCAACATACAAAATATTGATGTTTTCATGGTAAAATTTTCGACATAGTATAGTATGACATTTTTTTCACAAAATTTTTCAACATTTTTTAAAATGACTAAATTCCACCATAAAATCGTTTCACATACTATAATATGATTGTTTTCATGATTATTTTCAACATACAAAAATTTGATGTTTTCATGGTAAAATTTTCGACATACTATACTATGACATTTTTTTCACAAAAGTTTTCAACATTTTTTTAAATGACTTAATTCCACCATAAAATCGCTTCACATACTACAATATGATTGTGTTCATCATTATTTTCAACATACAAAAATATGTCCTGTATGTCCTGGAATTTTCGACATACTGTAGCATGACATTTTTTTCACAAAATTTTTCAACATTTTTTAAAATGATTTAATTCCACCATAAAATCGTTTTGCATACTATAATGTGATTGTTTTCATGATTATTTTCAACATACAAAAATTTGATGTTTTCATGGTAAAATTTTCGACATAGTATACTATGACATTTTTTTCTGAACATTTTTCAACATTCCATAAAATGACTTGATTCCACGATAAAATCATTTTACATACTATAATATGATTGTTTTCATGATTATTTTCAACATACATAAATTTGACATTTTCATCGTCAAATTTTCGACACACTATAGTATGACATTTTTTTCATAAAATTCTTCAACATTTTTTAAAATGACTTAATTCCACCATAAAATCGTTTCACATACTATAATATGATTGTTTTGATGATTATTTTCAACAAACAAAAATTTCATGTTTTCATGGTAAAATTTTCGACATAGTATAGTATGACATTTTTTCACAAAATTTTTCAACATTTTTCAAAATGACTTAATTCCACCATAAAATCGTTTTGCATACTATAATGTGATTGTTTTCATGATTATTTTCAACATACAAAAATTTGATGTTTTCATGGTAAAATTTTCGACATAGTATACTATGACATTTTTTTCTGAACATTTTTCAACATTCCATAAAATGACTTGATTCCACCATAAAATCATTTTACATACTATAATATGATTGTTTTCATGATTATTTTCAACATACATAAATTTGACATTTTCATCGTCAAATTTTCGACACACTATAGTATGACATTTTTTTCATAAAATTCTTCAACATTTTTTAAAATGACTTAATTCCACCATAAAATCGTTTCACATACTATAATATGATTGTTTTCATGATTATTTTCAACAAACAAAAATTTCATGTTTTCATGGTAAAATTTTCCACATAGTATAGTATGACATTTTTTCACAAAATTTTTCAACATTTTTCAAAATGACTGAATTCCACCATAAAATCGTTTTGCATACTATAATATGATTGTTTTCATGATTATTTTCAACATACAAAAATTTGATGTTTTCATGGTAAAATTTTCGACATAGTATACTATGACATTTTTTTCAGAAAATTTTTCAACATTTTTTAAAATGACTTAATTCCACCATAAAATCATTTTACGTACTATATTAGGCTTATTTTCATCATTATTTCAACATACAAAAATATGTCCTGTATGTCGTGAAATTTTCGACATACTATAGTATGACATTTTTTTCTGAACATTTTTCAACATTCCATGAAATGACTTGATTCCACCATAAAATCTTTTTACATACTATAATATGATTGTTTTCATGATTATTTTCAACATACGTAAATTTGACATTTTCATCGTCAAATTTTCGACACACTATAGTATGACATTTTTTTCATAAAATTCTTCAACATTTTTTAAAATGTCTTAATTCCACCATAAAATCGTTTTACATACTATAATATGATTGTTTTCAGGATTATTTTCAACATACAAAAATTTGACGTTTTCATTGTAAATTTTTCGACATACTATACTATGACATTTTTTTCAGAAAAGTTTTCAACATTTTTCAAAATGACTTAATTCCACCATAAAATCGTTTTGCATACTATAATATGATTGTTTTCATGATTATTTTCAACATACAAAATTTGATGTTTTCATGGTAAAATTTTCGACATAGTATACTATGACATTTTTTTCAGAAAATTTTTCAATATTTTTTAAAATGACTTAATTCCACCATAAAATCGTTTCACATACTATAATATGATTGTTTTCATGATTACTTTCAACATACAAAAATTTGACGTTTTCATGGTAAAATTTTCGAAATACTATACTATGACATTTTTTTCACAAAATTTTTCAATATTCGATAAAATTACTTAATTCCACCATAAAATCGTTTTACATACTATATTATTCTTACTTTCATCATTATTTTCAACATACAAAAATATGTCCTGTATGTCGTGAAATTTTCGACATACTATAGTATGACATTTTTTTCTGAACATTTTTCAACATTCCATAAAATGACTTGATTCCACCGTAAAATCATTTTACATACTATAATATGATTGTTTTCATGATTATTTTCAACATACAAAAATTTGATGTTTTCATGGTAAAATTTTCGACATAGTATACTATGACATTTCTTTCAGAAAGTTTTTCAACATTTTTTAAAATGACTTAATTCCACCATAAAATTGTTTCACATACTATAATATGATTGTTTTCATGATTATTTTCAACATACAAAAATTTGACGTTTTCATGGTAAAATTTTCGACATACTATACTATGACATTTTTTTCACAAAATTTTTCAATATTCGATAAAATTACTTAATTCCACCATAAAATCGTTTTACATACTATATTATTCTTACTTTCATCATTATTTTCAACATACAAAAATATGTCCTGTATATTGTGAAATTTTCGACATAGTATAGTATGACATTTTTTTCACAAAATTTTTCAACATTCCATAAAATGACTTGATTCCACCATAAAATCCTTTTACATTCTATATTATGATTGTTTTCATGGTTATTTTCAACATACATAAATTTGACATTTTCATCGTCAAATTTTCGACACACTATAGTATGACATTTTTTTCATAAAATTTTTCAACATTTTTTAAAATGACTTAATTCCACCATAAAATCGTTTCATATACTATATGATTGTTTTCATGATTATTTTCAACATACAAAAATTTGACGTTTTCACGGTAAAATTTTCGACATACTATACTATGACATTTTTTTCACAAAATTTTTCAACATTTTTCAAAATGACTTAATTCCACCATAAAATCGTTTTGCATACTATAATATGATTGTTTTCATGATTTTCAACATACAAAAATTTGATGTTTTCATGGTAAAATTTTCGACATAGTATACTATGACATTTTTTTCAGAAAATTTTTCAACATTTTTCAAAATGACTTAATTCCACCATAAAATCGTTTTGCATACTATAATATGATTGTTTTCATGATTATTTTCAACATACAAAAATTTGATGTTTTCATGGTAAAATTTTCGACATAGTATACTATGACATTTTTTTCAGAAACTTTTTCAACATTTTTTAAAATGACTTAATTCCACCATAAAATCGTTTCACATACTATAATACGATTGTTTTCATGATTATTTTCAACATACAAAAATTTGACGTTTTCATGGTAAAATTTTCGACATACTATACTATGACATTTTTTTCACAAAATTTTTCAATATTCGATAAAATTACTTAATTCCACCATAAAATCGTTTTACATACTATATTATTATTACTTTCATCATTATTTTCAACATACAAAAATATGTCCTGTATGTCGTGAAATTTTCGACATACTATAGTATGACATTTTTTTCACAAAATTTTTCAACACTCCATAAAATGACTTGATTCCACCATAAAATCATTTTACATACTATGATTGTTTTCATGATTATTTTCAACATACATAAATTTGACATTTTCATCGTCAAATTTTCGACACACTATAGTATGACATTTTTTTCATAAAATTTTTAAACATTTTTTAAAATGACTTAATTCCACCATAAAATCGTTTCACATACTATAATATGATTGTTTTCATGATTATTTTCAACATAAAAAAATTTGACGTTTTCATGGTAAAATTTTCGACGTACTATACTATGACATTTTTTTCACAAAATGTTTCAATATTCGATAAAGTGACTTAATTCCACCATAAAATCGTTTTGCATACTATAATATGATTGTTTTCATGATTATTTTCAACATACAAAAATTTGATGTTTTCATGGTAAAATTTTCGACATAGTATACTATGACATTTTTTTCAGAAAATTTTTCAACATTTTTTAAAATGACTTAATTCCACCATAAAATCGTTTCACATACTATAATATGATTGTTTTGATGATTATTTTCAACAAACAAAAATTTCATGTTTTCATGGTAAAATTTTCGACATAGTATAGTATGACATTTTTTCACAAAATTTTTCAACATTTTTCAAAATGACTTAATTCCACCATAAAATCGTTTTGCATACTATAATATGATTGTTTTCATGATTATTTTCAACATACAAGAATTTGATGTTTTCATGGTAAAATTTTCGACATAGTATACTATGACATTTTTTTCAGAAAATTTTTCAACTTTTTTTAAAATGACTTAATTCCACCATAAAATCATTTTACGTACTATATTAGGCTTATTTTCATCATTATTTCAACATACAAAAATATGTCCTGTATGTCGTGAAATTTTCGACATACTATAGTATGACATTTTTTTCTGAACATTTTTCAACATTCCATAAAATGACTTGATTCCACCATAAAATCATTTTACATACTATAATATGATTGTTTTCATGATTATTTTCAACATACATAAATTTGACATTTTCATCGTCAAATTGTCGACACACTATAGTATGACATTTTTTCATAAAATTCTTCAACATTTTTTAAAATGACTTAATTCCACCATAAAATCGTTTCACATACTATAATATGATTGTTTTGATGATTATTTTCAACAAACAAAAATTTCATGTTTTCATGGTAAAATTTTCGACATAGTATAGTATGACATTTTTTCACAAAATTTTTCAACATTTTTCAAAATGACTTAATTCCACCATAAAATCGTTTTGCATACTATAATATGATTGTTCTCATGATTATTTTCAACATACAAAAATTTGATGTTTTCATGGTAAAATTTTCGACATAGTATACTATGACATTTTTTTCAGAAAATTTTTCAACATTTTTTAAAATGACTTAATTCCACCATAAAATCGTTTCACATACTATAATATGATTGTTTTCATGATTATTTTCAACATACAAAAATTTGACGTTTTCATGGTAAAATTTTCGACATACTATACTATGACATTTTTTTCACAAAATTTTTCAATATTCGATAAAATTACTTAATTCCACCATAAAATTGTTTCACATACTATATTATTCTTACTTTCATCATTATTTTCAACATACAAAAATATGTCCTGTATATTGTGAAATTTTCGACATAGTATAGTCTGACATTTTTTTCACAAAATTTTTCAACATTCCATAAAATGACTTGATTCCACCATAAAATCCTTTTACATTCTATATTATGATTGTTTTCATGGTTATTTTCAACATACAAAAATTTGATGTTTTCATGGTAAAATTTTCGACATACTATACTATGACATTTTTTTCACAAAATTTTTCACTATTCAGTAAAATGACTTAATTCCACCATAAAATCGTTTTACATACTATATTATTCTTACTTTCATCATTATTTTCTATATATATATATATATATATATATATATATATATATATATATATATATATATATATATATATATACTGTGTGTATATATATACACTCCTGATCAAAATCTTAAGACCAGTTAAAAAATTGCAAGAATTTACATTTTGCACTGTTGTATCTTAAGAAGGTTCTAAGTAGAGTTTCAAAATGCAAAAAGAAGAAATGAGAGCAAGAGACTAAATGTTTTGAGCAGGCAATTTATTGAAAAGAACAATTTAACTAAAATAGGCTGTTCATCAGCTGATCAAAAGTTTAAGACCATAGCTCAAAAAAAACCCTAAAACAGAAATTAAAGTCTCAAAAACAGACTCAGTAATGAGCAGCTCCACCATTATTGTTGATCACTTCAAAAATTCGTGTTGGCATGCTTGATGCAAGTGTTTCCAAAAGGCTTGTAGGAATGTTGCTCCAAGTGGTGAAGATGGCTTCACGAAGGGCATCCACTGTCTGGAACTGATGTCCATTTTTGTAAACTTCCCTTGCCATCCATCCCCAAATGTTCTCAATTGGATTTAGATCAGGGGAACATGCAGGATGATCCAAAAGAGTGATGTTATTCTCCTGAAAAAAATCCTTTGTCAGACGGGCATTGTGAATTGCAGCATTGTCCTGCTGAAAAACCCAGTCATCAGCACACAGACGAGGGCCCTCAGTCATGAGGGATGCCCGCTGCAACATCTCCACGTAGCCAGCTGCTGTTTGACGCCCTGCACAACCTGGAGCTCCATTGTTCCATTGAAGGAAAAAGCACCCCAGATCATGATGGCGCCCCCTCCGCTATGCCGTGTTGAAAAAATCTCAGGTGGCATCTCCTTGTCATGCCAGTAGCGTTGGAAGCCATCAGGACCATCAAGGTTACATTTTTTCTCATCGGAGAATAAAACTTTCTTCCAACTTTGAACGTCCCATGTTTGGTGCTCCCTTGCAAAGGCCAAACGGGCAATTTTGTGGCGTTGAAGGAGACGTGGCCTTTGAAGAGGTTTTTTGTTGTTGAAGCCGTTCCTTTGCAGATGCCGTCTGATGGTTATTGGGCTGCAGTCAGCACCAGTAATGGCCTTAATTTGGGATGAGGATCGTCCCGTGTCTTGACGGACAGCCATTCGGATCCTCCGGCTCAGTGCCGGTGAGATTTTTTTCTTGATTTTTTTGTTCCATAAACCTCAGGATCTTTTAAGAAATGCAAAATGACTGTCTTACTGCGTCCAACCTCAGCAGCGATGGCACGCTGTGAGAGGCCTTGTCTATGCAGCTCAACAATCCTGCCACGTTCCAAGGCAGTGAGTTTTTTGCTTTTCCCATCAAGAGGTCTTGACAGTGTGAATACTTGACAGAAAATGACATGGAATCCAAATTTTTGCACAGATTTGGGCTTTTAAAGGATGTGGTCTTAAACTTTTGATCAGTTGATGAACAGCCTATTTCAGTTAAATTGTTCTTTTCAATAAATTGCCTGCTCAAAACATTTAGTCTCTTGCTCTCATTTCTTCTTTCTGCATTTTGAAACTCTACTTAGAACCTTCTTAAGATACAACAGTGCAAAATACAAATTCTTGCAATTTTTTAACTGGTCTTAAGATTTTGATCAGGAGTGTATATATATATATATATATATATGACCTTTATATAAAGAGAAGAGACATTAAAGGCTATTCTAATGTAATCTAATCTAATATAAACTAGTGAAGCTGAAGCTAAATCACTGTTCGTTTTCAGAAACAAACAGCTTTCAGAATAAAACCATCCTCCCATTTTTTGAAAATTATTTTTACCTTGGGTGCGGTGTGCTTCATGAGTGCAATATTGTGAATTAGACCTTGAGACGTGGCACATACTGGTTGTAAGTGAGGCCCAAATTATGGAGCTATCAGTGGCAGCAGTTCATTTATTGTGAATGCTCCCCAGTCTGTTGTCACTGCTCACTGGTTCAGTTCCAGCTGGGGACCTACGCTGCATCTCATTTCCCCCTTTCTTTCTCTCTCCACTTGTTTCATATCACTTCTCAATTTCAAAAAGTTTTTACAAATGAATCAGTTGAAAGTTATATTATTGGTGACATTATTATTTTTATTATTATATTGGGACACTGACGTTGCACAACATCAGTAAAATTCATTGTTGTACAGTGAGCTTAAACATAGGAACATTTTTATTCTACCCTTAATATTAACAGAAGTGCAAAATTCATGTCCACATACAGTATAATTTAAATGTATAAATATATATTTATAGAAATATTAAATATTTATAACATTCAGTTCATAAGGATATTTTGATATATTTTTAACTAACCCAAATATAAAGTGTCTTATTTTATTTTTTTTTTATTTTACTTTTACAGCTGAGAAACTGTATCTTCACTCAGTTGTGGTACAACGGCTGCTATTCTTCATGAGAAACATGCTGATAATGTTAAGTGTACATTAAGATGTCCACCGATAAACACATGCACACCCTGCAATACACACACTGTCACTCAGTCTTTAATTGCTCATAGAGTGTACCTGAGATAGCTGAATGTTAATGGGGAGCTGAAGAATTCAATCTTGTGGCTCTCTGAAAAAGGTAGGAGACAGTCAGACCATAGTGCTTTTCACTCTGTCGAAGATCTGTCTGACTTTAACTGCAGGGACGCAGCCCTCCCTCACTATGGTGATGGTCCCTGTGGAAAGAAAAACATAGGCTGGAGTTAGAAAGTGTCTGTGAAAACACACAAAAAAAGGGAGAACGTAATGGGAATATTTCTGCATTTTACCCTCATCAATCTTCAGGCAGTTGACCACGGTGGAAGCAACAACTTCATTTGAGTCCCCATCGCACAGAACCCCTTGGATCTTGTGTCCCAGTCGACTGTGGCAAAAAAGATGGTACGAGAGGGTGTGAGTGAATGTTCCCATCCATTAGCAATATACTGTGATGACACATTTATCGCTCTGTTACACAAGCCACACTGAGATTAATCTGATGTAAAAGGCCACACTTACTTGATGACCATGGTGTGGTGGGTGCTGTCTGGCTCTCCGCTGGGATTGGCTGACGTAATAGCAAGGGGTCCGGTGATGTCACATAGGTGGCTGGTCACCGTGTGGTCAGGGACGCGGATCATGATGCTGTCCTTTGTACCAACACGGTCATAAGCTAGTCCCACTCCTACACAAGATCAATTAAGAGGTGAGGCGCATACTGATAATTGATATTAATAAGCTGAAACAGCTGTTGACTGAATCCAGTAACGTAGCAGTTTACCTAATCTGAACAGCCAGTCACCTTTGCTGACGATGCAGCTGATGCCTCCTGGATACACATTCCTCATAAATTCCCAGAGCAGAGGGCTGAAGGGAGGCTTGGCTACTACCAGCTGCTCCACATTAGAGATGCAAATGCAGATGGGCTTCTCTGCTGGTCTGTCCTGGACGAGGTCACAGGTGACAGGTTTAGGAGTTTCACATTAAAAGGCACATTGAAACTGGATTTGATTATCTGTGTGATATTACAGTTCAAAAAGACACCAGTATGTTTTTCTTACTTTAATGTTGTATATTTTCTCTATAGCTTGAGGATTTTTGCAGGAGGCAGCGAGGGCATACACAGTGTCTGTGGGAATCCCACACACACCTCCTTCCTCTAGAAGGCCAGCGATCTTCAGGAGACCACCGGTGAGTCGAGAATAAGCCACAAGACAGGGTAACTCTGGAGCAGACTCATGCATTACGTCCTCCTGAGACAGGCCACAGAGGACATTTTCATCAAACAGAAAGGACCGAATATGAGAGACCACTGTAGAATTAGCAGAGGAATGCAAAAGGAGTGTCTTACTTGGTTACCTTTATTAAGGGAGGACCCACAGGCAGCAGTCTTTGTGAGAAGATGCAGTTCACCAGTGACGCCAGAGCTCCATATATACAAATTATTGAAAGTAATGCAAGCATGGCCACTGTAATGAAGATGTCACAGTGTTTCAATAGCTAGATTTTGGCATTTTGTCATTAATTTCTTCAACACATTTTAACACATTGAGGCTGCTACAAGCTGAAAATTGCATTCAGTCTAGATAGAAGAGAAGTGAAACTACAAAACCTAAGAAATTCAGTGGTGCCATATGACATACTGCCTTAGACACGGAAAACTTTCAAAGGGGTCTGTCGACTTCTGACCTCAAGATATGTGAATGAAAATGGTTCTATGGGTACCTATGAGTCTCCCCTTTACAGACATGCCCAGTTTCTGATAATCAATCAATAATGTAGTCTGGATCAAGTCATAGTCAAGTCAGCACTCTGACGCACTAACAGCTGTTGCTGTCTGTTGGGCTGCAGTTTGCCATGTTCTGATTGGAGCAGATTTTTTTATGCTAAATGCAGTACTTGTAAGGGTTTCCTGGCAATATTTGTTGTTGTTTTGTGTTGTTAATTGATTTACAATAATAAAAATATACTGTACATACTGTATGTTTGCATAAAGCTGCATATTTGCCTACTGCCAGTTGATAAGAGTATTAAATTCTTGACAAATTAAGAAACATCTACACCTTTAACCTCTTAGGACCTGGCGTACACATGCGATGACATCACATTTTGGGTCATATGAACATAATACTTAATTTTATTTAACTGGGGTCTTGTGTACACGTACGAGGATACGTACACTGCCATCTAGTAGTCCTGCAACTGTTTGCAGCACTTCAAATGAGCCATACTGTAGCTATGACTGTCCAAAAGGGGAAAACATTTTCATTTTGTTAAATTGTACTGTGATGTTCCAAAATGTTTAAAAAAAAACATGTTTGCAAGTGTTATTAATAAATGCAAAAGCAGTCAGGAAAAACACTGCTGTGTTCAGAGTGGACATATAGAGGTTTGCACTATTACACAATGGTGACTTTATTGTGTTTTATGGAAATTCAGAACGAGTGTCCGCATATGTGGAAATAATTTTTCTCTAAAACTACATTATGTCAAAAGATGATGCTTAGTTTTGATACTTATCAGTTTCCAATAAGCCCAAATAGCAAAGAGACATTAAAAATGCATATCAAAAAAGAGCTCGGGTCTTAAGAGGTTAAGATACATTTTGAGCAGATCGAAAATGTATGATTAATTTGCAATTAATCAAGATAAACAAGGGGCAATCAAGTGATTAATCATGATTGAATATTTTAATCAATTGACAGCTCTATTTTTGCAGATATTTTAATTTCAGCCTATTTATGTATTTAAAAACCTTAAAAAATATCCAAAATGAGACTTTGGTCATACTTACTTTCTAATTCATATGGCAGTCGCTGCAGAGTAGAAAGCAAGAAGCAGACCAGAACAACCTCCATGACTGCTGTTAGAAACAGCAAAACCAGGTTCCTATTGGCAGCTGACATAGACGATGGAAGAATGAAAACAAGCTCAAAAACAAACAAATTAATTACATTTATTTAAATTCTTTAAAGTCAATAATGTTGCAGGCCTTACCAATCAGCATGAGGAAAGGATTAATAACCAGGAGAGCAATGGCTCCTGCTGCAAAACCATAGGCTGCATCTGTGGAAAACTGAAGCAGGTTACCTAGAAAAGAAAGATGAGGGGATCCAAATGTTAAGCAAGTCAGTAACAGCAAATCTCCATTTAAACTTATGTACAGATATACTGATATACCTGCAAATCTAAACCAGGTCCAGGTTGCCCATACTGCTACATAGATGCATGGGATGACTGACCCACAACGGCCACCTCTTGTGACTTGCAGCCGGCTGACACAGGCCTGAATGATGGCTCCAGAGACGAGGACCCAAGGGACAGTCAGATGAAGGAAGGCAGGATTCGTACTGGATGAACTGGTATGGAGAGCAGAGAGTGCTGCAACCCCATTTGAAAGGTAGAACAGGGCATCTGAAGCCTGGTCAGTTTGGGCCAGTGTCTCCTGGTCTCCCTGCTCAGCCCTGCAGCACTTCAACACTATCTTCAACTGGTCAGAGGAGATGGGCTGTGGTCCTACAGGGATTAGAGACTTCTCTGCAATAGTGTTGATAAGACGTGAGAAAGTACCGTACAGGGAGGCTGCAGTAAACAGGGAGCAAGCTATACCAAAGAAGACGTAGTACCCTTGGAGAGGAATCTGGGGGATTGTTGAGAGTGTCAGCAAGACAAACAACATGTTATGGATCAGCTCCAACACATCCATGTTCAGGCTTCCCACGCAGAGCACCAAGCCTGCAATCACAAAGAACCAGTTTCCTACCATTGTGTCCCTCCCTGAGACCACTTTACTGTCCTCCACAACCAGAGCAGATACCACAAACTCTTCCCAAGCCTTGATCAGCCAGTATGTGGCATGAAGACCAGACTTAGTGGTGTGGTAGCAGTCTTGGCGCAGATGGGCGTAGTAGCTGGAGAACAGCTGAGCAGCTGTAATGATTGAGACCCATGCAGCTCCTAGGCCAAAGGACTCCATGTACCCAAAGCTATAGAAAGCAAAGATGAAGGGGGCAACAGTGTCACAGAAGAAAGCCAAGGCCATGGGCTCTGCGTATTTAGTGTTTTTCTTCTTCTCTTGGCCAATGCTCTGGGCACTTGCTGAGTTGTTGGTCCCTAGCAGGAGAACATTAAAGAGGGGGGTGCCGAAGCCTTTGAGGACTAGACGTTGAGTCAGACCTTTGACGAGCAAAGCAGCTGAACCGTAGATGGCAAACATCAGAATGAGCAACTCCAGAACCCCAGAGACCACGAGAGCCCAGGAGCTTGCAACCAGACCCACTGCTTCAAAAACTAAGGTGGCTGTAATGGCCCCAAAAACAAACGGCATGATGTAGTTGACCGTGGCAGAGCAGAAGGCTAGGAGAAAGGACAGAAAGATGTAGGGGACCAAACCAGCGATGGCTGACTCCTTCAGGGACCGGCACAAATGGCAAACTGAAATCTCTGTGGTGGCATTCAGAGACGTGTTGCTCATCATGTTAGAGGACAGGGACAAATTATTCATCACCTGATGTGGCATAGATGCTATTGTAGGAGTTTCAGCTAAGGCTCCAAAGTAGATTCGGGTGGCACCATAACTGCTCCAAAGAGCCGCATACCCAATGAAGGCAGTGCCACTCAGGTGATCATATTTTCTGAAGGAAAGCAGTCCGGCCACCAGTTGGCATACACCACCGATCAAGATGAGATGAACGCCTATAAAAAAAAAAAAACACCAAATTTAAATTACTAAGACAGTTTTACTGTATATTAATTTTTTAATCATAGAATTTTTGCAAGTTTTCTAAAAGTTTTACCTGCAAGTATGTTCTCCACCCTGACTGGTGCATTGCCAGTGCACGCTGTATTGAAGTTCTGTAGAAGTACAAGGAACGCACTGATCCCATTGGACAACATGCCCAACACTCCTGGTTCTCCATAGAAACTGGCTGGAAATCCATCTGATGTTGACATCCTATCTTTGATGTCGTGCTGCAGTTCCACTGAAGTACTGGGGGGTTCTAGTTCTAGTAGAAACCCAAAACATAAGAATGAATATTGAAAATAAGCATCGTAGATCTCTTTAAGTAGCATAAATATACAGTAAAGCACAATGACAAACTGTTAAGTCCTTCAGACTGGAAGGTTCTATACTCTTTTCTGTCTTATCTCTCTACACATGTACAGAAAGCTGAGTCTTCGGCCCTGTCGGTCATTAGAGTGCTGACCCGCTGTAACAAGAGACAGAGGAGTAGCTGTACTCAGCTTTCCTCCTCCAATCACAGGAAAGCAGCCGCTATCAGCATTTTATCCTTAAATAACAAACTGATATTTACTGACATTTACCCAAAAGACAGGTAATGTCTAAATCTCTGTTGATTTCATAAATAACTCAGTTGTGCACATTTCATATCATATTTCATATTTAACCCATGTGAAAATCAACCATAACTATCAGTCTATTATGTAGCATTTTAAAGGTTACGTGTAATAAAGTTTTTTGTGAATAGAAAATAAAGTCTTACCAGGTGAAGACGTTCAGATCGATGAACTGCTGAGTTGTTCTAAGCAGGGATGAAAGTCTGCCATACATAAGGCCTCCCTGCTAGTAGGAGGAGTCCATGAAAATCCCCCCATACAATCAATCGCCAGCCACCTGAGAGGTGACATCACTTCTCTACACCTTAGACAATAAAGCTCCACCCTTCCCTCCTCCTCTGAATAATGAAGATGCTGGTTATGATGATGATGACGATCACTGTGGAAGTTCCTCGGTTTAATCTTTGGTTATGGATATGCCTGCCCTTCTCTGTTCCTCCCAGGCCGGTATCAGTGGCCATTGTGAGTCCTGAACTATATAAGGCAGGCACCCTGTCAATCTGAAAAGCATCAGCATCCTTTCAACAGCCTGTTGCCTGCAAACCCACTGCATCTAAGGGAAAGAAAAAATAGAGCAACAACTGACTGAGGCCATGATTTCAACATTACAGGTAAAGATATTTTAAAGATATTTTTACAGGCCTATTTCTGATTAATAGGTATCTATATAATTTTGTTCAGGCTTGAGTAATACGATTTAACGAAGGAGATTTAACTTCATCCAGTCCAAAGTAGGATTTAATACTCTAAAATCACAGTACAGCATGAACTGTGCTGTGGGTTTTTTTGTGAGAATATGCTGGGGGGAATTTAATTGCATATACTGCGCCACACCTGTTACACCAGCTCAACAGCGCTTTCAAAAGCCGCACACAGACACAGTGATATTCATTGTAGTGCTGCAAATTGCCAATATCTACTAAAAGGAGATCTGATAAAACATTTTAAAGTTTTATAGTAATACAATAAATGTAAGATTTGGTTTACAGGTGTCAGTAAAGATACTCTTTGTCCTGCAGAAAACCATTAGACCAGTGTGGGCTGTCAGAGGACTGCGTACATCTGCAGTGGAAGGTAAACTTAACTGCATCCTCTGTTTCTCTGGTTCAGACAACATTTTTACTTGTAGACAAATAAACTCCTTCATTTACTCCTGACCTTATTAGTGCTTGCTTCATTCCTTGCTCTCTCCCTTCCCGTAGTCTCGAGGCGCCCGGCCCCTGAAGACAGCATCACAGCCAGCTATGGGAAGTTCATCAGTGAAGCGAAGCCCCGGCACTTGTCCTCTGTGGTGCTCCACCGAAGCAAAAGGATGGTGCTGGACAGCATTGGAGTCGGTCTGATTGGCAGCACAACAGATGTGTTTCAGCTGGCCCTGCAACACTGCCAGGTGAGGAGAAGAAAAAAATAACTTTAAGGTCTGATATGAGGCAATGAGGCAGGTGAAAGCGATTGCTTGACCTTATGCAAACAGTGGTTGTAAGTCAATGTAACAGCTGTGTGTGGACAGACAAGATGAGTCAAAAAGGTAATTATTATACTGAATTTCCTCTTGGAACAGGCAGGGTTTTATGTCTGTGACCTTTTCAGCTGGAGAGTGACATGCCAGAGATTTTCAAAGTTGACTTTATACGTGATGGCACAACTTGTGGCTGTAAACTGGTGAATTAAAAATGTCCTTGTGACACCTCCCTGTGCTTACCCGTCTCCGTCTTTTCCCCGTCAGCACGTGTACGCTCCCGATGACGTCAGCTCTGTGTACGGACGAAGGGGCACTCGGCTCTCCCCGACACTGGCAGCTTTCGTCAATGGAGTGGCTGTGAGTATAAACAGGTGGAACAGATGGGTCACCGTTGTCCTCAGTGCTCCTCAGATGCACTAAACACATTACCACAACCAAACTACAGCTATTTTATTGTCAGCTATGGTATCGTGTGGGCAGACAGCCAACCTTAAGAGGGGTTGATAAAAATATTGAATTTATGCCACATTACCATTCTGTGGAAATTTCCAGTTAGTACATACTACAGCTGCCCTTAAAAAGCACATACTGTTGAAGCAGTTTGTATGCAATTACATTAAAGTACTTGGTCATAACATTGTACTTTGAACTTTGACCTTTTTGCTCATAGATCCACTGTGCAGAGGATTGTGGCTCAGAATAGTCAGAAAAGCATGCTGACTCGAATACATTGCAAAATACAACTGGATGTAGGGTATCCTGATACATTTGTCATACTGCACTGACATACTATGTATGAAGACATACTGTACATTTACTACTACCATAGTATGGTAGTGTGGGTACTGGAATGCACAGTCTGCAAACATTGCTTGGCCTCATTCATAAAAAGCCTTTGTATCAACTGCAACATGCATTTGCCTCCAGTGGCTGAAACCTGTTATGGAAATTAAAGGGATTTTCCAATTAAAGTACATTGGCCACAGAGAGCATTAACCAAGAAAGGAGATGAAGTGCATCATTTAACCAGTGTTTACAGCTAGCTACTGCATGATTTCATTTCAGTACATCTATATACTGTTATTCATAATAACGTGGTTGTTTGCTGCAGACTCACTCCATGGACTTTGATGATACATGGCACCCTGCCACTCATCCCTCAGGAGCAGTCCTTCCTGCTGTGTTAGCACTCACTGACATGATGCCTGCTAACAGTAAACCAAGTGGCCTGGGCTTCCTGCTGGCATTCAACGTCGGCATTGAGATCCAGGGTAGATTGATGAGGTTCTCTAATGAGGCCCAGAACATCCCCAAGAGGTGAGCGCCTCAGAGCGTGAGTCTAATTGGACATAGATACTGTAATTTATAACCTAATAGCAACACTGAAGTAAGATTTATCCTTAACTGGGTCATTATAGTGATGATTTAATAGATATAAAGCCAGCTCCTTGTTGAGGAGTTTTGATTTGTACTCTACATGGAGTATTCACAGGAGTCTAAAGAGATCCATATTTGACTCTGCTGATCTCTGCCGTATGGTTTACACAGAGGCCCATGCAGTGTAATGTGCAGCCTTAGTGGTGTCAATGAGCTGTGAAAGCTGTATTATGATGTTCATCTCAAGGACAGCAGAGACTCTGTGGGTAGTGTTAACACAATTAGCCATGTGAAGGAGAATATCACACAGGACTCCATTGGACAAGTGTTTACACCAAGTCAAATGGCCCACCACATTATTTGCTTGTTTATCAAATACAAGAAATGACTAAAATCCTATTTCCTTTAACACCCCTGAAATAAGCTGTCCCATTTAAGATGATTCACGAGTAAATAGCTCCAAATTACCTGACTTTGTGTCTTTCTCTTCACCAGGTTTCACCCTCCCAGTGTGGTGGGGACCATGGGAAGTGCAGCCGCCTGTGCTCACCTGTTATCTTTGAATCCGTCCCAGTGCAGTCATGCCTTGGCTATAGCATCTTCTCTATCTGGAGCCCCAATGGCTAATGCTGCCACTCAGTCTAAGCCCCTTCACATCGGTAATGCATCGCGTTTGGGGCTAGAGGCTGCTCTGCTAGCCTCCCGAGGTCTAGAGGCTAGTCCCTTGGTCCTGGATGCTGTTGCCGGTGTGTCTGGCTTCAATGCTTTCTATGAAGATTATGTGCCACAGCCTTTAGAGTCACCTAATGACGACGGCCATATGTTCCTGCTAGAGGAGCAGGACATGGGCTTCAAGCGCTTCCCAGCACATCTGGGGATGCACTGGGTGGCAGATGCTGCAGCCTCAGTCCATAAGCTTCTTGTGGGGTTTGGCCCTGGCACTGTCTCCTCATCTCACGTCCATGAAATCCTGCTCAGAGTCCCCAAATCAAAGTACATCAACAGGCCTTTCCCTGACTCCGAGCACGAGGCACGCCACTCCTTCCAGTTCAATGCTTGCAGTGCTCTCTTGGATGGCGAGGTGACCGTGCAGTCCTTCACACCCTCTGCCTCGAGGCGCCCCGAACTGCTCGCTCTGCTGAGCCGTGTTCACATAGAGCATCCCCAAGACAACCCAGCTAATTTCAACAGCATGTATGGCGAAGTGCAGGTGACACTTGTTGGGGGTGACATTCTGAAGGGACGCTGTGACACCTTCTATGGTCACTGGCGCAACCCGCTGACCAATGAGAGCCTGAGGAAGAAGTTCAGGAACAACGCAGGGGTGGTGCTGCCCTCGGAGAAGGTAGAGAGGCTGATCAATGTGGTGGAGGAGCTGGACAGACTTCGGGACTGCACGGCCCTCCTCTCCCAGCTGCAATGAACGCTCACAGACATACAGAAATTACTGTAAATGAGACATTTTTACCAAATATTTACGGTAAAATGCATTTAAAATGACATATTTGTCCAAGTCAATGCTGGAGAATATCACTTGTTTACCTGATGCACTTGGTAATGGTGAAACGCAGGTAAAGGCCACCATTGCGTTTCCATATATGTCTCTTTTACCAGTACTGACAAACACTAAAAGAACTGAGCCCAGGTTGAGCCATGTCAGAACATCGAATGTACATTGTGCTGAATTATATTATTGTATTACTCCATTTAATTTTTTTCTTATTAAGAATCAGTAGTCAATCAAGAGTTGTAAAATGTGATCGAGTTACATTACAAAAGGAAAATGAAATATTTATGTGTATTCATGAAGTAATTTGTATTTATACTTTCAGATATCAACATAACACATGTATTAAGTGTTGCAAATTACTGTATTTTTTGTGTTTTTGTGCTAAATAATAGATGTAAAATGTTAATTTCTAATAATACAAAAGCTTGGAAACATGTCAATACAACTGAATTTCTTCTTTGATATTCCAACATTTCATTACACAAATGTAGCATTTCTGTTTGTGTGGTGTTTGAGACTGACAACTGAGAAATAAACTGACGACAGAAGAAAACGGTGTGAGAAATTAGTGTGCTCCCTTTGGCCTCCAGTTATTAACACCCCACAGTTTCCCTAAAAGAAAAGATCCTACAGACGAAGTGACAAATTAGGTCACAATGTACAGCACATTACTTTGTCAATAGTAAATCATTTAAACCGAGTGGATGTCCGCAGTCCTCTTGTCACATTAAACTTTCCTCTGTCCTTCTATTGAAACAAGCAGGACATTTTCAGAGACAGAAAAGTCAATAAGTAACTGCTATGCATTCAAAAGTCCCATAAAGGTGCTTTTCCTCATTTGCAGTGCAAACAAAAACGAGCAGCCGTGTTTTCAAATGTGGAGCCGTGCCGGGAAAAGAGGCCAGTTTTCCTCATTCCTGTTAACGCTCGCCAATAAGGAGATACGTAAGCTCTGTTTCATGCACCTGTCCAGCTTATGTCCAGCATGGGACGCAGGGAAACCAGCAGTTTTTAAAAAAACGGCATAAAACTGCCCTTTCAGATGCCGCTATACCAGATAAAGCATGATAAAATGTGCTCTAGGGCGCCCTTCCAGTGGAGAAGTGCCCTCTAGGTTGGCCTTAAAACTGAGAAAACATGAAGCAGTGCCACATACTGTAGCCTTCCCTATATGCTAGCTAAACTTTACGCACACTAGTGCTGGTGCCGAGTCTCCTGGGCACTAAGGTTCTTCTGGCAGCAAAACATTTTGGCCCAAACTTTGTTCCATATTTTTGATGAAAATACAGCATTGGATAAATACAGGAAATCACCAAATGAGAAAATGACACCAGCTATATTAGTGCTGTATTTTATCACATAGAAATATCATCAGAACACACCAAGTTGTGTTTTACTGTAAAAATGTATTAATTCAAGGGCAAAGTCTTCTGACAGTCTTTCACAAGTACAAAGGGAATAATACTTTCACTGACTGTGGTCATTTTGACTAATTAGGAAATATGGACTAGGTGATAAAGATAATTTGAACTTGTGTACTTTAGAATAAGGAGATGTCACTGTAAAGCAGGTAAATAAAAATATTCTCTATGAATACAGGAATAAGAAACAGTGAAACTGTAAAATAAAGAAAGAACGCAAAGACGGAAATAAGCAGAAAAAATACAGTGTCCAGGCAGATAATTCTGAGGATCGTAGCATGACTACACGCATCAATGATACAGTATCATCTATTACTGAAAAGGTTTTCCTGAGGACACTTTCTGCGTTCACTGTTAACCTATGTTAACAGTGAACACCAGACTGATGGCACGATTAAATCATGAAATTAGTGTTTGTCAGTATAAGATAGAGATGCACGTTATCTTACACATTTTGTTCTGTTATCCAAGCTGATATATTAATTATTCTTTAGAGACAGAGCAGGAGAGACACCGTAGCAGAGGATAGGTGTTAGTGTGTTGTCATACCAGGGTCCTGTTCCCAGCCGGCAGAGTGAGCTCCTCCTTCTCACTCCTTCACTCTTCTCTTGTGAGGAAGCTCCTCCTTCTCACTCCTTCACTCTTCTCTTGTGAGGAAGCTCCTCCTTCTCACTCCTTCACTCTTCTCTTGTGAGGAAGCTCCTCCTTCTCACTCCTTCACTCTTCTCTTGTGAGGATAGTAGCGTTACCTCTGTCCCCATTTTGTTCATCAAATACTGTCTGAAACAACAAATGGCTTAAGAAACCACATTGACAACAATATGAAACCATAATGGCAATGGCTAATGTGATCTAAAGAGTTATCTATATTGTGTCAAAAAGCAGAAATAACAGAGAACTGGGTACATGGAAGAACCGTGTACCCAGTGCTTCAGTGTGTTTCTGCTGAAAAAGCAATTGTCCTTATATTGTAGGTGTTCAGGTTCTTTTCACAAAGTCAGCACATCAGGTGTTGTATTTTCCACTTTTTATTCCAAATTAAAAGCGTTAAAACAGCCTTTTCTTTGCATAATTAAAATAGCGACCACTGGTCAGGAACAGAGCCCCCCTGTGTCTAAAGGCAGAGTCGTGTGCATTCACAAACAAGGCAAAAGAAGTCTCAAGAAGATCCCTCTGGTGTTGACTGGTTATAGTTTGACACTTCAATGAGATTGTGGTCTGGATCTCTGAAGTAAAGAGAGGTAATAGTCCCCACAGCCCCGCTCCTTTCCACTGGACCCTCCTCGATCTCGACCCCACAATCCTGCAGACAACAGCAACGGACATGAAGCATTTCAGTGGCCTCTTAATCCCAAAGTAGTAATGAAACGTGACATGCAAAGATGACTAGAGGTCAAGTGGTTGTAAAAGAAACGGGTGAACAACCTTCAGATGTGCAGCTACTGTAGCCAGGGAGGTTTTGGTGATGAGGCACAGGTCTGCAGAGCCTGAGGTTGGGTGCTTGGCTTTGGGCTCAAACTCCTGACCCAGCTGGTGAAGGTTAAACTTCTGCTGCCCAAAACCCAGGGCCTTACGGTTTCCCTTGAAAACGCAGAGATGCACACATCCGTGTGGGTGCTGAGAAGTGTGTGAAAGCTCAAGGTCCCTCATAAATGACTGAGTGGAGAGGGCTGCGATCAGCTGACAGTCTCCGCCTGCCATCTAGTGGATGTGCTCTCAAACTAACTCTCAAACTTTCCCTGATCCCTCTGTAAATAATGCATGTATGCCTACAATTATACTATTGAAAATATTAAAAATGAATTAGCAGTACATAATCTTACTTCTACTACTAATAATAATAATAATGCTAAATTGAATATGCAGCAGCTTGCATACCTTGAAAGTGATGACCTCCATGCCAAGGACTGAGGTGTAAAAGTTGATGGTGTCTGGCACACTCTTCACGGTCAGCACCAGATGATCCAGACGGCTCACCTCTACTGGACAGGTTCTTCTGGGCCTGACGGACGTTGTTTGGATGGACACAGTCTACAAGAGATTGGACAAATAATAATGTCGACCATATGGACAGAAGGTAGTGGAGTTTAATCCCGCATCAACGGCGCCGCTGCGTGGTGAAATGCAGCTACAGCATCGTGGGAGCAGCTGAGAGGAGGAACCGTCACATCCACGGGGGGAACATCGTGTAGCATACAGATTAGCCAACGATGGTGTAGCCTAGCAACGAGTTAGCTAATGCTAAGGCTAATACCGGAGACATACACGTCGATAGCTCACACCCTCAGTCCTCCACTGTGGATTTACCAGCCTACAAGATAGCTACCGTAGTTAAGGAAAGTCTTTGTCTGCCGTTAACGTTACTTGAATCCGTATAAAGTAAGACGCACGTGTTTAGGGAGAGTAGCGCTAGCGGTTAGCTAGCTAACTTAGCAGGGAATCAAACCACATACCTTGAAACTCTTCCTCTGACAGTGCAACAAACGCCTGCCGACTGTCCGAAGCGCCATCCTGGACGCAGTCACACCGATACTTCCTTGTTTTTACACCCACGTTGACCCGGCTGTTGTTCACAGCACCGAGTACCGACTGAACGGGCCAAAAAATAACCGCTTCCGTCTCGCAGACCGACGCGTCTCCTGCAAAGATCACACCTGGGAACATGCATCCAATATATTATTATTGTTATCTGTTGTTGTTGTTGTTGAATTAATGGACATTTACACAAATCCTACCAGTAGCAATAACACTTCTTCAAATGCATCATAAGTGATTACATATGTAGTTTAATGTGACGCACACTGGGTGATATTTAATGCTAATAACACTGAACTTCACACCACCATTCAAAGTCCAACTTTCCAGCATCATGTAATGAATCACATTAAAGAAAAGCCCAAATTGATAAGAGCAAAATATGTGAATAAAAGTAGTTTAAGACTTTAATGTATATGGAAATAGCAGTAATAACTGTGTGTACCTGAATGTAGAATAAACAGCAGAGAGTGTACAGAACGCATACCTGCAATGCACTTTGTAGCATAACAACGTGTTTAATTCAGCGGTTAGTTTCATTTAACACCCAGTTAACATACTGCACTGGGTGACACAGAACAAGGCCAGAACTAAAGAACGGCCTAAGAGGGAACATACATTTCATTTACATGTTTATGGTATTCAACAATGACATCTTGCATTCAAACTTTTATGTCCCACAGAGGGAAGTAATAATTGTGGCAGAGACATCGAACAGTGGGACAGGAAACATGACTGGATGGCATTAATAGTGATGCCCTTTTCTGACTCGAGTCAGTGTTCCTGCTCAACAGTGCTATTAAAACCTACATAACTTCTAAATAAAATAACTTCAACACATTTTAAAAAAGGGTAATAAGTCTTCATTTAAGATTTTGCCATTAGCAACAGTTTTTAACAATAGCATACATTTATATCATGGTTCGTATTTCCCTACTTTCACTGTAGCATGTATTGCACACTGATATGAAGCATCTGCTTTCGGGGCAGAAGGAGGGCACAGCGCCCCTCGACTTTCTACTGGAGCCTTGACATGAACCGGTAAATGTCTGACACGGCAACCTTTGGATTAAGTTATCACTTGTACATTGAGGTGGATCTCCAGGTAAAGAGAACTGGCTTGATGTGACATTTCACTGTTAGTCAATTTCTGGCCATTTCAATCAATGTCAATACAGTCTTTGATAACTTAATTCATCAGTCAATAGTTAAAGGCAATCCAGTATGTTAGTGGAAAATTAAGAATCAGACCAGCAGCTAATGGCTGACAGGGGAAATGAGTGTGAAATCACTGTTGCACTGTGCATTAAAAAGTAAACATCCTTTTACATTTCAGAGGAAAAAAGCAAGTATTTTAAATATTTTTGACACGTCATGCCTGTCATCGTATTTTTGAGGTGGGAAAATTCACATGCCAACAACTTGAACTCAACCAAATATCTATTACCAATATTGAGACATCCCTAATTTCTGGTACGAATAATACTCAATCACTTTTAATGATCAAGAAAATAAAGGTGATATATGATTCCAAAATTAACTTATACTTTGCTTAAGTAGCCTGGCTGAATTCACCTTTCCCTTATGTCTGTACATTCTGTTTTTAATAACCAAGTCACCACACAGTTTTCATGGTATACGCCACTTCAGAAGTACTCTGTGTCTTTCAGGTGAACAAAAAGGGAGAGTGAAACTGTCAATGGCGAGCCAATTACTGTCCTACATCCTTCGGACATAAACTCTAAATAATTCTGCTGTGTACGCCGATACCCACCCATTTGTTTAAATTTAGAGATGCTCCTATAGAGAGTAATAGCAGCCAACACGACCCTAATCTTCATGAGATAATTTACAATTCAAAACCAATTCACTAATACAAAGTATGATTCAAAATTATTTTTACAAGCTTATTTACAGCTAATACTTTGAACTGGTGTAACTAAGAACTGTACCAACACCCAACTTCCGGTGTATAAGGCGCCAATTAGGAGTTAATACAAAAGAGCAGATGTGCCTGAACTACCTGCAGGAGTGCAGCATTTATAACCAGGGGATTGTTTGAGATGCCGGTCTGCTTGTGTGCACAGCTTGACACAATGCAGCAAACTGCTTGGTCACTACAGGTCGATTCAAACAGCGTGCACTGCCTGTGCCTAACTTTGGACTGCAACAATAAAAGTCTTCCTAGAGACGAAATATGTCCCAGTGTCACTGTATGGAGCACCCCAAATCAAACCTGTGACTGCATTATGATCAAACTCACAAATGGTATGAAGGAAATACATTTCAACAGTGGAGACACAATTCCTCAAAGCCTCTTATGGACTTGGGATATCAGATTACTTAGGTTGAGACTAAGGGCCTGCAGTCTTTTATAAGCTACACCACACTCTCTCGGTTGACTGATACCAAGACAGCCCTGCGGCAAATGGGGCAAGTGGAGTTTTCGGATAGCCAGCGATCAATGCAGTGCACGTGGTACTCGTGAGAGCAGGGCAGCTTACGTAGCTTATTACCTTCTGCATATTCTGTTATGCAGACACTGCAAGTCTTCAAGGCATCGCTCTCACCAAAGTTACGCATTGAGAGGTTGTCAATCTGCTCTTTGGTCAGCCCTTGGGGCTGGTCCTCGTCATCATCATTTAGGAGGAAGAAGTGGGCAAGCCGCAGGAAGGGCAGTGAGCTGGGCTCCTCTAGGCTGATAGGTGGTCTAGGTCGAGCCCTGCCCCCAGAGGCAGGTGGAGCAGCGGCAAGGCCCTCATCAATATCAGTCTCAGCAGTCCTTGCTCTGACTCCTGCAGCCACTGGTGGTTCATCAACATCAGCGACAGGAGCAACAGCTGGAATAGCATCTGGGTTGTTGAGGGCTTCGGCCAGATCCGCAGGTGTGCTGGCTCCGCGGTTTGAATCTGAAGAATCAGAGTCTGAATCCATGAGGTAGCCGAGTTCACCAAAACCAGTCATAATCTGCCTAATCATAGATTGGAGAGCCATTGAGGTTGCTTCTCCCAAACCTGCATCAGAGATTCTTCGGATAGGGATGCGAATAGTGCTGACGTAGGTCCTCACACCAGCACGCTCAGAGCGTGAGAAAGTCCTACGAAATCCACCACGCTCACTCTCATAAAGAAATGTGTTGTTTGAGTTCTGGGAGCGCGAGCGGGTACGGCTAGCAATGCTGTCTCTTTGGCGATATTCGCCTGGACGCACACGACGCACCTGGAGATCAAGCATAATAGTAGGCGGACGGCGCCCTGCTGCGCCCCCCTCCCCCCCAGCAGCTTCTCCTTCCTGAGATCCCACATTTTGGGCCTCTGGGAGCATTTCTGTCACAGCCCTAGATGGCTGAGCATCACTGTCAGCAGTGCTTTGCCTAGAAAGAACATGTTGTCGTGTCCGAGAACTGCCCTCCACTTGAGGCACAGGGGGAGCATTGGTGGCAGAGTTGAGGCCTTGAGAGCTGTGAACATGATGGAGATTAGGAAGACCATCAAGCTGATCCAGGTTGAGCGGGGAGCGGCTCCTGGCAGTGCGGGCCCGAGTCCTGCGTACTTCTGGACTGCGGCTCCGAGCTCTTCTTTGTCCTCTGCGTAGAGATGGAGAAAGTGGGGGTTGTACCGGCAGGGCAGCAGGCGAGCTCGGAGGTTCTCCTAAAATATCTTGTGAAACAATTTCATCTAGTTCAGGCTCTGGCTCTGGTTCTGGTTCTGGTTCTGGCTCCACTATGACAGCTAATTCCTCTACAACTGGTTCTTCCACCACTTCCGTTTCCATGGGCACCTGTGGTTCAACACTGGCCACCTGTGGTTCAGCAGTGGGCACCTGTGGTTCGGCATTTGCCACCACTTGTTGACCCTCTTGAGTCTCCTCTGGGGACTCCTCTGGGGACTCCTCCGGAGACTCTTCTGGAAACTCCTGCTCCCCTTCAGCAGCCGCCTGCTGTTCAGCCATGTTGCGATTCACACTGATTTCCAGGCTGAAGCGAAAATCGCCACTGTTTGGATTGGTCTGGCTTACAGCCCGCCATGACTGGTTTCCACGGTGACCAGTTCTGGTTGTGTTGCCTGTGCGCCTCACCGTGTTCAGCCAGTCTAAGAGACTATCCCCATTGGCAGGATCCTCAGAGTTTTCTGGTGGTTCTGCAAATCAAAACAAGTGACAAATCATATCTGAATTTGACAGTAAATCAGAATCAACAAAAAAAGAAATGGAAAACGTACCAACTGGATCTTCTCCACTTTCAGCACTGGGGGCACTAGTGCTGTTGTTCTGCTGTTCTGGACCATCCTTGATTTGCTGAAGTCTACTAAACAGCTCATCCTCTGTTACCTCTCCTGAAAGACACATTACAAAACAATACAGTTATCAAAAAAGATAAAAATATTTTTTTGGCAATCCACGAAGGTTACTGAGTGTTTATTACACTTCCTCTTCTCCAGTCTGACCACCAATGTAAACTGGGAGAAAGACATTGCAGATGCTGGGAGGAATTATGAGATGAACTCCCTACAATAAGAACAAACATTTTCTGATTTTATTCATAGAAAGAGGAGAAATCAGCAGAGGGACACATTCCATTATGTTTCCGAATATGACAATATTCTGAATTTGATAACGGTCATGTAAACGGTATATTCCGTTTGGACATTTCAAATTAGGCCTTATTCCGAATGCAACGTTTTCTGATTAAGACGTGGGTTATGCCAATATTATTCAGGTTTTAGGAGCATTCTTTGATAAGATAAGATAAGATAAGATAAGATGAACCTTTATTAATCCCCGGAGGGAAATTCAGGAAGGTGTAGACAACGCAATCTGAATATGCGTCTTAATTGGGCCTTTTAACCGCCGTTTGCGAGACACAGCCTCTTCTTGTTTACAGTAAGCTCTGTATGTTAGTCTGCTCTCATGCATAGCTGTAAAAAAAAATTTACACTTTTTTTGCTATATTTACAAACAACTGACTGAGAACTCCGTCACTCAGTGTCAGTAAAACCAAGGACCTTGTTGTGGACTACAGGAGGAACAGGAGGCCCCCTGTTCTGGTTGTCATCCAGGGAGAGGAAGTGGAGAGAGTGGACTTATACAAGTACTTTGGGGTCCAAATCAATAAAAAAATTGGACTGGACTCACAACACCAAAGCCCCCTTCAGGAAGGGACATGGCAGACTGCTCTTCCTGAGGAGACTCAGATCCTTCAGTGAGTGTTCCTGCAGATCTTCTATCAGTCTGTAGCAGCCAGTGCTCTGTTCTTCATGGTGGTATGCTGGAGTGGCGGCATCAAGGCTTGGAGGTCAGCAGTCTCAACAAGCTGTTAAAGGAAGGCCAGCTAGGTGATCAGGCTTGAACTGGATAGTGTGGAGGCAGTGCAGATAGGAGGACGAGAGACAAGAGACAAAGCCATCTTGGATTACCCTTCACTCTCTCTTCAACAAGCTGTGGCAGATCGGCAGCTCGTTGCAGAGAGAAGGATGAAGGACAAGATCAAAGCCTGGGAGTTGGTCCTCGTCCGAGCCGAGAGAGGACCGCTGTTTGCTTTACAGCTTGTGAAGCCCCTTGAGGGATATAGGGATATAGCAATAACACTGACTTGACTTGACATTGTTAAGCTTTGTTGTTCTTGTTCTACTGTATGTCAATTAGTTTGTAAGTTCACTGAGAGAAACAAAAGAAACTAATCAAGTGTCTTGTATGTGTTAACATGCTTGGTCAATGAAGCAGATTCTGATACAACACAAAGTTGTAACCATGGAGGTAGACAATGCTTCAAATTCTATAACATGGATGCTTCATACACATCTTCAACCCAGCAGCACAAACGATCTGTACAATTACCAAAGTTTCAAAGTGAACACCCAAGATTAGTGTCAGTACGTCAGTATCCACCCAAATGGGAAACATGATCACAACATCCCCTTCTGTTCCTGAATTATGATATTGAATAATGAAATTTAGCAGAAAATTATAATATCACAGTGAAGGGGACCTTTGAAATTTTGGATACGAAATGTCATCGCTTCTTCATTTTATCCTATTTTTGACATTTGTGTGAAATTTTTACTTAATTAGTATGCGAAATCTTCAGTTTTGGCAATAAACTTGACTGTAAGGCCACAGTGACCTTGACCTTTGACCTGGAATTTCATCATTTTAGGGGCAAGGCCAAATGCCAGGGCAGCAAGGCCATCAAATAAAACAGTGATTTTAAGTCCACAGAAATAATGATTCTAACTCAAGGGTTGTGGATGATTTTACTTATATATAAAATACATATCAGTAAAATAAATAAAAAGCAGTTTATTTTGCAACATTATTTATTGGTATTTACAAATTCTTAATATTTTTAAGTTGTTTATTGTTGTTACTACCTACTTTGTTGGGCCGTAGCCTACAGACAAAGTCAGTACCATGAAAAGTCCAGTTAAGGACCACACAGATCAAAAATTTGTGGCTGCATTTTAGTTGTTAAAAATAAAGTCAACCTCAATTATTTCATATCACATACAGTGCTTGTTAGCAGGGGGAGAAAGCTCGCGTTTCTTCTTCTGGACAAACTAAAGGGGTAGAAGGAGCCCGTTTTGGATGCCTCCCCTCAACCATCAAAAGGAGGCCCTCTGTGCAACGCACCAGAGCTCCATCATAAATAGACAAGGTGCGTATTTTTAGTGGAGCAGAGCGGAGAGACAAGTCTGAATCGCTCTGCAGCACACAAGCACCGCCTCGAGTGGCCGCAATCAGCTCCTAGCGGCCACATCGCAGTCAAAACACAGCGCGGCTGCGAATGGTGTCAAACTATCGTCATAAATAGCATGGTTTTCCATTATTCGTACCAGGCCCGAAATCGAACCCACTACTGGTTATGTTTGCAACGTTTCACTTGACATTGCCCAATAAGAATTCAGAATCTCAACAAAAAACACTGGTGTCTAAAATCTGTAATGACAGGAAAGAAGCAAAGGAAAAAACGGCAAAATCAGCTGACGCAGTGCAGGCAGGGCATCAAAGTCTGACAGCTGCCGGTGAAATTCCTGCCCTGCCTTTGACCATCAAGTTGAAATCACTTCATCTTAAAGTCCAAGTGGATGTTTGTGCCAGATGTAATGAAATGCACTCCAGGCATTCCTGAGATATCACGTTCACGAGACCGGAATGGACCTTTGACCATCAAAATCTAATCAGTATATCCTTGAGTCCAAGTGGACGTTTGTGCAAAATTTGAAGAAATTCCCACAAGACATTTCTGAAATATCACGTTCACGAAAATGGGACAGATGGACAACCTGAAAACATAATGCCTCTGGCCACAGCTGCCATTTTGAGTAATCAACAGAATATTAATCTAATAATAATAATAATAATGTTTTGATTTCCATTTGTTTTAATCTGTCACTTTTTTACCTTTCAAAGGGAGGAATGGAATTCAATGCTGCTCAAAGCATAGAAAAGGAAAGCAGATAAAAGGACAATGGGTTTTAATTGTTAGATGAAAAGTAACAAAAAGATGAAAAAAGTAAAACTTAACTCTAAATTACCATTATTACACACAAGGGATGGGAACAGTTCAGGTAAAAATCTGAACCGTTACGTGCGCTAGTCACGGTTTGGTTCGTGTACGTATCGTTCAGTTCATCTGAAATAGGTTATGAGGCCGATTGTGTATTTTTTTCATCCCGTTTATTGTCACACTAGAAATCAAGGCCTATGACTGTTTAGGTTAGTTTGTCATGTATCTGAGTAGTAAACTAAAGCTGGCAGTAGGCTCTGTAGTCTGACTCTTTAGGTTAGTTTGTCATGTATCTGAGTAGTAACCTAAAGCTGGCAGTAGGCTCTGTAGTCTGACTCTTTAGGTTAGTTTGTCATGTATCTGAGTAGTAACCTAAAGCTGGCAGTAGGCTCTGTAGTCTGACTGTTTAGGTTAGTTTGTCATGTATCTTAGTAGTAAACTAAAGCTGGCAGTAGGCTCTGTAGTCTGACTGTTTAGGTTAGTTTGTCATGTATCTGAGTAGTAACCTAAAGCTGGCAGTAGGCTCTGTAGTCTGACTGTTTAGGTTAGTTTGTCATGTATCTGAGTAGTAAACTAAAGTTGGCAGTAAGCTCTGTAGTCTGACTGTTTAGGTTAGTTTGTCATGTATCTGAGTAGTAAACTAAAGCTGGCAGTAGGCTCTGTAGTCTGACTCTTTAGGTTAGTTTGTCATGTATCTGAGTAGTTAACTAAAGCTGGCAGTAGGCTCTGTAGTCTGACTCTTTAGGTTAGTTTGTCATGTATCTTAGTAGTTAACTAAAGCTGGCAGTAGGCTCTGTAGTCTGACTCTTTAGGTTAGTTTGTAATGTATTCCTCATATGGTGCTGGCCTCGTATATGTTACTGTTTTTATGTTACTTTTTGTTGATAGCCTGAGGCTATAATTTTTTATTAATTAATTATTTTTAAATAACACAGTGGCCCTGTCTTTTAGATCAGAAGTCAAGCCGTAAGATGTGACAGTGAAGAAGTGTTTTGTTCCTGATGTTAGACTACTGTTGTGAAGACAAACAGTTGTTGACTTATTTTGCCAAATAAATGAAAAGCATGTTACATGTTACATGACACACACACTTGGTAAGATCCATTGCTGGATGTTTGTGAAAGGCAATATGTGTGATGTGACTTGACTTGGTATCCATTAAATCACTCTGAATACCTGGAATGTACGGAGTACTGATACCCAGCCCTGTCTTTCAGTTGCTTAGTATCATACAAATATCAACATTTCCACAGTCAGAGATTACAGCCACAAGACTAAAAACTACTGTAGTTACATTAAAGGTTTATTACCTGGGGTTCCCAAAAGATTGTTGTCTCTCATGAGACGATAGTCCTCATCACTGAGATTGTTGACAAACTGGTAGAAGGCCTCCTCCCTGTCCAGGCGGTCCAGCTGTCTTCGGCGCTGTGACTCTGGCTGGTCACTGCCACTCTGCTCCAAACTGTCAGACCCTTCCATTGATTCAGAAGGGAGGGAGGCTGAGGGATACTCTCCAATCTTCAACAAGATCCAGCTGCTGGAGCAAAAAAAATAAAGATAAAACCTACAGTTTATTGACTCTAATAAGAATACTCATGTTAAGAATATGATAAAGCATCGGGGATTTGCCACCAAATGTTCATGCAATGTCTTATTTCCGATCTGTTAGCTATAATGAAGCTGTGATGAATGTAACGGCCGATTCAGTGTATTATTGCCTAACGGTGTCTCTGGTGTTACTACCAACCTGGGAATTGTTAGCAAGGAAAAACTCGGGTCAAAACAATGCGATCAATATTTGGAAACATCAACCCAGTAGCTAATGTTAGCACGGTTTAAGTACGCTGGCTACGAAGCAAACTGACATGCTAACTTACTATACACACAACATTAAGTGAGCAAAGGAGTTGATCGTAACGTCAACGCACTGTTCCCGAACAAATTAGAAAACGTGGCCGTTTAATAGCTAGTATTGTTGTGAATTATATGATGTTCGGTGTATTTCGAAGTCATGTGTAAAAGCAGTGTGTTGGTCAAAGTCGAGATAAAAACAAAATGGCATCATCTTGCTTAACTTACGTTAGCTAACGTTAGCTAGCTAGCTAGCATAGTATTCCGGCTGCCAACAACGACAACTTCAACCACAATTTACTACAAAGGAGGTCCCACTATGTTTGTATTACACGTGAAGCTAATAATGACCGACTGGTGAGAGGGTGTGTGGTGCCATTTGTAACGTCAGCTCAGAACAAGTTTCCTCGATGACCAAACAACCCCGGCTGTGTTGCGCTTCCACTACGCTAAAGCTAGTTAGCTTCCATGTTTAACAGTAGCTAAGGCTAACTTAGCAAGGAACTTGGTGATAAGTGTCCTCAGTTAACGTCACATTTTCTTGACGTAAATACGCGTTTAGCACAGATCGCTAGTGTTATGAAACACGACGAGAACTTCGTATTAGTACTGTTCAATGTGACTGTGAAAAACACGAAGGTTTCGTTAAAAAGACATTGACGCTACGGTTAGCACCACCGCAAGCTAAGGCGACGTCAACCAATGACGTTAACAAGCAGTACCTAACCAGAGCAAACAGGCTAAA
Source organism: Pterois miles (assembly GCA_947000775.1). NCBI lineage: Eukaryota > Metazoa > Chordata > Actinopteri > Perciformes > Scorpaenidae > Pterois > Pterois miles. The sequence goes on along the minus strand of CAMQGK010000308.1, from coordinate 2,515,815 downwards.
ATTAGCTAGCTAATGAAAGTAAATGTAATCGGGAGGGATACACAGTCTGTCACCAACTCGCTGTTACATTACCTGTTCAACGATGTTAGTAGTAATGTAATCGTACTTCCAAATTATGCTTCTAATATTCTCTCAGAAACGCTCGACTGTTAAGCTAAGTGCGATTTCAGGTTTCCATTTTCTTTCTTTTAGGAAAGCTACAATGATCTTCCGGAAACTGAGTAACGTGGGCTATTTTTCCCGAGTTTGACCTCCAAGGTAGACACAAGCACTGCAACAACAACACGGGCTAAACGGCTTGAGTTTACGTCTGCCAATGGTGGCCGAGAACGAGGGGAGGGAGCTGTCCGTGGAGGTGCCTGAAAGACAGAACTCAGAGCAGTAAAAACCCCCTGTCCCCTGAGAAGCGCCTCAGAAAGAGGATGTTTGTGTTGGACGGTGTGGCTCTGTTGAGCTGTAGCGTCGCGATGCGGCTGTAAAAGCAAATACTCTTATCATCCGCAGATTGCAGACCAGAAGACACAGATCTGTTGGCACACCAGCGTGGTTACATGGTCAGCATACATAACATCATTAAAGGGAACTCCTTCCTGCCTAAAGCAATAACTTTCTACTACACCGCACCTCTGTCTAACAGACAGCTGTCAGCTTTACAGTTTCTGTCTCAACCCTTCATTCTGTTATTGCTCCCCAGTTATCTTGCACATGAATTTTACACATCTGCATTTACACTATTTTTATGTTAGAGCAAACATTGTAAATTGCAGAATTTGCAAATGTACACAGTATCTAGCTCCCTCTGTATGTGATGTATGTGTGTATGTGTAATGTATGTGGTATGTTATTGCACTTTGTTAATGTATAGGCCTATAGTATCTCGAACACATTGTTACATATATAGTATGCTATTGCACACCTTGCTAATGTATATAGTATGTTATTGCACACCTTGCTAATGCAATATCTTGCACACTTTGTTAACATATATAGTATGTTGTTTCACACTTTGTTACTGTATTTATTGCACATCTTGCTAATGTATATAGTAGGCTATTGCACACGTTGCTAATGTACAGTATATAGGAGGTTATTCTGTTTATAATTTAGATTTTCTTTATGCTAGTTGTAGTAATCAGGTATAGTTATGCTGTATGCCAATATTCTTTATATTGTTTATTCTATGGATATAATTCTGTTGAAATGTACATTTTATTTACTGTCACAGCGTATTACCTGGATGGATGGATTGATAGACAATCATGCATGACAATGATCAATAGCATCCAATGGCCTATGTCATATCATGAATTGACGCGACTACTGTAGGCTGTTTTATAGTTACTAAATGTATTATATAGTACTATTTAATCCAATATTTACTATTAGTATTGTAGTGTGTTTTAAAATGCATTGTATTTCAAATAAAGTAGTTTCTTTGCAAATCAGTGTTTTTTTCTTAAATATTTTGCTATTGAGGTTTAATTTCTTCTCTGGCTCAAATACTAAACAAATATTGCCAGGAAATAGTATTTTTGCTGAGCCAATTACTTACTGTTACTAACTTCAAGTCATACAATTAGTAATCTACTTAAATTCATTTGAGCGCACAAAGTGCATCAGAATAGCAACTCTGAAATCTGTGGCAGTAAATTACTGTATCTTACATATGTAAGACTATCATATTTTTAACTGGCCTTACAACCCAAGTGAAAACATGAAAAAGGTCCAATCGCAGAGTCATAGTCAAGTCAGAATAAATTTGTCTTAATCCTTCAAATTACAGTTTTAAAAAGTATAAGAACGTTAGATTTTTAGAGGAAGAAAGACTCAGGCTCACAGCAGGGCCTAGACTGTGTGTGGGTGGAGGTAGGACGGTACTGATACAGCAGCCTGCCAGAGGAGACCCTGGGGTGACCCTTTGGCAGTAGGTGGCATCTAGTTACAGGCCATTTGGAAACCAATGTGCAAAATACTAGACAGAAAACACAATAACAGCTATCATGTGAAGCTTGTATAGCTAGTAAAGCTATAGGAGGCTAGTGGGCAGCCTCTGTAGCACACACAAAGACTTTCTAATAGTAATAATAAACTGCTGGCCCAAAAAAAAAAAAGTGAGTAATTGTATTGTTTGTAGCTTCTTGTGATTTGACTCAATAAGTACACGCCTACATTAGAAACAGACATGCTGATTCTTTCATAATGTTACTCTATAGTCCCCTGGGTCATGATAAAAAACACAAACAATTGTCCTAATGAGAGAGTCTATGGCTGTCCATGCAGTGTGAGCACGCACTGACAAAACAACTAGGGTCTCATTTAATAACCACAGGTGTACCTGATCCACTGCATCAGACGTTCCGGCTTATAATTTGCCTGCTCCCTTATCGGCTATGGGTGACTAAAGAACAAAAACAATGCTAATACCACCTGACAATTTTGGAGACATACATCACAGGATCTGTTTATGGTCTAAGACAGTATCTCCAGCTCCAATTAAGCATGCCAGAATGAGTTGCAGTGTGGGCCACAGCAGCCGGCTCAGAGTTATGGATGAGCAGTCACTCTAGCAATGCCTGACCCTGAGTGCTAATTAGATATGACATGAAAATAACATGAGCCAAAGACAGGCTTGTGCAGAAATTAAAATGCCTTACGCCTAGAATCTTTCAGAGTAACAATTAAGGACAGACTAATGGGAACTATTGAGGTTATATTAATACACATTCTGTTTAAAAAGCAAAAATATAATACAACAGATTACATTCCTCCCAATTACTATTACTGTAGTAGTACCACAAATATGTTGTGGATATTTGCTGATCAGATGTGTCACTTCACTCCTGGCATCTCAATAAGGTGTCTGTAATATTAAATGCTTTCACAAAACTGCTTGCCCTAACCTTTTGTGATAACTGTTTTGAATGGGCCGCATTTGTTTGCTAATATTGTGGAGATTCTGCTAACCGCTTAGTTACCAGCTACAACAACGGGTGGACGGTAAAAAACACAACCCAACGCTCTTCAGAAAGCAGCATTCAAAATCTTATTTTAATTTGTATATTTACTCCATAAACATTATTACAAAACTCAGCAAGTTACCAATATTACATTATCACCATACAGGCTTGATCACAAATATTTAAAACCTTTGCAACAGTTACAACAAAACAAAAAACTAAATAATACTCAAATAATTTACATGAAAATCTATAAAACAGCAAATTGTTCACAAATTATATTTTTTTTCCAGGTTTTCATGTTTTTTTTTCTTTGCTTATTTGTGTTTTGCACAGTAACACAACACTCTCACAACAAGATCATGGTCTTATTACAAAACTCCCAACAAAATGTAAATAGTTCTAGTTTTCTGTTGATATTCATATTTTGGTTTTTAAAACCAGAAACTTGTCATTGTATATCCTTTCCACTGCCCATAGAGGCGCATAAAAGGTTACTCACACACACAAATACTTCACAGCACTTTCTAAGAAAAATATACACTTACAAAATATGTTACAAATTGGCACACAAAAAATATACAAGATTTTGTAGTGTCAAGAGTTCATTAAGATTCCTTCTGGTAACAACTCTAGACAGTATATATAAAGCTCGGTAATCTTTTAATGAAAAGAGCAAAAGTAATCCCAATCAATGTCAAAGAATCATGAAGTGAATACATCAAACATAACATTATAATATACATTCATAAAGAGGGTTAGGTACCTAATCTATTTTGCATTTATTTTTTTGTTAACTCTGGGAAAACAAACAAAAAAAGGAAAATGAAATTAAAGAAAAGAATTGTCAGCTTTCTTAGCACCATTAACATGAGGCAGCTCAACAGTGGCACATTTTAAAAACAAAAAAAAGAAGAAACTATGAACTCAGAGAAGTACATTCAATTTGACAATAGGCAGAAATGAGAGAAGGCAGACTAAATGGGCTTGCAGCCCATGTGGAGCTTCCCATCAGCAGCTTGTCTTGGTCCTAACCCTGATACACTGGAGAAAAGAAACAAAGAGTCATGGCAGAGAGGAGAGAGAGAGAGAGAGAAGAGACAGAGAAAGATTGATTATGATTCTTGCCATATGCAAGCAATCAATTACTATCACCTCAGAATTACCATATCCAGTGTGACAAGGCCTGTTTTTGAATCAAGCTTCAATTTGTCCGCACATCTCCATGCAGTCTCATGTAATTACTGCTATGTTTAAAAATGGTATTCAACATTCAAAAGAAACAGAAAATAGAGGCCTATTGTTTCAGTATATATTTATAGATGATACAAGTTGAAGGGGCTCTGCATTTCTCCTGAAATATATTTAGTACATAAAATCAAAAGGTTTTATAAACATGATTGTATGGTTTGATTTAAGGTGGAATTATTTCAGTGCAGCGAGGCAGTGAATGAGCCCAGCATAATTCATATAAATGGCCCGGGAATACACAGGATCAGATAGTACATCAATACGTCTTCTTTTTAAATTTGTGCCTTTATTTGGCCTGGTGACATTACTTTCTGCCAAAATAATGACCCATCAAAACTGAAACGAGACACCATATAAAAGAAAGAAGTTAAATTAAGACATTATGTGATGAATGAACCAAAAAAATATTTATATCAGAGACCAGTGGTGCAACGTTTAAAGTATGGCAGTGTTAAGAAATAAATTACATGAGAATGTCAAGAAAAATTACTGTTTAAATTACCGTTTCAGGTAAGATATAAGTAAGATTCCCACGTGGAGCTAATGCAAAGACATGCTTTTCCTTCATTTACAAGATTACTGACTGCTTTCACATTCACATTGAATCTAACTGCAAAAATGTTATGTCCATTCACAGCTGATGCGAGCATCAGAATCTCTATGAGTAATAAACTGCCTTGAATTTCCAGTACAAAACAGCTATTCAGCGAGGCACAGCCTCAACTGACAAATAATTTCCTTGCTTACCCTCAAACATCTGCACTACACTCTCCGTGGGCCAGAGAAAGCTCCTTTTAACAGCTCTTTTTTTTTTGTCTTCATCGTCTTCCTCGACAGGAGCCTTCAGAGCAGATCTCCCCTTTGCCTCTCTTTTGTTGCTTCTCAGTGCCAGGCGATGTTGAGGTAAATTGAATTTGGCAAACAAAGTGGGGGGAAACGAGGAGAATTCAGAGTCTTTCTGATTTGGTTTAGTGAGTGGTGGTGTACCACTGCCAGCTGTTGGTGCCTTTCATCAGAGAAGAGAGAAAAGTCCCAAATAAAGATTTCCTGTAGTGGCAAGTCTCTGTACGGAGTCTCCAACCCGAGCAGCCAATACTCCAATGGAATAGAAAAGAGGAACAGCCAATATTCACACATATATAAGAGGTCATTTACACAGCATTGTTACTTTTGGCACATTGATTTTAAGATTATAATCATCTTTTTTTGCAAATATTGCATGTCCCTGTACAACAACATTGACAAAAATACTCTGAGGGTGGAGCTTTTATGAATTTGCAAGGCGTAAAAATGTAAATTTAGATAACCAGTTCCTCTAAACTCCAGAGGAAAAAAAGAAATGCTCGATAAAAGGAAATGGGGGAGTCATTCCAACTTTGAGGGGGGAAAAAAAAGACAACGTCTGATATGTCATCAATACAAAATGGTCCCATCTTGTGTTTTCAAGATGTCTCGGGCTTAAACAGGGCTCATTAATTGTAGGTTCCCTTCTTGAAATGAGCCAGGCAGTGTATGAAGGACAGCAACAACAGGACATCCATATTCTGCATACAAAAACAAATGAGGAGGAGGGTGCGTAGATGTCACTCAATGCATTTGTGTATATAGCTACATCTTTAGGGAAAAAGGGGAATAAATACATAATTCAGGGGAGCTAGTTCTGCTGAGAAAAATACAAAAACAAAGTTCCTCAAAAAAGGCGACAGAACTGTTTTCAAGGCTTATTCTCTTTTTTTTCAGACAAAAATAAAACAAAAAAACGACTAGAAGAAGAACAAACAAAGCAGAAACAACAAAAGCAAGAAAAATGCAGCCATGGTCGTTTCAAATCTCAATCAAGCTTGACACAATCACTCAATAGGTAGTTTGCAAAGTACAAGAAGTTTTTCATGCAGATATTAATTTCCTCTTCGGGCGGGGGTTAAAAGGAAGTGGGAGTAGTCAGGGGGAACGTAGTATTCATGCAGCTCTGGCATAGCGTCAGTGTAGGTATGCTTGGAAGGGGGGCTGAGCAGGTAGTGGGGGGAAAGTGAGAAGGGGGTGCAACAGCAGCTGATAACAAAATATTACCTCAGTTTCTCAAAAGAGGTCATCAGTGCTATGTCCTTATTTGGGTCTCTCTCAGCTCGCTTCCCCTTCAGTGTCTCAATCCGCGGGAACTTTGCACTGGTCTTGTGGCGGTACAGCTTTTTGTGCGCAGGCCCAGGGTTAATAAAGTTGGGTTTATCAAACATGTTACAGCCCAGAGCTAGTTGAGGGAATAAGGGATGAGAGGGGTTGAATTTGGCCTGGTTCTTTCCTCCCTTTCCCCCCGCCTTTCTGCCTCTCCCAGCCCCTGTTAGCGCGGCTCCCTTTTTCTTCAGGTCGGCCTCTGTGCCTGCCAAGATTTTGAGGGTCTTTAGGTTGAGGCTATTGGCCTCAGAGGGCATGCAGGCCTCCGACATGGGATTCCATAGTGGCTCAATGGAGGCCATCATGAATCTTTGGACCTCGGCCATGCCAGAGACAATGTTGGACAGAATATTGGATGGCTCCTCAAATTCCCTCTGGTCGTCCCCGACAAGGCTGTTGCTCTCTGACCAGCCGGTGCCAGACCAGTCCCCAGTGCTGCTACTGTCAGTCAGGCCTGTGCCGCAACCACCTGCCTGGTTCTTTGCTGCCTTACCCTCCAACATGGCCTTTATCTTTTTGGTGGAGCGCGAGTTCTGTTTGGGGGTCTTAACCTTTTCAGACTTAGGAGCTCTGGGGGCCCGGACTTTCTTTGGGCTCTGTCCTGCAGCTGCCTGTTTGCAACTGCCTTTCCTCTTTGACTTTATGCTTTTCGCGCCGGCCAGCATCTCACCAGTCTGTTCGTCAAATTCGGTAACTCCCAGCTCCTTTTTATCCACACGCAGCACATCCTGACTGTTGAAGTTGTGCAGCGGGAACTGGCTATCCTCCACCGTGTATGCATTTGCTGTGTGCTCTTGTTGCTGCATAACGTCACAGTTCCACTTTACCTCCCTGTTGCAGTCCATAGTCATATCACTCACATCCTGGTATTCTCCAACATTCCCTGCCATCTTCATCTCACGCCCCACCACCTGGGGGGACAGGTTGGGGGTCTCAGGAGGGGAGAGCTCTGACAGTGATGAGTGTCTAAACTTGTCAGGGGTGAAGTTGGAGATGTCCAGCAGGTCTGAGGACTCCCTGAGTGGGGTGAGGGCGTCCACACTCTGCTGAATCACCACTTTAGGACTGCAATGAGCTAAGAAGCTGTCTCGGCCCTCCTCCTCACCCTCTCGCTCACAAGACTTGAGGCTGAGGGAGCTGTAATTGCTGGAGGAGGCTGACAGAGAGCCCACTGAGTCATAGCTGATGAGCCTGCCATTGTCTGTGCACAGGGACCCTCTCTGGTATTGCACCTGGCCCTCCACACAGGCAGACTGACACACTTGCAGATCTGCCCCGGGCTGCAGCCCAGCCTCAGTCAGGTAGCTCTTCTCATAAAGTAGCCTGTCAGCCTCAGGGCTCAGCTGGCTGTAGTTAGACACTGGCAGGCTGTCATTCAAGGGCACAGCAGCTGGGAAGTTGTTGGGTAAGATGGGAGTCTCAGGGGTCTCGGGCCCAAAGCTCTGGCTGTGATTTGCGCAGAGCTGTGGGTGCCACATCTGGGGGAAGCTGGGGCAGTTTTGGGGAGACTGCTGGAGCTCCGACTCGGAGGGAGGAGAGAGGACGCAGCTCTGAGCAAGCTGCAGAGAAGAAAACTGTTTCTCCTCTAGGGATAGCCCCAGAGGATACTGCTGCCTAGAGGGCTGCTGAGGGAAATAAGAGATAGCTGCTCCACCAGAGGAGTCTGTGGCATCTAACAGGGTCTGCAGGTAGCCCCCCGGGATAACAGGGACACCCGCCTCCACCGTCTCTGAGGGGGGAGCTTTGTCAGGAGAGCAGGTGGACGAAACAAAGGGGAATTTCTCCTCAGATGTGTGAGCGGTGGTGGCATTGTCAGAGAAATGGGGTTTGCCTGTAGTTGAGCTGACGCCTGCCTCTTCTAACCCAGCAGTAGGGTCCTCAATCTGTGCCGCAGCGACACAGGCATCCGTTTCATTTGTCACGCTCCTCCCCTCCTCTCCTTCTGCCTCTTTCATTTTCTTGCTCCTCAGCCGGGCTTCGCTTTTGAATTTCCTTATCCTGACTGTTTTATTTCCTCCCAATCTCCTCCCCTCCCTCTCCTCCCTCTCCTGGGAGCGGCTCTTGGCTGTGACTGTGTGCGTGATGGCGTTTGTGTCTAATGTGACTGGGAGGCCTGAGGCTGCTGTTATTGCCCCCGCCGTGGGGGTGGCCTCTTCTTTAGTGACACCTCCCTGGACCCGATCAGAGAGAGGGGAGCACTGTAGTGTTGCTGATTGCTCCACAGCATGAATCCTCTGAACCTTAAGCCTGTTTGCAATCTTGTATTTCCTTTTGGGATGACTAGAAATAAAAGGGCGATGATGGCGTCCATTTAGATGAAAACCGCGTTGTTGTTTATCTCTGGCAGCCAGCTTAAGCTGCTCCTGTCTCTCTCTTTGCTTCTCCTGCCAGAAATCCTTCAGAGGAGCCAGTGTCTCGTATTTGCTTACTGTGTCAGTGTTTAAGCTCACAGTCGCATCCACAGGGTCCAACTTGCCCAGTTTCACTGACATGAGTCTCTCTCCTTTAAACCTGTTGATGATTATGTACTTGATGACCACCGGTGGCTCTTTACGACAGGATTTCCGGCGTTTTTTCGGGCACCAGTCAACGTCCTCCTCCTCTTTTTGACCAGAGGGAGCTTTCTCTTTTTTCTCTGCGTTCTTCTCACTCTCAAGCGAGTCAACGTCATATAAGTAATCGTCACTGTATCGAACCTTCCTCTTGGAGCGCAACCCATAGTTGAGAGGGTTGGAGGGGCTGAGCAATCTCTTTGAGTGTCCCTTCTTAAACTTGCCCTCCTGCAGGGTGTCTGAGGAGGAGCCGGTGCAGGAGCTATCATCGCTGAACTCGCCCGACTCCTCTGTGGAATTGAAGTCCATTAGGTAGTTGACTTTGGGAGTGGACATGGGTGAGCCTTGGGAACCATCAAGGGGGCTCCTACCACTGCAGTCTCCAGCCTTTCCTTCCTGTGCTGTCTCCAGGATGAGCTCGTCACTTTTGGGCTGAAGCTCCTCTGCACTCCTCCTCAAGACTCCTGCTCCTTCCTCTTTCTTGGCACAGTTGGCCAGGACACTGGGGAAGAAGTTGAACTGTGTCTCCTCCTGGAGCACATTTGTCTTTTCCCTCATGTTGTCCTGGAAAGACTCGTAGCGAATCTTCAATGAACAGACATCACTGCTTAAAGTCGAATCGTCGTCTTCATCGTCAAATAGATTGTCAACATCTTCCTCAGAGAAGAGGTTGACTGAGAGTTCATTCTTAGAACAAAGGTCCAGCAGCTCCATCTTACTCTCACTGATAAAGGACTCAAAGTAGCCCCAGTCCTGGCCGGCGTTAGCCAGCAGAACCTCCTCTCCGCTCACTTTGTCCAGTAACAGTCCCTCATACAAGTTCTTAGCTGTTGCATCATCCTCTGGGTCATCACAGTCCTCTGTTGTTTTGTTTCCATCAACTCTCTTGCCCTCATCGGGGACTTTCGGCAAAGGAAAGCTAAGTAGCTGGTCAGAGAGGAGCTGTTCTCCATAGTGACTCACCGCCTCCCCCGCATGGCTCAGGCACTGGATGCTGATGTTGTTGATGTCAGAGAAGTCCTCTCGGCTCACATCGCCTATCCTGACACTAAGCCCTGTCTCTGTGTCAGGGTTGGTGTTAGGGTCATGGGGCGGGTTCTGGATGGAATTAGGGTCAGTGGCATCACGGGTCTCGATGAAGCAACCGAGGCAGGTGCGGGCAGGCTGGAGAAGACACTCGTCTGTGAGGGCAGACACAGTGCCAGGCTCCATCATTGTAGCTGACAGAGGCAGGGCAACAGGCAGCAGAAGGGACGTCTTCTGAGTGTCTCCCGTTGGACCCCAGGAGCTTACAGCTGGGGTGGGAAGTGGCGTGGGAGTGTGGTGAAGGTGGGGGACTACAGTTGGAACATCATCGGAGGGTGGGCAGGGGGCCGCTGTCAGGCCCAGAGAGGAGTCGGCACCAAGGGGCAGGGAGAGTGTCGGCGATGCAGCCGTGGTCCTCTGGTGTGTTGGGCAGGCCCGCTGGGAAGTCTCTGCGGCGGGAGGAGGTGAGGATGGAGGGAGAGCAGCATCGATGATGCCGCACAGACTCAGATCACCACTCGGCTCACATACCGCTGCAGGGGGAAAAAAGAAAAGATTTCAGATATTTCAACTCTTTGAACTGTTAGTCTGAAGTTAAATTACATTGTTTTTGCTCTGTAGTTACACTGACATTTGTTCTGGGCTGCTGAAATGCAATTAGTGTCAATTAACCCCCCAGAGCTCCAAATGTCATTTTGTGATGCCAGCCTTAAACATTAATATTTCAGTTTTGGTACTAGATTCAATAAGAGGTATTAGCAGTGTCAAGTTGGGACAACTTCTTACCCATTACTGATTGATGATAAAATGTAAAAGGCAAGAGGAAACGCAAATGTAAAAATTCCAACCAAATTCTCAGAACACAAATGGAAACACTCGCCTCATGTTAAATCAACATGAGCAAAATGAGCAATTTTATCATATAACACTTCTCAGAAACAAACACTGTCTGAAACTGTCTGAGAGTGAGTGTTAGTGATCAATGGACTTGTACAGTTCTGCAACATGTATTTCATGAGATAAGCTTTTATTCGTAGACAGAGGAGGAAAAACTACCTCAAAATGTGATTCATTTGTTTCAATATTTCAGAGGTTGTAACAGGCTCAGTTTTGAAGCTAGAGTGAAGATACTGTCATATGAAACTAAAAAACCTAGGAAATCCATTGCTACCAACCATACTTGCTTGTCACAAAGGAGGTTAAATAATTCTCCAAGCATGTGCTATTTTGAAAAAGCTTGCACAACCAAATTCAAAGGGGTCCTTTGACCTCTGACCTCAAGATATGTGGATGAAAATAGGTGCTATGGGTTCCCACAAGTCTCCCCTTTACAAACATGCCCACTTTATGATAATCACATGCAGTTTTGGGTCATAGTCAACTCAGCACAGTGACACACAAATCTCCCTATAAGGTACATTTTGAACAGATAAAAATATGTGATTAATTTACAATTAATTGTGATTACTCATTGACAATCATGTGATTAATTGCCATTAAATATTTTAATCAACTGACAGCCATAGTTTATTGAAAATAATGTCAATTGCTTTGAAAATAATATACATATTATTTGGCATCTTTTACCAGCCCAAGAGCAATATATGAGATCAAATTAATGCAGTCATCTTGCATTACCTCCCCCTCCTTTTAGCATCTCCTCTCTATAGACGCAGATCCAACTTAGCTCAAGGTAACAAGATACCACCAAATTACACAGATTGGCTGCAACAATAGCAGTAATGACTAAATTGAAAGTAGGTTTTGGTGATTTTCTCCAGGTCGATTGTGACAATGTCTTAATCAGTTGAAGACATCCATCTGATGAGCAACAATCAAAACCCACAGAAGCGGGCTTGTAGCAGCAGGCAGATAGCTTTGTTTGCTCTGCATAATTAGATGACAGCAGCGGAGGCAGGTACGTACACATGGGACACGACAGGCCCATATGTTGGAGACTGTATAACCAATATCATCTCTACACCTGCCTCCCTCTGCAATCCCAAGCTGCTGCCTCACACATATCCTTTAAAATCATGCCAGAAATATTTAAATTGAAAAACATACCACAGCAATTAATGTGTTCACAGAGGTTAACTAGCGACGTCCCCCATTTTAGAGCGGATGCGCCTCATTATTGAGGTAGTGATAAATGCTTGAGGGGGAAGACTGCTTAACAAACAATATTCAACATGGCCGTATTGGCAGTGAGTAAATCTTTGAATATGGATATGATTTGAGAGTGATTTAACGAGGTAATGAAATTTCTGAAAGCAGGTCTCTACGGGTCTGCGGCCTGCAGACACTTTGGAGCAACCAGAACGCCTACTAAGAGCACACAACGGCGCTAACTGTCGTCCTTAATGAAGAAAACCTCAGGAGAAATATGTATCTCCTCTCTTCCTCTCAGAGTCAAAAAACTGTTACGGTAGCAACTTGTGAGAGGCTGCGGAAGCATCCCAGCGAGGCGTTTGCCATCAGTTCCCTTCAATCTGTGAGCAAAAATGACCTCAGAGCAAAAACATGCTACTGACACATGCTCTCTGTGGAGGACAGAAATCCTTTTCTACATTTAACAACTATTTCACTGTCGCATTTTGAGCCACGGTCTATTGTATAGCATTTATTGTAAGGAGAGGTGCATAGGAGGACAAGTAATTATATTTTTGTCCAGGCGTGGACACAATTAATATGGATTTATTTGGAATTAGAAGTAAACAGTGTTAGTGCTTGAAATCTACCAAGTCGTTTTTCCAGCACTCATAGATACGTAATAAACTCTTTATAGTTGTCTTATCTCTTTCATTAGCCCTACAAAGCAGCAAAGCCAGCAAAAGAGGGAAATTATAAAAAGAGGAAATTAACTTCCTTTACCCCCCCCCCCCACATGCTCACGTGAAACCTAAGCTGCCACCTGATATTGCCAAAAGATTGTTCAAAATTGCTGTGAAACATTAAACTCATACTGAAAAATGTGTTTCCTCAGGGTTTATAATGGATTAACAATCTATCCAATCCAATGCGAGCGTGCATGTGATTTTCTGGTGTGTATATGAGAGAGGGTGTGTGCGTGTGTGTGTGTGTGTGTCTGTGTGTGTGTGTGTGTGTGTGTGTGTGTGTGTGTGTGTATGAGAGGAAGAGTGATAGAGTGTGAGTACTGGCTTGGGGGTATAGTGTTATCGAGAGGCCATCTGTCTCCAGCTGGACCATTAGCTCTTCAGCTGTTCAGAATGTGCCACAGATCAGTCAGTCAGACAGGTACACACACACACACACACACACACACACACAGACACAGACACACAGGTCTTACAGCGATGACTGTAGATGACAAATCAAGTTTGACATTAGAGGTCAAAGAGGGATCGGCAGCCTCATATTCACTGACACGGTATACAGCATAATGTTACAACTGCATCTGAGCTGGCGAATGTAAACAAGATAAACATCCAAAATACTCACTGCTGCCAGAATTCAATACCAAGCTTACAGAGACAGCAGCTCATATACTAATAAAAAACAAGCTTTATACACTCTGAGATCATCTTAACATAGTTGCAGTTTTGTAATTGTGTTATCGGCAGACATGCTTCTTAAAAAGAAACCAAGGCTGGATGCGACACAGCTCACGCAAGCTGGCATGGCCATTCACCGCTGAGCATATGGGAGGACCGCGGCTGCTGGCAGGAGGTGGTGATCTTCTGATCCCCGGCCCTGCCAAGCCCAGCCGTGCTAGACAGCCCGACCACCGCCAAACTAGACCAGACCAGACCGGACCAGTTAGCACACAGTGCTCTCAGAGTCTGGCCTATCTTTCTATTCTTGCCATGATATTCGGGGCTTCATGCACCTGAGGTACGCCCAGGCTGCTCCGTGCCAGGCTGCTCTACGGGGAGGCGAGCCCATGCCAATGGACACGAGGAGAGAGAAGTGTTGGCGTCTGTGGCCTCGTCTATTAGTGTGTTGGAGGCCACACATGCACACACATCCACGCCTTTTCAATCCACCTTAACTTAATAAAAGGGACAAAAACAGAAAATATATAAATATATGACAATCATCTGATATTAACATGAATGAAACCTCCATCTCGTATGGGCAAATGAATTAAATAGCTCAGATATCACAATAAGAAGTACAATGCAAATGAAAACAGCTGACACGGCCTTTTCTTCCTTTTAATGGCTTTTTGAAATCATTCCTCACTCCCATCCCCCTTTCCGCCCCCTTCCTTCTCCCTTTTCTCGCTATCTCCTTCCCTCCCAACTTCCCCGCTCCTTATCCCCGCTATATGGAGGCTTTTACATTCGCAAAATGCCGAGCTAGCCGTTCTGTAGCTCAGCCACCCGGGGCGTTCACTCATCCAGCTGGTAGGCCAGCCACAGAAACTGCCTGCTACCTATTGCTCCATTTTCACTATATGACATTCTGTGAATGGTTGGGGGGAAATCAATCCAGCCGGTACAGGATGTTCATAATAAGTGGTGAGTAACTGCAGCATGATTCATGGCCATCCTCCTCTGAGAGCTGCCCTATTCCTGCTCAATGGAGCTGCTCTCACCCTCTTCTCTACCACTCTTTTCCTACTCTCATTCTCCATCCTCTTTTCCTCTCTGAGCCTCTGAAGGAACAGACTAGCGCTGGGGATAATCTGTGTGATTCTCACAGTGGGAACCGGTCAGTCCCCACTGAGCCTGACCAGAGCTGAAACACTGAGATAAACCTCATCTAAGGATCAGTGCTGCTTGGTAGAGGTAGACTTTGGGGGGCAGTAGGTAGTGGCTGAATGAGCACATTGCATCAGCGGGGCTTAGAATACAGCAAAAGGAGGGAACTACACTGCAGATGTACCTGGATTAACTTTAGATCAAGAGTTTACATCATCATCACAAATATCATTATGATGCAGCAGGTAAGACTAGGGCTAAACTAACAGTTATTTTATTTGTTGATTAATCTGTCGCTAATATTCTCAATTAATCAGTTTGGGCTATAAAATCAGAAAATGGTGAAAAATGTCAGGTTTTGTCCACAACTCAAAGATATCCAGTTTACTCTCATTTATGAGTAAAGAAACCTGAAAATATTTACATTTAAGCAGCTGGAATCAAAGAATTTTTATTCTTTTTTCTTAAAAAATGACTCAAACAAATTGATCATCAAAATAGGTGGTGATTAATTTCAACAACTAATCAATTAATTGTTGCAGCTCTACGTATGACCTAAAACAACTACCTAAATAAATCAGAATAAAGTGGCAGCCTCTTTGGTTATGCTTATGACTGTAAATAAGTGTGAAAGAATGAATGGTTGCAGCCTCTTTCACATTTGCACCTTTTTATGAGAAAAGGTAGATGTCATTTTTGTCAGAATTGTGGAGGCATCAGAAGAGAGGATTATCAATAGCTTTAAAACCTTTGTTTAATGTTTCTTTTCCACTTTTCATTAAAAAAAGACAGGATGTGTTTCACCTTCTTCCTTTTGTCAAAGAGATTAAAACGGAGGGTGAAAAGCTAATTCGAGAAAGCTAGTTCAACGGTACGTGTGGTAACACTAATTGTCTTTTCAAAGTTTTTAAGCTGAGAGAAACTATTGTCATTAAGCTCTCGTTTACTCTAACGAATGTTTGATCATTCTTGGAAAAATTGGAAATTCCTCTCTCAGTTTGACGATCAAGTATCTAAATGTTCAAAGCAAATTTTCAAGTTATCGAGACACAAAATGAACATTTTTATGCACATTTGTCTTCTTAAAAGAAGTTGGATGTTATGTTAGCAATAAATCAAGCTATAAGTCAAAGAAAAATAAAATAAATAGTTTTCACCTGTGCTCTCCACTACATTTGCATTCTCCGGTTCTGAAGTCTTCACGATCAATGTGAGACTGCTGTCTGTTAACACATCCATCAATACGGCTCAACGCTTCACCTCCTACGCATCATTTCGACTGTCCCACCTGTTGAAGGAGAGAGCCAGAGAGACACAGAGGAGGGAAATAAAAAGAAATGTGAGTACCAACGGCATCGTTACAGGGTGACTGCCGGGTGTCTCATGCAGAATAACATCAACAGCAGCACATTAGATTTCATTACAACAAAGGCAGACAAACACCAAGTTGCAGTAATTGAAGAAAAAGTTTCCAAAGATGATTGAGACATTCAAGAGGCCCTCGGGCACCAAACAGTCACTCATTTCTTCTCTGTATCACAGATTAGTGTCGAAGATTAATCTAAACTTTGCCAACCAAGAACGTACAGCAAGAGTCACAGCTGAGATCGCTATGGCAACTGTATGCCATTCCATCCTATTTTAAGCTTCATTTAACTTTTATAGCAGCGTCGTTAACCTATGCGAACCTTACATAGGCGGCTCTGAGCATATTTGTTTATTGTAATTAGCTGACTCCCTCCCTTCTGTGTGGCGCAGCATCACAGAAGCCAACCGGGCTCCGAGAGGACAGACTACAGAGATGTGACTGTGTGGCAATACTTTTTACTGTAACAAGTTATGTTGGTCAAAGTGGGGTGGTGATGATTGAGTGGAGCAGGATGCAGTTCGCTGGTACAATGCAATACAACACAATGCATAGAGACGTAAGAGAGGTTGAAGTTTGGGTGGCACACAGAGAAGAAAAAGCATATTAACCTTATGTGATTCTTGAAACAATAATGATGATACAAGAGACTCTGGGCCAGTAAATGATGAACATTTGATGTTGTAGCCTCCTGCCTGTTTATATTGTTTTCTTTTTTTCCAGCTCCTGCGGTCCTTCTCTGGAGAAGTGGTGCTGCAGGATGACAAATGAGCCAGGGGAGGGGATCTAATAACACGATCTCCTCGTGGTGTGAAAACGCTGGCTGGGAGATTAAGACAGACGGCAGACAATAAGACAAAGGTAGTGTTGCGGCCGACTACAAACAACTGCCATCTCTTTCATCCTATTGCTTCTAAATGTCATTAGCTGTTCACTGACCTGAGCAAGGAGCGAGCTACCTGAGGGGAACCCCTGCTTCAGCTTACAGTTGCATAGATACACACCGGCTCAGTGGGTAATTACCTCATGAGCCATCACAACTGCTCATGTGTGCAGCAGGTACAAGGACCCTGCAGGTAGACCCAGCCAGAACCCTGTTCTCCTCTTCACACAGAGGTGCTATTACTCCTAAAGCCGAGGCTTAAGTGCACATGGCATTTACAGAGCTGAGAGATGTTTTTGAGGTCATCTTGTATCACGCTGAGAAATTGAAATTCTACATCTGCCGATAGATACATCCCCTTCGACAAAGCATGAGTTGGAATCGGATATCCCCTCCCGAACTGGCTGACCCAGATGAGCTAAGCCCAGATATATCAATGCAACAATCCTCAGACTCAGAAAAAGTGGAGTCACAGCAGCAGCACCCTATTAGAAATAGCCAGCGAGCGGCGTGTCTCCGGAGTGACAGTGACACAACGCACAGCTGGGGATGCTGGTCAGGCTACAGAGGTCCTGCTAGAGCTCAGCGCCTACAGCTGCTGGTGGATGTGTAGCAGCTTCATTGCATATGTGTGTGTGTGTGTTTATCCCCAATTGCATGTGTGTTAGACAAAGCCCCAAGGCTGAGGATCCACAGCATCAGCATCCACTGGCGAAGGCTGCACATACAATCACAAGAGAGAGGGAGAGAGAAAACGAAAGCATTTCACAACACTCCCAACACTGCCAGCCAGCTCCAAACGTGTTTATTCTCCACATTATTCATGATTCTCCAGCACGCTCCCCCTCTCCTTCCCTTCACCGTCTCCACCACTCTGTCATGACCTGACGAGAGGCCATTTCAATAATGAAGATGGACTAACTGCAATACAGAGTGCACATAAATTGGAGCTACGACCAACAAGCATGTCCAATTTGCCGAGCGGTTAAGCCTGATGTCCGGGTGCAGCTTTAAAAGAGCGCCGCGGCTGCCGTCAACAGGTTTGCGCCGACCTGATTCATCCATCCACATCATTAATACTTCACATAGGGCACCAGCGTTTAACTCTGCGGCAGGAAACCGCTCTTTAAACGCCACACATTAGGGCACGTAATCACCGTGCACTCATTTCTGGAGCGTTCAGCAGGTGTAGGAAAATGGCTATCACTTATGACCTCGCCATTGTTCTTGCGTGTGCGCTGGGGTTCTTTGCATGATGACAAACAGAAATAGAGACAAAGAGCAGAGAGAAAGCGGGAAAAGCCAGACAGAATGATTAGGATTTTATTCATCCTTTTAAAGCCCTCCTCCACCTCTTCCACACACCATGTGTTAATGTGCAAGCTCGATAACAAGATAAGAACATGTTTACTTATCTGCACCTCAATCTAATTCCTGAAAGCTTCCTCCCAGATCCCTGTTTCTCCTTGATTTGATTGCATTTCTCCCCAGTCAAGTGACACCAAGGCATGGCTGGACTGGGATCATGTATACTTGCCAAAAATCTGAAGCCAGGTCCCACAGCAATAGCATACTGTATGTAGGTACAAAGGGCCCATTGTGTCAACAGAGAGAAAGAGTCGAGGAATAGATCCCCAACAGAGGAGCTCTCAAACAGGGCACAGCACCACAGGAAATACAGACAGCGCTGAAATGGCGACTCCTCTTGTCAGCACAGGTATACGGTTTCAGAGCAAGTTCACCGACTCGTTGAGTGCCTCACACACAACTCATGGAAATACTCGATTGAGCTTGTAAGCTTGCAGCAATATGTGTTGGGAGTACAGAGAACACACAAATACACCGAAATATATGGGATAACTCACAGAATTAGCTGGTATGAACTTGTTTTTCAGCTGGAAGGCCAGAGTCTCTAAACTTGGGAAGAAATCCTTCACTCAGAGCTATACTACTGAATGGTAGTGAGGGCTCCTTTCAGCAGAAGCAGAGACTCTTTTATGTCCAGAACATGCTTCACCTGCCAAGGTTGATGAAGAGGGCAAATTTCCTCCAACGCCCAGAGACAAGCTGTGCTATCCATTAACCCATCATACTACCTCATTGGTCCATTCTCTTGTTAACTGAAAAGTGGACTCCGTCGCCGACCGACAGATCAAACACTTTGCATCACCTAACATTACAAGTTCACTTGAACATATCACACAGCCTACCGCCGACGGACCGCCAACATACATTCTGCGCCTGCAATAACAAGTGAGGTGTCAGTGTTTGTAATTAGAGCTGTTCGACATGGCTGAAATCAACAGCACAATATTAATAACAGTTTTTTCAGTATCGATGTACTGTGTATCACAGAATTATATGAAATAATCAGCCAGATGTTAAACAGTTTTTTAACCACTTAGGGACATGGAAATGAGCTGTAAGCACAAGACTGACCACCTGGTAAAATGAATATGGTGAACACTATTCACTGTCCTTTTATCTGTATTTAGTCTGGTACTGAGCAGGTAGTGTAAGGTGTGTTCATCAGAGCTGTTTTCTGCTGTAAGACTGAGCCAAAGTAAAGTTGTGGGCCAAATCAATGAGTTGCAGGCACTATAAAGCTTTAGAGTCGGTTTATGATTCTCTGTTGGTTCATCATCATTTCTATTATAGGTAGTGTGTAGGATATGGTGGCATCTAGTGGTGTCGTTGCAGATTGACACCAACTGAGCGCCCCTCCTGTGTTTGGTTTGTCCATTCTGGGCTACTGTAGAAACATGGCGGAGCGACGTGGTGAAGAGGCCCTATGTCTTCTCTATGAGGCTCCCTATGCAGAGTCAAAGGGCTCATTTTAAGCTAATGAATGCACCGCAATTCTTAGTTTCAGGTGATTATACATTATATATTATATTATAATGTTACACACTGTTCCTTTAAATGTTAATATTAAAATATAGATTATAGCTGCTTTAAATAACTAATAATTATTTTATAATTCCAATTGGCTCATGATTCATAAAATAAATATACATAATTTTAAATTTAATTTTGTAAAGTTATATAATTCCTCTGAAAGTCAGTAATCGGTAATAGTTACTTAACAATCAAGAATTACATTATTTGTATCCCTATTTGACATTTCAGACATTCAAGACAAGGCCACACATGCTCAGCAACACAGCAGCTCCTGACCCGACTGGTGGCGAGTGCGTCAGGACCAGAGCAGATCTACAGTATGTTGGTGTTTCCTGAATCGCGCCTATGTTTTTGTTTCTTCCACCTCTCCACACAAAGCTTGAAGACTGCTTGTCAGGTAATAGTTCTGCTACAGTAAAAGACATATCTCAATAATTTTGACACATGAGGAGAGAGAAAAAAGTCTTTATCTGTGTATCTTAATTCAATGGTGTCGTCTACATGTGCTGCTGCCGCCGTGCGCCTTCCCTGTCAGCTGTTTGGTGCTGTATTTGATCAAACATCCTCACCTAAAATCCCCGACATGGCCACTGTGATGGCAGAGATATGGTATCCGCTTGAGATAATCATCGTCAATCACAGGCCGCTGAAGAGCCCGGGAAGCAGCTGATAGGTAGAGATTCACTGTGAATCAGGATTATAGAGCTGGATCTTTATCAGCACAGCACAACCTGCAGAGCCAGATCTGGACAATTGTGACCGCTGTTACCTCTAAAGCCTAAAGCTGCAGGCCTCTCCTTGGATGTCAGGATCTGGCTTTTTCTCAGGAGACTGTACAGTCAATTAGTATTTTCTTCTTAATGAGATCACGGTTCTGCTCAGATACAGTATATGACTGACAGTTTAATCCTAGCTCGGTATGTGGCTTCAGAGATGCCTGGATTTCAGCTCTCTCATCTGCATTCATTTATCTTTCAGCTTACATTTGGTGAAATCTTCTCAGTTTAATGGAAACATTTCACTTGTTTTAACAGAGTCGAGTTCTTGGTTACTGTCATTAACTAACCGAATGACGTTTGCACTGTGAATCATGCGCAGAGCAAATACAGTTCCTATATGTGTTGTAATTTCAGTCATGCGATAACAGCAGAACTTCAGTTTCCCATGATTCAGTTGTGTGATTCGTTTTAAACACTTCAAAATTCCATATTTAAGTCACGTGATCACAACCAAACCATCTCCATGACAACTGAGCAGCTCCATCCACGGAGAAAGGCCGTGAGATGTGGAAACAAGAAAGCTGGACCTTGTGTTGAGATTTTCTTTTTTTTGTCAAGCTGCTATTTCCAAGGTCAACAATCAACCTTCAGCCTCCGTGTGGCACTAAGAGCTCCAAGTACCAGCATTCATTGTTTATGAGGCTCTTTTAGACTGTGAGCAAACTGAAATTGTTCTCACTACTCCATACTGTCTGTATGTACATTTGGGAAGGTTTTATGTGCAAATTGAATTATTTACTCCTGGTTCTTGGTAAGTAGAAATAGGATAAATAAGGCAGGACGGCAACTGTAGCTACCTGCGAATTAATCTGACCCATTAGATGGTTTGTTACACTGAATCATCTGAAAGCTGTCATTGACTGGAAAAGGGCAGGCACTTTCGAAAATACTTGGCAGGCGATTGGACCAAACATCTGTCAATCAGAACCTTCAGTGCCGTACTTTGCTGTCCATCAAATGAACAAATAATCTCCACCTCTGACATATCTGATGCTATTGCAGCATCTATGCTAATCAAGCCCCCAGGAAGAGCAAATTTTCACAGTGGCCAAACGGTGATACCGTAACAACAATGTCCGTCACGTGATGCCACTGGACCCAAAACACGTACACTTCCCTTAGACTCACATTGGAAAGAAACATCTGTAAATGATATTTTTTTAAAGGTAAACCAACTTCCCAGTACAAACATTTTGAATAGCCATGATTTAAATCATTAGGTCCTTAAAGTTGAAAAATGCACTAATAGCCAAATCCAAAGTTATTGTATTTCCCTTCCTCCATTCATGTGAATGGGAGGAAATGCTACTATGGGCCCAATGGATGCGTAAGATCGATGGAAGATCTGGGCACGTTATCACTCTGAAGTCGAGCCACTTTGGCTTCATGTGCCACTGAGCAGCTCTGATAGGAATGAACGGGAGCCTGCCCTCAAGGCCCTGTTTATACATCCATGACGCTGACCTCTTCAGGAGCCACCATTGTTGGAAAAAAGTCATCTCTCCCCGTCATCTCACACACCTAAACTACGCTTGTAGTTGAAGTAGCTCCTCACAGGACACCGACTGGTCCATGTTCTGGCATGTCGGACACAAACGCATCACTTGACGCCAGATGACAGTGACATTGTGACATCAAAAGAATCCAGCTGCTATGCAGTTATACGCAAATGTATTTTAAGGAATGGCGTTCTGCTACAGCATGATACCAACAATAAAGTACTTATTGTTTCTTCACAACATTGACCAGAAGATCAGATCAAGTCATGGGGTGGACACAAAAACATGGACATCCGTAAAATATGATTCCATGCAATACTGATTCCCAAAAATTCCATAACAGCCTTTCAGCATGTTGTAATTCAGGTGTTCTGAGAGAAAACTAGACTTCTGCTCCTCCTCATGGCTGTTTTCAGGTTTTAGAAAATCTAGCCTGTGACGGGGGACTTTGGCCAATCACGGGTCATTTCAGAGAGAAGCTGTTCCTATTGGCTGTTCATTCACAGAGGCAGCTGTCAGTCAGTTTTCTTCAGCTGGTGGGCGGTGCTTGGTGTTTCCTCAAAGGATCTCAACATGGCTGTCGGGTCACACAGTTTCTCATTTTACAGCTAAACAGTAACTACGAGATGTTTATGAAGACATGTTATGCAAGAAATAGGCTTTCCAGTAACAAAATATTGATTCATATTTGATCAGCGCTGCTTAGTTTGACGGTTTGATCAGAGTTTGCGAGTGACTGACAGCTGCTCGGAGATGACATGCTCCAGCTCGGCTCTGATTGGTTGTTTTCCTCTGGTCTGTGAAATCCTGTAGATGCCTTTAGGAGCGGCGGACGACAGAGAAACATGATTTTTCACAGATTACCTGTCTCATGGACTACTGTCAGAATATAGTGACCGTTCTCAAAAAATAACCTTTTATAGTCATATTTGCTCCAATCTCGCCTACTGCTGCTTTAACGTCTTAGTGTTTAATTCATTGTATTGCACTGTATTAAATTGTGAGCTGATTATTACTTTGTCTTAGCAACGATTATTATCATTAGATGTTATTCGATTTTCCAAGAGTATTTTAAGCATGTTTGTGTTTTTGAGTCAGCCATAGTAATTTTAATGGAAAGCCATTACAGCTTCATCCTCTGATTCAGGCCTGTGTATGTCGGCTATTTAACATTAAAAATTAAACTTACTGCAATTTCTTTTACATTCTCTTTTTTAAATTGAGGCACTGTGTGCTTCAAACATGAAAAAAGTCATTTAAAACTACTGATGTTAATTCAAAACAGCACATTTTTTAATTTAATCAGTGCACAGAGAAATGCAGCTCCATGATATTCTGCAAAGGCATTTGCGCAGTGATATCTGTTATTAAGTATTTATTATTAATATATACATATATATGACTGAAGGAGAAGGCACATACATGTATTGTAAGTTATTTAGTAAAATTTAATGAACAATATTTAATTTACTTCCTGTGGACAGTGCAGAAACAAGCACACACTGTACATGATATATAACTTTATATATTAGCTGATAACTGTGTCTGCTTCTCCGTTTATCTTTCTCACAACCTGAGCTCTTCGACAGCGAGGAGAGGAGGACGGAGGGAGATAAGGACAGGAGAGAAATAAGCAGAGGGAAGGTCAAGAATGAGGAGAGAAACGAGTGATTACAATACATCACTGCGTGCCACCAGAGACTGCTGCTGCTGCTGCATGTGTTTACTTTGCTGTTTCATTCACACAGATGATCAGTCAAAACAAGGCTGCTGCTGCTGTTTAAAACCAAAAAAAAAATGATGGGAGTCTAAATGGGGATGAGGCCCTGCCGGTGAATGGCAGAGAGAAGAATGGCAATGAGGCAGGTAGTAGGCGAGGTGTTAAAAGTTGATTAGGTTGTTAAAGGTCACATAGTCAGGCCTCATCAGCTGTCTCAATGGAGCACACAGAGCAGCTCAGGGCCTCAGCACTGCTGCTAATGAGACAGAAGCAACGGCATCCGCGCTAACATATGGATATATCTCGCTCCCATGTACAGCGATCTTCTGATGGTACATGAGTGTGCACGCCAGTACCCAGTTAATGTGATGACGATAACAAAAAAAAACATCTCAACTAGCCTGAGGTTAATGTAACAAGCCCTGCACAAGAGGGGGAGACTGGCTGCGACATGTAAAGCTAAATTATTAGAAAGACAGAAATTGGGAATGCAGTGTAGGTTTTAACACATGTATGTACTACACTCACACACACACACACACACACACACACACACACACACACACACACAAAAGGTTTACACGCCATAAACTTTCACATTACAGATTCATTTGCTCATTTGAGCAACTCTATGATTGGTCCACCCACTGCTCTTGAAGGGTCAGTCTTATGAAACGATTGAGTATTTAATGAGGCTCTGCATACAAGCAGATCACTCACTCACACACACACACACACACACACACACACACACACACTCCCATACACACTCATTACGTACACAGTGCTCCCACTCAGTACAGTTAAAAACATGCTGATGTATGAGTAACTGCTGATAAAGACAGAAGATGCATCCACCCCCCAGAAACACAGAGCCAAAACTACCAATCATGACCAGCCCTTCGAACTCCTCACTGACACACGCACACACACTTGCATTGCATGCATCAACTGATCTTTACTGCAATGCTGAAAAAGAAAGTCAGCCATCAGAGAGGCAATTATCATATTTCCAACAGGTGCATTTATTAGAGCTACGCTTCATTTGCTTTGCTGAATCTAAATCAGGCTGGGGGTGGGGGACTGGGGGCCATTACAGCACAGTGATCAGTGCTAATACAGCCACATAATGTCCTGCAGGTTTACATGTTTGCAACAGCACTCTGTCAATGCCTGATTCTGCCACAACAATGCCTGTCAGACACATTATGGGTTGAAGTGATCAATATTTTTTATTACCACCACTTTGTTCTACCTCTCGCACATAAGCTCCAGAATAATTGACATTTATGCAATTTTCAGGGCCAATGCCTTTCTTTTCTACACAAGTGAGCATGTGTGTGTCTGTGTGTGTGTCTGTGTGTGTGTTCCTTGCTATAAATGAACATGTGGCAGCATGTGGTTACATATAAGAGAGATATGACTGTGCAGGAGTGTGTAGTTTGTGTACTGCTCTGTGTGCGTTTGTGTCGGATATTGTGTATACCGTGTGTATACTGTGTGTGTGTGTGTGTGTGTGTGTGTGTGTGTGTGTGGCATGCACGTTTGTTAATGTAAGAACTTAAAGTTAGAGTCCCTCATAATGAGAAGCCCATAAAGGTGAGGCTGGATCACAGGGAAAGGGCATCAGAAGAAGAAGTGATGATGGTCGCTATGGTGCTGGTCTCTGCATTAGCCAATCACAGCTGAGAAAAAAAAAGCGCAGCACATGTAGTGACATAAAGCTATATTGTACCTATTTTAATTCAGCCTCTGCAAGAACAGACCTATGCCTACAGCGGAGATAGTGGAAGGAAGTAAAATCACACTCAGTATCAGCATTGGCTACAACTGCCATCAATGGCTAATCAATAGAGCAGTGCACCTATGGGAGACGTGTTCCATCAAGTCTGTGGGTCAATGTGTTTGCCAGCAGATAGCACTGCTTTATTTTCCCTGACGCTTGTCCCCCAGTCCGATACCCCGCATGTTTTATTAGCTGCCCTGCTTGGCTCCATTGATGCGTATCAGTGGTCAGCCCCGGAGCCCGATCAGTCAGTGACTCTCGGAAGGCGGAGGGTGAGCACATATGACCTCTGACCTCTGACCCGGGATGACCCTCAGATAATTAGGTGTGTGTGTTTACCAAACATCTGCTCCACTAGCACCATCACTCTATTGTCTGAAAAATAGAGTCACATTTATAACACAGACACAAATACTATTAGTGAGTTATGACGCAGAAGTGGACTAAATATTGAGCAAGATTACTAACAGACCGAAAACTGCAGCCAAATTTCAGCCACCCAGTATATTATTGGCTGATATAACTAAACTGAAAATGTGGGTTTAATTTTTTTTCATTTGAACTCTGGTTAATATTTCTTTTTATTTTCAGGCTCTTTTGTCAGCATGTATATGCCATCACTACACAGGCTGACAAACAGAGTATGCACCGAACACAAGCGCTAGTAATTAATGAAATGACCTCTGAATGCTGCACCTACGGCAGCCCCTTCTCATCACAGCTATACACACACACACATGCACGCACACACACACACACACAGACACACGCGCACACACACACACACACACACACACAATGCCAGTCTGTAGCTGCTGGAACCTGCCAATTATTCTGTACTTTACTGGACCCTCGCTGCATCGGAGGTGTGATTGGAATAACAACCATCCTCCGAGCCACGCAATTCTCCATTCCCTGTAGGGCGGCATTGAACCAGCAGGGGTAGACGAGATGGTAGCGACGACGAGGAAGAGGATGTGTACGAGACAGAGGAAGAGGGAGAGAGAAAGCAAAAAGCCAAGGATTACATGATGCAGGAGAGGAAGGAGGAGGGTGGAGGGGGGATACAGGGGGAGAAGTCAAAGCCGGGGCTCCCTGGCAACATGCAGAGGCAGAGGCAGTGTGAGAGTGAGTGCTGTCTGAGTGACACTCACTCTATATCCCCCCTCTGGGGAAATAACCCCCTTAATCCAGCGTGCTCTTTCAGATAGACAAGATCACCCTTCTTCTCCCAGCAAGGATATGAAACGCTCCCCCTTGTGATTCAAATACCAGGGATGAGGGCTGGAAATCGAATAGACAACAATGTGACGTGGCACAGCGAGAGAGAGACATCAATGGCCCCGTCTCCTCCTCTCCGGCAGCTGACTCGCTGCCACTGACGGAGACACAAAGTCATTGGTTAACGTTGTAGGAAGTGGCTTGCCATTGGCTCATTGGTTGGGAGGTGGCACAACATCGGTAGTACGCGGCACAATTTTAGAGGAAGGCACCTTTTACTCTAAACACCTGCTTTTTAAAAGGACAAAGAAATCATAATTTATGTGAGAACATTTTGTGCATTTATGCTAAGATATGGTGTGCAGGTTTTTTTCATTTTGTCTAAAATAGCTGGCCTAAATTCCTTCGTTTCTGAAAATCATCTACTATATCCTCCCTGCTGTTTTAATGCCAAGCCCCTTTTAGTAATATCCTTTTTAATAAGCACACACACACAATGTGACAAATACACAGAGACAGAGTTAATTAACAGTGCACAACACTGGACGGACCGCGGAATCAATATAGTAAAGGCGGGCCCGGTCGCAGCAGGCCGAGCGGCAGGACCCGCCAACCACGCAGCCTTTCAGCGTAAACCGAGGGAGGTCTTTTTCTCTCCTTACTGGTAAATCACTCCACAGCCAGGCTGCTTGGCACACAGAGCGAACTGCAGAGCTAGGCCGACACAGTGTGATATTATATTAGCATTACAAAGGCTTTCCCACCATCTGTGACACGCAGTGGAAAAAAAAAAAATCACTTTTCTGTTTCCAAGCCCTGAGTGCTGATGTTTCCATAGGTTCTGTGAGAGGGGCTGATGGGAGTGTGGCTGGGGGATGACAAACGAAACATGCATTTATTACAGCCTCTCCGACACGTGTGCTTGACCTCCAGTTCAGTAGGCTACATACAGTAACACATTCTCAGTTATTCAAAGCTTTTTAACTTCAGCTCAGGGTTAACAAATACGGTTATTCACAGCCATTATAAACCTATCAATGTTGCAGCACTGCACTCTGTGGCATTTCTACTCTGATTCAAAAAGATAGGTTTATGATCATTTCTAGCATAGCGTATGATACAAAAAAAATAAATCCATAAAGTGCTATGTTCTCCTCAGTGAGAGCAGATAGAGTTCTGTGCTTCACTCGGCGGCCTAGGGGAATGAATAGACTTGGCTCGTCCACACAGCTCTCCTTGCTTTCCACTGTAGCCTGTTGTCACTAGCCCCTGGTCGTACGCCAGTCGCCTACTTGGCAGGGAGAGGTGCTGTACAAAGCAACTGGCAGGTCTGGTAAATAATGCTGATGGAGTGTGATAGAGAGAGAAGCATCTCCTTTATTCCACACAGCTACTCTATCTGTTTCAGCGGGTACAGAGGACAGACAAATGCCGCCTGCTTTTTTTTTTCCTCCAATCTATTCGGCTGGAGGAAACAAAAAACCTACCTAGCTCCTCTTTGTGGTATCTTTCATGATGTTTGCCAGCTTAAGAAAAACCGATAGCCCTCAGCCAATGGCTTACCAGAATACCCAGCACTGCAGGAGCAGACAACCTGCCAGCAGCTGGGATTTACAGTTGAAACTTCATGCATACAATTACACCGATGAAGGAGGGACAAGTGGACAATAGCAATGCAACGCTGAGGGGAAACACTCATCCAGGCAATCATGCAAAGCCCTCTACTTAGTTAGTAAAACAGGATAGAGGGAGAGTGAAAGGACAGACGTGATTACCATAGTGACTTCATAGTTCTGGCTTCGGCATCAATGCAGACACATGATCGCCCTACTGTGTGAATGCTGCGACTTATACTAGTTTAGTTGTAGAGTGGTGCAGGGACGACGTATTTTTGTAGGCCAGCCAGGAAGTTAACATCACCCTGGTTCCCTCCACAAAAAGCCAATGGGAATTTTCCACAGAGTTTTGGATTTTTGCAGAAAATAATCTCTGTGGCAAACGCATGTTTAAGTTTGCACGTTTTTAAGTGTGAATGCAGTCGGCAGAAGTAAAAAGCTAACACTTGATGACTATAAACAAACTACACCATGGCAACATTAGCGAGCATACACGAGGCTGTAAAGGTGGATGAGTCAGCTTGATGACGTTTAATAGTCTCATTTAGCCGCGTGTTAACAACCGCCTTTTTGAAATAATATAAAAGCTTTAAAATTCACTAGTAAGATATTTATTAATGTATTTTATGTTGTAGACCAAAATATTAAATTCTCTTTATCTTTTATTAACCATATATTTCAGGCGTCTAACTAATAACATTCAAAAACCCACTGACTTCCAGACAGCGGAATTGGAAGTGCTAAAATGCTCATTTCCAGGTTTAAGGACTCATTTCTCACCGCTCTTGTCATATACTACCGCTTTGTCACGCCCCTTGGCATCACTTCATTTTTTGGCATCAACCCTTGGATGACCTTAGGATTAGGCATCAAATCCACTATGATTAGGTTTGGGAAAGAACTGCATGGTTGGGCTTAAAACGACTGTTTTTTCAGTGAAAATGACACTGAACGTTGTGCACACAGGACCTGAACAAACAGCTGATTGTAACATGACACTGGGGACACAACAGCGTTCTCCTGAATAAAAGCTTTGTGTTTGTTGGACTCATCCAATTCCCCTCCCACCCACCAAGTGTGAGTCTTTTCACTCTTAAAACTACGTCACCACACTCCTGGCGCTTTGCGTTTTCTACTGCCACGGATGGGTTTTCATTATAGTTAATGGAACACCCGATGCATTTCATACCTAACACAGACTGCCATGAGAAAGCCTCAGTATTTGACACCCTAATATATGACAGCATACTTTACAATATTGATGTCACATCAGGTGATGTGACCAGCGATAGCTACCGTTAGCTAATGCTGGTCATTCGCTGAGACAGCTACCCAAATGGTTCTCATACGGCTAAATTTCTCACTGATATGTTTTTTCTCCCAATCCTTGTCTTTTGCTGGTCTTTTGGACACCGAGCAGGCTCATAATTAGAAGACTGTGGTCTGTCATATGCATATGAATATATGTCTTCAGTGTCACAATTAGCACCCAATGTTAAACCAGCTGCTCTCCCTCAGCCCATGTCACTTCCAGTTTGTTTGTATTTTTATGTGAAAGTAACTTAAAAAGGCTGCACGGTGGTGTAGTGGTTAGCGCTGTCGCCTCACAGCAAGAGGGTCGCAGGTTCGATTCCAGCTTGCGGCTCTTCTGTGTGGAGTTTGCATGTTCTCCCCGTGTAAGCGTGGGTTTTCTCCGGGTACTCCGGCTTCCTCCCACCATCCAAAGACATGCTGTTTAGGTTAATTGATGACTCTAAATTGCCCGTAGGTGTGGATGTGAGCGTGAATGGTTGTCTGTCTATATGTTGTCTGTCTCTATGTGCCCTGCGATGGACTGGCGACCTGTCCAGGGTGTACCCTGCCTTCGCCCTATGCCAGCTGGGATCGGCTCCAGCCCCCCCGCGACCCCTAACGGGATAAGCGGTTGACGATGGATGGATGGAACTTAAAAAATGCAACAAAACACATCTGGATGTCACTGTAGTGTATATTTACGTATGTATTTATTTTAAATCTAGTTTCTACATCATTTCCCTACACATCGATTCACTGGGAGCTCTAACCTGCAAGCTGCTCTTTAAGTTCAGTCATTGTAGCTGCAGCTCTGCAGGAGATCTCCATTCACTGCTGTTAGAGTTTGTATATGTGGCTTTATGCTGAGGCGCTGGCAGAGCCAAACCTGGACCAGAAATACCGCCATTAACATAGTTCATTATCCCTATTCACTAAGATTATGAACTGCCATTAATGCCTCCTGTGTGTTGACATGAAGGAGCTGTGCAGCTTACCAGAGGCTGTATCTAACAGGAGAAAGCCCTGTAGTCTATGTGCACACATCCAGTGGTGGTGGGCAAAGGAAGCATGAGCGCTTGTCAGTGAAAGGAAATAATCCTGCCAATGGTGTAATGTAATCCATATATTTGAATGAATTCTTCGCCCATGTGGATCCCTGTCATTGGATGTGGGTAATAACTGGGAGTACTGCTGCATATAAAGAGCATATATGGCTCAGTGGCAGTATATAAAGCCACTTTCATCCATGTGGGAGTGCGAAGGGTCAATGAGGTTTCCAGCCCGGTGTAATATCCCTGTCACTGAGCCTCATACTGAAAACACCTGTAGATGCATCTTCCCTTTCACTAGGAGTAATTCACATTAGCATATGGCCCAGAATATTCAACCCGATGAAGCAGTCAGGAAGACAGCCCTGTGAGAGCGCAGGTAGCGGGGTTACTTCTCTTGTCAAAGCCAATATCCACCTCTTGAAGACTAGACTGGGGGGAGCGGCAGCCAAAATCATCTGCATAAAGGAGAGGCACTAAAAATCACCTCTCATAAAATAGGACAGGGGGGAGCCAGCTCACACTGGTTAAAGCGTGATGAAAGGAATGGAATCCAGCACAGCTCCCTGTCTGTGGATAATCAAACATCCCTGGCGCTAAAAGCATGGCATTCAAATTCAATTGTGAGAGCTGCTGCCGTCTGAGAAAAGAAAAAGACGCGAGGGGAGAAAAAAAAAAGAAAATCTTTGTTTTGAACTTTTGTGGGCGCTTTAAAACGTGTTTTATAACGCATCCCGTTACACACAAATCCTAAAAGCAGAAAAAGAATAAACCCTGTAATAAAGAAATGCAAATGCATCAAATAATGATTGATTGGTAATTCAATAAAAACAATAAGGATTTGCGCAGGCAGAGGTGTGATCTCATGATAGCACATCAAATCCCCAAGGAAACATACTGCATCAACCAGCAAGCTGACAGTGTATCACATGGATTATCACAACATGTCAATGCACAAGATATTCCTGTATCACCTTGTACGGCTGAAGTGTCAGAGAAAAGACAACAGACTAAAAGTTATGCAAAAAAAAAAAATTGTAAATGCTTGTATATATATTTACAGGAAATGAAAGAGCTGCGCACGTCCACTGACACAACAGCAGCAGGTTTTAGACTTGTACATGTAGTGGTGGTCCTGAACAGCCGGGCAACACGGAGAGGGAGCATTCAGCCTTATTACAGAGTGAAGAGGAGCAGGGAGCAGGGAGGGAAGAGGGGAGCATCTCAGTGACGGAGGAGGAGGAGGCTGATGAAAGCCCTGCACAGAGCGGTCCAAAGCGCCGACACATGACACAGCTCATAACTGCTCACCATCCAGGACAGGATCGCATTCATGTAGCCCTCTCCTTCATGTATATTTAAACACTCGCAGCTCCAGTTCAATTTTGGCTAAAAACATTTGCTTTTACAGCACACACACACACACACACACACACACACACACACATATATATATATATGAAATATCAGGGCAAGTCTCACAAATCAGGGAGCTGAGAAGACGAAGCCACAGATGACCCCAAAATGGAGTGTTTTTTTCCTTACGTCATAGTTTTGTTTTAATTAACAGAAAATTGAGCAGGCTGTAGTGGCTCTGACACATTAAGACTGTGTGATCTTCACACATGGGTGTATCTTCAAGGCCCTTGGTGTGTTTGTGTATGGGTGTCAATGTGAGAAAGTGCGTGGGTGTATTTGCTTGACTATATCTTTGCATAAGAGAAGAAAAGGGGAATGACGCGGTGATGAGAGTGAGAGAGAGTATAGACATGAGGGCTGAGAGCGAACGAGAGAACATGGTGGTAGAACGAGAGAGAGAGAGGGAGAGAGAGAGAGGTGGAGGGGGTCTCTGTGAGCCCAGGGGGTAGGTAAGATTACAGATGTACACACAATGTTCTGGAGCACAGGCCAAGGGCTGAATAACAGAGTGTTGCTGTTTCTCCAGAGCTGCTTGCTTCAGCTCACTCTGTGCCTTGTTCTGCTCAATGCCCAGGGCAGCCATTCAGAGACTCTCCCCCAGTAACAGCACAGATAGACTCTCATAGCCCAAATAGTTCCTCCAACAAAATGGCACTGTTGTTGATGAGCCCTTACAAAAAGAAAAGCAAAACATAAAAAATCACACAGGGTAGAGAAATTCAAGGAGAAGGCTCACATTTTTCTTCACTGCGACCTTATTTGTCATTAGTATGTTTCCAGCATATTTTTCGTCCGGTTTGGTTTATTCTAATGTTCAAATGTAGGGCAGTAGGTAATTGCTCCTCCTCTGCCTCCTTCCAATATCATTATAACCAGATTAAGGTGATACTACAATTACTTCAACTATCATGTAAACAACCAGGCTCATGTTAGTCAAATTAAGGTAGAAATAACCAGATTAACTTGGATTATGTGTCAGTGAATTACTGCTGCACGTACTGCATAGAGCCTGGTCTACCTTCGGTCTATATTCTGACTCTGATTGTAGAGCAAAAAAAAAATCACACCAATAAGATATTTTCTACTGGCCCCAACAAACCATTCAACACCAAACTAAAAATCTAATCTAAAAATAAAAATCATGAAACGTTACTGTAGGCTTTAAAGAGGACCTATTATGATCATTTTCAGCCGCATACTTGTATTTTGGGTTTTTACTAGAACATGTTTGCATGTTTTAATGTTCAAAAAACAATTAATTTTTCTCAAACCAGCTGTGTCATAGCACTCTCTGATTGGTCAGCTGGCCCACTCTGTTGCGATTGGTCAACCAAGCTCTTCAGACTCTGCTCCAGCTCCACTCTAACTAGCTTTGTTTAAAGTGTGCCAAACTAGCTGACAAAAACACTTCAAGCAAGGTGTTTCAGGCAGTTCAGGAGCAGTGTTTCTGTGGGGAAGAGTGACTCCGTTTGCAGTGTGGACTTGGGGTTTAGTAATAATGCAGACCTTCTACAAAAAAACAAAAAAACTACATTACACACTACAGAAAAGGGAAAAAGCACGAAAGCATAATAGGTCCCCTTTAATTGAACAATTACGTTGATCTGGATTTCCTCTTTAACAGGGTTATATTGTGCATATGTAACTACAGACGGTCTTACTGTTATTTGCTTCTTGAATATATTCAGTAAGTACTGGGGGTGGTACAGTGTCAGAAAACAAGGTACTAAATCTTTTGTCACAGGGGGGCTGTCAATCTGACAGTAATGTGCTGCACAGTAACAAAGGGTACAAACTCTGCACACTGTAATCTCAGGGTGGTAGTAACAGCAGAAGTAGTTATATCAAAATCGCACCGGTAGAAACGCCGCTGTCGGCCAGTTCTTCTTATGTCAAACACGTTTGGCTTTGTTAATCTCCATTTTGTTTACAATTTAGATTGAGGGAAACATATTCTTGTGAAGTGATGGTTCATATCCACAAAGGAGAAAACACTGCAAACTCATTACCCCGGATCCAATTATTATGTAAGTGTATGTACTTGAAGTTAAATCAGAGATCAACGTGTCTGCAAACAGTTACCTGACTGGAATCTATACTGAATTTATACTGACTAAATTTATACGGTTTCAAATCAGGGCAATCAACTTGAGAGGCCAGACAAAAGAGGCCCAAACAAACAAGCACAAAGCAGAGACATGCATGTCAAAAGAAAGCATCGTACGTTCAAATTAGGGAATGAATCTACCAAACTTGTCTTAAATACTGAACTGAAGCATGACACAGTATGTAGTTAAATATCTGTAGTTTGTAAACTCCCTTCCCTAATTTCAATGTAGTGTCTTCTTTCCTACTTTGTGTTTGTCGTTTCTTGATGGGTGGACATTGTATTTCAACCTGATGAAGGCAGTTTACAGAACTGTAAATCTCTAATAATTGAAATAAATAATCATATCAGAGTAATGAGTGCGGCTTTATAATTTCATCTAAGACATCTTAATGCATTACAATACAAAAAGCCACATTTTGAGTGTAAACTGGGCATGAGTCTGTTAAAACGTGGACAAAGTTGTGTTTCGAAGGGGCGCGTCAGTGTGTAGAGTCGTGTTGAGCAAGAAAATCTAAGTACGTAATACGTGCATAATCACTAGCTATAGTCAGTTTCACTTTCTGCTCTATTACTCTATTATTTTACTGACGTTAACACAAGTCTGCTATCACGGCATTCATTGGTAGAGGTGTACATGCAAACCTCTTCAGAATCCTTTGTATGTGTAGCCTTCATAGTAAATCTTAAAGAGGGCCTATTATGCTAAAATTCTGCATACTTGTATAATGTGATTTCATGTTTAAAAAAACTCTTTAATTTTCTCATGCCAGCGGCGCTGCAGCAACTCTTCCTCATCGCCCTCCGCTGCCACTAAGCAGGTATTATGCCAACGTGTTACGTGGTGACATCACCATGTTACGGAGGAAGAGGCAGGACTTCAGGTAAGGTGTTTCAGGTAGTTCAGGAGCAGTGTCTCTGTGGGGTATATATATATATATATATATATATAACACACTATATAACACACTTCAAGGGAAGAAACACAAACAGTATTAAAAGTATTAGAAATGCATTAAAACAGTACACTGTTTTAATGCATTTCTGGCAGATTCTGGTGAGTTCAGGTCCTTCACAGAGCTAGCAGGATATATAAGAGCCCTTTCTTTAACCTGCAGGACTGGTATGTGCATCACACCATCTCTCATTGTAAAACTACACAACACATCCAGGAAAATGAAAACACAAATTTATGCACTTTTCCGCACACAAGAGCAACAGAAGTTGTTCCACAAGTTCATACTATGCAAATCACGAGCAGGAGCCTATTGCACAGTTTTTCTCAAATCCTACAAAAATAATTTTACCGTTAAGCTTTTCCAACATCAAAATAGTTTTGTTGCGCCAACAGCAGAAATGCAATCACGTAAACTGCTACAGTAAAACAAGGCAATTGCTTTCATACAGGATATGTATTGTGATGATGTTATTTGTTGTGTCACTACGCAGCCTGTATTTTAAATACATCCCAGGAAGAATAGCTGATATGATACAGCAACTAACAGGGATCCAAATACGCCAACAAACAAGCAGAATATAATGATCTGACTCACTGAATGCAGACTGCTTATTAATCATTTTAGTAATCAGAAACTACAGACAGATGACTGTGCAGGCATCCCTCCCTTTGAAACAGCTGAGTGTACATCATTACATGAGAGGAAACATCATCTGTCCTTCGATGTATATTTAGGATGCTCCGTATTCCTCCTGTTTCTCACAGGAGAAGCCAACCTGGACTTCATCAGGAGACTATCGGCTGATTTTGATCGTCCTGTTGCATCCAGACTGTGCAGTACTGATCACCGATATTGATAATGTTCATCAGTGTCCCCTATAACGTTACAGTCCCATACAGCTAAACTGCATTCTCAGTTACAGTTCAAGCGAAACATGTTCTCCCAGATTACAGTCGCAGTTTTAAATATTTTTAAACATGTGGTTAATGTTGGAAATTGAAACAAAAAACAAAACAAGAAAAACACTTCATTTTACAGGTCTGCACATTTCATGGTAATTAGGTGATAATTAGCAAGTTCTCTATTTGAATTTATTCTGAATTACTGCCAAATATTCATCTCAAATCACTTTGTTCGGTTGTCTTTATTTGAGACTTGACTCTGAACTTTGATTATTATTATTATAATAAACATGATTTATTTAAGATATTCCCAATAAATAGTAATAAATAGCTGGTAATTTATTTCACCCATTTCCAGGAAAAGAATACAAAGTTAACTGCTAAGCTTTGTTTTCATGTCTGTCGGTAAATAGATAATAATTATCACTTAACGTCTTTCTGACAAATAAATCATAAAAAAACCTCCCTGAATCTTTACATTAGCTGCCAGGTTACATCTGAGATTTGTTCCTGATCAGAAGATAGTTTTGATTTTCCTCTTCTCTTCACAGCTGCCCCCTCAAACCTAAGGGCCCTATTTTAACCATTATATGCTATTTTAGCATCCAATTATTCAGTAATTTTCAATAATTTTGATGGTAAATGTTGGGGTAAATTGGCAGTAATTTCAAAGAAATTTCAAATAGGTTACTTGCTAATTATCATCTAATTTTCACAAAATTTGTGGACTTATAAAATTTAGTTTCATTGGAAATGTTATCGTTTGGCTTAAAATAACTACAACAGTGAAACAAAACAAAAACACCTTTAGTTTCACATGGGACACCCGGGGGAAAGTCCTGTGTTTGTTGGAGCCATCCACGTCCACTAGATAGTGGACTCTCTTGCTATTATACTCGTTATTATCTATCATACTACCATAATATTTAGCATGCCACAAAAGGATTTAGTATGTCCCAATACATAGTATGTCAAAAGCAGTAAGCCACAAACACAATGAAATGAAACAGCCAAAGAAAAATCTGTTTGTCCTTTAGAGTAGTACGACTGCATGTCACAGTGCTTGGCATGTAAAATGATTTTTAAGAGATGATCATGAATATTTATGAGGAAACGAAGAGAGAGAAGACATCCATAATAATATCCCACAGACCCTGAGTGTGTTTCAGTCTGATGTAGCAAAGTCAGAAACCTTGACCCTAATCATCTCAGGGCGAAACACAGATGTTAATGTTAGCATGTCAATTTAAATTCACCTCTGGCCTAAAAACAACATGAGCAGTTAAATTATTCATTACTATATATAGTTGTTTTTAGCATGTATTCAACATACATGCACAGCATTCATTGGGTGTAAAACCACAGATTTCTATTGTTGCAGCAGTGCAGCATCTCCACAGTATATTACCACTGACCTTATGGTATAAGCCCACATTAACCGATTAACATGGGTTTCAAGCACATAATGATAATAATACAGGATTATATCATTACTACAGAATGAATTCTAAATAAATTGATGATCTTAGTCACTAATTCTGTCTACATCTATAGCAACGCAATTTTAGATTGCTGCACATTAATATAATTTATGTTAACTTTTCACATGGTGACCAAATAAAGAATGTCTCCACATTTACGCTGCAGTTACAAGTAGTACAGTAGTACAGTGGTAAAGTGGCCCGATTATCCGATTGACTGGTGGTATTTATGGGGAAAGTATCCTCATACAGTGGTTTACATGATATCTTACAAATTACTATTCAAAATCTTTTCATGGATTTTTCTACAAATGTCCAGCAACATGTGACACACGCTCCAGCAGTGGCGTACACTTAGGTACAGAAGTTAAATGGCAAATAAATCAACGCTGACTTATGGTTTCATAAGGGGTACAAACTAGGGATGTGACGGTGACGTTCTCCCATCGGTTACCGACCTCAGTGTTTGTCACTCTTTATACTTCCTGGTTCACGATTACATGGATTACATACGACTTGATTTCATGGGATATACATAACTTTTTGTAGGTAGGTAACTACAAGCGGCGTATGAGAGCGGCCTGTCGAGGAACTGCTGACCTGTGAATAGTGAGGACCAGGAACATCAGCTGACGTTTAATGAGGAGGTCAAACGCAGGTGGAGCGTGACGCCATTATCTTGTGACAAACACTGAGTTTCTGTGTATATCACCTCTTTGCCTCCTGGTTTTAAAACTGTAAACAGTCAGACTTGACTTGGCTCTTCAACAGAAATGGTTTGTGACCAGGACCAGTAATAAAATAATCTGTACACATATAGAGCTGCCACTTGTGACACTATCTAACTCCTCTCCGACCTCCAGCGAACTGCAGACGAGTGCTGCAACATGACTCAAAACCTGTTTGACACAAACTCACTGGTGTTCACTATATGATTTTGCTATATGATAAAGTAGCACACACGTGTTTCTCCTGCAGCAAGTTGATTGAAATTCATCTCATCCACAAAGTAGCTGATATTAATATTACAGATGACAACACACAGATATTAATGCTCTCATCCAAAACAAAGATGATGTGGAGGAATGAGAGAAAAAATGGATTTATGGGACTACAACTAACAACTGTTTATTTTATTGATCAATTCATTAATGAGCTGTTGGCTTAAAACATTAAAATTAATCAATCAATGAAATTGTTGCTGATTAATTAACTGTTGTTCAAATAATCAATTAACTGACTAAAAAGTATTTGAATTTAGGTGTTGATGTAGCGGTCAATGTGAGTGTTAGTTACTGCTGTAAATACATACTGTATCGTATTGAGATATTTCAGTATTTCAGCCAATTAGACTGTTATCAAGCCATTCAACAGGCATTATCAGTCGCTATCAGCACTATGGATTTGGGTCAATGGCGGCCTGCTGCACCTACTAGATGGTTTTATCATCTATAGACATGGTAGATCTCCGACAGAAGGCGTAAAAGAACATGACAGCGTCCTCTGGAGACTGTAGTAATTAGGACGGGAGCAGAAGCAGAAGTCAGGCGCTGTGGCGTAGACAGCGTCATGGGTTGGAGGTTGTTGGCGATGGATGAGCCGAGGTTCGCATCCCATATGAAACCAACATCTAGCTGTCTTTGTGTCCACAAGCATCAAGATTCCCTCTCACTTTTGAAACCTAATTATTGTTTTTCCCTAAACATAACTGTGCGGTTTTGTTGCCTAAACATAAAGAAGCCTTTGTGTTTGTGTTCAAAACATAATGTTTCATTCAATTTTATGGGTTAAATAACTGTATCCACACGTATGGTGCTTATAGTGACCAATAACATCTATTTAACGGCCTGATGCCAGTTCAATCAGGTGCATTTTTTTTGTATTTTACACATTTATGATTAAAAATCACATTTGCGTTTTAATTAGGATATACAGTATAGGCTAATAGTATATACTTTGATACCTGTTCTATTCAGAGATCTCAATCCCACATATTAAACAGCACATTACCAACCCAGTGATATGAGAGATGGGAGGATATTATCATTGAAAGTGCATTTGCGGATCCAAATGAAGGTCACAGTGCAGTTTTGTCACTGGAACAGTGCATCAACTTCACAGTGCCTCTCTGACCTTGTTAGATGCCCTTTTCCCTGACAATTACAGCCCAGTATTAGGCTTTTGTCCTGTGCAATGCCTAGTGGCCTTGCTGCCTGTACACAGGTCCTCCTATGTGTACGACAGCTGATAAAAGCTCTGGGCTTTTGCAAGCATCACCACCACTGTGTAATTCCACTGCAGGGGAGTGTGCTTTTAGCTAAAGCCCACTGCCACAAGAGCACTAAAGACCCACAGGCACAAGCCCTCACCAAATTGCCCTTAAGCTCCAGAGACATTTCATCTGACATGCTATTGACAGAGACAATTGTCACTATTCTAACCGTGTGAGCTATTTATTGTATTGCATGAGTAGAATTGCGTATACCACCGCCAACGATGAAGCACAACAGCAAGAGATAAGGCTGGTAGCTGCATCAAACACAGCCACCCTAATTATGAGGGTCTGCATTAAAATTTCATAACAAACAACAAGATGACAATAAAGCCTCTGAAGTCAATAATGCACCAAGGCGGCACAATACAAAAAATATATATTTTAAACAACCCAGAAACCTCAAGTAAAATACTGAACCCAGCTTATTTATGCTTGCAAAAGTGTGTGTGTGTGTGTGTGTGTGTGTGTGTGAGAAAAGGGAGAGAGAGACCTTGAGTGCAATGGGAGGAGTAGATGCTGCAGCATTCAGGGAGGGAAAGCAAAGCTAACTGTGAGTCAGACTCTGTCTTTCTCTCTCTTTCGGCCCTTACCTCCCTCCTTCCACTTCCACTCTCCCCTTCTCCTCCCTCTCTCAGCACTTAAGCAGCTGCCTCCACTTATGCAGGGCACATTTCAGATGACAGGAGGGAGGGAGGAAAAGGGGAGAGGGAGGGAATGATGGGGGGTAGCAGGAGGAGCATTGGGGGAAGGAAACAAAAGGTTGCACTATGATTGCACAACGATTCAAAAGCTGCTGAAGGGGGACATTCCAGCCTAGGTGAGGATGCTCCCCCCCTCCTCCCCTCCTCCCCTCCTCCCCTCCTCCTCCTCCTCCTCCTCCTCCTCCCGCTCTAAAAACCCACACTGCTATACATCAAAGAGGAGAAGGTTAACCGCTAGATGCCGTAACCTCTGTAATAGAACTGTTTTCTAATGACCATCAAAGAGTGTTTACTAGCTCTGGGCCTGTGATTAATGGCTGTATGCAGGGCAGCCTCCTTCCTCACATCCCCTCTCCTCATGCTCACAGATGGTGAAAGAGGTGTGGAGGAAATGACAGCCGGGACTCTGAACGCTCCGGTAGGATCTTTTAGGACGTGGCCAGCTTGACCTCGTGACCCCTTCGTTGACTAATTAGTGTCTAATATCAAAACACAAAAATAGTTTATATTATGATAAAAGCGTCACCTTGTTTTCACAGCGGTAATGACTGGATGACACCCCACTACTAGCATCTTTTACATAAGCTTCAACAAAACTAGTGGTTGATTTTTCACTATTATAGTTCATTTTCTATGCCACAACATACACAAACCAAACAATAAATGCCATATCATCACATTGATCTTCAGTATCTTTACTGGTCACGTCGAGCTCTTCTAGTAGGCGTGAAAACCGTGGACCTCCAAACAGCCCCGTTTTCCATGACAGTGCATTTTTCAGATTTTCCCAAATGGATTTTTAAATGGCGTATAAAACATAAGAGGTAGGAGAATTTTACCATCCCATGAACGGATATTTAAAGGTCCAGTGTGTAGGATCTGGCAGTGTCTAGCACTAAGGTGAAGAAACTGCAACCGACTGAAGCCTCTTCCCGTGTGCCAAGCGTGTCGGAGAGCTGCGCTGACCGACGTGAAAACGCGAACGTAGGTCATTTGCAGCAGAGCATGTGTGCATGAGGGAAGTGAGTGGTGAAGCAAGAGAGAGAGGGAAGTGACAGGAACGATTTGGTTTGTCCGCTCTGGGCTACTGTAGAAACATGGCGGTGCAACATGGCAGACTCCATGAAGAGGAGCAGCTCCCTATGTAGATATAAACGGCTCAGTCCAAGGTAACAATGAGTCTCTTCATCAGGTGATTATACACTAAAGAAAACATACTTGTTAATATTATATTTCATTTCTGCCAATAACTGTTACACACTGGACCTTTAATGCTAATATTCAGTCACCACATTTGGAGATTTTTTTCCTCCCACCAAATAAAACTGCTTTTCATCATCACAACTGAACAGGAACTATATGACATTAAACTTGAAAATTGCTTTAAAACGCTGCTTCTTTGTGACAAGTTCTCTATCTCTGTTGGGTAAACAAGTCCTCCAAATTACAATAATTTAATTTATTTAATTAAACTTACACCGCTATCAGCAGGCCAGCTGTCACAAATCAGGATTGAAAAATGAATCTGTTTTATGATGAGTGAGGTTTGGTTAAGTTTCGGTACAAACACAACTCAGGTAAGGTTAGGGAAAGATTGTGGTTTGGGTTAAAAGCCTTCATTAATGTTAGGGGACCTCGGCCGTTACGGTTGCTAAATAAAGACATAGTTAAGGTTAGGGAATGATTATGGTCATGCTTTAAAACATGTTTCAGAGAAGGTTCGGTGTGAAACAGGTATGTAGAAAAATAAACAGCTGACTTTCTTCACTACTGCAGGATGGTGCATGGGCTACTCAGTGTCTGCATGAAGTCCTAGACAGTACTGCAATTACTGTTTATCATTGAAGGCACCAACATCAACAAATCCTCATGTTTTACACACTATAATGCAGATTTAAACCAAACTGGTGACTTACACGTGCATTGCAGCTGCCTCAGTGAATTTAATCATTGTCTAAATATGTCAGTCAGTGCTAAATATAATAAATACAAGCTTGTATTTTAAGGCTGTGTAGCTTTTGTTTAGTTTTAAACAATGCAGTGAAATGTTTCACTGCAGAATCCGGTGTAATCGGTGGTGACAAAAGGACAGTAAAGTTGTTATACTGTACGGTCTGTTTCCCCTGACAACTGTGTTGATGGACGAGAAATAAAGATGACTAACACTGTGACTGGAGCAGCTAACGGAGAGGAAGCTGAGGTCATCCCCCCACACCGCCTCTATCAGCTCTGTGAAAGCCAGTGTCAAGGGGGAAGGAGGATGAGATGCAGGACAGACTGCTGCTGCTGATTACAGCCTCCCTCCGCTTTGTTAGCTGCACAAATCATCCCAAGTTTGTTTCACTTAGAGCTTCAATAAGTGGGATTTCTACTTAACTCACAATAATATAGCTTATCTGTGACGGGTCATATTGGTTTGATGCCAGTAATCACCTAATTGATTTCATTTTCTGCTTTTTAACATTGAAAATCAGTGTTAGGCACAAGTGCTGTTTTGTTTTCTAATTAAGAAAATGTCAATCATTATCATTTTTTAGGTATTTTTGCAATGTTTAATAAAACTGGTTATGGTACGATTATCTTGGAGGTCATGTTTTTAGTTAATTGAAGGAATAAAATATACTTTAAAAGAATAGTTTGACATTTTGGGAAATTTTCATAATCGTGAAATTGAAGTGAATCAAAAAGATTGATGTCACTCATATCTGTCGTCCGCCCAGAGGTAGGTAGGTGGAGGGAAACTGCCAGCCTGGCTCTCTCTAAAGTTAATATAAATAAATATATGCCAACCAACGTCATTGAAGGAACAGCGTGTGACATTTCAGTGGATCTATTAGCAGAAATGTAATGTAATATATATATTATATATATATATATATAATATAGATATATATATATATATATATATATAATAATTCTCTGACACGCTTGTGCCTGTGGTACCTCCAGCCGCCTCTGACCGAGCCTAACTGTGTTACCACAGTTTTGCACACAGCAGCTCACATTATCGTAGTCTTGTACATGGAGGAGTGGGCAGAGGGCTTCTCAACTGGTTGCAATCTGCAACCACACCACTTGATGCCACCAAATCCTACACACTGTACCTTTCAGCATAAAAGCTCTGATAAAACGGTATGCTTAGCACTTGTCTGCACCAAAAGGCAGACAAAGTTAGCTCAAAGGTCATTTTTCTCTCGAGCTGATGGAGACAAAAGGACCTAAAACAAGACTGGATATCGGCGTACAGGTCAGGTGAACAGAAATGCTAAATGAATGCTAATGTTGCTCCAGTGTC
Organism: Pterois miles; assembly: GCA_947000775.1. Taxonomy (NCBI): domain Eukaryota; kingdom Metazoa; phylum Chordata; class Actinopteri; order Perciformes; family Scorpaenidae; genus Pterois; species Pterois miles. Next base: position 2,471,938 of record CAMQGK010000308.1, on the reverse strand, counting down.
TGGATGTGAGAACAGGTATGTGTTTGCTAACATGTCAGCAATAACAACAACCGTTTCGGCTTTCCGTTTATACTGTGTAAGGCTGTGAGGCGAAGAACAGACCAACTACTAGTTAAATCACTTTCACTTTCATCCGTCACTGTGTCCAGTTCCCGGGTGTCAAGAAACACTTATTTTCTGTCTATTGAAAAAGTAGTCAGCCATTATCACTGGAAAGATCAGCAGATGTGCAGCCAACAGAACGCGAACAAGCAATACACTGAAAGGGGTCATTAAATGCATCATGAGTGCACTGCTTTGCTTTCTTGAGAAATAATTGCAAATGTTATTTTTCAAATATTTTTGATGATGATAATGGCACACTTTCAGGTTCACTTTAAAAATCTGGAGTACAGCAGAGTCACTGACTGATTGTCTAAGTAATGGAGGCAGATTTTTAAAAAGTGGAGACATCTCTATTGTAACATTTCCTTCTTCTCGTCGGGAGATGGAGCTCGGTTTCTTGAGTTTCTTCATTTTATCTCAAAGAACAAACATTGTCGAGTGCAGCAAAAGACAACATCAACTGCGTAGAAAGAATAAAACAACTTCAGGAGACAAGGAGCCACAAGAAAGCAACACAGTTTGAGACATCTAGTGATAAAGCACAAATTGTCGCAGAGACCAACGGATAAGTGTTCAGTGGAAAGATCCGCAGCATCTTTGGCTTCCCAATTCCCTCTTTTCTAGCACAATAAACGTCCCGCTAATACGTCCACAGTCTCTTGAGCCAAGACAAAAGCAGCTCATTGATAACGGCTCAATAAGTGAGCATGGAGGTCTGTTGGGGGCTTTGAGGAATTTCCAGTCAATATGTGACCATAATGGATTGTACATGGCCTTTTTAAAACAGTGTTTTAGACCTGAAATTGCAGTAGCTGCGATTTGCCAACTTCTACAACCCCACCACAATACAATAACAATGACGAAGACAAAATAGAGTTATAAATAATAAGCAGCTGATGAATAGTTAATGCACACTAGGGGTTTTTCTGTAGAATATATTTCTTTAAATGTAATAATGATGATCCTGAGAGAGGGATACATCTGAATCCATCACGTATTACACATTCTTATTATTTTTCCTCTTTAAATTGCGATCTTTCATCAGTATTTTGTTTTTCAAAAAAAAAAAGAGAGTCGAAAATGACAGTTTTCATCCACATCACAAAAATCCATTCCATTACTCTCACAGTGGAGCTTTCCCTTTGTTCTCGGAGCCACAAATTATTTCCCTGTTGCTTCAGAAGGCGACTCCTTTTACTTGGCTTCAAAACCAAAGGATGGGGGGCAGGTGGGGTGGAGGGGGGCGTGGGGGTGGGTAGAGGACAGCAGGAGAAGAAAGGAGATACATGGAGAAAAGAGGGGGATGAGAAAGGGAGGGAAAAGAGAAGGAGTGTGTGCACAATGTGTTTGTACTGTATGTGTCTCGGGGTAATAACGAGGAGGACACGGGACACGACAGCAGCCCAGCTCTGCCCTTTGGACCGTCTACAAACTCTCAATATTCAGCCGCCATCTCTAGTCGCTAATACGCCGCCTTCCTTTGATATTTGTTTTCCCTTTTAAAGTCATTGATGTTATTATTTTGAAACCCAGCTCAGAGGCTTATTGATAGGCTGCGCAGATGGAAATATAAACGGCCTCAGAATCTGTGATGAGAGACGACAATAATTCTTGTCTGTCGCTCGTGTGAAGCTGCAGCGCATCTACAACATTACACGGCGGGAGGGAGCTTCCTGCGTCGAGAGACACTCGTGCACGTTGCAGTTTCAGGCCACCGTGTTTCCAGTGGACCTCACCAATAACAAACAGCAGCTCTCCTGTGAAACTCTTAATCAGGCAGTATGAAATCAGCGAGAGCAGGAAAAGGAGCACACTGTCACGGTTTTAATGTGTCTCTCTGTGTTCAGGAAGGAGCTTGGAGCTGGGAGGGGGGTCGCCTCTGATGTGCCACAGCTGAAATTGGCAGGCTATCAGTCACAACCCTGTAACACAATGTACAGCATTTCTAAACGGTATAAAGAGATATGACAGCCAAGGAGGCAGAGAGACAGACTGAGCGAGGGAGAGAGAGGGAGAGAGAGAGAGAGAGAGAGAGAGACATGGAGACACAGAGTGCAAAGCAGAGGGTGAGAAAAGTGCCATTTTTAGAAGCCCTGATGTGTTAGTCTAAATGTTTTCTTTACAACTGGGTCACATTATTCCCGACTCGCAGAACAAGCGAACATTTAAGTCATTTGACGCTGACAGATGCAGCTCTCGGTGCAGCGGGTCACATGTCTCATCAGGGTAACGGGCACATCACAGGCGTGGTCTTGAAACGCCAGCGTATTGTGTCTAAATGAAGGAGAAGAAGTTGGTGAGATGTTTGAAAGCGGGGGGGCCATCTTTTCTAAGAACAAAGGGCCGCTCAGCCTCCCTGTTGGTAATCAGGCCTATTGATTAGTGGCTGTGTGGGTCTGCGAGGGGCCGCAGAAGCCTGGGAGCCGGTAGCTGTGTGCATATGCACGGGGGTATTAGATGTGCTTATTCTCCGAGCCGGAGGGACAATGCCGCCTCTGAGCGAGGTGATTAAAAGGCCCGAGCTATTGAGCTCCTCCAATCAATGCCCTCCTGTGCTGCTGGACAGAGCTGGAGGCCACTTCCGAAACACAAACATGCTAGCGTACGATCACGGTCTCCTCCCCCTCCCCCCCCCCCCTCAATCTTAAACCAACTTCGTTAAGCATCTGGGCCGAAGGGGCCAAATCCCAGCCGCCCTGCCGCATGGCTCGCCTTGACCACACCGCATCATGCACAATGGCCAATTAAACAAAATCTAATACCGGAGAGAAGAAGGGGGTGTGGGATAAAAGTAGGAGCTTTTCATTTAAATGGATAAGGTTAATGAGTTATTTGTATGGTTGACGCATTCGGATGGTTTAAAAGGTTAGGCGCATCTACACAGCTGCCCTTTGGAGTGATCTCCTCTGTTTCACGCTCCCTCAAGCAGTGGTAATGAGAGGTCACCGCGCACCACGAGGGCCCTGGCCAGACAACCGCACCGCCACCGTCATATTACTATTTCCTCCAAAATAAACAGGCCTGGAAGAGAGGAACAGGTCGTTTCAGCCCTTTCTCTTAACCTGCCTCTGTCCTTCTCTCTCTCTCTTTCAATATCCTGACAAGTGGTCTGCTCTCAGCTCGCCGTGACCGGAGAATACTCCTCCCTCTTGTTTTTTTTGGAACATCCACTTTCATATTTTCAATAACTGCAGAATCCTATTTTCGTTTCCTAATGGAGCCGCTCTGTTTTCTCTCTCTCTCTCTCTCTCTCTAAATTCCCTTTCAGAGAACTGGCCCGTCTTCTTTACATCCACCACCATAATAACAACCTGCTATTTTTTGCCGCCGTATGTCTCATCAACACCTCGGTAGATAGAATGATCACATATTGCTGACATATAATCAGTCATGGAAAATATAACTCAATCACAGCGTGATTATGGAATAACAGGGCAAATATATATATAGATCATGGCAATTTCCATACTGGCCCCCGTTCTAGGCGTGAACTTGGACTCGTGTTGGCGCGAATCATGCAGAAAAGGCTTCCCTTCGCTGAATTCACAGCTATTGATTTGGTAATTATTTCATAAGCCGGTATGTCCAAATACTCACAGGCACAGAAAAGCGGCATATCGCAGGCGGCCAGGCGGCCTGGGGTGTGCTGCTGTCAGGTTTGCCGGAGTGAGCGGACAGAGGCGGTGGGCTCTGCTTAAGACAGAGTATTGGACAAACACAAACAAACGAGGCAGCGGCCACTGTGACTCAGTGCTCTAATGAACCAGCGTATTGACTTGCTGGCTTTCTCTTTCTCTCTGCCTCCATGTCTCTCTCTCCTCTCTCACACACACACTCTGCCTCGCTCGCTCTCTCCCTCTGTCTGCTGTGTTTGTATGGATCCCAGCTGCCACTCGGAATACCAATTACTGTAGACCCAGGAGTGGGGGAAGGAGAGGGAGAGATAGAAGGAAAGGGTGAATGAGAGAAAGAGAGGGATGGTGGGGAAGCAATGAGGACAAGGAAGGGGAGAGGGAGGAAGGGGGACGAAGCAATCCAGGAGGCTTATCCTCACGTGGTGGCCCGGAGAAGGAGCTCAGAGTTGTGGGTGATGACGAGAAGGGGAGGAAGAGGAGAGGGTCTTCATCCCTGACGCTGTGGCACCTCACAAGGAGGGAAAATCAAAAAGTGTCTCCATGTGAGACACTCACATCCCTGATGCTGTGACACTCTTGCAGCTGACGCACAGGGTGGGAAAATCAAAGGGGACCTTTTTGTGGTCTGCCATTAATAGGTGCACCCCCTGCACAGGGGCAGGGAAGGCGGGGGCTCTTTCACAGGCAAAAGGACCATTTTCCCGGCGCATTCCTGGGCCGAAGCTGGGCGCCACGTCTCCCCATTACAAGATATTTGTATTTGATAAAGGGGATCTGGACTGTGGAGAGCGTCTGGTTCCTATGACACTCCTTCTCTCCCTCTCCCTTTCTCTTCTCCTCTCCAACCAGCGCAACAATTCTCATGACAACCATAATGAGCATGCTCACATTCTGCACGATACCACTAATTTGAGAAATTTCCAGCACAAAGACATAATTAGACAAACTAATTAGACGAAGACTTCGCTGCACAGAGATCCTCCGCAGTTCAACTCATCCGCCTACCTGCCGATGACTAAAATAGGAAGCAGCCGTCAAGCCCATCCGTGCTCATTCCCCTCAGTTCGTGCGGTGAGATGTTTGTGAGATGGCGCGCAGGGGAGAATAACATGATCCCTCCCAAAGGGCTGCAGCCGCTCCTCGGCAGCGGCACAGCAGTGTCTTTGTTGTGGCTTTAGTGTCACATAGGGCTAACAGGTCTTAGCCAGCCGCAGATTGTCCTCCTATTTTTATCTGAGGCAGCGACATTGTCTAGATGCTGCAAAAAAAAGCTGGCTGAGAAAAATCTGTGCCGGCCAACAGCTATATGTAAGACATATTAATAAATCAGACAGAGGCACTCACATGTGATGAACACTTAAAAACACAGAGTTCTGGCCGAGGAGTTCCAAGTGAAGCTATAGGTGAAGTAGTGGGTTTTCTAATGAAGAATATGAGGAGAGTACTTAGAGAGAGTTGGAGAGGCGAGGGAGGCAGAAAGGTAATTGATTTTAAAAGTGATGGGAAAACCCACAGGTCTCAGGAGGGAGCAGCAAAGCGTCTCGACGGATACAGAAACCCCCAGCTGCCTCCAAGAATAATGGAATTAATTCTTAGTGTGATTTAAATACATTTTATAATGGGAACTTAAATTAACATCTCCTAAAGCCCCCAGAGATGGAGTCAAAGTGTAAATTGTTAAAGTTTTTTTTTTTTACTTTTCTCTCGACAATGGAGCCTTTGTCCTCTGAATGTGTGTTCCTTGTACTGTAAGCACACTCTGTGTTATCCAAATAACAGTGCTCGCTATCATTTTTGTACAGTGTGACATAAAAAAAACACATCTTATCATTATATGAATGCAGACTCACTCGTGCATACACACAAAATAAGCATCCATGCCCACATTAAAGCTCAGAGGGCCAAATAAGCATGTGCACATGCATACGTACACATTCATATTTCCAACTGCTTGGCAGGCTGCATTCACTGTGGAGTCTCGGAGGTTGTAGGCAGATTTGTACTAGTATAAGAGGGAAAGAGACAGACGGGTGTTTGTTATTGTTAATTGTCAGTCGGTTCACTAAGTCCAGGTAGACCGGCTGCACCTCGGGATTAACAGTCAGCACAGAGGGCTTCTGTAAGCACCGGCCGCCCTTAAAGAGATAATTCACACACACACACTGTAACACACAGATACCTTACCCCACCTCTCCAGAGGCCTCATCACTGGAGCCAAAACACTGCAGCAGCATACATCTTTGATAGCGAGTTTAAAACCTATTAGATCATATGGCTATAAAGTATGCATGCAGACTGTACACTGGCTCTCCCCTGACAAAGACTTTCTCTCAATGGAATTACCCGCATAAATAAACCATAAGCAAATCCCAAATAGTGCACACAAAAGGCAAAAAGGCGTGCATATATACACACTTCAGAGACAGATATCAAAGGAGCAGGTTATACACAGCGTCATTTGAATATAAAAGGAAAATACCTGCTGTTGTGATGCTCCCGAAGTATTTAGCCCACAGTCACAGAAACGTTGTTGTATCACAACAGTATAATAGAAACAGCAAAAGAAATGAGAAGTGAGATTACTGGACACTATGGACGAGGGACGAGGATGTACTTTCTGCTGCATATTCATAATGTACACATCACATGTTGAACAGTGTGTCTCTGACCTGAGGTTCGGTACCAACACCAACGTTTACTTATGATTGTTTACACTACTTTACAAAAAGGTCTTTCTACAAAACAGTAAAGCTGCAATGATTAGTTGATTAGTTGTCAACTATTAAATTAATCGCCAGCTATTTTGATCATCGATTAATCGGTTTGAGTATTTTTTTAATAAAAAAAAGTCCACAGTCTCTGATTCCAGCTTCTTAAATGTGAATATTTTCTGGTTTCTTTACTATGACAGTAAACAGTATCTTTGAGTCGTGGACAAAACGAGACATTTGAGGACGTCACCTTGGACTTTGGGAGACACTGATCAACATTTTTCACAGTTTTCTTTATAAACCACAGTTGGGAACTGATTAATAAAACAATAATCGATGATGAAAAAGTCATTGCAGCCCTTCAAAACAGCTTTATCTTTTTCAAAAATGATCAAACTTCTCAAATTCAACAGGTTTGTCTTGACTTGGGCAAAACCCAATGATTATTTTCATTATCAGCTGAATGTTTTCTCAGTTAAACATTTGGTCTAGAAAACGTCAGACAACAGGGATCAGCAGCATCCGAGGTGATGTCTTCAGATTGCCTGTTTTGTCTAATAACGGCCCAAAATCTTCATATACTCTGCTTCCTATGAAACAAGACCAGAATAAGAAGCTGATCCTCCAATTTAGGTGTTGAAACTTGGTAATAATATTTGGCAATTTCGCTTGGAAAGAAGACATTTTTCCTATTGATTGACCATATTAATTCAGATTCAGATTACTTTTTTGTCCATCAGCTTGGCATAAAATGGAAATGTGTCTTTGGCACTGGCATATAAGACAACACAATCCATACACGTCAATATCCAACATATACACACACCAATACACAACAATCATTCATCTTAAAATCCTAAAGTAACCACGTGGCAGTAATAATAAAAGTGCTGGGTGGATTGCTCTTCCACTGGCATGTGGCCCATTAAAACATCACAACAGCGAATGATGCTAAACAGTATTAACCTTAAATATATACGTGAGCATTAAAATGAGTGATGCTGTTGGTTGCACAATGTCCTGCATTAAGAAGCAGCCGTGATGACTTGACTGATGGTTTCAGTTCTGGTCTTTACACAAAGCAACCAAATAAGAGCTCTGCTTCGATGACGTACAGTCTAACATGAGCTATTAAGTATGTATATGTATGTATGTATAAGTATGATGAGTCTAATCAGGGAATACATGATTAGAAGTGAAATAAACAACATGAAGGATCTGACCAAGCATTCAGTGGCAGCCTTCAATACTTGTCAGCTGACTCAAAAAGGTCAACTAGGTTCAAGCACATAACCACATCCTCATAGCTCCTATAGTGATATAGCATTGTACAACTTTCCTTTGTCTTTGTCTTTTTTTTGGCAGGACAGCAGCAAAACATGCAAACCATATAAATATCTAACAAAATGAAATATTACATACATGAGATAAAAAAATAATTGTTGTATTTTATTCAAATACACTAACTGTTGAAACTGGTATTACACAGAAAGCCTGGAAATCATTCAACACGATTCAGACCTCCTGGATTCCAACAGTATACAAGATATGACAAAGAATCTCTGAGGCTTTGTGTGACTAAATGATGAATTAGCTTTTTTATCATCGGTGGTTACGCTGAGATGCATATTTGACTCCTTCTGGAGGCTCAGCGGTGATATATGTGGGCTGCATTCTGACAGTGTCGCTGAATGATGACTTGGGGAAATGGGTTAGAGAAGAGCACTGAGCACTTGAAAAATGTCTATTTGCACATGACGGGTGGGCGTCCTGGCCCTGCGTGTATCTTTATTGGCTATTTGTGTGTGACAGCAAAGACTGGGTCACTGTCATCATGTAAAACATGTGTGAATGTGACAAACAACAGGAGTCACAAAGCTGAAGGAAACCCCAGAGCAGGCAGAAATTGTTACCCGGAGCTATAACACACACAGGGAAACCAGCGAGCATACACACAGCTGTACATCCTAGAAGTCAAAGAGCCACAGTACACACTTCATACACCCTTCTGCGATGCATCTGAAATGAGAAGTCCTAATTATTATTTCCATTGTGCCCCACTCCTGTGACAAGGACCACTAGCTGTGAATGATTATAATTATTACCCGTAGTAGAATTGCAGTCATGCTGTTGTATCATCAGCAGCATCATCCAACAGATCAGGGTCAAATCCAACTTGAAATTCATGTATGCAATTCAATTCACATCCTGTGCGTTAAGATATTCAAAAACAGTTTTCATTTGACTTGTGCTTAGATGTGTCGTTCATGGATTGCGTTTCGCCTCTGGCGTGCTCTGGTAAATGGAAAGTAAAGCGCCGTTCGTCAGCTGACTGTATCTGACAGGAACGACGGTTGCAACAGGCTTTTGTCATTGTGCTCTCTGCGTCAACCGTTGCGGTATGATAAAACAGCTATTCGATTCAGTTATCACTAATGTTTGATTAGGGCACAAATGGTGCAGTCTCTCCACAAACAGCAGCACAATTAAAGTGAAATGAATTACAGCGAATCTCAGACCTGAACGCCGGCGACGCCGTGGTCTTACATTTCAAACGCTCAACTTGTAAGCTGTGAAACAGATTTATAGCAAAATATAGCCCTGTCTCTTATTTGTACATAAATTCACAACATCGTTTAGAGTAGCAAACAAGCCTGTCTTGAATGGCTGGTAATTATGTACAGCAGCAAATAAAGCGCGGTTCCTTTCTGAGGCACTGGTGGCTTGTTAAGTGGTGAACAGACAAAACAGCATTTAGAAAATGAAAGGTGCAGGGAAACATCCAGGGCACAGCGAGCTTCTCTCCCATTAGAGACAACACTGTCTGTCTCACGGCCGTTTGTTTGTTCCTACTGGCTGTGCTGGGAGGACGCACCCTGAACCCCCCACCACCAACAGTAACTATGTCTCTCCCTTTTTTCTGTCCCCTCTCCCTCTGTCCGTCCAGCCCTTCCTCTAATCTTCCCACCAGGTCCATCCCCCCTCTCCTCTGCAGCTCCTCTGCCTCCTCTCTCTCACACAGCACACCCTACCCTGTGTTTTACTCTCTTTCTCATCATCAACCCCTTTTCTCATCTCACCCCCCCCCAACCCCAACCCTTTTCCCTCAACCAAATCAAAGATAAGGCTAATGAAGGTGGCTTATTATTCCAGCATTCAGGACCCTGACAGACAGTATACACTTCTAGGCTAACATGGATATGCGGCTCCTCTGGCTCCAACGTGAGGAATTTAAAAGAAAAAAAAAAAAAACATGTTCAAATTAGACAAGGGGCGATGAATCTATTAGTGTTATTATATAACAAAAAACAAGGGCTGTTATTGCCACTGTGTGCCATTACAAAGGGAACAATACATGGGAGCACGCTGTGTGAAACCAATTAAAATCCAGCCCCGTCATATAGCTTCCACCCTCCCGAGTCATGTTGTGAATATGTCGCTTTTCACACCATTCATGTCAGTGCACCTGTGTCCACTGCATTAAATCCCCGCCTCTTTCAGGCTCCTCCTCAAAAAATTTCCCGGCATCCCATTTCGCTATCTGTTTCAAGGATCCCACGAGTTGAAAATACAAGGGGGCCCGGGAGAGCGTGAGCAGAGCAGGGGAAATTTCACATTATCTATCCATCTGCAATATAAGGGTCTGATGTGGAAGCAGGAAATGAGCTATGAACGTCAAGCCTGCGTGCTCATGGTCCCAGCGGCCACCAGCCTACACATTGAGATCAAGTAGGCAACGTAGAAAGTGGTTTAATAGACCCCAGTTTAATCAGACTTTTATTTGTTAATGGCAGAAATCCTGATGCATTACTTTAATTATCCTGGCAGAACTAATTCATGAACACGGTGCGAAAACGTGGCTGGACTTGGCATTTAAATTGCATCCAACTGGTTTCCCGTCTCTCTCTTTTTTTAACCTGCTATCCTCAAAGTAGCTTCTGCCTTCCATGGGAATCTCTCTGATAGGACTTGTAAGGCAAGTGATGGTTTAAACCCTCGGTGTGCTTTAACCATCCAGCTGTCATGAATGAATCCAGGAGAGCGCTGAGGCCATTTTTCCCCTTAAAAGGGCTGGGGCCCACCCAGATCCTATATGTGAGCATGTCCAAGTTTGTCAAGCCCTCAGAGTGTAGAGCAGCCCTCGTCAGTTTGGCTGCTGCTATGTGGTGGCGGTGGCGGTGGGAGGGGGGGTTACAGCTTCCCCTGCAGAGTGCTGGTCCAAGACAACCACAGGCAGCCTTTGCTCACATCTACACATTCAGCCCAATCACACATCAGCTGCTCTGTCAATGCCGAGCAGCAGCCAATCGAGGGAGAGCTCCTTAATGTCTTTCTGATTGCGCTTGTTTTTAATTCATTACATGACTGCGCTGTAACAGTTTTGCCTCAGTGCCTCCACGCCTCGCACTGACACATATTTTCTAAAACAGGGCATTCTTTAAAGTAGATTAGTGCAGTTTGCCTGTCAGCTACAGATGTAATTTTTGCCTCTCTCAGCCACTGTGTGTGTGTGTGCGTGTGTGTGTCTGTGTGTGTGTGTTTGTTTACGTGTGTGCATGACTATGCCAGTAGCATGTGAGCACAAATGTGTGCATCTTCCTGGACCAGCTCCTGTCTGGGGAGGGGGGGGTGCAGAGCAGGCAGCACAGAGCTCAGCAGCGCCTCAGTCCCTCAGGACACGCTGCAGCTCTCTCCTCGCGGCCATGAAAAGCAATCAGAGCCCAGCCTTCTCCCCTGGACTTACCTCTGCCTTTAATTACAGAACCCGGCCGCACCGGCGGAGAAAGACTGCCTCAGCCGGGCGGCGGCCAGCACGCCACGGCCCAAACGCAGGGCTGGGGTGGACGCGGCGGCGGTGGCCTGACATGAACGCAGTGAGCTTAAACACACAGCCGCTCCTGATGGGCTCGGCGTGCTTCTGCATAGACTACGTGAGACAACAGGCTTCCATACTGAAGCAATAACGTGCAGAGCATAAAACACAGCAGGGCTCCGTACAGGCAGGAAAGGCCTTCTGTGTGCTTAAAGTCACAACTTGAAGTGCAAGATAAGAGGCAATAATTACAAAAATATAATCAATCATACAAATAAACATTTGTGATACAACAGTTAGAGGTGTAAGAAAATACTGAAAATATTGAGTGTTGTGATATAATGTTTTATGATACTGTATCAATTTTCAAAAACACAATTAATAGTTTGCATTACAAGATCAACTTAAATCAATACTTAAGATCATTTGCAAAGATACGCGCCCCTCAAAGTAGAGCTATGGCGTTGGATGTTACACCAACTGTGATAAATGCAAATAAAGAGCCAACTTTGCACACTAGTTGTATTTCAGTGTTATTGTATTTATTATACTCATATTTTGCTCATGATTCTGCACTTTTTTTTGCTGATATTAATTACTAATCTTGTATCTCATTCATGCCTTATTTATTCCTTATAATGTATGAGTCTTTTTTTAACAATGCACCATTAGAGGGCAAAAGTTAATAATCACAATATATCGCCTTGCTTGCAGTATCGCAATATATCGTATATATCGCATATCATATCGCAATATATTAACTCGTAACCCCTGTATCGCATACGTATCCATACGTATCGTATCGCCAGATTCTTGCCAATATCCCTGACTGCAGCGTCCTTTTCTTTATCTTATAGAGAGGTGAAGTCCCGCCCCTTCCGGTGGACCACCGTGGGACCTTATTTTGGAAAAAAAAAATAAAATATGAAGGGTAGTCAATGGCGAGAGACATTTTTTTTCCTGTATGAATTGCACCATGAATCTCATATGATGTCTGTCACTTGAAAACATAACTTTGCAAATCAAGAAAGTTGCAGCTTGTTGTAAAGCTGTTTAAGTAAGACTATGAAAATGCATAATTAGAAATACTAGGACTGCACAATTAATTGAATATTAACTGTGATCAAGATATTGATGTTTAAAATGGAAATATAAAAAACTGCTGCATATCAAATCAAGAGTTTCCTAAACTGTACAACCAGCCACCAGGGAGCGACCGAGATGTTTTGGTTTCACTTTGTGGGAGCTGCCATGCCGCTGCACCCGACAGCGAGCGGCAGCCTTCCTGAACGTTGCAGCTACAGTCTACAGAAGAAGAGTAATGTACTACAATACTAGTTTTTCCCAACTGCTTTCTGTTAAAAAACAGAACAAACAAAATGCAATGAATTGAGGTGAAGAAACTTATTTTGTCTTGTTTTGATGCCAAGATTTGTACATTAGCAGGAATGTGTGTAACATGAATGTAAAAATGAAAATGACAGGTAAATGATGTGAAAGTGCAAAAAAAATTGTCCTCAAAATCACTGAATAAACTTGATAAACAACTGTGATCTCAAAATGGATCAAAAATAATCCTGATCATCATTTGAGCCATAATCGTGCAGCGCTAACAAAGACGACACCCAAGAGTCGCACAGTGACGTCTGAAGCTACGATGTCTGTGCGTTTCCGACTGGGATGAACTCACACCAGCTACATGTCTAATTCGCTCTTTTGCTTCCTGGCTGAATAAAACACATCAGGTGAGACAACACTTCACTAGTGCATGGAACATAGCGAAGTTAGCTAGCTAGCCAGTGTTGGTGATGTAGACTGTGTGAGATGTGAGATGAGTTCATTGAGCGGTTTTACACAAAACTAAATGGTTCTACGACAAACTGTGACTTTCTTGACCTGCAAAATAATGTTTTAAATTGACAAACATATCTGTGATTCATGCCACAGTTCCAATGGGATCACGGGGTCCACCGGAAGGGGAGGGAGTTTGCCTTTCTATCGGGATTATAACATGCAAGGTGTAAAATATTAATCAGAAACATGATCCTCATATATGAATAACACGTCCACTGGTAAGGAAAAGGATGACTGATGAGGATCAGTTCATTCTGTATAATTGAGACTCCCTCCCATTCAGCAGACAGGGCGGTGGAGGCCCAACACATGTGCCTAAGGCTGAAGCAGAGGAGAAGCCACAGAGCACACACGGGCAGGCGGAGATAAGAGGCTATGTGTACACAAGCTGCTGGTTTTATTGCTCCAACACAACGCTCGGATAGCATTTTAAACACATTGTCAGAAAAACCTTCCAGCGCCGTACTGTGGAACAGAGCCACGGCGATGAAATGTGTCACTGGGCTCAATTTCTCACCCGATTTGAAACTGAACGGAGGACGGCACTCGAGTGAGAGCGATGAGACTGACCAGGAGGAGGAGATGTGAATGGCAGACGAACCTCCACGGCCAGCTTGCTGGCTCGTCGCACAATCAAGACACAGTTTGATATGATAGCTCTTGTTAGTTTCCGCATCTATGATCTTCAAACAAGGCCGGGCGGCCAGACAGGGGAGGCCCTCTCTCCCCTCCCCACGCCACGTAGCCTCAGGCCCAACGACGGCACACATCACCATGTATGTTAATGACACCCACATCAACGTGTCAACTCAATTTGGCCCTCTTATAGGCTCTCTGTGACTCAGTCAATGCATGGCCTTCCATCTGGTTTCCACTGCTGTCTTCACTTTAGAGGAGGAGACCACAGTGACAGGCTGCCCATTATATTCAATTTCCTAAACAAATCCTCCAACAGGTATCCAAAAAATGCACACTGAAAAGTCAAAAACACCCTGACAGCTAATGAAAAGCTGAAAACATAAATCAAACCAAGTCACGTTGGGTCAATAACTGTGTACAGTGCAGATCATTAATTGTGGCAATAAATTCACCAAGTTCTTATTTGAAAATCGTACAAGGCATTCCAATAAACATCAGCCAGGGAGATTTCTAGCTCGTTAAAATTTAATCCAATTAAAAGCCTATTTAAAAGAAAGTTAACAACTGATTCTCACACCTCCACAAAGCCACGGCGCACAGAGAGGCTGTTATTATGGGCTGCAGCTCATTATGCTGGAGCATGGCTTGTCTGGCTCTCAGTGTGGCTGACTGGGACATCCAGTAAACATCTGTCATCGGGGCGCACAGACACGGCGCGCCGCTGATCCAGTGACCCGGCAGCGCAGCCATTCACACACGCCTTGGTGCACCTGTGTGCGCTCTGCCATCACCGGCCAATTTCAAGAATCTGTGCTTATAAACCGTTTATGAATCATTTATTATCACAGTGGAGGGGCCTAACTGTAAGATGATGTGTTATCCCATTGGGTTTCAATAGTCCATTCATGAATCATGCATTAGTTTGGACTATAGATGATCCCCCTTTATTCATGTCTTATTCATTTTGGGGCAGCACTGCTCGGGATGCATGGAGATTCAAAATGACGTCCAAAGGCCACTGTTTGCCTTCAAAACACACAAACAATGCAGGGAAACTGGCTTCAGTACGAACGAACCACACGTGGCATCTGTATTTGTGTTGAATTCCTGAGCCTAAAGCGAATAGGTCAGTGCATGTGCTTTAAATAAGTGTGGGTATTTTTCGCAGGGAATGGGTAATCGATGGAGCAGAGACGAATGAATGTAGGCTACGACAGCTGTCCCAAGGAGGCAGAGCAGCTACTACACCGCATGCTTGGTGAGCTCTCTCCGTTTGAATAAAATGTCCGATCACATCAAATCAGGCAAAGCGGGGATATAAATCACAGTGTGTATAAATCAAGCTGTCATGTGCATACCGAGTAGCAGCTCGCTGAATAGCAGCATAATAACGTTTTCACTGCCTACCTCCACAGCGTCTGCGCCCAAACTGCGTTTTTTCCCTCCGTCGCAATGGGATCCTTCTCAGCCGCTTTGGACAGTATCAGAGATGCGTCTTTCCCCCGAAATGCAAACACTTCCCCTGCATGGTCCCCCCCACCCTCCCCGCCACCAGCAGCAGCAGCAGCAGCAGCAGCAGCCCGGGCCTCCAGTGAAAGCAGGTGGACGCGCCTCTCAATGATGGAGACAGCAGCGCGACTCTGCTCTCCCCCGCCGCTCCATTTTCAGTTACGGAAGAATTCGTATTCCAGGAAACGCGCTATCGGGCAGCCAGCATGTCCGAATATCGCCGCTTTTCTCGGGACAAACCGGGGCCGTCGCGTCTCAAACTCCCGATCGCGGCGCCCCGTCGCCTGTCTCCACCTTTCAGGAGATGCTTGGCGTTGCCATTGTCACGGCCTGTTTTTTCTGCCTCTTTTTTCTCTTTTCTCTTTTCTCTTTTTTTTTTTTTTTTTTTTTTTTTTGCAGCTGGACCTCTCCCCCTCCTTGCGGCGCGCAGTCTCGTAGGCGCGCACTTTGCTTGCTCCCCCTCCGATTCTTCTCGGTCCGACCTATGAGCGCGCGCAGCCAGCCGACGCAGGGCCACGCACTGCTTTGACGGACGCGCTGAGCAAATCAGGTAGCCCACTCCAAATAGGACTGTATCATAACAGGGCAACTGCAATGACATGAATAATGAATAGGCTACTCGTGTATGCCTATGCTGGATGATAGGCCCCTCAACACTTACCGGACTGGACTCTCTCTCTCTCTCTCTCTCTCTCTCTCTCTCTCTCTCTCAACTATAAAAGAGAGAGAATTTAATAATAGATTACATAGATTCAAATAACTGTAATAAGATATACAATGGGATATTTATAGCAAAATATCAGTTATAATAGATATCAATAGTCAATTGATCTTGTCACGTCCTACAGTGACAGTGCACAGTTATTATGAGCGCTCACAGTGCAGGCTACATGCTGAGGTGCTCCT
Organism: Pterois miles; assembly: GCA_947000775.1. Lineage (NCBI taxonomy): Eukaryota > Metazoa > Chordata > Actinopteri > Perciformes > Scorpaenidae > Pterois > Pterois miles. The sequence goes on along the minus strand of CAMQGK010000308.1, from coordinate 2,455,766 downwards.
TAATGTGTTTCGGAAAGCTGTAAAAGGTGCAAAATCAGGGGCTGAAAGCAATAATCATATACACTAAGTTGACTGATCGCTTAATCAATAGACAAAAATTAATCAACAATGATTTGATAACCACATGTCCCATCAGGGGTTGCGGGGGTCTGGAGCTGGTCCCAGCCAGCATTGGGCGAAGTCGGGGTTCGCGTCCACACCCACGGGCAACTCAGCATCATCAGCTAACCTGATGTGCATGTCTCTGGACTGTGGACTACCCACAGAACATCCACACAGCAGGGCCCCAAGCCAGCAACTGCACCACCATGCTGCCCGATAATGATGTTACTGATATTGATTATTGATGAATAATCCAATTATCTAGTGAAATGCCAAAAACTGGCTGGTTCCACCCTCTATAATGTGATGACTTTTCACAGTTTATCACTGTAGGCTACAGTGAATCTGAAAAAAACAAGACATCTGAAGATGTTATCTCAGGCTGTGGGAAGTAATGCCATTTTTATTGATCATAAGGTATTAGTTACTCATTATTGATTAATCTGATGGTTATTCTCTCCATTAACTGATCATTTTTTGGTCTAAAACTCAGTTAACTTTCCCAGCCCACAGTCTATGACCTATATATATTCAGTTTACTGTCATCAGAGGTGGAGGAAGCACTCAAGATATTTTACTTAAAGGTCCAGTGTTGGATTTGGCAGCATCTAGTGGTGTGGTTGCAGATTGCAGCCAGCTGAGTACCCCTTCACTCACTCCTGCCTTTCTGAGGCCATGGTAACGCCGTTCACCTCGCTCAGAGGGCATCCTTACCATAAGTAACCTGAAAACATGTACGTCTCTCTCTCTAGTCAATGTTTGGTTCGTCCGTTCTGGGCTTCTGTAGAAACATGGCAGAGCAACATGGCTGACTCTGTGAAGACGACCTGCTCCCTGAACATACGAAGGGCTCATACTAAGCTAACGGAAACACAATGACTCTTATTTTCAGGTGATTATAAACTAATGACAACATAATTATGTACAGTATATTATATTCCATTTCTGCTTATAATACACACTGGTTCTTTGACTAAAACCACAGTGTAGAAATACTCTGTTGAATGAAAAAAATCCATTTATCCATCCATCTGCAAACATCTATCCCGTGCAGGGTCATGGGGGGGTTGGGGGGGACTCCAAGCCGGATTCTAACCTGCTCCTGCTGTGAATCGACGGTGCCAACTACTGCAGCCCTGACGTAAAAGCCATGCATTCAAAATATCAAGTAAAAGTACAAATATATTGCAGCAAAAAGCATCACTTCACTATGCCAAATGTCACATTTCAGAATAATATATATTGTAGGATTATAGTTATTGATGCGTTAATCTGAATCAAAAAAGTATTTTTTTGCATTTTTCTTTTAAAACAATGATTGATACATTATGTAAATTCTTGCAGATTATTTCTTCAGTGATCAACTTATTGATTAATGTTTCAGATGTAGCATTATTGCAGCTCCATTAGCCCTTACAGTCTCTCTGTAGATATAAATATTCAGGCATCTTGAGGCTCTCCAGTTTCCATCTTCACTTCTGTGAATGTCTGTGTGTAATCTAAATGTGCAGTAATGCCCAATGAAACAGAACCGCTAAACTAAACAATTTATTCAAACTAAACTGTTGATTTCCTGTTGTGCGAATACACGATTGAGCTGTAATGGCCTCCAATAAAACAGAGACAAAATCTGTCCTTCTGCTGCAGCGCGGTCAAACACAGTATTACTGATATCACACATGAAGACAGATTGATGCTCGTCGTTCTGTCGCTTCATGCACACATGCATCGACACCTGCACACTGACATGCATGTGTGGTTTCAATCTGCAGCATCTATCTATAACACTGAAATGTGCATGCACACAAACACACACACACACACACGCACATACACACACACAGCAAATTACCTTGAAAATAGATGAGTCATTCATTTTATGAGCCATGTTTTCACAATCCACATAAAGTACAAGACTTATGTCGGTGAATTCAACAGTGACTCCATAGCAGGAGACATTATATCCACATATCTTAAAATACTTTTTCAATGCAGCCATCATTAGAGATGTTTACACAGAGGAGACAAATTGACTTACAGGTCCTCTTAAGCACAGCAAGTTGACAGCAAAAAACTGAAAGCTGACAAGAGCAGAACATTTTCATGCTGGTATAATTACAGCGTTTCTTCCTGTCTTTGCAGTAAACAGAGGTAATCACTTCTGCGGTGCGACGAGTGTAATATGAAATAATAGGCTCAACTACACAAATTAACACACTACATGTTGCATTTAATGAATATTTTTGTGAAAAAGTTTGAATCAAGAGTCTAAATGGTTTGCTCATGTTAAGATCCATCTATGATCTGTATAATATGAAACCTGATCACCAAAGATAATGGACTTATCATAAAGGTCATCTTAACATTTCATATCCAGCTGACTTTCATCTGTAAACATACGAAAACGAACGTCTGTCATTATCCTACATGTGGCATAATACAGTATTTAAAAGATGTTATTATCCTCATGAATTAATATAGCTATAGAGCAAATATTCTCTTTAAAATGAAATTAAAATAAAGGCATTTTAATATAAGACACAGTATAAAAAAATACGGTGCTGTAGAAAATATAATTTTAAAGGGCAAATATTAATATTTTTTCATTTACTATATTAACCTTTTCATCCAGTTTATGCAAAATTATTGCAATATATTTTTAAGATAGTTTTTGACACTAAAGTCAGAACCTGTGAGGGTTTCTGGACAATATCTGTCAGTGTTTTGTGTTTTTAATTGATTTCTAATAATAAATATATACATACATTTGCATAAATTAAACATATTTGCCAACTCCTATGTTGATAAGAGTATTAAATACTTGTCCTTTAAGGGGCCATTTAAGGTATATAACAAATGTGCAATTAATTTGCGATAATACAGCCCAAAACAAAACTATAAAATAACTAGAAACATTTCCAGACCTTTAAAAACATACAACCTCACAGTTGACAGGAGTTTATAGTATATTTATAGAATAAAAAAACAACATACTGTAATGTAAGTTAGATTAAGTAGAAATACAGAGTGACACATTGTTTGCATTTATGTATTTCAGAATAATATCATTAACTAGTTCTCTCAAAGGTGCTCTATACGATATCCATAGCATTAATATAGCAGCAACTATTACCCAGCGCTGCACAGCGGTCAGCACCGTCGCCCCACAGCAACAGGGTCACAGGTTCGAATCCGGCTTGGTGCTCTAATGTGTTCTCCCCGTGTCAGCGTGGGTTTTCTCTGGGTTCTCCAGCTTCCTCCCACAGTCGAGACATGCAGGTTAGGTTAATTACTCTAAATGTCCCACAGGTGTGAATGTGAGCATGAATGTCTCTATGCTGTCTGTCTCTATGGACCAGCGACCTGTCCAGGTTGTACCTCGCCTTCGCCCAGCTCCAGCGACCCCGCAACCCCCAACTGGATGCAGATGGATGGATGAACTATTAGCTAAAGATAAAGAGGAGCAATGTCAACCTGAGCAGAGAATGAAGTCTCTCTCTCTGCTGTGATCTGAGCTTCTCTGTGCTTTGTTGGCATAGTGGGCCGGCCGTGCACGCCTTTTAGTGCATGTGAGTCCCAGCGTGTGCCCCACTGGCTGGCTAATCTGCTGCTCTGCACTGAGCTCACACCGCGGTTACCGCCGATAACGGCGTCCCGACCCACGGTGTCGTCACAGAGGCGTTAACACTGTTAGCTCTGCCAGCGCTGCTGCCATTGTTTGCATTGCTCATGCCGTTAGCGCTGTCAGCTGCAAGCTGCTGGCTCAGGTGTCGCCATGTTGAGAGCCATGTGGAGGCAATCCGTCAATCATGGATATGCTCTGAATTTGTAATTTATCACCTTTAATGTAATGCTCAAACTGCCGGGGGCGGCAGTAGCTCAGTCTGTAGGGAGTTGGCTTGGGAACCGGAGGGTCACCGGTTCAAGTCCCGACATGGACCAAGAACTGAGTGTGAACTGGTAGCTGGAGAGGTGTCAGTTTACCTCTTGGGCACTGCCGAGGTGCCCCTGAGCAAGGCACCAAACCCCCAACTGCTCGGGGCGCTTGTCAGGAGCAGCCCCCTCACTCTGACATCTCTCCATTGTTGCATGTTTGTGCATGTGTGTGTTCAGGTCTGCACGTACCGTGTATAAGTTAACAACAGAGTGAAAAAATTGAATTTCCCCTCGTGGGACTAATAAAGGACTATCTTCTTCTTCTTCTTCTACTGTTCATCACACTTGGAAACTTTACAGAGTTTCCAGCTGTCAAAATCCTTTTTACACAGATGTGGAGTGAATTTCTCGTACTAGTTTTGTAGCGTAGTAAGTGTATGCTTTTGGTTAAATATTTTATGATTTTAGGGTCCAAAGACTGAAACAAAAGCATATTGCAACTGGATACTGGATATACTACAGTATTTGACCAAATATTCAACATTATTTGGTTGATTTAGGTACTCTAATTATTTTGTTGGCATGAATAGTCATTTGGCTGAGTTTTAGTCCGTGTTTTAGATGCAATAAGATTTCTGAAAAACACTCTGTCCATAAAGATGTATATTTACAGTTTTACACGATAATAACAAAAGGTAAACGGTTTTCCCGGCCGAGCAGCTGAAAAGCTAATCTGAATTGAATGTGAAAAATGGGCAGATTCTCCATAACACAGTTTAAATGGATCTACAGGAGGTGACTCTGGCATTCTAGCTCATGTAAAATTAAAGGCTGTAAGGAGTTGAGCGCAGAATGTAAATGCTGAAAGCTCCAGGTTTGACGCTCACCAGGTCTGACAGTCGGTGTGAAATCTCCAATAAGATTATGACAGTTGTAACCTGCGTGCATCCATCTTAGTATTACCATCGCTGTTCCCGGCCAAACAGTCTGAGACGGGGCCATTTGGTGTGATTTGTCAGCTCTGTTTGAGATGTGGTGAGCTTGATTCAAACAGCAGACCTGAAATGCGCACACAGGTTCACACTGGTTGGTGTGAATCTGTCTAAAAGTCTTAAAGACCGCCGAATGACGGGTCACGACCAGAACAAACACACCTGTACTCCTCACCGGGGCTCTCGGGCATTTAATCCAGTTTTACAGCTTTCTCCTCAACAAATTCTGGGGTTAAATTATGGGATTTTTCTGGCACTGTCACTTGGCACAGCTAGGTTTAGAAAGATTTAGGCCTATGATCAATTTAAAAATGTACCAATTATCTTAGTGGGATGTAGGGGAGAGCGGGGTCAGTTGGAACAGTTAGCCTATTTATATCTTCACCATGCTCATCCACACCCTCTTCAGTTTCAACCTCAAAGTGGAGACTTTCTGTCTATTTCTCCTTTTATTTACAGTTCTGTAATATACAACACGTAAGTAAACATTCGGCTCTTTTGTTATTAGTGACACGGGGCATAGCCCCAGTCACTATTGCAGCACAGCAAGCTGTGCTACAATAGTGACTGGGGCGAAGCCCCAGTCACTATTGTTCTTCTGCGCGTTTTTACTTATTAGTGACACGGGGCATAGCCCCAGTCACTATTGTAGCACAGCAAGCTGTGCTACAATAGTGACTGGGGCGAAGCCCCAGTCACTATTGTAATGCTGCGCGTTTTTACTTATTATTAGTGACACGGGGCATAGCCCCAGTCACTATTGCAGCACAGCAATAGCTGTGCTACAATAGTGACTGGGGCGAAGCCCCAGTCACTATTGTTCTTCTGCGCGTTTTTTATTATTATTATGCCGTTTCATCTTCCGCCTTTTTTTCGATTCGCTTCTCCTCCTACAGTTTTGAGAGGACCCAGACAAATTATATATCAAAAATTGCGGCTCGGTCGGGAATGGTGTGCTATTTAACAGAATTCCAGTACGTAAATTTATCGCGACGTAAATCGCAAAAAACGACGAAAAATTGCGCATTGACAATGAATTGAATTTAATTAAAAAAAAATCAATTTCTCGTCCATTTTTAAGTATTTTTAACTCAGTCATACTTTAACTTACAGAATCAATTTTAGCATCCAGTTGGTGCTAATTTTTGGGAGAATATTTACCTAAATTTATATATTTTTTATCTGTTATACTTTTTGAGATATCAAATGTCAAAAAATGGGGTTTTGCATTTTTTGGCATTTTCTCAGAGTGTGTGCCATCGTCGCTAGAGGGGAGACGAGCATCAACTCCTGACTGAAAAAAAAATTTCTAACTCGCTGCCATTTCCACAATTTTCACTCCACAAACATGATTTTTACATCTTCTGGTAGGTATACTCGTTGTGGTCGTAGACATGTCACCCTGGAGTCTGTCAGACTTATACTTTTGGCTAAAAATGCCTGGAAGTGACCGGAACTCCAGCAAAACTCCCCATTAGACTCCATTCTAATTTTGCCAGAGTTTTTTGGAGAGGAGCAAAAGTGAGCAGTTTCTAAAACTGCCCTGGTGGCCACATTTTTGACACTACAGACACAAAAACCACACTGGCTTGTTCGTCAGAGTCTTGTGGCTCGTAAAATGCTCACATTTATGCTGTAGGAGTTACGGTTTTTGATTTATTGGCATTTGTTTGGAACAATTGCTTCAGGCTCTTTCAATGCAATCCTGTCTCCTCTAACCACAGCTGTGAGGAGTTAGAGGTTGCCCTAGCAACGCTGGGGTGCTCCGCACCTGGCCAGGCTCCCTAACACACACAGACACACACAGAGACAGACATAGGCGCGCGCACACACACACACACAGGGGGACATCTCCATATATGGAGAATTGGCTGAATCGTTCTGTTTTCCGCCCAGCAACTGCCCAGAAGTGGCTGATTACTAACAGGTGGTTCACATCACATTAAAATCTATGCTTCTTGTTATTGCACTATCCACTTTGCTGCTGTAACATGTACATTTCTCCAGTGTGGGACAAATAAAAGAATATCTTTATCTTATTTTATCTTATCTTATCAGCCAATCAGATCACACATGCCAGTTGCCCACCTGTGATTGGAGGTTTTCTTGATTGCATAGTGTGAGATTGGAGACAGAGACTTGCCTTCAAATCCAAGTCAATATGGCTGCTGTGAAAAAGCTCTATTGTGAAGACTGAGTTTTGTTGAATGACGTTGCCGTAGCATGGCGGCCATTTGGCGTGATTCGCCACGTAACAGGAAGTTGTTGTAAGTTTAGCGTACTTTATCGGATCTGCTCCAAATTTGTCATCCGTGATGGCGGTCCAGGCCTGATGTCATTTATCTGACAACATAGACTCGGAGCCCCACCGCTACATATTAGCCACGCCCCCTTTCATAACTCCTAAACCGTTTGTTGTGGAGTCTCGTGGGAGGTGTCATATTACTCAGCAGAGAGACCCTGTTTCATCGGTACGCGCGTCAGGTACTCGTCCCGGCAGTAGCACCCGTGTCACTCTCGAAATTTCTGCAAGAAATTTTCTAGTTATTCAATATCATCTTCCGCCTTTTTTTTGATTCGCTACTCCTCCTAGAGTTTTGAGAGGACCCAGACAAATTATATATCAAAAATTGCGGCTCGATCGGGAATGGTGTGCTATTTAACAGAATTCCGATACGTACATTTATCGCGACGTAATTCGCAAAAAACTGCGAAAAATTTGCATTGAAAATGAATGGAGTTTGATTAAAAAAAAATCAATTTCTCGTCCGTTTTCAAGTATTTTTAACTCAGTCATACTTCAACTTACAGAGTCAATTTAAACTTCCAGTTGGTGCTAATTTTTGGGAGAATATTTCCCTAAATTTAAATATTTTTTATCTTGTATACTTTTTGAGATATCTGATGTCAAAAAATGGGGTTTTGCATTTTTTGGCATTTTCTCAGAGTGCGTGCCATCATCGCTAGAGGGGAGAAGAGCCTCAACTCCTGACTGAAAAAAAAATTTCTAACTCGCTGCCATTTCCACAATTTTCACTCCACAGACATGATTTTTACATCTTCTGGTAGGTATACTCGTTGTGGTCGTAGACATGTCACTCTGGAGTCTGTCAGACTTATACTTTTGGCTAAAAGTGCCTGGAAGTGACCGGAACTCCAGTGAAGCTCCCCATTAGACTCCATTCTAATTTTGGCAGAGTTTTTTGGAGAAGAGCAAAAGTGAGCAGTTTCTAAAACTGCCCTGGTGGCCACATTTTTGACACTACAGACACAAAAACCACACTGGCTTGTTCGTCAGAGTCTTGTGCCTCGTAAAATGCTCTTATTTATGCTGTAGGAGTTACGGTTTTTGATTTATAGGCAGTTGTTTGGAACAATTGCTTCAGGCTTTTTCAATGCAATCCTGTCTCCTCTAACCACAGCTGTGAGGAGTTAGAGGTTGCCCTAGCAACGCAGGGCACTTGGCCAGGCTCCCTAACACACACAGACACACACAGAGACAGACATAGGCGCGCGCACACACACACAGGGGGACATCTCCATATATGGAGAATTGGCTGAATCGTTCTGTTTTCTGCCCAGCAACTGCCCAGAAGTGGCTGATTACTAACAGGTGGTTCACATCACATTAAAATCTATGCTTCTTGTTATTGCACTATCCACTTTGCTGCTGTAACATGTACATTTCTCCAGTGTGGGACAAATACAAGAATATCTTATCTTATCTTATCTTATCTTAGCAGCCAATCAGATCACACGTGCCAGTTGCCCACCTGTGATTGGAGGTTTTCTTGATTGCATAGTGTGAGATTGGAGACAGAGACTTGCCTTCAAATCCTAGTCAATATGGCTGCTGTGAAATAGCTCTATTGTGAAGACTGAGTTTTTGCTGAATGGCGTTGCCGTAGCATGGCGGCCATTTGGCGTGATTCGCCACGTAACAGGAAGTTGTTGTAAGTTTAGCGTACTTTATCGGATCTGCTCCAAATTTGTCATCCGTGATGGCGGTCCAGGCCTGATGTCATTTATCTGACAACATAGACTCAGAGCCCCACCGCTACACATTAGCCACGCCCCCTTTCATCACTCCAGAACCGTTTATTGTAGAGTCTCGTGGGAGGTGTCTTATTACTCAGCAGACAGACCCTGTTTCATCGGTACGGTCATTCCTGCCTCACGCACGCCAGGTGCTCGTCCCGGCAGTAGCCCCCGTGTCACTCTCGAAATTTCTGCAAGAAATTTTCTAGTTAGTGACACGGGGCATAGCCCCAGTCACTATTGCAGCACAGCAAGCTGTGCTACAATTGGGGCGAAGCCCCAGTCACTATTGTAATCCTGCGCGTTTTTTCATCATCATCTTATTATTAGTGACACGGGGCATAGCCCCAGTCACTATTGCAGCACAGCAAGCTGTGCTACAATAGTGACTGGGGCGAAGCCCCAGTCACTATTGTTATCCTGCGCGTTTTTTATTAGTGACACGGGGCATAGCCCCAGTCACTATTGCAGCACAGCAAGCTGTGCTACAATAGTGACTGGGGCGAAGCCCCAGTCACTATTGTAATGCTGCGCGTTTTTACTTATTATGCTTTTTCATCTTCCGCCTTTTTTTCGATTCGCTACTCCTCCTACAGTTTTGAGAGGACCCAGACAAATTATATATCAAAAATTGCGGCTCGGTCGGGAATGGTGTGCTATTTAACAGAATTCCAGTACGTACATTTATCGCGACGTAATTCGCAAAAAACTACGAAAAATTGCGCATTGACAATGAATTGAATTTAATTTAAAAAAAAATCAATTTCTCGTCCATTTTTAAGTATTTTTAACTCAGTCATACTTTAACTTACAGAGTCAATTTTAGCATCCAGTTGGTGCTAATTTTTGGGAGAATATTTCAGTAAATTTATATATTTTTTATCTTTTCTACTTTTTGAAATATTTGATGTCAAAAAATGGGGTTTTGCATTTTTTGGCATTTTCTCAGAGTGTGTGACATCATCGCTAGAGGGGAGACGAGCCTCAACTCCTGACTGAAAAAAAAAATTTCTAACTCGCTGCCATTTCCACAATTTTCACTCCACAGACATGATTTTTACATCTTCTGGTAGGTATACTCGTTGTGGTCGTAGACATGTCACCCTGGAGTCTGTCAGACTTATACTTTTGGCTAAAAATGCCTGGAAGTGACCGGAACTCCAGCAAAACTCCCCATTAGACTCCATTCTAATTTCGGCTGCCTTTTTTGGAGAAGAGCAAAAGTGAGCAGTTTCTAAAACTGCGATGGTGGCCACATTTTTGACACTACAGACACAAAAACCACACTGGCTTGTTCGTCAGAGTCTTGTGGCTCGTAAAATGCTCTTATTTATGCTGTAGCAGTTACGGTTTTTGATTTATAGGCAGTTGTTTGGAACAACTGCTTCAGGCTTTTTCAGTGCAATCCTGTCTCCTCTAACCGCAGCTGTGAGGAGTTAGAGGTTGCCCTAGCAACGCTGGGGCGCTCCGCTCCTGGCCAGGCTCCCTAACACACACAGACACACACAGAGACAGACATAGGCGCGCGCGCACACACACACAGGGGGACATCTCCATATATGGAGAATTGGCTGAATCGTTCTGTTTTCTGCCCAGCAACTGCCCAGAAGTGGCTGATTACTAACAGGTGGTTCACATCACATTAAAATCTATGCTTCTTGTTATTGCACTATCCACTTTGCTGCTGTAACATGTACATTTCTCCAGTGTGGGACAAATAAAAGAATATCTTATCTTATCTTATCTTATCTTATCAGCCAATCAGATCACACATGCCAGTTGCCCACCTGTGATTGGAGGTTTTCTTGATTGCATAGTGTGAGATTGGAGACAGAGACTTGCCTTCAAATCCTAGTCAATATGGCTGCTGTGAAAAAGCTCTATTGTGAAGACTGAGTTTTGTTGAATGACGTTGCCGTAGCATGGCGGCCATTTGGCGTGATTCACCACGTAACAGGAAGTTGTTGTAACTTTCGCGTACTTTTTCAGATCTGCTCCAAATTTCTCATCCGTGATGGCGGTCCAGACCTGATGTCATTTATCTGACAACATAGACTCAGAGCCCCACCGCTACACATTAGCCACGCCCCCTTTCATAACTCCAGAACCGTTTGTTGTAGAGTCTCGTGGGAGGTGTCTATATTACTCAGCAGAGAGACCCTGTTTCATCGGTACGCGCGTCAGGTACTCGTCCCGGCAGTAGCCCCCGTGTCACTCTCGAAATTTCTGCAAGAAATTTTCTAGTTATTTTTCTGTTTCATCTTCCGCCCTTTTTTCGATTCGCTACTCCTCCTACAGTTTTGAGAGGACCCAGACAAATTATATATCAAAAATTCCGGCTCGGTCGGGAATGGTGTGCTATTTAACAGAATTCCAGTACGTAAATTTATCGCGACGTAATTCGCAAAAAACTGCGAAAAATTTGCATTGAAAATGAATGGAGTTTGATTAAAAAAAAATCAATTTCTCGGCCATTTTCAAGTATTTTTAACTCAGTCATACTTTAACTTACAGAGTCAATTTTAGCTTCCAGTTGGTGCTAATTTTTGGGAGAATATTTACCTAAATTTATATATTTTTTATCTTTTATACTTTTTGAGATATTTGATGTCAAAAAATGGGGTTTTGCATTTTTTGGCATTTTCTCAGAGTGTGTGACATCATCGCTAGAGGGGAGACAAGCCTCAACTCCTGACTGAAAAAAAAATTTCTAACTCGCTGCCATTTCCACAATTTTCACTCTACAGACATGATTTTTACATCTTCTCGTAGGTATACTCGTTGTGGTCGTAGACATGTCACTCTGGAGTCTGTCAGACTTATACTTTTGGCTAAAAGTGCCTGGAAGTGACCAGAACTCCAGCAAAACTCCCCATTAGACTCCATTCTAATTTTGGAAGAGTTTTTTGGAGAAGAGCAAAAGTGAGCAGTTTCTAAAACTGCGATGGTGGCCACATTTTTGACACTACAGACACAAAAACCACACTGGCTTGTTCGTCAGAGTCTTGTGGCTCGTAAAATGCTCTTATTTATGCTGTAGGAGTTACGGTTTTTGATTTATAGGCAGTTGTTTGGAACAATTGCTTCAGGCTTTTTCAATGCAATCCTGTCTCCTCTAACCGCAGCTGTGAGGAGTTAGAGGTTACCCTAGCAACGCTGGGGCGCTCCGCTCCTGGCCAGGCTCCCTAACACACACAGACACACACAGAGACAGACATAGGCGCGCGCACACACACACAGGGGGACATCTCCATATATGGAGAATTGGCTGAATCGTTCTGTTTTCTGCCCAGCAACTGCCCAGAAGTGGCTGATTACTAACAGGTGGTTCACATCACATTAAAATCTATGCTTCTTGTTATTGCACTATCCACTTTGCTGCTGTAACATGTACATTTCTCCAGTGTGGGACAAATAAAAGAATATCTTTATCTTATCTTATCTTATCAGCCAATCAGATCACACATGCCAGTTGCCCACCTGTGATTGGAGGCCTCCTTGATTGCATAGTGTGAGATTGGAGACAGAGACTTGCCTTCAAATCCTAGTCAATATGGCTGCTGTGAAAAAGCTCTATTGTGCAGACTGAGTTTTTGCTGAATGGCGTTGCCGTAGCATGGCGGCCATTTGGCATGATTCGCCACGTAACAGGAAGTTGTTGTAACTTTAGCTTACTTTATCGGATCTGCTTCAAATTTGTCATCCGTGATGGCGGTCCAGGCCTGATGTCATTTATCTGACAACATAGACTCAGAGCCCCACCGCTACACATTAGCCACGCCCCCTTTCATAACTCCAGAACCGTTTGTTGTAGAGTCTCGTGGGAGGTGTCATATTACTCAGCAGAGAGACCCTGTTTCATCGGTACGCGCGTCAGGTACTCGTCCCGGCAGTAGCACCCGTGTCACTCTCGAAATTTCTGCAAGAAATTTTCTAGTTATTCTTCCGTTTCCTCTTCCGCCTGATTTTTGATTCGCTACTCCTCCTACAGTTTTGAGAGGACCCAGACAAATTATATATCAAAAATTCCGGCTCGGTCGGGAATGGTGTGCTATTTAACAGAATTCCGATACGTAAATTTATCGCGACGTAATTCGCAAAAAACTGCGAAAAATTTGCATTGAAAATGAATGGAGTTTTATTAAAAAAAAAATCAATTTCTCGACCATTTTCAGGTATTTATAACTCAGTCATACTATAACGTACAGAGTCAATTTTAGCTTCCAGTTGGTGCTAATTTTTGGGAGAATATTTCAGTAAATTTATATATTTTTTATCTTTTCTACTTTTTGAAATATTTGATGTCAAAAAATGGGGTTTTGCATTTTTTGGCATTTTCTCAGAGTGTGTGACATCATCGCTAGAGGGGAGACGAGCCTCAACTCCTGACTGAAAAAAAAATTTCTAACTCGCTCCCATTTCCACAATTTTCACTCTACAGACATGATTTTTACATCTTCTCGTAGGTATACTCGTTGTGGTCGTAGACATGTCACTCTGGAGTCTGTCAGACTTATACTTTTGGCTAAAATTGCCTGGAAGTGACCGGAACTCCAGTGAAGCTCCCCATTAGACCCCATTCTAATTTTGCCAGAGTTTTTTGGAGAGGAGCAAAAGTGAGCAGTTTCTAAAACTGCGATGGTGGCCACATTTTTGACACTACAGACACAAAAACCACACTGGCTTGTTCGTCAGAGTCTTGTGCCTCGTAAAATGCTCTTATTTATGCTGTAGAAGTTACGGTTTTTGATTTATTGGCATTTGTTTGGAACAATTGCTTCAGGCTTTTTCAATGCAATCCTGTCTCCTCTAACCGCAGCTGTGAGGAGTTAGAGGTTGCCCTAGCAACGCTGGGGCGCTCCGCTCCTGGCCAGGCTCCCTAATACACACAGACACACACACACACACACACACACACACACACACACCCGGGGACATCTCCATATATGGAGAATTGGCTGAATCGTTCTGTTTTCTGCCCAGCAACTGCCCAGAAGTGGCTGATTACTAACAGGTGGTTCACATCACATTAAAATCTATGCTTCTTGTTATTGCACTATCCACTTTGCTGCTGTAACATGTACATTTCTCCAGTGTGGGACAAATAAAAGAATATCTTATCTTATCTTATCTTATCTTATCAGCCAATCAGATCACACGTGCCAGTTGCCCACCTGTGATTGGAGGTTATCTTGATTGCATAGTGTGAGATTGGAGACACAGACTTGCCTTCAAATCCTAGTCAATATGGCTGCTGTGAAAAAGCTCTATTGTGAAGACTGAGTTTTGTTGAATGACGTTGCCGTAGCATGGCGGCCATTTGGCGTGATTCGCCACGTAACAGGAAGTTGTTGTAAGTTTAGCGTACTTTATCGGATCTGCTCCAAATTTGTCATCCGTGATGGCGGTCCAGGCCTGATGTCATTTATCTGACAACATAGACTCGGAGCCCCACCGCTACACATTGGCCACGCCCCCTTTCCTAACTCCTAACCCGTTTGTTGTGGAGTCTCGTGGGAGGTGTCATATTACTCAGCAGAGAGACCCTGTTTCATCGGTACGGCATTCCTGCCTCGCGCCAGGTACTCGTCCCGGCAGTAGCCCCCGTGTCACTCTCGAAATTTCTGCAAGAAATTTTCTAGTTATTCTGTCTCATCTTCCGCCTTTTTTTTGATTCGCTTCTCCTCCTACAGTTTTGAGAGGACCCAGACAAATTATATATCAAAAATTGCGGCTCGGTCGGGAATGGTGTGCTATTTAACAGAATTCCGATACGTAAATTTATCGCGACGTAATTCGCAAAAAACTGCGAAAAATTTGCATTGAAAATGAATGGAGTTTGATTAAAAAAAAATCAATTTCTCGGCCGTTTTCAAGTATTTTTAACTCAGTCATACTTCAACTTACAGAGTCAATTTTAACTTCCAGTTGGTGCTAATTTTTGGGAGAATATTTCCCTAAATTTAAATATTTTTTATCTTTTATACTTTTTGAGATATCTGATGTCAAAAAATGGGGTTTTGCATTTTTTGGCATTTTCTCAGAGTGTGTGACATCATCGCTAGAGGGGAGACGAGCCTCAACTCCTGACTGAAAAAAAAATTTCTAACTCGCTGCCATTTCCACAATTTTCACTCTACAGACATGATTTTTACATCTTCTAGTAGGTATACTCATTGTGGTCGTAGACATGTCACTCTGGAGTCTGTCAGACTTATACTTTTGGCTAAAATTGCCTGGAAGTGACCGGAACTCCAGTGAAACTCCCCATTAGACCCCATTCTAATTTTGCCAGAGTTTTTTGGAGAAGAGCAAAAGTGAGCAGTTTCTAAAACTGCGATGGTGGCCACATTTTTGACACTACAGACACAAAAACCACACTGGCTTGTTCGTCAGAGTCTTGTGCCTCGTAAAATGCTCTTATTTATGCTGTAGGAGTTACGGTTTTTGATTTATTGGCATTTGTTTGGAACAATTGCTTCAGGCTTTTTCAATGCAATCCTGTCTCCTCTAACCGCAGCTGTGAGGAGTTAGAGGTTGCCCTAGCAACGCTGGGGCGCTCCGCACCTGGCCAGGCTCCCTAACACACACAGACACACACAGAGACAGACATACGCGCGCGCACACACACACACACAGGGGGACATCTCCATATATGGAGAATTGGCTGAATCGTTCTGTTTTCTGCCCAGCAACTGCCCAGAAGTGGCTGATTACTAACAGGTGGTTCACATCACATTAAAATCTATGCTTCTTGTTATTGCACTATCCACTTTGCTGCTGTAACATGTACATTTCTCCAGTGTGGGACAAATAAAAGAATATCTTATCTTATCTTATCTTATCTTATCAGCCAATCAGATCACACATGCCAGTTGCCCACCTGTGATTGGAGGTTTTCTTGATTGCATAGTGTGAGATTGGAGACAGAGACTTGCCTTCAAATCCTAGTCAATATGGCTGCTGTGAAATAGCTCTATTGTGAAGACTGAGTTTTTGCTGAATGGCGTTGCCGTAGCATGGCGGCCATTTGGCGTGATTCGCCACGTAACAGGAAGTTGTTGTAAGTTTAGCGTACTTTATCGGATCTGCTCCAAATTTGTCATCCGTGGTGGCGGTCCAGGCCTGATGTCATTTATCTGACAACATAGACTCAGAGCCCCACCGCTACACATTGGCCACGCCCCCTTTCATAACTCCTAAACCGTTTGTTGTGGAGTCTTGTGGGAGGTGTCATATTACTCAGCAGAGAGACCCTGTTTCATCGGTACGCGCGTCAGGTACTCGTCCCGGCAGTAGCCCCCGTGTCACTCTCGAAATTTCTGCAAGAAATTTTCTAGTTATTACCGTTTCTTCTTCCGCCTTTTTTTTGATTCGCTACTCCTCCTACAGTTTTGAGAGGACCCAGACAAATTATATATCAAAAATTCCGGCTCGGTCGGGAATGGTGTGCTATTTAACAGAATTCCAGTACGTACATTTATCGCGACGTAATTCGCAAAAAACTGCGAAAAATTTGCATTGAAAATGAATGGAGTTTGATTAAAAAAAAATCAATTTCTCGGCCGTTTTCAAGTATTTTTAACTCAGTCATACTTCAACTTACAGAGTCAATTTAAACTTCCAGTTGGTGCTAATTTTTGGGAGAATATTTCCCTAAATTTAAATATTTTTTATCTTGTATACTTTTTGAGATATTTGATGTCAAAAAATGGGGTTTTGCATTTTTTGGCATTTTCTCAGAGTGTGTGACATCATCGCTAGAGGGGAGACGAGCATCAACTCCTGACTGAAAAAAAAAATTTCTAACTCGCTGCCATTTCCACAATTTTCACTCTACAGACATGATTTTTACATCTTCTAGTAGGTATACTCGTTGTGGTCGTAGACATGTCACTCTGGAGTCTGTCAGACTTATACTTTTGGCTAAAATTGCCTGGAAGTGACCGGAACTCCAGCAAAACTCCCCATTAGACCCCATTCTAATTTTGCCAGAGTTTTTTGGAGAGGAGCAAAAGTGAGCAGTTTCTAAAACTGCCCTGGTGGCCACATTTTTGACACTACAGACACAAAAACCACACTGGCTTGTTCGTCAGAGTCTTGTGGCTCGTAAAATGCTCTTATTTATGCTGTAGGAGTTACGGTTTTTGATTTATTGGCATTTGTTTGGAACAATTGCTTCAGGCTTTTTCAATGCAATCCTGTCTCCTCTAACCGCAGCTGTGAGGAGTTAGAGGTTGCCCTAGCAACGCTGGGGCGCTCCGCACCTGGCCAGGCTCCCTAACACACACAGACACACACAGACACAGACATAGGCGCGCGCACACACACACACACGGGGGACATCTCCATATATGGAGAATTGGCTGAATCGTTCTGTTTTCTGCCCAGCAACTGCCCAGAAGTGGCTGATTACTAACAGGTGGTTCACATCACATTAAAATCTATGCTTCTTGTTATTGCACTATCCACTTTGCTGCTGTAACATGTACATTTCTCCAGTGTGGGACAAATAAAAGAATATCTTTTATCTTATCTTATCTTATCTTATCAGCCAATCAGATCACACATGCCAGTTGCCCACCTGTGATTGGAGGTTTTCTTGATTGCATAGTGTGAGATTGGAGACAGAGACTTGCCTTCAAATCCTAGTCAATATGGCTGCTGTGAAAAAGCTCTATTGTGAAGACTGAGTTTTTGTTGAATGACGTTGCCGTAGCATGGCGGCCATTTGGCGTGATTCGCCACGTAACAGGAAGTTGTTGTAACTTTAGCGTACTTTATCGGATCTGCTCCAAATTTGTCATCCGTGATGGCGGTCCAGGCCTGATGTCATTTATCTGACAACATAGACTCAGAGCCCCACCGCTACACATTAGCCACGCCCCCTTTCATAACTCCAGAACCGTTTGTTGTAGAGTCTCGTGGGAGGTGTCTTATTACTCAGCAGAGAGACCCTGTTTCATCGGTACGCGCGTCAGGTACTCGTCCCGGCAGTAGCACCCGTGTCACTCTCGAAATTTCTGCAAGAAATTTTCTAGTTAGTGACACGGGGCATAGCCCCAGTCACTATTGCAGCACAGCAAGCTGTGCTACAATAGTGACTGGGGCGAAGCCCCAGTCACTATTGTTCTTCTGCGCGTTTTTTATTATTATTTTTCATCCGTTTCATCTTCCGCCCTTTTTTCGATTCGCTTCTCCTCCTACAGTTTTGAGAGGACCCAGACAAATTGTATATCAAAAATTGCGGCTCGGTCGGGAATGGTGTGCTATTTAACAGAATTCCAGTACGTAAATTTATCGCGACGTAATTCGCAAAAAACCACGAAAAATTGTGCATTGACAATGAATTGAGTTTAATTTAAAAAAAAATCTATTTCTCATCCATTTTCAAATATTTTTAATACAGTCATACTTTAACTTACAGAGTCAATTTTAACTTCCAGTTGGTGCTAATTTTTGGGAGAATATTTATCTACATTTATATATTTTTTATCTTTTATACTTTTTGAGATATTTGATGTCAAAAAATGGGGTTTTGCATTTTTTGGCATTTTCTCAGAGTGTGTGCCATCGTCGCTAGAGGGGAGACGAGCATCAACTCCTGACTGAAAAAAAAATTTCTAACTCGCTGCCATTTCCACAATTTTCACTCTACAGACATGATTTTTACATCTTCTAGTAGGTATACTCGTTGTGGTCGTAGACATGTCACTCTGGAGTCTGTCAGACTTATACTTTTGGCTAAAATTGCCTGGAAGTGACCGGAACTCCAGTGAAACTCCCCATTAGACCCCATTCTAATTTTGCCAGAGTTTTTTGGAGAAGAGCAAAAGTGAGCAGTTTCTAAAACTGCGATGGTGGCCACATTTTTGACACTACAGACACAAAAACCACACTGGCTTGTTCGTCAGAGTCTTGTGCCTCGTAAAATGCTCTTATTTATGCTGTAGGAGTTACGGTTTTTGATTTATTGGCATTTGTTTGGAACAATTGCTTCAGGCTTTTTCAGTGCAATCCTGTCTCCTCTAACCGCAGCTGTGAGGAGTTAGAGGTTGCCCTAGCAACGCTGGGGCGCTCCGCACCTGGCCAGGCTCCCTAACACACACAGACACACACAGAGACAGACATAGGCGCGCGCACACACACACACACGGGGACATCTCCATATATGGAGAATTGGCTGAATCGTTCTGTTTTCTGCCCAGCAACTGCCCAGAAGTGGCTGATTACTAACAGGTGGTTCACATCACATTAAAATCTATGCTTCTTGTTATTGCACTATCCACTTTGCTGCTGTAACATGTACATTTCTCCAGTGTGGGACAAATAAAAGAATATCTTTATCTTATCTTATCTTATCTTATCAGCCAATCAGATCACACATGCCAGTTGCCCACCTGTGATTGGAGGTTTCCTTGATTGCATAGTGTGAGATTGGAGACAGAGACTTGCCTTCAAATCCTAGTCAATATGGCTGCTGTGATAAAGCTCTATTGTGAAGACTGAGTTGTTTCTGAATGGCGTTGCCGTAGCATGGCGGCCATTTGGCATGATTCGCCATGTAACAGGAAGTCATTGTAACTTTAGCGTACTTTATCAGATCTGCTCCAAATTTCTCATCTGTGATGGCGGTCCAGGCCTGAGGTCATTTATCTGACAACATAGACTCAGAGCCCCACCGCTACACATTAGCCACGCCCCCTTTCGTAACTCCTAAACCGTTTGTTGTGGAGTCTCGTGGGAGGTGTCATATTACTCAGCAGAGAGACCCTGTTTCATCGGTACGGTCATTCCTGTCTCACGCACGTCAGGTACTCGTCCCGGCAGTAGCCCCCGTGTCACTCTCGAAATTTCTGCAAGAAATTTTCTAGTTTATTATTCTGCTTCTTCATCTTCCGCCTTTTTTTCGATTCGCTACTCCTCCTACAGTTTTGAGAGGACCCAGACAAATTATATATCAAAAATTGCGGCTCGGTCGGGAATGGTGTGCTATTTAACAGAATTCCAGTACGTGAATTTATCGCGACGTAATTCGCAAAAAACTACGAAAAATTGCGCATTGACAATGAATTGAAGTTAATTAAAAAAAAAATCAATTTCTCGTCCATTTTTAAGTATTTTTAACTCAGTCATACTTTAACTTACAGAATCAATTTTAGCATCCAGTTGGTGCTAATTTTTGGGAGAATATTTACCTAAATTTATATATTTTTTATCTGTTATACTTTTTGAGATATCTGATGTCAAAAAATGGGGTTTTGCATTTTTTGGCATTTTCTCAGAGTGTGTGCCATCGTCGCTAGAGGGGAGACGAGCATCAACTCCTGACTGAAAAAAAAAATTTCTAACTCGCTGCCATTTCCACAATTTTCACTCTACAGACATGATTTTTACATCTTCTAGTAGGTATACTCATTGTGGTCGTAGACATGTCACTCTGGAGTCTGTCAGACTTATACTTTTGGCTAAAATTGCCTGGAAGTGACCGGAACTCCAGTGAAGCTCCCCATTAGACCCCATTCTAATTTTGCCAGAGTTTTTTGGAGAGGAGCAAAAGTGAGCAGTTTCTAAAACTGCCCTGGTGGCCACATTTTTGACACTACAGACACAAAAACCACACTGGCTTGTTCGTCAGAGTCTTGTGGCTCGTAAAATGCTCATATTTATGCTGTAGGAGTTACGGTTTTTGATTTATTGGCATTTGTTTGGAACAATTGCTTCAGGCTTTTTCAATGCAATCCTGTCTCCTCTAACCGCAGCTGTGAGGAGTTAGAGGTTGCCCTAGCAACGCTGGGGCGCTCCGCACCTGGCCAGGCTCCCTAACACACACAGACACACACAGAGACAGACATAGGCGCGCGCACACACACACACACAGGCGGGACATCTCCATATATGGAGAATTGGCTGAATCGTTCTGTTTTCTGCCCAGCAACTGCCCAGAAGTGGCTGATTACTAACAGGTGGTTCACATCACATTAAAATCTATGCTTCTTGTTATTGCACTATCCACTTTGCTGCTGTAACATGTACATTTCTCCAGTGTGGGACAAATAAAAGAATATCTTTATCTTATCTTATCTTATCTTATCAGCCAATCAGATCACACATGCCAGTTGCCCACCTGTGATTGGAGGTTTCCTTGATTGCATAGTGTGAGATTGGAGACAGAGACTTGCCTTCAAATCCTAGTCAATATGGCTGCTGTGAAAAAGCTCTATTGTGAAGACTGAGTTTTTGCTGAATGACGTTGCCGTAGCATGGCGGCCATTTGGCGTGATTCGCCACGTAACAGGAAGTTGTTGTAAGTTTAGCGTACTTTATCGGATCTGCTCCAAATTTGTCATCCGTGATGGCGGTCCAGGCCTGATGTCATTTATCTGACAACATAGACTCAGAGCCCCACCGCTACACATTGGCCACGCCCCCTTTCATAACTCCTAAACCGTTTGTTGTGGAGTCTCGTGGGAGGTGTCTTATTACTCAGCAGAGAGACCCTGTTTCATCGGTACGCGCGTCAGGTACTCGTCCCGGCAGTAGCCCCCGTGTCACTCTCGAAATTTCTGCAAGAAATTTTCTAGTTAGTGACACGGGGCATAGCCCCAGTCACTATTGCAGCACAGCAAGCTGTGCTACAATAGTGACTGGGGCGAAGCCCCAGTCACTATTGTAATCCTGCGCGTTTTTTATTCTTATTCTTATTACTTCAATCTCATCTTCCGCCTTTTTTTCGATTCGCTACTCCTCCTACAGTTTTGAGAGGACCCAGACAAATTATATATCAAAAATTGCGGCTCGGTCGGGAATGGTGTGCTATTTAACAGAATTCCAGTACGTAAATTTATCGCGACGTAATTCGCAAAAAACTGCGAAAAATTTGCATTGAAAATGAATGGAGTTTGATTAAAAAAAAATCAATTTCTCGGCCGTTTTCAAGTATTTTTAACTCAGTCATACTTTAACTTACAGAGTCAATTTTAACTTCCAGTTGGTGCTAATTTTTGGGAGAATATTTCCCTAAATTTATATATTTTTTATCTTTTATACTTTTTGAGATATTTGATGTCAAAAAATGGGGTTTTGCATTTTTTGGCATTTTCTCAGAGTGTGTGACATCATCGCTAGAGGGGAGACGAGCCTCAACTCCTGACTGAAAAAAAAATTTCTAACTCGCTCCCATTTCCACAATTTTCACTCTACAGACATGATTTTTACATCTTCTGGTAGGTATACTCGTTGTGGTCGTAGACATGTCACTCTGGAGTCTGTCAGACTTATACTTTTGGCTAAAAATGCCTGGAAGTGACCGGAACTCCAGCAAAACTCCCCATTAGACTCCATTCTAATTTCGGCTGCCTTTTTTGGAGAAGAGCAAAAGTGAGCAGTTTCTAAAACTGCGATGGTGGCCACATTTTTGACACTACAGACACAAAAACCACACTGGCTTGTTCGTCAGAGTCTTGTGGCTCGTAAAATGCTCTTATTTATGCTGTAGGAGTTACGGTTTTTGATTTATAGGCAGTTGTTTGGAACAACTGCTTCAGGCTTTTTCAGTGCAATCCTGTCTCCTCTAACCGCAGCTGTGAGGAGTTAGAGGTTGCCCTAGCAACGCTGGGGCGCTCCGCTCCTGGCCAGGCTCCCTAACACACACAGACACACACAGAGACAGACATAGGCGCGCGCACACACACACACACAGGGGGACATCTCCATATATGGAGAATTGGCTGAATCGTTCTGTTTTCTGCCCAGCAACTGCCCAGAAGTGGCTGATTACTAACAGGTGGTTCACATCACATTAAAATCTATGCTTCTTGTTATTGCACTATCCACTTTGCTGCTGTAACATGTACATTTCTCCAGTGTGGGACAAATAAAAGAATATCTTTATCTTATCTTATCTTATCAGCCAATCAGATCACACATGCCAGTTGCCCACCTGTGATTGGAGGCCTCCTTGATTGCATAGTGTGAGATTGGAGACAGAGACTTGCCTTCAAATCCTAGTCAATATGGCTGCTGTGAAATAGCTCTATTGTGAAGACTGAGTTTTTGCTGAATGGCGTTGCCGTAGCATGGCGGCCATTTGGCGTGATTCGCCACGTAACAGGAAGTTGTTGTAAGTTTAGCGTACTTTATCGGATCTGCTCCAAATTTGTCATCCGTGATGGCGGTCCAGGCCTGATGTCATTTATCTGACAACATAGACTCAGAGCCCCACCGCTACACATTGGCCACGCCCCCTTTCATAACTCCTAAACCGTTTGTTGTGGAGTCTCGTGGGAGGTGTCATATTACTCAGCAGAGAGACCCTGTTTCATCGGTACGCGCGTCAGGTACTCGTCCCGGCAGTAGCCCCCGTGTCACTCTCGAAATTTCTGCAAGAAATTTTCTAGTTAGTGACACGGGGCATAGCCCCAGTCACTATTGCAGCACAGCAAAGCTGTGCTACAATAGTGACTGGGGCGAAGCCCCAGTCACTATTGTTCTTCTGCGCGTTTTTACTTATTATTATTATGAATTATACTGGGGCGAAGCCCCAGTATATTTTCTTCTGCGTTTTTCTTATTTTCAATTTCATCTTCCGCCTTTTTTTCGATTCGCTACTCCTCCTACAGTTTTGAGAGGACCCAGACAAATTATATATCAAAAATTGCGGCTCGGTCGGGAATGGTGTGCTATTTAACAGAATTCCAGTACGTAAATTTATCGCGACGTAATTCGCAAAAAACTACGAAAAATTGCGCATTGACAATGAATTGAATTTAATTAAAAAAAAATCAATTTCTCGTCCATTTTTAAGTATTTTTAACTCAGTCATACTTTAACTTACAGAATCAATTTTAGCATCCAGTTGGTGCTAATTTTTGGGAGAATATTTACCTAAATTTATATATTTTTTATCTTTTATACTTTTTGAGATATCTGATGTCAAAAAATGGGGTTTTGCATTTTTTGGCATTTTCTCAGAGTGTGTGCCATCATCGCTAGAGGGGAGACGAGCATCAACTCCTGACTGAAAAAAAAAATTTCTAACTCGCTGCCATTTCCACAATTTTCACTCTACAGACATGATTTTTACATCTTCTCGTAGGTATACTCGTTGTGGTCGTAGACATGTCACTCTGGAGTCTGTCAGACTTATACTTTTGGCTAAAATTGCCTGGAAGTGACCGGAACTCCAGTGAAGCTCCCCATTAGACCCCATTCTAATTTTGCCAGAGTTTTTTGGAGAGGAGCAAAAGTGAGCAGTTTCTAAAACTGCCCTGGTGGCCACATTTTTGACACTACAGACACAAAAACCACACTGGCTTGTTCGTCAGAGTCTTGTGCCTCGTAAAATGCTCTTATTTATGCTGTAGGAGTTACGGTTTTTGATTTATTGGCATTTGTTTGGAACAATTGCTTCAGGCTTTTTCAATGCAATCCTGTCTCCTCTAACCGCAGCTGTGAGGAGTTAGAGGTTGCCCTAGCAACGCTGGGGCGCTCCGCACCTGGCCAGGCTCCCTAACACACACAGACACACACAGAGACAGACATAGGCGCGCGCACACACACACACACAGGGGGACATCTCCATATATGGAGAATTGGCTGAATCGTTCTGTTTTCTGCCCAGCAACTGCCCAGAAGTGGCTGATTACTAACAGGTGGTTCACATCACATTAAAATCTATGCTTCTTGTTATTGCACTATCCACTTTGCTGCTGTAACATGTACATTTCTCCAGTGTGGGACAAATAAAAGAATATCTTATCTTATCTTATCTTATCTTATCAGCCAATCAGATCACACATGCCAGTTTCTCACCTGTGATTGGAGGTTTTCTTGATTGCATAGTGTGAGATTGGAGACAGAGACTTGCCTTCAAATCCTAGTCAATATGGCTGCTGTGAAATAGCTCTATTGTGCAGACTGAGTTTTTGCTGAATGGCGTTGCCGTAGCATGGCGGCCATTTGGCGTGATTCGCCACGTAACAGGAAGTTGTTGTAAGTTTAGCGTACTTTATCAGATCTGCTCCAAATTTGTCATCCGTGATGGCGGTCCAGGCCTGATGTCATTTATCTGACAACATAGACTCAGAGCCCCACCGCTACACATTAGCCACGCCCCCTTTCATAACTCCTAAACCGTTTGTTGTGGAGTCTCGTGGGAGGTGTCATATTACTCAGCAGAGAGACCCTGTTTCATCGGTACGCGCGTCAGGTACTCGTCCCGGCAGTAGCCCCCGTGTCACTCTCGAAATTTCTGCAAGAAATTTTCTAGTTAGTGACACGGGGCATAGCCCCAGTCACTATTGCAGCACAGCAAGCTGTGCTACAATAGTGACTGGGGCGAAGCCCCAGTCACTATTGTTCTTCTGCGCGTTTTTTATTCTTATTATTCTGCTTCTTCAATTTCATCTTCCGCCTTTTTTTCGATTCGCTACTCCTCCTACAGTTTTGAGAGGACCCAGACAAATTATATATCAAAAATTGCGGCTCGGTCGGGAATGGTGTGCTATTTAACAGAATTCCAGTACGTGAATTTATCGCGACGTAATTCGCAAAAAACTACGAAAAATTGCGCATTGACAATGAATTGAAGTTAATAAAAAAAAAATCAATTTCTCGTCCATTTTTAAGTATTTTTAACTCAGTCATACTTTAACTTACAGAATCAATTTTAGCATCCAGTTGGTGCTAATTTTTGGGAGAATATTTACCTAAATTTATATATTTTTTATCTTTTATACTTTTTGAGATATTTGATGTCAAAAAATGGGGTTTTGCATTTTTTGGCATTTTCTCAGAGTGTGTGCCATCGTCGCTAGAGGGGAGACGAGCATCAACTCCTGACTGAAAAAAAAATTTCTAACTCGCTGCCATTTCCACAATTTTCACTCTACAGACATGATTTTTACATCTTCTCGTAGGTATACTCGTTGTGGTCGTAGACATGTCACTCTGGAGTCTGTCAGACTTATACTTTTGGCTAAAATTGCCTGGAAGTGACCGGAACTCCAGTGAAG
The DNA here is from genome assembly GCA_947000775.1 of Pterois miles. NCBI lineage: Eukaryota > Metazoa > Chordata > Actinopteri > Perciformes > Scorpaenidae > Pterois > Pterois miles. The sequence continues at coordinate 2,429,743 of CAMQGK010000308.1, read as the reverse complement.
CTCCCCATTAGACCCCATTCTAATTTTGCCAGAGTTTTTTGGAGAGGAGCAAAAGTGAGCAGTTTCTAAAACTGCCCTGGTGGCCACATTTTTGACACTACAGACACAAAAACCACACTGGCTTGTTCGTCAGAGTCTTGTGCCTCGTAAAATGCTCTTATTTATGCTGTAGGAGTTACGGTTTTTGATTTATTGGCATTTGTTTGGAACAATTGCTTCAGGCTTTTTCAATGCAATCCTGTCTCCTCTAACCGCAGCTGTGAGGAGTTAGAGGTTGCCCTAGCAACGCTGGGGCGCTCCGCACCTGGCCAGGCTCCCTAACACACACAGACACACACAGAGACAGACATAGGCGCGCGCACACACACACACACACACGGGACATCTCCATATATGGAGAATTGGCTGAATCGTTCTGTTTTCTGCCCAGCAACTGCCCAGAAGTGGCTGATTACTAACAGGTGGTTCACATCACATTAAAATCTATGCTTCTTGTTATTGCACTATCCACTTTGCTGCTGTAACATGTACATTTCTCCAGTGTGGGACAAATAAAAGAATATCTTATCTTATCTTATCTTATCTTATCAGCCAATCAGATCACACATGCCAGTTGCCCACCTGTGATTGGAGGTTTTCTTGATTGCATAGTGTGAGATTGGAGACAGAGACTTGCCTTCAAATCCTAGTCAATATGGCTGCTGTGAAATAGCTCTATTGTGAAGACTGAGTTTTTGCTGAATGGCGTTGCCGTAGCATGGCGGCCATTTGGCGTGATTCGCCACGTAACAGGAAGTTGTTGTAAGTTTAGCGTACTTTATCGGATCTGCTCCAAATTTGTCATCCGTGATGGCGGTCCAGGCCTGATGTCATTTATCTGACAACATAGACTCAGAGCCCCACCGCTACACATTGGCCACGCCCCCTTTCATAACTCCTAAACCGTTTGTTGTGGAGTCTCGTGGGAGGTGTCATATTACTCAGCAGAGAGACCCTGTTTCATCGGTACGCGCGTCAGGTACTCGTCCCGGCAGTAGCCCCCGTGTCACTCTCGAAATTTCTGCAAGAAATTTTCTAGTTTTCTAGTTATTCAATTTCATCTTCCGCCTTTTTTTTCGATTCGCTACTCCTCCTACAGTTTTGAGAGGACCCAGACAAATTATATATCAAAAATTGCGGCTCGATCGGGAATGGTGTGCTATTTAACAGAATTCCAGTACGTAAATTTATCGCGACGTAATTCGCAAAAAACTGCGAAAAATTTGCATTGAAAATGAATGGAGTTTGATTAAAAAAAAATCAATTTCTCGGCCGTTTTCAAGTATTTTTAACTCAGTCATACTTTAACTTACAGAGTCAATTTTAGCATCCAGTTGGTGCTAATTTTTGGGAGAATATTTCCCTAAATTTATATATTTTTTATCTTTTATACTTTTTGAGATATTTGATGTCAAAAAATGGGGTTTTGCATTTTTTGGCATTTTCTCAGAGTGTGTGCCATCATCGCTAGAGGGGAGACGAGCCTCAACTCCTGACTGAAAAAAAAAATTTCTAACTCGCTCCCATTTCCACAATTTTCACTCTACAGACATGATTTTTACATCTTCTCGTAGGTATACTCGTTGTGGTCGTAGACATGTCACTCTGGAGTCTGTCAGACTTATACTTTTGGCTAAAAGTGCCTGGAAGTGACCGGAACTCCAGCAAAACTCCCCATTAGACTCCATTCTAATTTTGGCAGAGTTTTTTGGAGAAGAGCAAAAGTGAGCAGTTTCTAAAACTGCCCTGGTGGCCACATTTTTGACACTACAGACACAAAAACCACACTGGCTTGTTCGTCAGAGTCTTGTGCCTCGTAAAATGCTCTTATTTATGCTGTAGGAGTTACGGTTTTTGATTTATCGGCATTTGTTTGGAACAATTGCTTCAGGCTTTTTCAATGCAATCCTGTCTCCTCTAACCGCAGCTGTGAGGAGTTAGAGGTTGCCCTAGCAACGCTGGGGCGCTCCGCACCTGGCCAGGCTCCCTAACACACACAGACACACACAGAGACAGACATAGGAGCGCGCACACACACACACACACAGGGGACATCTCCATATATGGAGAATTGGCTGAATCGTTCTGTTTTCTGCCCAGCAACTGCCCAGAAGTGGCTGATTACTAACAGGTGGTTCACATCACATTAAAATCTATGCTTCTTGTTATTGCACTATCCACTTTGCTGCTGTAACATGTACATTTCTCCAGTGTGGGACAAATAAAAGAATATCTTATCTTATCTTATCTTATCTTATCTTATCTTATCAGCCAATCAGATCACACATGCCAGTTGCCCACCTGTGATTGGAGGTTTTCTTGATTGCATAGTGTGAGATTGGAGACAGAGACTTGCCTTCAAATCCTAGTCAATATGGCTGCTGTGAAAAAGCTCTATTGTGAAGACTGAGTTTTTGCTGAATGGCGTTGCCGTAGCATGGCGGCCATTTGGCGTGATTCGCCACGTAACAGGAAGTTGTTGTAACTTTAGCGTACTTTATCGGATCTGCTCCAAATTTGTCATCCGTGATGGCGGTCCAGGCCTGATGTCATTTATCTGACAACATAGACTCAGAGCCCCACCGCTACACATTAGCCACGCCCCCTTTCATAACTCCAGAACCGTTTGTTGTAGAGTCTCGTGGGAGGTGTCTTATTACTCAGCAGAGAGACCCTGTTTCATCGGTACGGTCATTCCTGCCTCACGCACGTCAGGTACTCGTCCCGGCAGTAGCCCCCGTGTCACTCTCGAAATTTCTGCAAGAAATTTTCTAGTTAGTGACACGGGGCATAGCCCCAGTCACTATTGGAGCACAGCAAGCTGTGCTACAATAGTGACTGGGGCGAAGCCCCAGTCACTATTGTAATCCTGCGCGTTTTTTCATCATCATCTTATTATTATTCTGTCTAATCTTCCGCCTTTTTTTTGATTCGCTTCTCCTCCTACAGTTTTGAGAGGACCCAGACAAATTATATATCAAAAATTGCGGCTCGGTCGGGAATGGTGTGCTATTTAACAGAATTCCGATACGTAAATTTATCGCGATGTAATTCGCAAAAAACTGCGAAAAATTTGCATTGAAAATGAATGGAGTTTGATTAAAAAAAAATCAATTTCTCGGCCATTTTCAAGTATTTTTAACTCAGTCATACTTCAACTTACAGAGTCAATTTTAACTTCCAGTTGGTGCTAATTTTTGGGAGAATATTTACCTAAATTTATATATTTTTTATCTTGTATACTTTTTGAGATATTTGATGTCAAAAAATGGGGTTTTGCATTTTTTGGCATTTTCTCAGAGTGTGTGACATCATCGCTAGAGGGGAGACGAGCCTCAACTCCTGACTGAAAAAAAAAATTTCTAACTCGCTGCCATTTCCACAATTTTCACTCTACAGACATGATTTTTACATCTTCTGGTAGGTATACTCGTTGTGGTCGTAGACATGTCACTCTGGAGTCTGTCAGACTTATACTTTTGGCTAAAATTGCCTGGAAGTGACCGGAACTCCAGTGAAACTCCCCATTAGACCCCATTCTAATTTTGCCAGAGTTTTTTGGAGAAGAGCAAAAGTGAGCAGTTTCTAAAACTGCCATGGTGGCCACATTTTTGACACTACAGACACAAAAACCACACTGGCTTGTTCGTCAGAGTCTTGTGCCTCGTAAAATGCTCTTATTTATGCTGTAGGAGTTACGGTTTTTGATTTATTGGCATTTGTTTGGAACAATTGCTTCAGGCTTTTTCAGTGCAATCCTGTCTCCTCTAACCGCAGCTGTGAGGAGTTAGAGGTTGCCCTAGCAACGCTGGGGCGCTCCGCACCTGGCCAGGCTCCCTAACACACACAGACACACACAGAGACAGACATAGGCGCGCGCACACACACACACACAGGGGGACATCTCCATATATGGAGAATTGGCTGAATCGTTCTGTTTTCTGCCCAGCAACTGCCCAGAAGTGGCTGATTACTAACAGGTGGTTCACATCACATTAAAATCTATGCTTCTTGTTATTGCACTATCCACTTTGCTGCTGTAACATGTACATTTCTCCAGTGTGGGACAAATAAAAGAATATCTTATCTTATCTTATCTTATCTTATCAGCCAATCAGATCACACATGCCAGTTGCCCACCTGTGATTGGAGGTTTTCTTGATTGCATAGTGTGAGATTGGAGACAGAGACTTGCCTTCAAATCCTAGTCAATATGGCTGCTGTGAAATAGCTCTATTGTGAAGACTGAGTTTTTGCTGAATGGCGTTGCCGTAGCATGGCGGCCATTTGGCGTGATTCGCCACGTAACAGGAAGTTGTTGTAAGTTTAGCGTACTTTATCGGATCTGCTCCAAATTTGTCATCCGTGATGGCGGTCCAGGCCTGATGTCATTTATCTGACAACATAGACTCAGAGCCCCACCGCTACACATTGGCCACGCCCCCTTTCATAACTCCTAAACCGTTTGTTGTGGAGTCTTGTGGGAGGTGTCATATTACTCAGCAGAGAGACCCTGTTTCATCGGTACGCGCGTCAGGTACTCGTCCCGGCAGTAGCCCCCGTGTCACTCTCGAAATTTCTGCAAGAAATTTTCTAGTTAGTGACACGGGGCATAGCCCCAGTCACTATTGCAGCACAGCAATAGCTGTGCTACAATAGTGACTGGGGCGAAGCCCCAGTCACTATTGTTCTTCTGCGCGTTTTTACTTATTATTATTAGTACCCCCTTTAAAATTTTTTTTATAATTTTTGGGGCGAAGCCCCAGTCACTATTGTTCTTCTGCGCGTTTTTACTTATTATCATCAATTTCATCTTCCGCCTTTTTTTCGATTCGCTACTCCTCCTACAGTTTTGAGAGGACCCAGACAAATTATATATCAAAAATTGCGGCTCGGTCGGGAATGGTGTGCTATTTAACAGAATTCCAGTACGTAAATTTATCGCGACGTAATTCGCAAAAAACTACGAAAAATTGCGCATTGACAATGAATTGAAGTTAATTAAAAAAAAAATCAATTTCTCGTCCATTTTTAAGTATTTTTAACTCAGTCATACTTTAACTTACAGAGTCAATTTTAGCATCCAGTTGGTGCTAATTTTTGGGAGAATATTTACCTAAATTTATATATTTTTTATCTTTTATACTTTTTGAGATATCTGATGTCAAAAAATGGGGTTTTGCATTTTTTGGCATTTTCTCAGAGTGTGTGACATCATCGCTAGAGGGGAGACGAGCATCAACTCCTGACTGAAAAAAAAAATTTCTAACTCGCTGCCATTTCCACAATTTTCACTCTACAGACATGATTTTTACATCTTCTCGTAGGTATACTCGTTGTGGTCGTAGACATGTCACTCTGGAGTCTGTCAGACTTATACTTTTGGCTAAAATTGCCTGGAAGTGACCGGAACTCCAGTGAAGCTCCCCATTAGACCCCATTCTAATTTTGCCAGAGTTTTTTGGAGAAGAGCAAAAGTGAGCAGTTTCTAAAACTGCCCTGGTGGCCACATTTTTGACACTACAGACACAAAAACCACACTGGCTTGTTCGTCAGAGTCTTGTGCCTCGTAAAATGCTCTTATTTATGCTGTAGGAGTTACGGTTTTTGATTTATAGGCATTTGTTTGGAACAATTGCTTCAGGCTTTTTCAGTGCAATCCTGTCTCCTCTAACCGCAGCTGTGAGGAGTTAGAGGTTGCCCTAGCAACGCTGGGGCGCTCCGCTCCTGGCCAGGCTCCCTAACACACACAGACACACACAGAGACAGACATAGGCGCGCGCACACACACACACACAGGGGGACATCTCCATATATGGAGAATTGGCTGAATCGTTCTGTTTTCTGCCCAGCAACTGCCCAGAAGTGGCTGATTACTAACAGGTGGTTCACATCACATTAAAATCTATGCTTCTTGTTATTGCACTATCCACTTTGCTGCTGTAACATGTACATTTCTCCAGTGTGGGACAAATAAAAGAATATCTTATCTTATCTTATCTTATCTTATCAGCCAATCAGATCACACATGCCAGTTGCCCACCTGTGATTGGAGGTTTTCTTGATTGCATAGTGTGAGATTGGAGACAGAGACTTGCCTTCAAATCCTAGTCAATATGGCTGCTGTGAAATAGCTCTATTGTGAAGACTGAGTTTTTGCTGAATGGCGTTGCCGTAGCAAGGCGGCCATTTGGCGTGATTCGCCACGTAACAGGAAGTTGTTGTAAGTTTAGCGTACTTTATCAGATCTGCTCCAAATTTGTCATCCGTGATGGCGGTCCAGGCCTGATGTCATTTATCTGACAACATAGACTCAGAGCCCCACCGCTACACATTAGCCACGCCCCCTTTCATAACTCCTAAACCGTTTGTTGTGGAGTCTCGTGGGAGGTGTCATATTACTCAGCAGAGAGACCCTGTTTCATCGGTACGCGCGTCAGGTACTCGTCCCGGCAGTAGCCCCCGTGTCACTCTCGAAATTTCTGCAAGAAATTTTCTAGTTCAATTTCATCTTCCGCCTTTTTTTCGATTCGCTACTCCTCCTACAGTTTTGAGAGGACCCAGACAAATTATATATCAAAAATTGCGGCTCGGTCGGGAATGGTGTGCTATTTAACAGAATTCCAGTACGTGAATTTATCGCGACGTAATTCGCAAAAAACTACGAAAAATTGCGCATTGACAATGAATTGAAGTTAATAAAAAAAAAATCAATTTCTCGTCCATTTTTAAGTATTTTTAACTCAGTCATACTTTAACTTACAGAATCAATTTTAGCATCCAGTTGGTGCTAATTTTTGGGAGAATATTTACCTAAATTTATATATTTTTTATCTGTTATACTTTTTTAGATATCTGATGTCAAAAAATGGGGTTTTGCATTTTTTGGCATTTTCTCAGAGTGTGTGCCATCGTCGCTAGAGGGGAGACGAGCATCAACTCCTGACTGAAAAAAAAAATTTCTAACTCGCTGCCATTTCCACAATTTTCACTCTACAGACATGATTTTTACATCTTCTCGTAGGTATACTCGTTGTGGTCGTAGACATGTCACTCTGGAGTCTGTCAGACTTATACTTTTGGCTAAAATTGCCTGGAAGTGACCGGAACTCCAGTGAAGCTCCCCATTAGACCCCATTCTAATTTTGCCAGAGTTTTTTGGAGAGGAGCAAAAGTGAGCAGTTTCTAAAACTGCCCTGGTGGCCACATTTTTGACACTACAGACACAAAAACCACACTGGCTTGTTCGTCAGAGTCTTGTGCCTCGTAAAATGCTCTTATTTATGCTGTAGGAGTTACGGTTTTTGATTTATTGGCATTTGTTTGGAACAATTGCTTCAGGCTTTTTCAGTGCAATCCTGTCTCCTCTAACCGCAGCTGTGAGGAGTTAGAGGTTGCCCTAGCAACGCTGGGGCGCTCCGCTCCTGGCCAGGCTCCCTAACACACACAGACACACACAGACACAGACATAGGAGCGCGCACACACACACACACACAGGGACATCTCCATATATGGAGAATTGGCTGAATCGTTCTGTTTTCTGCCCAGCAACTGCCCAGAAGTGGCTGATTACTAACAGGTGGTTCACATCACATTAAAATCTATGCTTCTTGTTATTGCACTATCCACTTTGCTGCTGTAACATGTACATTTCTCCAGTGTGGGACAAATAAAAGAATATCTTATCTTATCTTATCTTATCTTATCAGCCAATCAGATCACACATGCCAGTTGCCCACCTGTGATTGGAGGTTTTCTTGATTGCATAGTGTGAGATTGGAGACAGAGACTTGCCTTCAAATCCTAGTCAATATGGCTGCTGTGAAATAGCTCTATTGTGCAGACTGAGTTTTTGCTGAATGGCGTTGCCGTAGCATGGCGGCCATTTGGCGTGATTCGCCACGTAACAGGAAGTTGTTGTAAGTTTAGCGTACTTTATCGGATCTGCTCCAAATTTGTCATCCGTGATGGCGGTCCAGGCCTGATGTCATTTATCTGACAACATAGACTCGGAGCCCCACCGCTACACATTGGCCACGCCCCCTTTCATAACTCCTAAACCGTTTGTTGTGGAGTCTCGTGGGAGGTGTCATATTACTCAGCAGAGAGACCCTGTTTCATCGGTACGCGCGTCAGGTACTCGTCCCGGCAGTAGCCCCCGTGTCACTCTCGAAATTTCTGCAAGAAATTTTCTAGTTAGTGACACGGGGCATAGCCCCAGTCACTATTGCAGCACAGCAAGCTGTGCTACAATAGTGACTGGGGCGAAGCCCCAGTCACTATTGTAATCCTGCGCGTTTTTTATTCTTATTATTATTTTTCTGTTTCATCTTCCGCCCTTTTTTCGATTCGCTACTCCTCCTACAGTTTTGAGAGGACCCAGACAAATTATATATCAAAAATTCCGGCTCGGTCGGGAATGGTGTGCTATTTAACAGAATTCCAGTACGTAAATTTATCGCGACGTAATTCGCAAAAAACTGCGAAAAATTTGCATTGAAAATGAATGGAGTTTGATTAAAAAAAAATCAATTTCTCGGCCATTTTCAAGTATTTTTAACTCAGTCATACTTTAACTTACAGAGTCAATTTTAGCTTCCAGTTGGTGCTAATTTTTGGGAGAATATTTCCCTAAATTTATATATTTTTTATCTTGTTATACTTTTTGAGATATTTGATGTCAAAAAATGGGGTTTTGCATTTTTTGGCATTTTCTCAGAGTGTGTGACATCATCGCTAGAGGGGAGACGAGCCTCAACTCCTGACTGAAAAAAAAAATTTCTAACTCGCTGCCATTTCCACAATTTTCACTCTACAGACATGATTTTTACATCTTCTCGTAGGTATACTCGTTGTGGTCGTAGACATGTCACTCTGGAGTCTGTCAGACTTATACTTTTGGCTAAAAATGCCTGGAAGTGACCGGAACTCCAGCAAAACTCCCCATTAGACTCCATTCTAATTTTGGCAGACTTTTTTGGAGAAGAGCAAAAGTGAGCAGTTTCTAAAACTGCGATGGTGGCCACATTTTTGACACTACAGACACAAAAACCACACTGGCTTGTTCGTCAGAGTCTTGTGGCTCGTAAAATGCTCTTATTTATGCTGTAGGAGTTACGGTTTTTGATTTATAGGCAGTTGTTTGGAACAATTGCTTCAGGCTTTTTCAGTGCAATCCTGTCTCCTCTAACCGCAGCTGTGAGGAGTTAGAGGTTGCCCTAGCAACGCTGGGGCGCTCCGCTCCTGGCCAGGCTCCCTAACACACACAGACACACACAGAGACAGACATAGGCGCGCGCACACACACACACACGGGGACATCTCCATATATGGAGAATTGGCTGAATCGTTCTGTTTTCTGCCCAGCAACTGCCCAGAAGTGGCTGATTACTAACAGGTGGTTCACATCACATTAAAATCTATGCTTCTTGTTATTGCACTATCCACTTTGCTGCTGTAACATGTACATTTCTCCAGTGTGGGACAAATAAAAGAATATCTTATCTTATCTTATCTTATCAGCCAATCAGATCACACATGCCAGTTGCCCACCTGTGATTGGAGGTTTTCTTGATTGCATAGTGTGAGATTGGAGACAGAGACTTGCCTTCAAATCCTAGTCAATATGGCTGCTGTGAAAAAGCTCTATTGTGAAGACTGAGTTTTTGCTGAATGGCGTTGCCGTAGCAAGGCGGCCATTTGGCGTGATTCGCCACGTAACAGGAAGTTGTTGTAACTTTCGCATACTTTTTCAGATCTGCTCCAAATTTCTCATCCGTGATGGCGGTCCAGGCCTGATGTCATTTATCTGACAACATAGACTCAGAGCCTCACCGCTACACATTGGCCACGCCCCCTTTCATAACTCCAGAACCGTTTGTTGTAGAGTCTCGTGGGAGGTGTCTTATTACTCAGCAGAGAGACCCTGTTTCATCGGTACGGTCATTCCTGCCTCGCGTCAGGTACTCGTCCCGGCAGTAGCCCCCGTGTCACTCTCGAAATTTCTGCAAGAAATTTTCTAGTTATTCAATATCATCTTCCGCCTTTTTTTTGATTCGCTACTCCTCCTAGAGTTTTGAGAGGACCCAGACAAATTATATATCAAAAATTGCGGCTCGATCGGGAATGGTGTGCTATTTAACAGAATTCCGATACGTACATTTATCGCGACGTAATTCGCAAAAAACTGCGAAAAATTTGCATTGAAAATGAATGGAGTTTGATTAAAAAAAAATCAATTTCTCGTCCGTTTTCAAGTATTTTTAACTCAGTCATACTTCAACTTACAGAGTCAATTTAAACTTCCAGTTGGTGCTAATTTTTGGGAGAATATTTCCCTAAATTTAAATATTTTTTATCTTGTATACTTTTTGAGATATCTGATGTCAAAAAATGGGGTTTTGCATTTTTTGGCATTTTCTCAGAGTGTGTGCCATCATCGCTAGAGGGGAGACGAGCCTCAACTCCTGACTGAAAAAAAAAATTTCTAACTCGCTCCCATTTCCACAATTTTCACTCTACAGACATGATTTTTACATCTTCTCGTAGGTATACTCGTTGTGGTCGTAGACATGTCACTCTGGAGTCTGTCAGACTTATACTTTTGGCTAAAAGTGCCTGGAAGTGACCGGAACTCCAGTGAAGCTCCCCATTAGACTCCATTCTAATTTTGGCAGAGTTTTTTGGAGAAGAGCAAAAGTGAGCAGTTTCTAAAACTGCCCTGGTGGCCACATTTTTGACACTACAGACACAAAAACCACACTGGCTTGTTCGTCAGAGTCTTGTGCCTCGTAAAATGCTCTTATTTATGCTGTAGGAGTTACGGTTTTTGATTTATCGGCATTTGTTTGGAACAATTGCTTCAGGCTTTTTCAATGCAATCCTGTCTCCTCTAACCGCAGCTGTGAGGAGTTAGAGGTTGCCCTAGCAACGCTGGGGCGCTCCGCACCTGGCCAGGCTCCCTAACACACACAGACACACACAGAGACAGACATAGGCGCGCGCACACACACACACACACACACAGGGGGACATCTCCATATATGGAGAATTGGCTGAATCGTTCTGTTTTCTGCCCAGCAACTGCCCAGAAGTGGCTGATTACTAACAGGTGGTTCACATCACATTAAAATCTATGCTTCTTGTTATTGCACTATCCACTTTGCTGCTGTAACATGTACATTTCTCCAGTGTGGGACAAATAAAAGAATATCTTATCTTATCTTATCTTATCTTATCTTATCTTATCAGCCAATCAGATCACACATGCCAGTTGCCCACCTGTGATTGGAGGTTTTCTTGATTGCATAGTGTGAGATTGGAGACAGAGACTTGCCTTCAAATCCTAGTCAATATGGCTGCTGTGAAATAGCTCTATTGTGAAGACTGAGTTTTTGCTGAATGGCGTTGCCGTAGCATGGCGGCCATTTGGCGTGATTCGCCACGTAACAGGAAGTTGTTGTAACTTTAGCGTACTTTATCGGATCTGCTCCAAATTTGTCATCCGTGATGGCGGTCCAGGCCTGATGTCATTTATCTGACAACATAGACTCAGAGCCCCACCGCTACACATTAGCCACGCCCCCTTTCATAACTCCAGAACCGTTTGTTGTGGAGTCTCGTGGGAGGTGTCATATTACTCAGCAGAGAGACCCTGTTTCATCGGACGGTCATTCCTGCCTACGCGCGTCAGGTACTCGTCCCGGCAGTAGCCCCCGTGTCACTCTCGAAATTTCTGCAAGAAATTTTCTAGTTATTAGTGACACGGGGCATAGCCCCAGTCACTATTGCAGCACAGCAAGCTGTGCTACAATAGTGACTGGGGCGAAGCCCCAGTCACTATTGTAATCCTGCGCGTTTTTTCCATACCGGCAGCCCCAGCACTATCACACACAACTGCACAAAGTGACGGGCGAAGCCAGCACTATTGTTATTCTCGCGTTTTTTATTATTCTTCCGTTTCCTCTTCCGCCTATTTTTTCGATTCGCTTCTCCTCCTACAGTTTTGAGAGGACCCAGACAAATTATATATCAAAAATTCCGGCTCGGTCGGGAATGGTGTGCTATTTAACAGAATTCCGATACGTAAATTTATCGCGACGTAATTCGCAAAAAACTGCGAAAAATTTGCATTGAAAATGAATGGAGTTTGATTAAAAAAAAATCAATTTCTCGGCCATTTTCAAGTATTTTTAACTCAGTCATACTTTAACTTACAGAGTCAATTTTAGCTTCCAGTTGGTGCTAATTTTTGGGAGAATATTTCAGTAAATTTATATATTTTTTATCTTTTATACTTTTTGAAATATTTGATGTCAAAAAATGGGGTTTTGCATTTTTTGGCATTTTCTCAGAGTGTGTGACGTCATCGCTAGAGGGGAGACGAGCCTCAACTCCTGACTGAAAAAAAAAATTTCTAACTCGCTCCCATTTCCACAATTTTCACTCCACAGACATGATTTTTACATCTTCTGGTAGGTATACTCGTTGTGGTCGTAGACATGTCACCCTGGAGTCTGTCAGACTTATACTTTTGGCTAAAAATGCCTGGAAGTGACCGGAACTCCAGCAAAACTCCCCATTAGACTCCATTCTAATTTCGGCTGCCTTTTTTGGAGAAGAGCAAAAGTGAGCAGTTTCTAAAACTGCGATGGTGGCCACATTTTTGACACTACAGACACAAAAACCACACTGGCTTGTTCGTCAGAGTCTTGTGGCTCGTAAAATGCTCTTATTTATGCTGTAGGAGTTACGGTTTTTGATTTATAGGCAGTTGTTTGGAACAACTGCTTCAGGCTTTTTCAGTGCAATCCTGTCTCCTCTAACCGCAGCTGTGAGGAGTTAGAGGTTGCCCTAGCAACGCTGGGGCGCTCCGCTCCTGGCCAGGCTCCCTAACACACACAGACACACACAGAGACAGACATAGGCGCGCGCACACACACACACACACAGGGGGACATCTCCATATATGGAGAATTGGCTGAATCGTTCTGTTTTCTGCCCAGCAACTGCCCAGAAGTGGCTGATTACTAACAGGTGGTTCACATCACATTAAAATCTATGCTTCTTGTTATTGCACTATCCACTTTGCTGCTGTAACATGTACATTTCTCCAGTGTGGGACAAATAAAAGAATATCTTATCTTATCTTATCTTATCTTATCTTATCAGCCAATCAGATCACACATGCCAGTTGCCCACCTGTGATTGGAGGTTTTCTTGATTGCATAGTGTGAGATTGGAGACAGAGACTTGCCTTCAAATCCTAGTCAATATGGCTGCTGTGAAAAAGCTCTATTGTGAAGACTGAGTTTTTGCTGAATGGCGTTGCCGTAGCATGGCGGCCATTTGGCGTGATTCGCCACGTAACAGGAAGTTGTTGTAACTTTAGCTTACTTTATCGGATCTGCTCCAAATTTGTCATCCGTGATGGCGGTCCAGGCCTGATGTCATTTATCTGACAACATAGACTCAGAGCCCCACCGCTACACATTAGCCACGCCCCCTTTCATAACTCCAGAACCGTTTGTTGTAGAGTCTCGTGGGAGGTGTCATATTACTCAGCAGAGAGACCCTGTTTCATCGGTACGGTCATTCCTGCCTCGCGCACGTCAGGTACTCGTCCCGGCAGTAGCCCCCGTGTCACTCTCGAAATTTCTGCAAGAAATTTTCTAGTTATTAGTGACACGGGGCATAGCCCCAGTCACTATTGCAGCACAGCAAGCTGTGCTACAATAGTGACTGGGGCGAAGCCCCAGTCACTATTGTTCTTCTGCGCGTTTTTTCTTATTATTCAATATAATTATCCGCCTTTTTTTTGATTCGCTTCTCCTCCTACAGTTTTGAGAGGACCCAGACAAATTATATATCAAAAATTGCGGCTCGGTCGGGAATGGTGTGCTATTTAACAGAATTCCAGTACGTAAATTTATCGCGATGTAATTCGCAAAAAACTACGAAAAATTGCGCATTGACAATGAATTGAATTTAATTTAAAAAAAATCAATTTCTCGTCCATTTTTAAGTATTTTTAACTCAGTCATACTTTAACTTACAGAGTCAATTGTAGCATCCAGTTGGTGCTAATTTTTGGGAGAATATTTCAGTAAATTTATATATTTTTTATCTTTTCTACTTTTTGAAATATTTGATGTCAAAAAATGGGGTTTTGCATTTTTTGGCATTTTCTCAGAGTGTGTGACATCATCGCTAGAGGGGAGACGAGCCTCAACTCCTGACTGAAAAAAAAAATTCTAACTCGCTGCCATTTCCACAATTTTCACTCCACGGACATGATTTTTACATCTTCTGGTAGGTATACTCGTTGTGGTCGTAGACATGTCACCCTGGAGTCTGTCAGACTTATACTTTTGGCTAAAAATGCCTGGAAGTGACCGGAACTCCAGCAAAACTCCCCATTAGACTCCATTCTAATTTCGGCTGCCTTTTTTGGAAAAGAGCAAAAGTGAGCAGTTTCTAAAACTGCGATGGTGGCCACATTTTTGACACTACAGACACAAAAACCCCACTGGCTTGTTCGTCAGAGTCTTGTGGCTCGTAAAATGCTCTTATTTATGCTGTAGCAGTTACGGTTTTTGATTTATAGGCAGTTGTTTGGAACAACTGCTTCAGGCTTTTTCAGTGCAATCCTGTCTCCTCTAACCGCAGCTGTGAGGAGTTAGAGGTTACCCTAGCAACGCAGGGGCACTTGGCCAGGCTCCCTAACACACACAGAGACACACAGAGACAGACGCGCGCGCGCACACACACACACACAGGGGGACATCTCCATATATGGAGAATTGGCTGAATCGTTCTGTTTTCTGCCCAGCAACTGCCCAGAAGTGGCTGATTACTAACAGGTGGTTCACATCACATTAAAATCTATGCTTCTTGTTATTGCACTATCCACTTTGCTGCTGTAACATGTACATTTCTCCTGTGTGGGACAAATAAAAGAATATCTTATCTTATCTTATCTTATCTTATCTTATCCTATCTTATCAGCCAATCAGATCACACATGCCAGTTGCCCACCTGTGATTGGAGGTTTTCTTGATTGCATGGTGTGAGATTGGAGACAGAGACTTGCCTTCAAATCCTAGTCAATATGGCTGCTGTGATAAAGCTCTATTGTGAAGACTGAGTTTTGTTGAATGACGTTGCCATAGCATGGCGGCCATTTGGCGTGATTCGCCACGTAACAGGAAGTTGTTGTAAGTTTAGCGTACTTTATCGGATCTGCTCCACATTTGTCATCCGTGATGGCGGTCCAGGCCTGATGTCATTTATCTGACAACATAGACTCAGAGCCCCACCGCTACACATTGGCCACGCCCCCTTTCATAACTCCTAAACCGTTTGTTGTGGAGTCTCGTGGGAGGTGTCATATTACTCAGCAAAGAGACCCTGTTTCATCGGTACGGGCGTCAGGTACTCGTCCCGGCAGTAGCCCCCGTGTCACTCTCGAAATTTCTGCAAGAAATTTTCTAGTTATTCTGTCTAATCTTCCGCCTTTTTTTTGATTCGCTTCTCCTCCTACAGTTTTGAGAGGACCCAGACAAATTATATATCAAAAATTGCGGCTCGGTCGGGAATGGTGTGCTATTTAACAGAATTCCGATACGTAAATTTATCGCGATGTAATTCGCAAAAAACTGCGAAAAATTTGCATTGAAAATGAATGGAGTTTGATTAAAAAAAAATCAATTTCTCGTCCATTTTCAAGTATTTTTAACTCAGTCATACTTCAACTTACAGAGTCAATTTTAACTTCCAGTTGGTGCTAATTTTTGGGAGAATATTTCCCTAAATTTATATATTTTTTATCTTTTATACTTTTTGAGATATCTGATGTCAAAAAATGGGGTTTTGCATTTTTTGGCATTTTCTCAGAGTGTGTGACATCATCGCTAGAGGGGAGACGAGCCTCAACTCCTGACTGAAAAAAAAATTTCTAACTCGCTGCCATTTCCACAATTTTCACTCTACAGACATGATTTTTACATCTTCTAGTAGGTATACTCATTGTGGTCGTAGACATGTCACTCTGGAGTCTGTCAGACTTATACTTTTGGCTAAAATTGCCTGGAAGTGACCGGAACTCCAGTGAAACTCCCCATTAGACCCCATTCTAATTTTGCCAGAGTTTTTTGGAGAAGAGCAAAAGTGAGCAGTTTCTAAAACTGCGATGGTGGCCACATTTTTGACACTACAGACACAAAAACCACACTGGCTTGTTCGTCAGAGTCTTGTGCCTCGTAAAATGCTCTTATTTATGCTGTAGGAGTTACGGTTTTTGATTTATTGGCATTTGTTTGGAACAATTGCTTCAGGCTTTTTCAATGCAATCCTGTCTCCTCTAACCGCAGCTGTGAGGAGTTAGAGGTTGCCCTAGCAACGCTGGGGCGCTCCGCACCTGGCCAGGCTCCCTAACACACACAGACACACACAGAGACAGACATAGGCGCGCGCACACACACACACAGGGGGACATCTCCATATATGGAGAATTGGCTGAATCGTTCTGTTTTCTGCCCAGCAACTGCCCAGAAGTGGCTGATTACTAACAGGTGGTTCACATCACATTAAAATCTATGCTTCTTGTTATTGCACTATCCACTTTGCTGCTGTAACATGTACATTTCTCCAGTGTGGGACAAATAAAAGAATATCTTATCTTATCTTATCTTATCTTAGCAGCCAATCAGATCACACATGCCAGTTGCCCACCTGTGATTGGAGGTTTTCTTGATTGCATAGTGTGAGATTGGAGACAGAGACTTGCCTTCAAATCCTAGTCAATATGGCTGCTGTGAAATAGCTCTATTGTAAAGACTGAGTTTTTGCTGAATGGCGTTGCCGTAGCATGGCGGCCATTTGGCGTGATTCGCCACGTAACAGGAAGTTGTTGTAAGTTTAGCGTACTTTATCGGATCTGCTCCAAATTTGTCATCCGTGGTGGCGGTCCAGGCCTGATGTCATTTATCTGACAACATAGACTCAGAGCCCCACCGCTACACATTGGCCACGCCCCCTTTCATAACTCCTAAACCGTTTGTTGTGGAGTCTTGTGGGAGGTGTCATATTACTCAGCAGAGAGACCCTGTTTCATCGGTACGCGCGTCAGGTACTCGTCCCGGCAGTAGCCCCCGTGTCACTCTCGAAATTTCTGCAAGAAATTTTCTAGTTCTGTCTAATCTTCCGCCTTTTTTTTGATTCGCTTCTCCTCCTACAGTTTTGAGAGGACCCAGACAAATTATATATCAAAAATTGCGGCTCGGTCGGGAATGGTGTGCTATTTAACAGAATTCCGATACGTAAATTTATCGCGATGTAATTCGCAAAAAACTGCGAAAAATTTGCATTGAAAATGAATGGAGTTTGATTAAAAAAAAATCAATTTCTCGGCCGTTTTCAAGTATTTTTAACTCAGTCATACTTCAACTTAGAGAGTCAATTTAAACTTCCAGTTGGTGCTAATTTTTGGGAGAATATTTCCCTAAATTTAAATATTTTTTATCTTGTATACTTTTTGAGATATCTGATGTCAAAAAATGGGGTTTTGCATTTTTTGGCATTTTCTCAGAGTGTGTGACATCATCGCTAGAGGGGAGACGAGCCTCAACTCCTGCCTGAAAAAAAAATTTCTAACTCGCTCCCATTTACACAATTTTCACTCTACAGACATGATTTTTACATCTTCTGGTAGGTATACTCGTTGTGGTCGTAGACATGTCACTCTGGAGTCTGTCAGACTTATACTTTTGGCTAAAAGTGCCTGGAAGTGACCGGAACTCCAGCAAAACTCCCCATTAGACTCCATTCTAATTTCGGCTGCCTTTTTTGGAGAAGAGCAAAAGTGAGCAGTTTCTAAAACTGCCCTGGTGGCCACATTTTTGACACTACAGACACAAAAACCACACTGGCTTGTTCGTCAGAGTCTTGTGGCTCGTAAAATGCTCTTATTTATGCTGTAGGAGTTACGGTTTTTGATTTATAGGCAGTTGTTTGGAACAACTGCTTCAGGCTTTTTCAGTGCAATCCTGTCTCCTCTAACCGCAGCTGTGAGGAGTTAGAGGTTGCCCTAGCAACGCTGGGGCGCTCTGCTCCTGGCCAGGCTCCCTAACACACACAGACACACACAGAGACAGACATAGGCGCGCGCACACACACACAACACCCACACAAGGGGACATCTCCATATATGGAGAATTGGCTGAATCGTTCTGTTTTCTGCCCAGCAACTGCCCAGAAGTGGCTGATTACTAACAGGTGGTTCACATCACATTAAAATCTATGCTTCTTGTTATTGCACTATCCACTTTGCTGCTGTAACATGTACATTTCTCCAGTGTGGGACAAATAAAAGAATATCTTATCTTATCTTATCTTATCAGCCAATCAGATCACACATGCCAGTTGCCCACCTGTGATTGGAGGTTTTCTTGATTGCATAGTGTGAGATTGGAGACAGAGACTTGCCTTCAAATCCTAGTCAATATGGCTGCTGTGAAAAAGCTCTATTGTGCAGACTGAGTTTTTGCTGAATGGCGTTGCCGTAGCAAGGCGGCCATTTGGCGTGATTCGCCACGTAACAGGAAGTTGTTGTAAGTTTAGCGTACTTTATCAGATCTGCTCCAAATTTCTCATCCGTGATGGCGGTCCAGGCCTGATGTAATTTATCTGACAACATAGACTCAGAGCCCCACCGCTACACATTGGCCACGCCCCCTTTCATAACTCCTAAACCGTTTGGTGTGGAGTCTCGTGGGAGGTGTCATATTACTCAGCAGAGAGACCCTGTTTCATCGGTACGCGCGTCAGGTACTCGTCCCGGCAGTAGCCCCCGTGTCACTCTCGAAATTTCTGCAAGAAATTTTCTAGTTCTTCATCTCTTTCCACTTCCGCCTTTTTTTCGATTCGCTACTCCTCCTACAGTTTTGAGAGGACCCAAACAAATTATATATCAAAAATTCCGGCTCGGTCGGGAATGGTGTGCTATTTAACAGAATTCCGATACGTAACTTTGTCGCGACGTAATTCGCAAAAAACTGCGAAAAATTTGCATTGAAAATGAATGGAGTTTTATTAAAAAAAAATCAATTTCTCGACCATTTTCAGGTATTTATAACTCAGTCATACTATAACGTACAGAGTCAATTTTAGCTTCCAGTTGGTGCTAATTTTTGGGAGAATATTTCAGTGAATTTATATATTTTTTATCTTTTATACTTTTTGAAATATTTGATGTCAAAAAATGGGGTTTTGCATTTTTTGGCATTTTCTCAGAGTGTGTGACATCATCGCTAGAGGGGAGACGAGCCTCAACTCCTGACTGAAAAAAAAATTTCTAACTCGCTGCCATTTCCACAATTTTCACTCCACAGACATGATTTTTACATCTTCTGGTAGGTATACTCGTTGTGGTCGTAGACATGTCACCCTGGAGTCTGTCAGACTTATACTTTTGGCTAAAAATGCCTGGAAGTGACCGGAACTCCAGCAAAACTCCCCATTAGACTCCATTCTAATTTCGGCTGCCTTTTTTGGAGAAGAGCAAAAGTGAGCAGTTTCTAAAACTGCGATGGTGGCCACATTTTTGACACTACAGACACAAAAACCACACTGGCTTGTTCGTCAGAGTCTTGTGGCTCGTCAGATGTCCATATTTATGCTGTAGGAGTTACGGTTTTTGATTTATAGGCAGTTGTTTGGAACAACTGCTTCAGGCTTTTCCAGTGCAATCCTGTCTCCTCTAACCGCAGCTGTGAGGAGTTAGAGGTTGCCCTAGCAACGCTGGGCACTTGGCCAGGCTCCCTAACACACACAGACACACACAGAGACAGACATAGGAGCGCACGCACACACACACACACACATGGGGACATCTCCATATATGGAGAATTGGCTGAATCGTTCTGTTTTCTGCCCAGCAACTGCCCAGAAGTGGCTGATTACTAACAGGTGGTTCACATCACATTAAAATCTATGCTTCTTGTTATTGCACTATCCACTTTGGTAACATGTACATTTCTCCAGTGTGGGACAAATAAAAGAATATCTTTATCTTATCTTATCTTATCAGCCAATCAGATCACACATGCCACTTGCCCACCTGTGATTGGAGGTTTTCTTGATTGCATAGTGTGAGATTGGAGACAGAGACTTGCCTTCAAATCCTAGTCAATATGGCTGCTGTGAAATAGCTCTATTGTGCAGACTGAGTTTTTGCTGAATGGCGTTGCCGTAGCATGGCGGCCATTTGGCGTGATTCGCCACGTAACAGGAAGTTGTTGTAAGTTTAGCGTACTTTATTGGATCTGCTCCAAATTTGTCATCCGTGATGGCGGTCCAGGCCTGATGTCATTTATCTGACAACATAGACTCGGAGCCCCACCGCTACACATTGGCCACGCCCCCTTTCATCACTACAGAACCGTTTGTTGTAGAGTCTCGTGGGAGGTGTCTTATTACTCAGCAGAGAGACCCTGTTTCATCGGTACGCGCGTCAGGTACTCGTCCCGGCAGTAGCCCCCGTGTCACTCTCGAAATTTCTGCAAGAAATTTTCTAGTTTTTATTCTACCACTGTTTTTAGCTTTACAGTAGGCCACAAAAACATATTGTTGGAAATCTCATTTTCTCATCAGCTGATGCTAATGTTAGCTGTCTGAGGCTTTGTTGGTAGCTAGCACAGAGTCGAATGTGTTTCTGCTCTCTCTTGTTCCTCCCTTGTTACAAATCAACAAAAAACAAGACAAAGGCTTAAATTAAATAAGACCTACTGTGAAGTCACTGAGCGAATGTCGACTCAATCTGCAGCCAGTCAGAGACCCTGTTTTTGCCAAATTACATACCTCAGTAGTTTATAAAGATCCAATAATTTTTACAAATGTTTTCTTCAAGTGTTCAAAACATAGACTGCAAATTTAAATGATTTTTAAACACAGAACAAGATGTCCGAACTTTTTTTGTGACGCTTGCGTTTGGGTTTGACTCTGAAAAGCTTCATAACTTGTTGGCATGCATCTGTATCTGTTCAGGGATCACATTATTTTCATTACTGTTCAAGTAGTCTGAGTAATGGAGGGTTATTTGGTGCTGATACAAAAGTGTGCCAACTGCTCTCACCTACACTTTTTTAATTCTCAACAACAGCTGCAGACATTACCTTTCTGTTGGAGATTTTAAATCGAGTCCTTGAACAGGAAATCTCTCTGAAAGCAGAAGTTATTTCTGTAATGCTAAGCATACAGACAGGCAGCAGCGATGATGATATCATCCCGGCACAGACCCCAGAGCGACTCCGTAGACGGTGAATAATGGAGCAACTCCTGTGGGACTCTGTGACAGCAGCCACAGTCATTATTACTGGGACATTTTCTGATTCACGGCGAGCAGAGTGAAAACGTCCACAGATTCAGCCACTAATTCAATGTCACTTCACCTGTGATGTCTAATGACATCACCAGGTCTTCATCTGAGACAAGGAGATCGTGACTTTACCGTCTAAAATCGGTGGATGACCAAACTGGAGGGCTGATAGTCTGGGTGGATTTTCCCTTTTAGTATCTCCTCTTAGAGTCATCCCTTATAATCCTGCCTGTAGCACCTTACACAAAATACCAAATGTTTGGTAGAAAATGGAAGAAATGAACCAAGAAACAGTTCACACCTTTTTTCAAATCAGCAGTTGTAACATTTCAAATGTTATTGTATGAAGAGAAAGCATTTAACCTTGCAAGATCAGAAGTTGAAAAGATTCAGCTGTTTGTGTTGCTCTAAAAAGGAAAAGGCCCTTTTTGCCTGTGAGTGGAAAAGAAATTGAAAATTCATAAGTTTTCTATCTGCAGCAAGAATACATATTACAAATGTGTGGCCTGGCTCCTCCAGTGCTCTGCTCAGAGGTTGCATCATCATCATCATCATCATCATCAGTAGCGGCAGCGTACTGTATATGTGCAGAGATGGTAATACCACCATATCTGTGTTTATTGACTTTAAAAGGATCAGCCGAGTGTGTGCGAGTGCACGCATGTGTGAATATTCATTCTCATTTTGACCAGGAGCATTGATATAGTACACAGGGATTACGCACATAAATTTACACTCCCACACAAAACGGTGGAAATAACTACATCTTCTCTGAGGCATCGATGCATATTTATCAAGGCGAAGCCGCCCTTGGCCACGTACTAGTTCTATTGTAGTGGGATGGGAGTGAGCTGACTGTCTGCTGCAGAGGGGTGGCCCTAAGTCTCAGCCCGCTCTGCCTGTTATCATGATTAAAAACAAAAAAGCCACAGATTTGACATGTGGCTACACCCCTTTCATCACCTGTGCACTCTGAACAGCTTTCATGGAGCCAGCTGTGTTTTTAGATCCAGACCCACATATTAAATCCATCTCTGAAGCGCCATGCACGATGACATGAAATAGCCATGCATGGACAGGAGTGTTACGTTTAAAAAAGGAGATATCATCCTATCTTCACATCGGCGGCATGTTCTTTGAAAATCTCTCCTTCAGGAGAAGGTCGTGGTTTGCATTAGATGCTGAATCTCCTGCTGCGGTCCATATTAAGGACGTTATTAAAGGCTTTTGTGTGGCTGTCTTTCTTTTGCGCCTGCAGAATGCTGCATGGTAAACAGGGAGATGGCTTCCTCATTACCTGAGGACACACAGGCAAACATCTCACAATGGCACTAATCACAAGCACCAAATACAGAACAATTAAGGGTCACTGAACAACAGATTTTGTGAGTATGTTTTCTAAACAAAAATAGCCAGAAAGCAAACACCCTTCCTGTGTCCGTGTCTCTCGGATTGATCAGAAACTTCAGTACTTTGAGTGTTACGTCCTTGACCATATCAGCCAGATACACAAAGCTTTGCCTCAGAAAAGAAGAGGAAAAAGCAAAATTAATTCTGCTCTGTGTAACATCCAAGGTTCCCTGACAGAACCTGAGCAGATCCTAATGAATTATGTTCACTGAATAATTAGCGAATAACCTGTTAGGGGCAGCTGAACATTGTTGGGAGTCGCTAATGAATAGGCTCATAATATCTTCCCAGGTTAGATTAGAAGGACGCCATTAACATCAACTCATCTGCCCGGACATCTGACGCCTGAAAGGAGGCCCATCCAGCCAGTAATCATCCAGTTGCTTTCCTTTTAAGCAGGGCTCTATCAAAGTCTACTTTCATCTGTAATGTGTGACTTCCTCCAGAGGTGGTGGAGGCCTCACTACAGCAGCGTTTCCACCACATCACTGCCATTTGCATGTTGCAATTTTACTAAATTAAACTGAATTGTTCATCTTTTTTCCAGCACTATCTAATAGCACACATTTCAAAATGTTTAATGGTCAATCTCAGGCCATTTTATTATTATTTTTTTTGCGTTGTTTTGAAATGATTTGTAACAGGACTGAGTTTTTAGCACAGCGTTAGCACATACATGAACATAAACTTCTTTTAAAACAACATAATAACATCTAAGATATAATTTAGGTTTCTGGACTGTACGTTGAGATTGACATTCTCAGTCATACTTACAGTATGTAGCCCATAGTTTTTATATTATTGTCTATTTCTGCAGGGATAGCACACAAATCAAACTAACTGCACCAGTTAGCCAGCAAGCTAACTGGCATCTGTTGTCTCTGGGCAGGTTGGCAATAAACAACCATATGACAATAATAATAATAATAATACTCTACTTAGGACAGCACTGTACATAAAAGTCCAGCAGTGTGAGATAATAAATACAATTAGCATGATGCATATGATCAAAAACACAGACTATAGACTGAGAGCTTACCTGTGGTCGTCTGGTGGCCTCCAGGAGACTAATGACGCCACTTCCTGGTTATCATGTGACCTGTGTGATCCCACATTTTTAGAGAGGAACATGGTCGGTAACTGAGCGAAAACCTGCACGAGGACACGACTAAAATGTGTATTTGTAACTAGTATGTTATGATTTTCACATGAGAAACATGTATTTTATGTCTAAATTGGAAATAAAGGCACACAACAATACAAAAAAATAAGATTTCTGAAGGATTGTGATCATATTTCAAGTGTCTGAGTAGGCCAAACAAAATCCTATTTCTTTCAGTGTTGTAGGTATTTTAAAGTTTCACATGATGTATTTTCAAATTGCATTTAGGTCAAAGTTCAGGACACACAATATAATGTATTATACTACTTTTCATGCATATTGATGCATTTAATGTCCCGGGGACAGAAAAAGCACCGATTCGGTGGAATGGCGGCGCAGCAGGGCTTGGTCTGTGTTATGTGAACGTTTTTGTTATTGTCGGTTTCAATTATAATCTTGCCGAAAGGCCTCACAGACAGTGTGGTCTAACGTATCTGGTCCCAGAGGAGGATCCAGGGAGCTGCAGGGGTTGTTGAGAGGGATCCACCGTCATTCAGTCCACCAGACACAAACACAAGGAAAGAGCTGGATCATGATTGTGATCGTATAGATTTAATGCTTGTATTTTGCACAATTTTGCTTTGATTATGAATCAAGGGATACATAGTTTGAACTTTCATGTACTGAAAATGTGTTGAAAATTGTGTTTGAAAGCAAGATCATTTCTAGACAAAAAATAAACCGATGCATTTGTGAATAAAGAAATAATATTGTATGATGGTATGTCATCACATCATGATATATAAAACTTTTCTAGAGATTCAGTTGATCGATAAAATGATCAGACAGAATGTGGTAAATCCAGTCAATTAAATACAAAATGAAAAGATATACATTTTTCAAAAAAAAAATAAAATAAAAATTTTAAAAATCCAACATTAGCATCATTTCCCAGAATGGTGTGATACAGTATTTCTCTATCTTCACCATCTAAAAGTTCACATGTATTTCTGTGAGGAGTAAGCATTGCATGACTTTTACTCTCTTAGATAGTAGAGTTTAATTTGATTTTTTTAGAGGCCTGAACAGGTAAAATGACCTGAAATTTTCAGGAAAAATTGGACATTGTGTGAAATACACGTATTTGCTTTCCATACGGTCAGATGAGACGGTTGATTCCACTGTCACATCTACAGTAGGATAAAGTACAAGCTAGCAACTTAGCTTAGCTTAGCTTAGCTTAGCATAAAGACAGGAACGGGAAAACAGCTAGCCTGGCTGTCCGAACAAAATGCTAGCGCCTCCAAAGCTCACTAATCAACACATCTTTACTTACTTGTCTGATCCAAAGCATAATAACATTTTGCTGTTTTATGGAGGTTTATGTGCCAGGCTAGTTCTTCACCGGTTGCCTGGTAACTACTCAGTGCCAAGAAACAGACCATAATATTCAAGTCATTTATATATTTTAGTTTTCAATATATAATGTGCTGATTACTGAGATTTAGGTACATTTTTTCCCTTTGGAGAGAGCCAGGCTAGGCTTTTTTCTTTATGCTAAGCTAAGCTAAGCTAAGCAGCTGTGCATGTAGCTTCATAATTAGGAGACCGATATCAGAGTGGTATCAATTATCTCATTCAGCTCTCTGCCAGAAAGTCAATAGATGCATTAACATATTTAAATAGTGCAACTATTTGTTTACATATAAGGACCATTTTTCTGCTTATTCTTATGAAATATATCTGCGTAATCTTATGACCCCCCAGATTTATCTAATGACCATTTGTGGGGTCTCAACCCACAGTTTTGGAACTACTACAACCACAAACCCTAAAGAGACATTTCCCTTGGTGCAAATGGTATAATAAATATATAACTGACTCACCCAAATCAGAACAAAAGCATGGAGACCTTGTTATTTAGACAAAAGCCAACATTTATTATTATATTATCTGCAGTGTACTTACACAGTCAGTATAGTCCAGAGTACTATGAAACAAGCTTCACAATAGTGTCCAAGACTAATAAATTTATTTATAGATATAATAACATATCAAGGTTCCTAACAAAATGTGCATATCACAGCCAAAACAGCCCTCTGAAAATGAGGACATGTGGACTGTCAGTATTTAAATATTAACATTTACATGTAACCTTCAGGAAGAAGACTCTGATCATACAATCCAAAAAGCTGTCTTAGCCCTGTTCAAACTCTCTGAATAACTTTTCATTACAAGAGGCCCGTCAACCAAGGCTAAATGATATGAATGTTCCCAGGGGACACTTTCAAGTTGTTGCCTCTTCATGTGGCTCCCATTGTGGTGAAATCCATTTATGAT
The DNA here is from genome assembly GCA_947000775.1 of Pterois miles. NCBI lineage: Eukaryota > Metazoa > Chordata > Actinopteri > Perciformes > Scorpaenidae > Pterois > Pterois miles. Next base: position 2,403,478 of record CAMQGK010000308.1, on the reverse strand, counting down.
TTATTAGAGCAGCTTCTTGTCGTGCTCAGAGTTATATTTACAAGAATGTGACTGTGCCATACTGCTAATTCACTGGGGATCTCTTTTACATGTTCATGAGTCCAAACATCCATATTATGCCGAGTCGAATCAAGATGATTTGATTATATGCCAAATTTTGTATTTTCAGGGCACGCATTAAAAAAAACATGGCAGGCAATGTGCGTTATGACTGTATGCCTGACTGAAATGGTGTCATTCAAACCTACACATGCTGAAAAACAATCCCTGTAATTCAGTACTTCTAATCGCAGAATAAATTGCAATAAGTGCACAACCTTAATGTAAAAAAAGAGTTTATTTAGGAAATAATTTAAAAAATTTAATCAATACAAATTTTGTGTGAACATCGAGGCATATGTACGTCATTACGTGTACTCTCATCTGTTTCCAGTGCATTGGAAGATGTCAATAAACCTGATGTCGAAAATGAGGAGGAGGGGGGCAGCCATGTTGACTAACAGATGTCTTACACACACGTATGTGATATACGAGGTCTCTTACGCTTGGCTTCAGCTGAGACAACTGGCATAGAGGATCTATCTCTGGACACCAGCCAGTGCTAAACACACTTGCTCCCTGTTCTGCTGCTCCTCCTTCACTTTGGCGAGCAGTGGCCTTTATTCATACGAGGAGGAGGGGGAGGAGGAGGAGGAGGAGAGGGAGGAGGAGGAATAGTCACATGGGTGAAGGCTTGGCTTCAGTGGGTCGTGGGGGACGTACCCCTACTCCGCTCCCTCCCCAATACTGCACAGGCCAGGGATTCCAGCGTCGGCCGTCTGTGGGGTGAAGCGAGACATGGATGAGGCCACTTCTCTCAACAGGAGCAGTTCCCACAGCCCTTCACACTGTTGAGGATCTCCTCCTGCAGTTTTTTCCTCTCCTCCTCCTTCTGCGACAGGCGCTCGGCCGGCGGCTCGGGTGAGCTCTTGTTGCTGTTGATGGCTTTGCTGTTCTGGGTGTGCCACAGGTCTGCGTACAAGCTGCCAGGGGTGCTGAGGAGGGAGTGGTGGTCACCTCGCTCGGCCACTTTACCCTGACGGAGGGGCGGAAAAAGAGCAAGGGAAAGAAAAAACAAAAACACATGAGACCCAAACTTGCCAATGCAAGTTGTGCAGCACACATGAAGCCATACATGCCAATCCTATTTCCCCCCCACATTTTTCATTGCCCTCTCCCGGTTCCCTCCAGAGGTCACAATTCTCCCACGTTTCTCCCGATTCATGACGGACAAACATTTCTTTTTACTTTTTGTTATCACAACCTGTTTTTGGCGCCATGCTTAAGACCTACTGTTTCACCCAGATGACAATACAGCTACATCTAATGTCATTTCCTGGCAGAAGAGAGCTGCTCGCAACAACTCGGCGCTTGCTGCCGAGGTCACTCTTTAGCGCACATCACAGCGTGCAGCGTCCAACGCTGGGCTTTGTCCAAAGCAGCAAAAAGTAGCCATTGGAAATAATAGGTTTCACAGTGGTGCCGTTGTCATGTTGTGTCAAGTGCCTTCAGTGAGTGAGAGACAAATGGAGAGGACTAAGAGAAAGAAATACTCAAGGGCAAAAGTGAATGAATGAAAATGGATGAATATTAGAGATTCACACAAAGGGGTGAATTATTCTGTAGTCTTTCCTGAGTATTTATCATAATGCAGTTGTAGTGCACTTATTTTTATTATTATTATATTATAATATTGTTTATTATATTTTTATTAATAATTCACAAGAATGAGGGAAACAAAGTCTCTGAAACAATTTTTTTTTTCTCCCCTGGACCTCCCGGTTTGATTTCTAAATCCTCCCTATTTTTGAGGTCTCAGGTTGGCAAGTATACATGCAGTTAAAATGAAGAGGCCATGAACACAGAGTCCTATAGATAGTTAGCATCTCATCATGACCACACAACACTGACCACACTCTGCGGAGAGTCAGCTCCCCCCAGCATCCCTGCCGCCTCCCCAACAACTGTTGCAATTTCGCAACCAAAAAAAAAAAAAAAATTGAAGAAAAACAAACTCGCAGACACAGGCAGCATCCACACGCAACAAACACACATATCCCTCCCACACAGTCAAACACAAACGAAGGCACCCCTTCCCCCACCTCCCATGAGCATGCAGGGGTGTTGGCATCGTCTTTAGTGCACCCAAGATGAGCACGTGACTGCTTCCGCTCGTTATTTTAATGAGCACCCCAGGCAGTCCTCTGCTGGTGACACCACCAGCAAACGGCATGGCGACATCACACGCAAACATGCCTCCTCGCCACGACCCTCTGATCCCTGCCATCTGACTCTGGAAACATGGAACGACACATGCTCACTTGCCGCAGTTCAAAGAAACCTCTCCTCATTTTATCCTATCTGACTGTAGCACTGGTGGAAAATGTCACTTCATGCGTGTTACATTTCATATTAACTCTTTCCAGATAATTGACTTCACACAGTGTCTTTTGGTGCTTTACGGTGTCTCAACACGTTACGTACTGCAGCATTTTGGATAATTCTCCGATGCACATTACAGTGACAAAGGACCAAAAACATTCACAGTCTCCACATTTTTAAGACATACTCGGTGTCTCCACGGCACCTTTATCCTGACTTAAACATCTGACCTAAAACTGAAACCATTCGAATGGCGATCTCCTTTAAAAGACATGTTTAGTCCCGGATGAGGCCTCATCAGTGTCTGGGAAGCTGGCCCATACATTATTAGTCACCGAGACAAACAAGACACGCCATCTGACCAAAACAGCCAGTCAAGTCTGACTGCTTTAATGAGCCCTTATGGAGAAAATAATACATTCACTTTTACCAACAGTGTCCTGTTGTTGTTGAAGTTAATGAGAAAAGCCAAACAAAGCATGTTTTCATCACGTACATTGTAGAAAGGTAACTCAAAATAAATGAGAGGCTGCTCGCTAAATTCTTGCTGCTGGCAGATCTAGTGCGCTGCAGGTCACGCAGAGTGCAGGTCATCATCCTTCCCTTCAATGCTAATTGGACTGGCAATTAACACAGCGCATGTTTTTACTCGCAAACTCTGAACCATCACATTATTTGCTTTTTCATGAACCTGACATTACAACTGGAAATGTTAATCAGCGAAGGTATGAGATCAAGTAAAAAATAAGTGGATGAGTTCTTACCTCGCTGAGCACTATAATCTCGTCTGCATCTACGATTGTGGAGAGCCTGTGGGCGATGAACACTGATGTCCTGTCTTTCACCATCTCCTTCATTGACGTCAGAATGTTCTGAAGGCACACACAGACAAAAACTTAATCACACTATCAAAATTTACAGAATCCCCTATTAAAAAAAAAAAAAAGGTTTGCAAAAACAAAAAAAGATATATATGAAATGTACTCCCAAACTTTAATTTGAATAAGAAGCTATGTTGCTCAGCAACATCCACCTGATGCTTTTCTTTCTTTGTTTACATATGATAATCTAAAACACCACTGTGATGAGAAGCAACAGAAAATCTCAATTAACTGCCACATCTACTACCCCACTCTTCACCACGAAGTTCAGAGAGGGCGTGCTGAACTTTCTCATTAAATGTAACATTTACAGACTGTGGGGTTTAAGCTGAGATGGAGATTAAGAAAACAGTGGCAGGTGGCAGGGAAGAACATGGGGGTGGTGTGTGTGTGTGTGTGTGTGTGTGTGTGTGTGTGTGTGTGTGTGTGTGTGTGTGTGTGTGTGTGTGTGTGTGTGTGAGGGTATACCACAGCAGGTATGTGACGCAGCAGTGAGCTGAATTATTGTGCACCTAGAGCAGGTGACTGAGTGGGTGTTTGTTCTGCTAAATGCTGTATATGGCGGCACGGTGAGGTGTGGAGCTGTACATGCTGCAGACACATTTGTGGGTGTGTTAGGTTCGCACGCCCGTGTCCGTCAGCGTGCCCACCTCTTCTGTGATGGAGTCGAGGGACGACGTTGCTTCGTCATACAGGAGGACGGGCGGATTCTTCAGTATTGCGCGGGCGATGGCGACACGTTGCTTCTCCCCTCCTGAAACAAAACAAAAGACGTCATAAATAAAAGCAAACCGGGTTAAAAGCAAAAGGTTTGAAAAAAGTGAAGATACAGCAGGTCTCTCTGTGGCCCGTCTCATCAGATAATTATCTCAAACGGAGGGCTGCTAAAATAGACTTTCATTTAATTGTGAAGAAAAATCAGCAGGACACAAAGATTTCTCCCACTGTGCCTGACTCGGCCTTTATTACATATGAACCGTGTGTGGCCTCTTGAAAGCAAGCGCCGTTCAGCAGATATAAATATTGCTGGCAGTGGAGAACAGCACTGAAGGAAGTTAGGAGTCTCGCAGCCCAGACTGCCCCCTCCTCCCCCGACAAACTCATTGGCAGCTGTCACGTACAGTGAAATTAATGAGAAGTTAGTCATGTCTTTATTTTGTCCGTTCTCTCACTCACTCAGTCACTCCACATAAAGAAATCTGTGCTGCCAGTAATTGCATCTTGAATGTTGAGTGAAAGAGCTCACACACTGCGTGTGTTAAACACTGTGTGTTAACGTGGGCTAAATGAGTTGCAGAGTGATGCTAGGAGCCGAATACTACACAGTCGTGTGCTATCACCGCAGATCAAATAAGGCAGCGTGCCATTAAACAAGTTCAGCCACTACACAGAAGAGCACAACAAAACAGCAGAGGTGCAGCTGCACATTAAGCCTCATAATGAAATAAATCTCATAAAATAAGGTGAAATTTCATTATTAAATTAAGTTTAATTATCACCGTCTTTTACAAGACAACAGCTCATAATAAAGTCTTAAAAGTAATTTTGAACCGCAACAGTTAGGCAGACATTTTAATATAAGTTTATAGCCGTGCAAACTTAAATATTGCTCACAATCTCTCAGTCACATTTCTTCCTCAAGGCATATAACATGGCCACAGCCATCCTAATATACTGTATATTCTTGGCAGCAGATGGAGGAAAGTGTGCTGCAGGAGTGAGTCCTAAAACCTGGAAATTAGTTATGTTCTAGCACAGTTCCCTCATCTCAACGGGTTTTTTGAATGGGTTTTAAGATAGATGCCTGAAATCAGGTCTGTGGTTAACACGAGCTTAAGAGATCTTAACGTTTGGTTCTACGATATAAAATATATCAGTATATATCCCACGAATGAATTTTTAAGCTTTTATGTGAATTAAAAAAGGCAGTAGCTAGCGGGGCGGCTGTGGCTCAGAGGGTGGAGCAGATCGTCCACCGATCAGGTCGGTTGTTCGATCCCTGGCTGCTCCGGTTACATGGTGATGTGCCTAAGCTGAGCCTGAGCTCAGCCTGAGCTTATTTTCTGCAATAATCCAAAACCCGATGAAGAAATTCCACTAGCTTTTAGTCGAGGAAACTCAGGGCGCTGCCAACAACCTGGTTGGCCGACAAAAATACATCATCCCTGAACCACTATATAAGAATACTGTATGGAGGATTTAGACTCCTATACTACTATACTAGTAAGCGTATAGCTTTGACCATGTTTACAAAGTGTACCCTCAAATGTTGAGCTGTACAAAACTAACACAATCCCATAAAGAAAAACTACATATTCAAACCATATTTGGATAATAATATACCAAAAATCATATCTCATATCACAATGTCAATATAATATTAGAGCTGAATTTATTAGTTGAATAATTAGCAACAACTTTAATTAAACTGCAGAAAATCATCTGGTCCCACCTTCTCAAATGTACAGCATTTTCTGTTTTTTTCTTTTGTACATCATTGTGAATTAATCTTCTTTTGTTTTGTTTTATAGGCTCAACAATTCACATTAAAAAGAGAATCGACAGATTAATCTGCTCCAAGAGTTTCTTCCCTCAGGCCACGCAGCTCCTGAGCCAGTAAATTTCACCTAATTATAATTCATTCACCTGCTGCCATACGTTGCATAATGTTATATGCACCGCCTATATTGTTTCATTTCTCTGAAACATACTGATATATTGGTTTAATGCTTAGAAAAATATTTTACCTATTCTTTTCTGCTCTATTTTTTCTAGTTGTTGGTTGCTCTGTAGTGAGGCCCAGAAGAATTTCACTACATGTTGTACTGTGTACAGGAGACAAATAAACGTGATGATGTGATTTGAATAATTTTTGTGTTTTAAATGTTTAACTAAGTACCATCAAGGGAAACACACAAAATAGACGCTCTTTTACTTGCTTCTGCAAAGGAGACCATATTCAAATAGCAGTCATAATGGTGCAGCGAACCTGACAGCTTGAGGCCCCGCTCCCCAACCTGGGTGTCATAGCCATGGGGCATCCTGAGGATAGCATCATGGATGCCTGCTAGACGCGCCACTTGGTACACCTCCTCCGGTGTGGCGTTGATGTTCCCGTACTGCAGGTTGTAGAAGATGGTGTTGTGGAACAGAACGGCATCCTGACAACAGTTAAGAGAAAAAAAACGAGGCTTCAGAGAATATTCTTATTGCAGCAGAGACAGAAAGAGAGGACTGCAGATACAAAGACAAGGGTAGGAGGGAGAAAGAACGAACGCAAATGACAAAAATACTGTTCATGTACCATCTGTTCAGATCAGCCTCTGAGCTCACTGCAGTGAAAACCTGACTAAATTCAGCTCATTTCTAACGCTGTTGTTAACTACTAATGTTACTTTGTTCTATGCTGCCCCCTTGTATATAATCGTCAGTAACAACTCAAATATATTACATTTAATGTTGAAAATGTTAAAACACACATTTCATTTTATTCCAAATAGTGAAAAACAATCTATGTGTTTATTTTATTTTGTGGGTGCGTGTCACACCTGAGGTACGACCCCCAAAGCCTTCCTCAGGCTGTCGAGGCTGACGTCTCGGATATTCTGCCCCGCTATGTAGACGTTCCCCTGCTGGGGCTCAAAGAAGCGGAACAACAGCCGCACAATGGTGCTCTTCCTGCAACCAGACGTGGAACCAATCGTCAGCATCATTCTGTCTGTGAGCTGCACCCCCACAGTGTGCTGATGATATCTGATGATAACACTGTCTGCACATACAAATGAGATCACAGACACCTGGCTGAAGGTTTGACACTATGAAAGGTGACCTACCCTGACCCGCTGCCACCAACTATAGCCACCTTCTTCCCAGCAGGCACTTCGAAGGACACTCCGTTTAAGACTTTCTGGCCCTCTAGGTATTCGAAATAGACGTCCTCGAAGCGGATTGTGGCCTCCTGTGGTGTGATGGCTAATGGCGGGGCGAGATCCCTCTCCTAGAGAAAACCATCAGAGGGTTGAGACAGACGAAACGGAGAACAGCCACTGGCACACGGCATGATGCAACGTTACTCCAACACCTTGTAAAGGAGCTCAGAGCCAGCATGTGCTGCATAAAGCAGAGACATTCACAGCAAATTCCAGAGGTCGTTTCAACTGAATCTTCAGACGCTGCCCTTCACGGTAACTAAAAGGATCAATAGGCGTGAAAAACTTTCAGTACATACTGAGCTGAGCCATAGAGCTGAGATGCAGCCAAGGTCAGCAGTGAATAAAGCGCTGTCCTTGCCCTGAGAGTAAAAGCCTGCTCTGCTCCGTTTCTATACTATCTAATAACCACATAATCACCCACAATGCACCTCAGCCAGTTAGTACAAATAACACACAGTCCATTAGTATAAACAAATGATAATTTCACACACTCCCAACATGGAAAAAAGCCCAAATCATTTATTTTTTTATTTAGTGGAGCAGTTTCAAGTAAGCGGGTGTTTGAAATTGTTTTACATCTACATAATAGGCCAATGTGTTCCACAAAAAAGAGAGCGCATTCAGACAGTAATGGCCTGCTGGGCAGTGCCTTTCCACAGGGAATCACAATGGAGAGGAGTATTACTGATGAGTGAAAAATAACTGGTCGGATTCATTTTTCCTACTATAATTACAGGCTGGAGACGGGAATGGCATTCATATTGTTAGGCAGGAAGAGCACATTTGTACTTAAATGTGCTCTTCTGACACAAGATGGGCTGTCATGGTGTTAAAAAAAGAAAGATAAATGCAATGAAATGTCTCAAATCAGAACAGTTTTAGCCATGTATAAAGCTAAAGAACAGGATGTACTTTCGAATATGACTTTGTATTTCTGTGTGTTTTTAAAGGTGATTTCACAAATTGACAATTTAACATTAATAACACTATGTGGTTTCACAACCCCATATAAAGAGCACCATGTTTCCTGGCACTAGAAATGAAATACAAGCAACTATTTTGAGAATCATTTGTCATTTTTCAAGAACAAATGCCAAACATTTCTTAATTTCAGCCTGTCAAATGTAAAGATTTGATGTTTTTCTTTGTCGGATATGATAGCAGATTGAAAATTATCGGTTTTTGGACAGCTGGTTATACATAAAATAAGTCCTTTGAATGTGCCACCTTGGGCTCTTGAAAATTATAATTCACTTTTTTCACAATTTTCCTACATTTTATGGCCAAAATGATTAACTAATTAATTCAATTATTAATCAAGAAATTTACTTTTAGATAAAACTAGATACAGAAAAATCTTGAAGATAATCGACAGTTGCTGCCTTGGTGAGCAATAAAAGACCTGAAGGCAACGCTGAAGAGCACAGCACTTTAGGGAAAGACTCAAAAATATGAATGAAATGGAAGCAAAAATTAAGAGGGGTTCGACGAAAACAGCTGAAAGCATAAGATTTATAATAGTTTCATCCCTCCTTCCACAACCTGACAGTCAAAACAGTGGGTGAATCAGCACCATCAATGATTGAGCAGATGACGAAACTGGCATATATCATCACATCATCATTTTTAGTCAGTTATCATTTTTGATCAGATGCTATTCCTCTAGAACAGAAAACAAAACTACACAAAACATGTTTGTGTTATTTCAGCAACGTCCTTGAGCTCCACGACTGAGACAAAAAAAACTGTTAATGTTGAAACACAGGGCCAAAAGCAGCCTTTTTACACACCATGAAATCAGTCAAATTTAGGGTGCATCAATTAAAAAGACTACTGATCACAAGTAGTCAGCGCTTTGAATAAATCACCAATAAATAGGTCTGCCGCAATTTGCATTAACATCCCAACCAGTGAGTAATGTCATGCTTTACAAGTGGCATAGATGAGGAAGCATCTGAGTCACATCAAGCATGTAATTACTATGTCTGACTACAACCTATCATTTTTTACAGCACATGTGGATAGGTTAGCTACGACATGCGGCAAAGAATAACTCAGTCCTGCATTAGCATCTTTTACCATTTTTCTTTTGAACACCGTTATGTGCTGCTGTTGGAGAAAAAGTCTTGGCTTAATCGATTTTCAGGTTTAATACTGAATTCTGTGTTTGCCTCTCTCTTGTTATAGGAAAAACATTTTTTACAAAACACACATTTTGCAACTTATGACTACAATGTGGAGAAGTGCATGTCAGGCCGACAAGTTACCTTGATCTTGGTGTCGACGCTGAGCAGGGTGAAAAGAGTGTTCATGTCTATTAGGGCCTGCCTGGTCTCTCTGTACACGGTGCCCAGAAAGTTGAGGGGGAGGGAGAGCTGGAAAAGTAGGCCGTTCACCATCACCAGGTCTCCCACGGTCATCGTACCTACACCACAGCGACACAGGATATTTCAGACATGCACATAATCCAGCTCTGTTGTATCATGTATGTATCTTTGGATACAAGATCTGAAAAACTAACACTCAAGCCATTTCTTCTTTCAAGTTGTGAAAGCAGACAAAGCATGTTACAGTCTGAATCTATCTCCACCCGCTGTGATTTCATTTTCTGCATCAAGGCTGTTTTATTTCCTATTCATGCCACTTTTCCATGCTTGCTGTGCTTTGTTCTCATTTAGTTTCTATTATCCAGTTCAGCCTGAGTTTTACTTGTCATTTTCTGTCCATCTGATGTTGTTTTGAGGTGTTTTTTTTAAGCTTTTTTATTTCTAAAAGCTCTTTCTATTGTGCTGTGGACACAGATCATGGGCATAAAGAGAAAAATTCTGGTCTGATCTATTTGCTATCTGATCTATTTTGCAGATTTATGATTTTTCATGGTTTATAGATCTTGAGAGAATGATTTTCAACACACACATACACACACTCACCTGCTGCAATGCCCTTGCTGGCCAGCACCATGATGGCAGTGAGGCCGACACTGAAGATGGCACTCTGGCCAAAGTTGAGTATGGCGAGCGTGGACGTGGTTTTTAAAGAGGATGACTCATAGACCTTCAGGTATCCGTCATACTTTTCAGCTTCATACTTCTCATTGTTGAAGTACTGCAGCCGAGATGAGAAACATGCAGAGAGGGAGGAGAGGAGGGAGCACAGGGCACGGAGACAGCAAAAAGGATTCACAAAAGGAAAAGTTGAGAGAGAGAGAGAGCGAGAGAGACACAAAATATGGTTAAGGTTAAAGTTTAAGGAAGCATAGAGAGTGGTGTCGGGCAGATAGACACTTTAGAGCAGCCTGCCTCAAGGCTGCATTTGTTCTCCGTGACCGCTCTGGGCGTAGTCTGGGTCTCAGATGGCCTCTAAAGCACTTTTTCATGTCTCTGTATCATCATCTCCAACCTACTGATCTTAAAGGATGTGGCGGGCAGTAGAACAAAATCCAGAGCCTACTCAGTGAAGCAGCTTAGGCAGAGGATAAGAATCATGGAAAAATAACAGTTTATAAGATATTAGGCAATTATAATCGTGAGGAAAGCCTAAACACCACTTCACCACTGCAGAGTATTCATCATTGGCACTTACACAGACACCTACCACCAGAGCACAGATAGCTCTTTAAGTGTTACACCACACAAACAGCACTAATTCTGATTGAGACATACAGCTATCATTTAGAAGGAAAAAAGCCTCATCAATCAACCACAAGCACATCTCTTAAATTCAGCACACAAAACTACGCCATGATCATAACAGCGACCCTCCTCAACTGTGCTGCCAATTACCTAATATTGCTGTTTGTTTAGTTTGCACTATTGTTCCTCTGCTCTGGTTAAGTGGGCGATTTGCTTCTCTCGCTAACGGCAGTGGCGCTGTGCTGCTACCAACTTGCCACTTATTTGCATATAGGGAAATGCAGGAAATCAGAGAGAGGGAAAGAGAGGGAGGGAAGGAGAGAGAGAGAGAAGAAAGTAGCACATGGAGGACAAACAGAAGCAGTGCAAGGCTCCGTGTTCAGGTTCCCATCCAGCCCTTTGTGAAAGTGGAACGGATTTCTGAGTGGGCGGAGATCTAATTACATATGCACACTCACAGCTCAGAGTGATGCTAAATCCGGCCACATTGGCACAGATGACACAAAATAACACAGAACAAAACGTTAAGAAAAACAGGACGCAAAATAATACAGCAAAGAAAATAACACGGGTACAAAAAATATATTTATATATAGAACAGCCTAACAAAGCACCCGAAACTGGGTGGTGATTATGCCTGAATGTGTCCTGTGCACAATGAGGTTACCTAGAAAGAGGCTTAAAACGGCAAAAGATGACAGGATAACCACGCCACTGAGAAAAGCATGAGCACTGTTTACATCACATCAGTCAGGTCGCCCATAAACTACCCTGAGTCACAGCAGGCGTTTCTATTCAAAATACAGCCTCCTGTGGCTTCACTTCCAGTCCAAAACTGTAACTGAGACACTATTTGGGTCATTGACTAAACCAGGAAATATTCCTGAACGTCCAGTGAAAAATGTCTCTTTGTTTTTAACAACTAGGCCTGTCACAATAGCAGCACCGTAGCTGACGATTATTTTCTTTGTAGATTAATCCGACAATTGATTAATTGATTCATTGTTTGGCTTATAAAATGCCAGAAAATGGTGAAAAATTATCAGTGTTGACATCGTCAAATGTCTTGTAGGAGTAAAGAAACCAGAAAATAGTCACATTTAATAAGCTCGAACCAGGGACTTTTTTTTTTTTTTTTTATCTAAAAAAATGCTCAAACCAACTACTTATTATCAAAACAGCTGGCAATTAATTTAATATTTGAAAAATAGTTGATTAATGATCGCAGCTCTACACAATAATAAACGTTATCTACTTATAGTTGATATATAGACACGACGTTGACCGTTTTTACAGACCTCAGTGTTTCCTGTTTGGTTTACATACGTGTTTGTTTACATATGAATGTCACTAATTTGAGCCAACAAAATGCCAAATTAAAAAGCAGCGTTTCCCGTATTATTCCCAGTATAATATTAGACACAGTCTATTTTATTTATTGTTTTGGTGGTGTGGTTTTATTTATTTAGGATGTTAATATTAATATTTTCACATTCCAGTTCCAATGGTTGAATATTCTTAAGAAAAATTCATTGCTCTTTGAAAAGGTACATTATTATGCTATTATTTATCATTATATCTGTGACATAAAATGGTCTTAAAATAATGATATTGTCGCAATTCTTTCTGGGACAATATATCATCCTACAAAAGTAGTTATTGTGACAGGCTAAGTCAAAACTGGAGTGACATTTATAAAAAAAAAAAAGGGGGTGGACTAATTTTACACTGAAAGAGAGCATTATGTGTTTGTGATGGGTCAATATGAAAACAGATTAGCTGATTAGTTGATTGAGAGAAATAATAACAATAACTGATATGTCATTTTTTTCAAATATGCCAACAATTCTCTACTTCTATCCTTTGCTGCTTTTCTCTGTCTCTTGAGACAATATCTCAATAACATCTTATGTTTTTTAACCGTTGGTTGGACAAAACAAGCAATTTTAAGATGCATCTTGTGCTTTAGGAATTTGTGAATGATGATAATTGATCAAGAAATTAATTGGTAGATAGATACTTAAACAATCATTAATTGTAGCCCTGGGTCAAACTGTAAAATATTACTATCATAATAATTATCACAGCATTATCTCAATGTTAATGTGCTATTTTACTTAGTTAATAAGTTCCAATATCTACTTAAGTAACACATGAGTAAAACTTCTGAATAAACCTGAACTAAAATAAACTTGGTGTCATTGCTTTGAGCAGGACAACTGTGAACCACAGTATCTCAATATGAGAATTTCATCACAGCTGTGAAGTTCATCTTAGATGAGTCAATCATGGTTATAACTGGTGAAAGGTGCTACCCGAAAAAGACACCCACGGTTAAAAACCTGAAATCTCTACACTTTGAGCCCACTTTAGTGAAGACGTAGCCACATCACTTGTGTGGATAAAGTTAAAAATGACTGAGGACTGTCAGTTTTACACGTCTCCATTTGTGTGTTTTGCTCAAGACTTTCAGAGTTTAATTAACATTACAGCGGATAAGAGAGACAGAGGACTTTCTTGGTATTCTGAAGCACATAATTTCAAAACGGTGAGACCTATTGCTTAAATGGACACACCATCTGAAAAAAGACAAAAAATATCTACGTTTTAATGTATTAATTGTGTAAAGTCAGAAAATTTTGTAAAAGCAGAGAGGCAGAGGTGATACACAGCACAAAACTCAGAAAAGGTCTGAAAACAGCTATAAAAAATCTGAATGCGAGTTTAATAGTTCAGAGTCTTGTAACCCTTTTAAAGTTAAATGAAGTCTGTCGCTGTATGCAGAAGGATTTGAAGTTCAAAGTGGAGTAGGCTTGAGAGGATTTGATGATTCTCTCCATTGATTTGGACTGAAAAAAATGCAAAAAAGCTAAATATTTAAAAAAGTTTAAATGGCAATAAAGCTGAACGTAAGCAGGAATGTCCTTAAATAGCTGAATACTTTGATAATTGAATGATTTGAGTATGCACAAGTGGTTGGAGTCCAAAAGTGTATGGAACAATTTTTAAATTTATTTTTTATTTTTTATCTGTTGGAGAACCATAGTGCGAATGCTAAATCGCATCTTTTTGCAGGTTGATTACGAACTATCATATTACAGCATATGAACATTTGAAATCTCACAAGTTCCTATAATGCTCTATAATAACCTGGGAGAAGACGATAACCTTCAAGCAAAGCTCTAGTAGAGACTGGACTTCTCACCCCTTCGGTCCTTTTACCATAAACTCTGCTCCTCTCACTCAGAAAGGTGAACTTGACTCTTGTACTTGCTATGATAAAGAGTTTGTATGTGAAAGTGGAGGAAGTCCGAGAAAGAGAGACAGAGAGATGGAGAGAGAGTTAGAGAGCCAGTGGCAGTCACACCAATGAAACACTATTATCACTGACTAGTAAATATTTGTTCATGTCAGGCTTAAGTGAATAGAAGAAAAAGATGACCAAGGATGAGATAAAAGTGAAGGATTGATGAAGGGAGGGTGGTGGGGATGAGGAGGAATGGAAAGAAGAGTTTATAGTGGAGGTGTGTATGCCTGTACATGTGTGGTTGAGTGGGGGGGGTCTTACCTTGACAGTCTCATAGTTAAGGAGGGAATCAATAGCTGCGTTGCCGGCTTCATTGTCTGCTTTGTTCATTTCTATCCGGAACCGAGTCCTGTGTGCAAAGACGTGCACAATGACTATGACAATAAGCACTTTCTTGAGTACATATTTCAGCCTATGAGTGAATGTCATTACCCTCAGCACAGAGAGCCACAGAACTATTTACTGAAACGTTTTCAAGCAATAAAAAACATTAACACTAAGAGTCAGACAGAGGACTAGTGCAAACATCCTCACTGTTACCTCCACTGAGTGATGAGAATGGTGAAGAGGGTGTATGCTGATAAGGTACCCAAGGAAACTAATGCAAACTGTCCGCCACACTTGTAATACTGCAGAAAGAGAAAAAAGCACAGATACAAACAAATCGTCCTTTACATGCTGTGACTTGACAGTTTTTTGATGAAAAGTCAAGCGACCACATCAGACCACCGGACTCAGATGTAGGCGTCACAAGGCGTTTGGAGAATGTACTGTTTTTGACCATTCCACTATGAAATTGAGTGTTACAAATGGAGGGGAATCTACAAGAAGTAATCGTGCTAATGCATTAGCTATTTGGGCAATGGAGTCTGCCCTCATTAAAGGCAAGCAGACATTATGGTCCAGAGAGGAATAATAGCACGAAGCTATAGACGAGTCGTTCTTTCAGTGGTGGCCAAGGAGGGGGGCATCTGTTCAGGGCACACTCCACAGGAGGACATTAAGCAGCTACAAAGCTTTGGGATTCATCATTGACGCTAATGGGCTCTGTGTTGACACCAAAAGTTCATGGGGATTCATTTTCCATTTAGAATGTAAATGAGACAATATCCCCAAAATTAATTTCCGGACAATCTGCTGTGAAGAGTGTAAAGGTGATGGAAGGTCCTGTGCTAACATTAAGAGCTGAGTCAGTAACAGCAACAAGAAATAAAGGACAAAAAAATTGTAAACAGCGCTCCCGGTAACATCTTTCAATAATGTCGAAGTTTATGATTAACATCATTATCTGCGTGCGTGGATGTCACCGAGAGACTCACCAAAATGGTACTGACGAGGCCCATCTCAAAGACCGTGGGTCCTAGATTGAAGACGAGTGCACTGAGAACAAATGAGATGCCCCTGGTGCCGCGGTCGATGGCCTTGGACAGCGCTCCCGTCTGGCGGCTGAGATGGAAACTCAGATCCAGATTGTGCAGGTGAAGGAAGACGTTCTTGGCGATGCGTCGGATGGAGCTCTGGGCCACTTTGCCGAACACAGTGTTCCTCAGCTCGTTGAAGAGGGCTGCACAAGCCCGGGACACGCCATCTGGGATAGCGGAGGAGACGGAGAGTTTAGCACACCTGCTGTGAAAAGCTGAGTGGTTCAAACAGAGGGGCTGGGCGCTATCAGCATTGTCCTAAACACTGAGGAGTGTTACGCAGCTCTAAGTGATATGAGGCAGCAAAACAAGAACGCGAACAACAGCCTTTCCTGTCTTCCAAGATGTAATGCAGTACTGAGGCAGCTGAGGATAGAGAGGGTAGAGGCTTGTCAACTGCTCTAAAGCGAAGGCCTGTGCGAGGTGGCTGAGGCAGGTTTTTCCACATCATCTCTGGTCTGCAAAGTACTGCAGGGCTACAGCAGCCGCCGCTGTAATTACAGAGCAGGATGCTGTCTGAAGTCTCACTACCACGGCAAGCCAGGACACTGCAGACTGAGAGGAGGGGGGTTATGTGAGTGTACACAAGTGTGTTCAGAGTGTGTGTGTGTGTGTGTGTGTGTGTGTGTGTGGCGGGGAGTGGGCTACATGTGTGAGCAGAACACTAGAGGAGGGGGAGGTGGTTTTAATAAGAGTGTCATAGAAAGATGTGACTGAGTTGAGTCGATGAACAGGCTTAATTTCACCACTGAGTCTAGACTTTAGCCTGGCTGATCAGTATGATGCAAACGACCTTTAAAGGAACAGTGTGTAACATTTTCAGGGGATCTATTAGCAGAAATGGAATATAATATTTATAATTATGCTCTCATTAGTGTATAATCACCTGGAACTAATTGTTGTGTTTTTGTTGGCTTAGAATGAGCCTTTCATATCTACATGGGGAGCGGGTCCTCTTCATGGAGTCAGCCATGTTTCTACAGTAGCCCAGAAAGGACAAACCAAACACAGAGTGCAAAACCGTGGTACCTCCAGCCGCCATCTAGCTTACGTTACTCATAAAGACAAACAGCGTTACTACGGGTAAAACAGTATGGCAAATGGAGGAGGGAGCAGAGTGCTAATCAGTTGATTGCAGTCTGCAACCACACCACTAGATGCAGCCAAGTCCCCCAAATTATATCTTTAAAAAGGTATTTGATTTTTATTGTTGCCTATTTTAGGAGATTTTTAAGGAAGCTCTCTGATTTACAGCAAAAACCAAAGCAGAGATTCAGTTCAATAAAATCACCAATCTAATTCCACGGAAGTCAATTACTCGATCCCTTATTCATAAACTATTATACAAGCAGATGACTGGCATCACTGTCACAAATTAATAGTGTGTGTTTGAATGGCACGTGGCCTTCCTATGGTGATTTCACAGACTTGTGTGAATACAAGACTTGTCCGTTGAGACCAATGTCAAGGTAATAATCGCTCTGTCTACCAGTCTTCATGGGGCTGTAATGTGGCGTTAAATAGGAATGCTCACCTAATGAACGTGTCCACATCTGACAAGGTAGGATGAGCACTGTGCAACCTTTTCAGCCAAATTACACCCGTCACCGCGAGCTCCGAGTACCGAGCCTTGAGTGTCGCAAAGAGGGAACAAAAAAACATGATTCCTTTCTCTAAGAGCATCCCCTTCATTCTTCCTCATCTTCTTAATTCGTCCTGTCTGGAGTCCTGTTCACGTGCGCCAATTATTCAACAGACCGCATTAGTGTGCAAGACCTAAGTGGGCTCATTAAAATAAGTGGCTAGAGGGCTAAGTGTACATTGCATCCAAGATGATCTCACTCAAGGCCAGAGTGACTTGCAGTGGGTGTCAGGTTCATTATATTTATTTGTTATATATTTTATACATTATATTTTTGCTGTTCATCAGCAGCTCTAAGAAATAAAAATACTCTAAGCAGGAAGGAACTTCACATTCGCGCTACATTTCACCGATCTGAGGTGCCATTTGGACAAAGACAGAGAAAAGGAGCGCTCTCAAGGGATGAAGTAAAAGAAACAACCATGGCCTTTGCATTACACAAAAAAATATCCAGCCACATTGTAAAAGACAATTTCTGCCCCGCTGCTTTAGAAATGTATCCAGCTCTGTTTGCATTGGGAGCACACAGGTATCATACCGCAAAGTCGTCTGCGCTCATGAGCGGGCGGCGTGGACTGACAGAAGTGAACTCAAGACGCAGAACGGAGCACGTAATGTAAATAATGTGAGGGGGAGGTGGGGGGGTCATCGATATGAATGTGTTGGGAAAGGTCAGCCGGTAGATAATAGGAAGCCTCATAGTCCCCCTCTGATGAGCGCGGCACCTGCCAACGCAATCCAAGTCTGGGACTCACAGCCAATCAGCATGGCGGTTGCCATGGTAGCCACGGTGCTTGGCGCGTCATTCAGGTGCAGCATGTGTCCCGACATCTGGTTAAGCTCGTCCACTGCATACTTAAACATGAAGGGCACCGTCACATTGGTCATCTGGGAGAGGCAGAGCGGGAGGGAGGAACATTCAGAGGACAGGAGGAAAAAAGAAAGGGGGAAATAGTGTCAAATAGACAATTACACAGACATATGCTCAATATAGTCCTGCAACATTGTTCAGGTCCTCTGTAGTACCTCTCTGTGTGTATGTTTGCATTTTTGTATGAATCATGAAAATAAAAGTATAAAAGTAAATCCAACATACAGGTGCATTCACAAACATACGACGGTATATGTATGTATGATGCGCTGTGTGAGTGCGTATTCTTCCTGACTGGTTGTGCTGGTGCTGCCGAGGTAGCTGGTGCTTCCTGCTAATGGAATTGAAATGGTTATTAGGGCTAATTAAAAGCACAGGGACAGCTGTGTGACTCAGGCAAGGCGGTCCGCTGCGTATTAGGACAGCCACAGAAGAGCAGAGTATTTTCATTTCAAACCCATTTTATTTGAACCTCTCACCCTCTAACAGAGGGAAGGGCTTTTTGTTAGACTTTTCATTTTGTTCTCTTTCTTCTGTTAAATTCTGCATGCTATAATTTGGATAAAATAAAAATAATAGCAATTATATTAAAGTATAAAAAAATAAACCTGCGTCGACCCTGCTAATATAAAAAGCTGCTAATAACGCACCATTTTATACTGCAAAAGCTACAGCCCCACGGTTCTCGATTTATACACTTGGGTATTATGCTCAGACAATAGAAGTCCTCTATCCCCCTCAAGGAAAGACAATATACACTATTTGCTACCAAGACAACAGAACATGAAACACATGAAAAATAGCCCGGGCTTATTATCACAAGGCCAAAACGTCCTCAATTTTACCACTAATCCGTGATAAGGCTGGATGTGCTCTTTTAATCCATTAACGGACAAATCAATGCCATGTCATTGTGTACCTGGCGATATGTCATCCCATAACAGAGATATTGTGTCAAGTAGATTAGAGAAGAGGCTTCAGGCTATCAAGAGTTAGCCTAAGCTTATAGTATGACACACAGGCCGAGAGGGCTTCATTTGAGGTCGACGGAAACAAGAGCTTCTATATAATCAGTTATTTGAGATGAAAATGTCACTGATACAGTGGAGTACACGGGTGTGATGCACTGTAACCACATAATTATTCAGTTGATTTAAAAATTGCCTCCACACTGCTGGTGGTTTCGGTTCAGGCAGACAGACAGAAAAAATGCATAAAATGAGGCTAACTCCAGCCAAGCAGGAAAACAGGAGGAGGAGATTGGATTGCATGTTGTGTGTGTTCACTCCTCCTTCGCACACACACTCTGACCTGCTGAGCGGCAGCGGTACATGCTTATTTAGGAACTGTGATTTGGTGATTGTTTTCTGGGGTGTAAATTAAAGACCATCAACAAAGGAAGAGGAAATACATCACGCACTGATTGACGCTGGCAATTAATTATTTACAAGTTATTTTAACAGTCTAATGTTTTTAGCTTTACGCAGGTTCTTTACATGGTGTAACGACCTGTGGTGAGCGCTCACATTGGTGGTCAAAGGAGAGGAGTTATTTGATGCAGTAATGAGACATTTTTGATTGCTTTTTTTTTTTTTTTATAAATACACCAATGCTTTATTTTTTGGCATCAGCTGGCACTAAAATGATATTACACTGTACAGAGTCAGCGACAGTGTGACAGAGTCATGATTAAAGGTGGGTATTGGTTGATTACTTTGAGCACTTCAGTAACCGTCATGTTTCAGTGATGCCAACAAACTAATGAAATGTTCAACTCTGCTGTTTTCTCTAAAGCTAAAAACACAGACTATTCTTCTCCAATGCTCCTGGAGCAGAACAGAATATTTAGGCCTTTATGAGCAATGATCACAAATCCGACCTATCTGAATAAATTGGCAGTTTATTGACATGAGATGTATTTCCTATAGTAATCAAGGTGAAAGTTTCCAATGGTGTGCTTAGAAATGAGACAAAAAGTGTTGAAAATAGACCAGATGACTGATTCATATCCTGGTGTGACTAGTGGATACCTCAAACGTACCACCCACTATTCTTTATGTCCATAAAAGGCAATGAAATATTTTTTAAATGTGTTTAACTATGTAGTCTTAAACTGTATAACTGCAAAATAGTGAGCCATTTATTTTTACAAATTGTCATTGTTATTTTCCACCATTACAGTAGGTCTTGAATGCAATGCTGTGTGAGCAGCCAAATCTCAGGTGTTGGACTTCAGAGCAAACCCAGCAAACTACAATGACATGACACTGACAAATAATAAAATCAGTATCCGACCGTCCTAGGGCTTTGACTATTGCCTATTATGCCTATTATGCCTATTATGAGATGATGGCCCTCAAAATCAGTATTCCAATGCTTTATTTGGTTTATATATATATATATATATATATATATATATATATATATATATATATATATATATATATATATATATATATATATATATATATATTCATATTCAACATTCACTATTATTAGTTATTCTCAGACAGATATCGCTGTTTGCTGTGTGTAGATTGTGGGTAGATTGTGGGTAGATTGTGTGTATGTTGTGTGTATGTTGTGTGTATGTGTACAGCGGTGCAGCAGCAGCACTGTTTCAGACAGAAGAAAATATCAGACTGCCATGAAGCTTCAAACACCTTTGAATATTTCAGGACAGCCCTAAAAAACAGACATTATGTTTGCCTAAGCTGCAGCCTTCACTTAAAATATGAGTTAGTATTTGGGAAATTTGTTATGCCTCAGACTTCTTGGCTGAACACTGGCATTCCTTCTTGATTCCTGCCACTCGTTTCAGAGACAGCATGAACTGAAAGTTACAACAAGGACATTTCATTTTGGGTTGAT